>CM051529.1:4906500-6132500 GCA_028017165.1 Herpetospermum pedunculosum | reverse complement strand
CAATGACTATCACTAATAGTAGTCTAGACTATCACTCATATTTTGCCTTATTTGTAAAATGTTTTATATTGTGCTAGATTTGTTATTATTTTGGACATGATTGCTATTTTTGCAACCGATTCTAAAATAAAATAAATAACCCTAATACATACAAGAAAATATAAAATAAAACTTTGTTGAGAGATACTAATAAGGGCATCATAGAAAAACTAATGATTGTTTTTAATAAGTCAAAACCAATATTTCTAAAAACTTCAACTAAAGCTAAACAATGAGACACTAGCTATTGTATACATGTCCAAATTCTTATTATTTCCTCTCTCATTCATCTTGACAACCTCTTCCAAGGAATCTAAGTGTATTAATAATTCCCTCTTTAAAATGAATAAATAAAACCAACATTTGTGGTTTACTGCTGCTACTCATGAAGGTACAATCTTCATTTGCCTGCTCAACAAAGGCTTGGGTAAAACATAGATGACGTCTTAAAAGCTTCGAGGTCTTTAATGGCTACTACTGATTTCGGTGGCGTCTCGGCCTCGTTTAAGTTCGCCTCACAACCCCATACTCGAATTGCGAGTCTCCGACACTTGGGAGACGATTCTTGCAAATATGTTTTGTACCAATCTATAATGTCATTCTTTTGAATGCTATTCAATTCCTCTGCTTCCTTCTGTGAGAAATCGAACATGTACCTGAACAGAAATGGTATTATATAATTGGGTTCAACAATATAGAGGTGAACAGAAATGGTATTATATAATTGGGTTCAACAATATAGAGGTGAGTATTTGACCCTTTTGGTCGAAGATATATATCTTCACCAATTAAGCTATTCTCGGGTTGTCATGATATTATATAATTACTAGGGTAAAAACATAGAATGAGATATTCCATTTTAGTAACGTAAATATCTGGCATTCAAAAAATTGATGAGCATTGGTCCAACTTCTGAGAGAAAATGAACAATACCTTTTATCAACAATTTGATTCCATAATCTATTGGTCTCATAAGAGAGTGATGGATCCTTCTCTAGCAGCTTAGCGATTAGTCCATTTTTATAATTCTCAAAAGCAGCTTCATCAAGATCAAGCTGCAAAACCAACAAAAATTCAGATATGTAAACGTTGTATAATATGATAAGCTAAGATTAAATTAAAAAAAAATCTAGCAGTATTTTTGCAGAAGGAATTAGGGAAGACCTGGTTTAAAAAATTAACTGGAAAGTGGAAATTAAGCACTCAATAAGATGGAACTGCTTACATTGGGAAATGAAGAACACAAACGTGAGATGCGTCTTATTTATTTATCTACTGTGTTTTATATCAATGTGATTGTCCTTTACTAAACTGGTTTGTTTCTTTGTTTTCTATATATATATATATATATATATATATATATCTTATCCTCAACAGATATCGTATTCCTAATAACCGTATCCTAATAAGAACTCAATATATCATGAACACAGCTGCTAACTGCTAAGTAATCTGCGTGAGAATGAGAGGTCAGCTACTACAGAAACTACATCAAAATGATGAAACCATAATCTCAAGTAATGCTCATATGATAAATTTATTTACTAATTGATGAAAAGCCAGTAAAGAAATACGATTGGTGACAGCGTGAGAAAGGGGCTTGCACACTGACCAGTAATTCTTGCAAGCCAGTTATGAAGTTCTCAAATCTCTCTTGCAAAAATATTGGACTGTACTCGGATGATTGAACGGAGAAACAAAAACCATATACGCGGTATGTTATCCGTGGGCTGCATTGGACAACATAACCAAGTTGCTCCTTTGTCCTGTACCATTCACAAGTTGAACAATTGTCCTACATCAGAACATAAATAATACCTGTGCAAATCCCTATTATAAAAATTTCTACTCAACATTTTCTATTAAGAATATGCTGATTTTATACACACAAGAATTTCAGAATTTGGAAATGTTAACTGGTATGGTTTAGTCGCTTTGCTTGTATTGAAGTAATAGAATAAACTCCTCCTAGCAAGTGAAAAGAGATATATATGCACCCTCTTCACAATAATCAGATTAATTTAAATATAATTGTGAGGCAAAAAGAAATCACTCATAAGCGCATTTGGTCCAGAACTATTTATCACACTCGGACACTGTAAGATCCGATCTGCCTAGCTGTCCCCCCAGAAAACCCCCGCAAAATCCCAGGGCAGGAAGTACTTGTTAGCCTAGGCTCACTCTAATGAGTTCATTACCTTCATTGAATTTCTCAGAAAAAGGAAGCAGGCAAGATCAGATAAACAGGTAGCTCAAGACTAAGAGTTCGACACCTCTCCCAATAAAAAAAAGCATATTTACCATCCCCCCTCCCCCACTCCATTCCTAAATCATTTTTTATTCCCCAGATTCACTAGATGCACTGGGGATAAGAATAGAAGAGGAAACTTTTATAAAATATATATATATATATATATATAGAAGAGGAAACTGAAATGTACGAAGGGGTAGTCCCTCGAAAGCTGAGTTAGTAACAAAAATCCTTTCCAATTGACATTCGATACATATACTGGAAGCAGTAATTACAAAAAAGAAGAATGCAGATAGCTCCAAGAGGAAGAAACAAATAACACGCATCCCACAATAAGCCAAACGGGCTCATCAGAACTTCAAAAATAATAAAATATGTGAAAGAATCTCTCTAGAAAAATCACCTTAGCTGATTGAAAAGTGGTTCATTAATAATTTCATCAAATAAATCAATCAGAGCCTTTAGTCTGATCGACTCCATTCCAACCTCCGGCTCAATTTGAAAGTACAGCTGCACCATGAAACAAAAAGTAAAAGCACATCAAGGAAAATATAATTGATAAACAATGTTGACCTGTGTTATCTGATAAGATCAGCAATGGTAAATCAGAACAAGACTCTACAGGACAAGGAAACATATTTCATACCTCCAGCACAGAATTTCTCTCCAATCTATTCTTCACACCAACGTCTCTAACAAGATTAGCACCAGGAGGTAGACATATTACACGTTCGTAATGCCTCATTCCAAGGGGGAGTGGTTGCACAGAGAAGTTGTCTTTAAATGTGTTAGACAGGCTTATTGCTTCCTCTTCTAAGAAATTTCCATGGCAAAGTCCCTCAATGTAAAGCTGTTCAAAATGGAGATATAAAAATGCCATCCTCAGAAAATAGGAGTCTCTCATATAGAACATTATAGAGAAATAAAATGATAGTGAATAAATCATTCGTTCAATTTACTAAATGTCATGGCAACTACCAATTAATGAAACTAAGGACAATAAAAGAAATGAAAACAAAAATTGTTAGTGATATTGAATGTCAAGAATATGCAGCAGTATATTATGATAAGTGTCTGGTAGTCCATGTAATGATACCTGGGATAGAAGCTCAGGGATATGTGCCTTCAAATCAACAAAAGACAGGTCATTTAGCACATTACTCTTCTCATCTGCATCATAGAATCTCTCACACAGAACTTGTAATCTCAAGTACGCCGAGTGGCTTCGAGGCTTCATATTGGTGTTTCTCAAACTCCTCTCCATATTTTCTTTAATAACCTTTATAAAGTCTGTGTTAGTTTTACATTGTAAAACCAAATACCAGGAAGCAATCATTAAGACCTATCTCCCAAAATCCAAGAATAAATTATGACATACACCTTAAATCGATCTTCAGTAGGCATAAATGACTTGGCAGTTGCCAAAAGTTTAGACAGAAGAATAGGAAGCTTATCATTGAAACCAAACACCTTCAGCTCCAGCTTGTCACCAATAATAGCTACCGAAGTTTCCAGCTTGGCAATGCTAGCCTGAAAAGGACGAACGTAAGCACATTTTCTCATACATTAAATGGCACACAAAATGCCGAAACTGTAGTCTTTCCTTTTAGTCACAAGACTCACAATACTAATGTGGTGATTTTTGACAGTAAACGCTATGGTAATTAAAGTCTAAATAGAAATGACAAGCCACAGCTTCTTAAGAGAACAGCTGAGGCCCATAAATTGATAACAATCCCTCAGCTTCTCTCACTGCATAGCCAGAAATGTAGAAATATAAAATCACCAAGTAATTTAAAAACATAAGTGGCTAACCTGATATATAATCTCATTAAGCTTGTCCTTAAGGAGGTGAACAAATAACTCGGTTAAGAGACAATTTTTCACACTACTGTACCCTCCACTCAAATTAATACGGAAATATGTATTTGCCCGAGGAAGTTTAAACAAATTGTCCAGCTTGTACCAGAACTTCATCAATGGTTCATCAAGTATGCATCTTGGAGAAGATACAAGGGGAAGATCATCACAATCTTTAGAAACACGAATGGAAAAATCACACGGAATGAACTCATTCTTTGCAGGCAGATGAAGTGAAGCATCAATTTCAGGAGGGTCCCTCCACAGATCCATCAAAGAGGGAGCAATATCATCCACAATATAATGTGATCCAAACCAGGGTTCAGTTTTGAAGTCTGGAAGAGAGAAATTTAGCAACTTGACATTGAATATACCGCTTATAAGCTAAGTGCTAATTGGCAGAAAATGTCATTTTTTTAAAAGGCACATAAATTAACTCTACTGGAAAAAATATTTCATGGTTGACTTTGAAAATAACGTCAAACAAATCTAAAGAAGAGGATACAGGTCTACAAAAATCACTCCAATCAGCTAATGTAAAATAGTATGTGCATAACTGCATATTCCTGAAATGATTGCACATTGATGCCCAGAGAGAAGGCACAAAATGTTACCCATCCAATGTATTACTTCGCACTTTCATAACAATCATATGCGAGTTAGTGAATGGCAAGTGACGTGGTTTTGTTAAATTCTTATTCAGAAACACAATATAAGGAAGTGTCAAATAGAACAAGAATGTGCAGGTGGGACAGGCATATATCTTTGATAGGTATACAACATCATAGTTTTTCCTTCTTCTTTTTTATGATATCTGTGAGTATCCGGGCCATTGATGCACAGAGAGAAGGCACAAAATGTTACCCATCCAATGTATTACTTCGCACTTCCATAAAAATCATATGCGAGTTAGTGAAGGACAAGTGGCGTGGTTTTGTTAAATTCTTATTCAGAAACACAATATAAGCAAGTGTCAAATAGAACAATAAGGTGCAGGTGGGACAGGCATATATCTTTGATAGATGTACATCATAGTTTTTCCTTCTTTTTTTTTTATGATATCTGTGAGTATCCGGGACAGCTTGCACGCACCTCGACTAATCTCACAGGACAACCGCTTGACCTTACTACATTTAGTTTTTTCTTTTTATTTAGTTTCTTCCGAAGCCAAAATGGGTGTACCTCGTAGAAAACAAACTTGGCGTACCTTCCAACTTGCTGAAAGATTTTGACACTATATCAATCCTCATGTTTTCTGGTGTAAAGAAACCAATAATATTCTTGACCAAATCCTCGTCCCATATCTTGTGTACATAGTCCCCAAAAATGACATGTTCTGCTGGATAAAAAGATATATTCTCTGCATAAAAGAATTTTCAGAATAGTTAATAACTGACGGGTGTTCCTAGCTAATAAAAATTAGTAAGAAAGAACATTCACAAAACTCCAACGTTCCTTCAGCGATTGACCGTCATGTTGATAATTTAAAGTGAAAGGTGTGGTGCTAAATCACCATCAAACGACAAAAAAAAAAAAAAAAAAATGTTACACGATTATTCCACATGCATGCCAATAAATAAGTTTGTATGGATGTTAACCAACCCTCCTTCCTCTCCTGCTTGACATTTTTCTTATCCTGATGGGTGAGCTAATTACACAGCTAATAATAGATATTGAAAAGAATAAGATTCTCAAATTTATTATCAAAAATAAAATTTACAAGATTATCCAACATACAAGGATGCTGAATTTAAAACTAGAAATGACATTAGAAAAAAATTATGTAAGCGAATACTCTGGGAACAAACTGTACACTAGATAATGGTTAGAGTTGACAATAAAAATAACCTGCAAGTTCTGCAGCATAGTCATCCTGAGGCTGCTCCTCAGCAAACCTAAATTCCATGTTTCCAATGTCCTGAAGTTCCCTAAAGATCCACTCTTGAGGAGAAACTTGCCGTAGCAACTTGAGGTATTGATAGACATAGCCAATAATGTCAAAGATCTAAAGAATGTTCATCCAGGATTAGCAAAGCATGACAAGCACAAATTTATATAGCTAAGATCCATACATTTAAAATAATAATAATAATAATAAATAAATAAATAAAATTAAAACATTTCCATAAAATTAAAAATTATAAAATAAACAGTAGCTACAAAAGCAAGGGGGACTAGATATCCACCCATAACAGATCCATGGTTGGTTTCATTTTTCCTAACTTCCTGAGAAGAGCAAGCTCAAAACTTCAGTTGGTTTTCAAGATTAAGAGAACCATAGTGTATACTAACACAAGCAATCTGCACACAGGATTAACGAAAATATCCACCTCAATGTAAAAGTTACAACAGTACCTTTTCTAAACCAGAGTCGGTCAGATATATTGACATTCCAAATACGTAAGCTATAGAAGACCGATACATTCCTTCATCCCCAACACCAGCTGATAAAGATGTTGCCCATCCTTTAGCTTTCAGAAAGAAATGCAAGCTTCCCTTGCCCTCTGGAAATTAAAGGTTATGGGGTTCAAATTGAAATACAAAACTAGAAAATGTATATATGGTACGCGCCAGAAGAACTTAAGTATCAGGAGTTGGAAAAAAAAAAATGGAAAACAAAAACATCAATAACAAGAAATGTAAGAGCATTTTTTCCAACTGGAAACAAATGGAAATGTAGCATTTTTTTAATTACATAGAAAAACATAGCAAGTTTTGGACTCAACATTGAAGAAGTCATGACAATCTCACCATGCCCAAGGAGATGGGCTATATAATCTTCAGGCTTCTTCAGATAATTGTGATGAAGGCACGGCAACGTCCATGCTAAGTCAAGGATATGTACATCTTCAACAGCCTCTAGCTTGTAAAGCTTCCCTGCTTGCCAGATTGGATCTTTTACAGTGAACTCTGGTTTCACTTGAACACCTTTTTTAACATCGCCAAACAATTCGAGAACCCAACTCTCAAGTATATCCAGAGGCTCTGAAATAAAATAGTACATAACTTTGTTAGAAAACTAGCCAAGTAAAAGAAAGTGGATATGAGATTGAAAATCTTATTATTTGTCCAAATAATCTTTACTCTTCCAACAAAGCTGGTCCTCAGTCCTCTAGCATTTGAACATTAAATTTATTCATTTTTTCAATAAATAATCACTGCCAAATCTAGGATAAGGAGCACAGAAAAATAACAAACAGCATGCAGCCCAACCCCGTAAATAATAAACTGAAGTAAAAGTGAAATGCATGAAAATTGGAATTTGAAGGAATCGAGGGATTTAAAATAGCTGTCTTTCATAAGTGAGGGTTGAGTTGAGAACTCTACTTCACCAAAAGAAAAGATTGAAAATAACTACCACCATGACTGTCATTGACGTTGTAGAAAAAAAAATCACATAACTAGAAAGTAGGGTTTATATATATATATGAAAATCATACGACTGACATACTGGAAGATGTCATTTGTATTTAGGACAGGACACCGAACAATTAATTTGAAATTACATTTCCTACATTCAATGTTTTGTGATATAATCTCTGAACAGTTTCAATATTTGTTCTCGCAGGTGACAGTCAGGAGGGGGAAAACTTCACCTCCACCGATGACAGTCAGCTTCATTAGTCCACCATGGTAATAATCTCTGAACAGTTTCAATATTTGTTCTCGCAGATTGATACCCTTTTCCATTGCATCAACCAAGCTCTTCTTATTACCTTCCATTGCAAAAAAGAAAAAAAGGAGTAATTAAAATGATGTTCCCACATGACCAGACTAATTAACCAGAAAAAGAAAACGTGGTGATAAGCAGGCTAACCCCAGAAGAATCTGTTAAAAGGATGACCAGGTACAGATGTATAACATTGAAGTTGTTGAAGGCGGCAAGCGTCATTTTGCAAAACCTGGTTGAATTCTATTTTTCATATGTTAAACATTCAGTCCGGCAGTAAGAACTTGTTAGGAGCATGATTAAGTGTAAGAAACAAAGGGCTCGATTGGAAGACTGTTCTGGAAATGATTTTCTATTTATGTTTTTAAAACTGATTAAATAATTGTGATCAAGTGGCTAACAAAAGTTTAAAAAAATAAATAAATAAAATCTCTTATCCACTTGAAATCAGTATGTACAAGCTCGTGCTTTAATTTAGGAAAAAATAACTTTGGTTTTTCTAAAATATAGTCTATCAAGAAAACAATTTTTAAGAAAAAGTTACACAAACATGCATCCACTGAATATTTATTCTCACAATAGAAAACCATCTTTAAAAACAGCTTCCAAACAGCCTATATTATTTCCAAGCAGGAACCCACCTGAATCAACAGCAAGTACCTCTCTTTCCATGGCTTCAGTTTTTACTAGAGGTGAAATGAAAAACTGTGAAAACCTGATAAGCAAATGGATCAACTTTGATATGCAACCAATCAGCTAGAAAAAGGAATGCAATACAACTAAATATTGAATCTCAGATAATCAACTGAAATGGACGCGGTTTTCCTTGAAATCCACCATTTTCTTAATATTCTATATACTTAGCCTGGATGAGTACAATTATAGTTGAAGGTTAAAAAAAAATTGTCCAAGATATCAAGGAAAAGAAATGAGAGGTTTTTTTTCCTTTTTTTCGCTTGTTAGAAAAGGAGACATATATTCAAAAGAGGAAAACAAAAAAAGATAGCCAAGGGCTAGGGGAAAAAGAGATTTTTGGATGCAGTAGCGTTATTATTCTTGCACTTCTCAATTAAAAAAGGCGTAGTGGTTCAAAAAGGAAAACGAAAAAGACCATCTATAAAAGAAACCATGGTTTTTTAGAGAAGAAAGAAGAAAAAAAACATGTAATAAAGGTTTCAAGATAAACTTTTCAACTTTGCAGAGGAACATATGCAGTTGGATACAGTCTGTGGGCTTTTCGGGCTTTAATTATATAGGATTTTTGCAATATATTTATTATCTCTTTTTGAGATGAGAAACACATGTATTGGGGAAAATTAGAAAAGACGTACAAATAGGAAATGGATAACTAGTGGTCATTCCTACCTCAAGTGGCATAGGAGACTAAAAATGAAATTAGCCAAAATGTGAAGAACAGAGGGATTTGCTTCAGCAGAACTATCTGTATTTAACTAATAGAAAACTAGCTCTCTTCAACTTATTAGAATATTTTTTAAACCCTTCTTTTCTTTTTTGGCCTATAAGGTTTGTGCTGAAGAGAGAAGCACTCGAGGATATTCCAATCCGAGAGGAAGGATAGAGGAAAACAAAATACACTACCAGGTTATTAAGACACTGTATTATTTCATCAAGATGCCGATAAATACAATATTAACCTTTTCAAAGAACCTTTAAGAAACTCTCGCTTCACCTCAAAATGGTAACAGGTATGCTCTGCTTCTGTATATGCATTTGAGGAACCTCCGTGATTGGATAAATAACTATCATACTAGAAAAGCGAAGAATCAAACTCAGACATCCATCAAAGTAAAAAAAAAAAAAATCATTCAAACCTATCCCATGCAAAATTTGAAATTATGCACAATGGTTTAACATGCATAAAATTTGTCTTGCAAATTATATCATATCAATCGCCAATCTTCTATTGATTTTAAACATTCAAACCTATCCATGCATTCGATTCTTTATCCTTTAATGTTAATATTCTTTCAAATGAAAAAACAAAAATGCTTGTAGTGTAACAATTATACAAACAAACCTCATTTTCATCTGGAAAATCAGTACTTCCCATGAAAAGCATGTGTTCTGCAGAACATATAAGCATGTTATTCCAAATTCCCAGATATTAAGTTTGGAGATTGTACGTTTGTGTGTAAATGCTATAGTTCAGTATCAATAACCCACATTAGCAATTATGAAATAATGCAGCATGAAAATTTTCTAGATGAAGTGTCCCTGCAAGACAAATGAACGAACCTAGAAAATGAGCAAGTCCCTGCGCTTCAAAAGGATCAGAGAAGCTGCCTATATCCACGCACATTGCAGCTGCAGCCTGTGATCACAAACAGCCCAAAACAAAGTTACGTACGACATTGCAATATATGATCAAAAATCAAACATACCAGTTCTAGAAGTTCATTCAATAATAAAATGTTGCTTAAATTCAATCAATTCGTGCATCAAAAAGCTTAATAAACCGAAAATGTTTCGATCAAAACTTATCCACCATTACTTATTTGAAATGATAATGAGAAAATTCCAAAATCACTAACCTTCTTAGTCTGAACAGCAGCTTTACTCCCCTTCCCTTCTTCTTCAGCATCACTACCCTGTCCTCCCACCTCCTCATCACCTTCCTCTTCATCTTCTTCATCATCGCCTTCGTCTTCTCCTTCACTGTCCTCCTCCTCGTCGTCGTCCTCGCATTCTTCATCCTCTTCTTCACTTTGCTCAGCTGATTCAGAAACCTCGGGGCATCCATCCGGAAAAATCTCAGGATCGTGAACGAGCAAAGCAGATAGGCCATTCTCCAGCTGAATGAACCTGTAGAGCCTTCTGTCATTCGGTGACTTCACCACTACATCGTCTGAGGCGAAAGTGAGGCGACTGGTGACCATCTTTCAATCTGCTCGAGCTCTGGACTATGGAAATGGAAGGTTGAAGAAGCTAAGAGAAGAGAAAGCTTCTGCTAGGTCTACCGCACAGCTACAGTTCCTTTGCCTTGGCCGTAAAGGCTTAATTCCTATGCTTCTTCGCTGCTTGCAGAACGCTGCGAATGGAAATCTATGTGTTGAATGAAACGACGTGTCGGCTCCTTTTTTTGTCCTCAAAAGTTTTTAGGTTTAAAAAAAACACATTCCTCAAGGGCTTTGGCCCCCTGTTTTGGAATTAGAACCCTGGAAATCAGAACTCTGGCGGTTTTGTGAGGGCGGGTTCTGAACCCTGAGAATCTAAAAACTGTGTTTGGGGTGCAGGGTTGGGAAGCTTCGGAATCAGAAACAGTGATTGGGGTGCAGTGGTGAATGGTAAAACCCGACCTCACGTAACATGAGCAAAATTCTTTTGGAACTTAAAAATGAAACATTTAATTTTATGTTATATCCTAAGAATAAGAAAATAAATTGAACAATTTTCATATTTTGTACTCGTACAAAAAAAAAGTTTATGAAATAGGATGAAAAAATATACCTTTTAAAAATTAAGAAAAACAAAAAAATAAAAGGAAAGGAAAAAAAGTTTAGGTAAAAAAAAAAAAAAATTATCTAGTTAAATTACAAGTTTATTCAACTTTCAAATCGGAGTCTATTTGATCCCTCCCGTCGGGTTCTGAACTTTCGATTATGTGTCATATAGGTCACTGAACTTTAAAAATGTCTTCAAACTTTTGATTTTGAATACAACAGATTCCTAACATATTTAAAATTTTATACATAAAAAAATAAAATTTATATTTAA
Source organism: Herpetospermum pedunculosum (assembly GCA_028017165.1). NCBI lineage: Eukaryota > Viridiplantae > Streptophyta > Magnoliopsida > Cucurbitales > Cucurbitaceae > Herpetospermum > Herpetospermum pedunculosum. The sequence continues at coordinate 6,120,945 of CM051529.1, read as the reverse complement.
TATGACTTTAAACTTTTAATTTCGTATCTAACAGATTTGTGATGCAAACGACATGTTAGACACGAAATTGAAAGTTCAGGTAGTTAACTTATAATTAAACCTAGTTATTTGTTAGGTTTATAGTGTTTAGTTATAATACCATGTTTCGTAATTTTAGATTGCTTCGATTCTAATCTTTCTACTTTACATAAATCTTGCAAAGTCCATGTCGTAGTTTATCTTTAAAGGTTGAAAACAAACATTAATCTCTATTCAATTTCCTCTATAAAGTTTGAAAACATGAATGTATTCATGTGTTCCTTTTTAATGAACAATATTATTATTATTTTATAAAATTGGATTAAAAAAAAAAAAAAAAAAAAAACTTCAACGACTAATTTAAATATATATATTTTTTTGAAGTAAATTGGATATATTTGAACATTTTACTAGTATATAAGATATAACGAATCTCAAAAAAAAATAAAAAAAATAAATAAATAAATAAATAAAAAAGTATTTTTTAATTTAATTTTGAATATTCTGTTTATTTAAGTTAAAGAAAGAAAGAAATGCTCTCTCTGCCATCTCCGGCGCCGGACGGGTTGTCTTCACGTTCATGAACATATTGTCTTCTCTTCTCCCCGCCAGCTCTCTTCGTCTAACATTGAAGAAATTCTCCAATCTCTTGAAATCGCAGTTACCGTAGTAAGGATTCAAAGCCCTAACTCTTCTTTGTGATTATTTTCGCAAGTTAGGGTTTTTTTCGCTTTCTTTTCTGTCTCCTTCGATTTTGTCATTCGAATTTGGCAATGGACGAGGACATTTGCCGTTGGATTACCGAATTCATACTCCGTAGTTCAATGGACGATCACTTGCAGAAGAGAGTTCTCGCGGTTATTCCCGTCCCGGACAAGGATTTCCGCCTGCAAAAAACGGTGCTTTTACGGGCAATTGAGAGTGAAATCTTGGAAGCTGATGTAACTGAGAAATTACTTGAAATTTTTGAGATTATAGAAGAGTTAGATAAGACAGAAGGCCTTCCAATTACGAAATCAATGAAAGCTGCATATTGTGCCGTGGCAGTGGAGTGCACAGTGAAGTACTTGGCGGTCTTGGCGGTGAGGGGCATTGACAAGGAAGGAAGGTATTTTGATGCAGTAAGGAGGATTTGGGGAGAGAGAGTGATGGAATTGGAGAGTTCGGGAAAGAGTGAGTTGGTTTCACGTGAATTGAAATCATGGAAGGATGAAATTGAAGTGACACTCTGTGATAAGAGTGTTTGGAAGAAGCTGGTGAATATGAATACTAGATATGATGCTCTGAAACTGATAGGAGATTATCTGAGTGAGGCATGGGGAATTCTTGGCCCGTCATTTCTTCAATTGTCTGCTTCTTTGATGGATAAAGGGAGGACGAATGAAATGCAATCTATTAAGGTAGAGCAAGAAGCCGACAAAAGGGCTGTTGTGAGCGAGGGTGTAGGTGGCAATGGTGGGGTTGAATTGCCCTCCCAAACGGAAAACTCTCCGCAAACGAATGAAATGCAATCTATTCAGGTAGAGCAAAAAGCCGACAAAAGGGCTGTTGTGAGCGAGGATGTAGGTGGCAATGGTGGGGTTGAATTGCCCTCCCAAACGGAAAACTCTGCGAGACCGGATCCGCAAACAAATGAAATGCAATCTATTCAGGTAGAGCAAGAAGCCGACAAAAGGGCTGTTGTGAGCGAGGATGTAGGTGGCAATAGTGGGGTTGAATTGCCCTCCCAAACGGAAAACTATGCGAGACCGGATCCGCAGATGAATGAAATGCAATCTATTCAGGTAGAGCAAGAAGCCGATGAAAGGGCTGTTGTGAGTGAGGATGTAGGTGGGAATGGTGGGGTTGAATTGCCCTCCCAAACGAAAAACTTTGCGAGACCAGATCCGCAGGGAAGTGGGCAAGAATCGGTTGAGAAGGAGGTTGGAGTTTCGCACAATCCGAGTCCAAGCCGAGGTGGTAGTGGTACTGATATGCATATCCACTGTTATAATTTGATGATAAATGCTAGTTTATATCTTTATTACTCTATTTTGTTGGTAATCAAATTGAAACATTTGTAATCTTTAATTTCGAAATTCTAGGTGTAAGTATCTTCAATCTCGTTATTTTGTTGTGCAATCAGAAAATTTGAAGACTTCTGTTTTACATAGATGCAAATCCCTTGCATCCCATAGACGTGTTAGAGGAGGGGCTAAAATTAGTCATCCGGAGGACTTGGAGATTGGTAGTTCATCTAGAAAATATACTTGCTTAAATACTCCCGAAGTTAACCGGGTGCAAGAAGCGCTTAAAAACAGTTCTTCAGAGTTGGAAGCAGTAGTGGAAGATCCACTCCCTGATGCATTACGTATAGCAGAATCTGTAGCTCGTGATTTTGCTGAAAAGTATAAAACTTGTGAGCATTCTTTGGAGGACCGAAATGATGCTGGTGCCGCCAATCCAGCCATAAACATGGAGGCTGTGCCTCTTCGATCTGTGAATGCACATAGTCATCAGATAATTCTTTCTCGGCCTAGCATAATGGAACGCAACAGTACAGCTTGTACGTATGAGGTAATGTTAGCCATGTTCAGTGCCATCTTGTTAGCATCGCAACCATGCCTTTTCTGCTTTCCGTTTGTAGTTGCCTGAGATAGTTTCTACATTGCTTGTTAAAGGCATTGTTCTCGATTGTGCGATATAAAATGTTTGATGTTTTAAAGATTACCATTGCTAGGAGTAATGTTACTGAGTATGAACAAAATGTTGGAGCATCCTTTTTTGAGTCAATATTTGGTGTTATCAACCATTTTCATTTTAATCAAGAAGTCTGGTGTTATTAGTGCAGTGACAATTTTATTTTGTTGTGAAGTTAAAAAAAAAACCTTGCGAATAGCAATTTTATTATTGTTGCACCCGGTATTAATGTTATGGTGTATATTGTACCAAAAGCGAACTTTGACTGATTCCTTTGGAAGTTGGTAGTTATGATAGAACAACAGTTAAATAGTGGTTTCATGCTTCGTGTCTACGCAGGCTTGAAACTCCTTTTCTAGATCTTCCTGAATGAATGTTCCCTCCCTCCTAACCGAGGCAATTATTCTCTGTTTTAATTTACTTTTAAATGTACTGTTTTCTATTGTAAGTTTTTTTTGTTGTTGCAGTGGAATGATTCAATAGATGGTTCGCCTGAAATAAATCACACGAGTAGACTTCACCTGCCTAGTCCCAAGAGAAAGGTCATTTCTCCCTTGAAGAGGTATGAAGAAACCAAAATTGTTCGGAGAAGGAAGTGTAAGAAGTGGACCTTGCTTGAAGAAGACACCTTAAGAAATGGGGTACAAAGGTATATGTGTTTTTAATTATTACCATTTTCATTCGTTTGTAGAGAAACGAATAGAAGTGGTTGAGTGTTGCCCTAACCCAAACATACACACTACCCAACACACATTTTTTTTTGTTGAAAACTTAAAATTGTACTAACAACCATCATGGGTTACTAGATGGGTTGACCTAGTAGTGGATAAGGGTCTTGAGAATAATAATTTACTACGGGTTTCCTTGGCAACCAAATGTTGTAGGGTCACAGTTGTCCTGTGTTATTTATTGAGGTGCGCGTAAGCTAATAATCTTGTTTGTGTTTGTAACGTAGGTTTGGTAAAGGAAATTGGAAGCTCATCTTAAATAGCCATCGTGATATATTTGATGAGAGAACAGAGGTAAACAACTTTCATAATGTCGGTTGTCTTTTGAGTGTCCATGTCATTTTTTTTACATCCGTGAGTGTCCGTGTCATTTTCTAAGAGGTTATTGGGTTGCTTGTCTCAGGTTGATCTGAAGGATAAATGGAGAAATCTGACCAAATACTAATATTTTCTTATCTTCGAAAGGATGACCAAAAAGTTTATTAGAAAGCAAATAAGGGTTTGATAAGGATTTGTGAAGACATTATAATACACGAGAAAGACCCAAAACCAATGAAATTACAATACACGAGTTTGGATCAAGATTTGTGAAGACATTAAAATTGGGTCATATTTCTCCACTCACCCATATCCTCATCCAAACTCGCTTATTGCAACTCCATTCCCTACAATACCCGAGTTTGGATCAAGATCTGGGAGAAACATGACCATTTATTAATGTCTTCGTAAATCCTGATCAAAACTTGACCATTGTAACTCCATTGGTTTAGGTCCTTTCTCGCATATCGTAATGTCTTCGCAAATCATGATCCAAACTCTTATTTGCTTCTTAATCAACTTTTCTTTGGTCATCATTTCAAAAATAAGGAGATTCTCTAGAAGAACATTCTATGAGTTTATGTGGTCGATATGAATTTAAAGAAATCACAGACTTTTGAATCCTATAGTTTTTCATCACTTTTCTCCAATTGGAGAAGTCTTTTGTAACTTCGGCTTAAATATGAAAGAAACTATTGGTGAGGGAGAGATTAACAAAAGAAAAAATTGTGGGGTAAAATTGGAAATATAATTTTATTAAGTTTAAAATCTTCAGAAGTTTCAAACAGGGGCTGTCAAACAATTATATGTCTGATTAATCTTTCAAGTTCGTGTTACTCATATATTTTTAATTATACTATATTCAAAATTGTCAAATTTTAAGAAATGATTATGAAGTGAAACAACACATGTCATTAATACATCGAACATCTACATCAAAGTTGCAAGCCCGAGTTCGACAAAGTTCAGACACTAGAGAAAGAAACTGAATCTGCCAACACAACATGTCATTTAGTACAAGCCAAAACAAAAAAAAGAGGCTACATGAACACAACAACAAGACATCATATGCAACAAACAACCAACTGAAACCCATTTGAAGAATCCCCATAAGAATATAAAAGAAAAAAAAATGTCCTTAAATACAAATCAAATGAATGATATTGAAGTGGAGGAGAAACTTCTCTGATGGGAGGTCGATCTATAAACAATATACTAAATCACATGAATCATCAACAAGTCAATTGAGTCAAACGTCACTGTTTTGCATCAAAAAGTTGTACTACTCTCACTAGCTGAGAGTGAGGGCCCTTCAGATTTCATAAGCGACGATCCTTTACTACTGATATCGAGACCCTGTAATCGACCGAGAGAGTCGCTCTGCAGAACTTCTGAGAGAGAGAGAGAATCTGATGGATGCAGAGGGTGGCTAGACATGTTAGATAGCGAATGGTTATATGGTGGCATTTGCATATTCTGAAGGCCTGCAGATCCTGGTTGTTGTGAAAGTTGAATGAAAGACGATGGGGCGTATGCAATGTGATGCATTCCTAAGTTAAAAGACTCGGAAGGGCTCATCCTTTCCCCGGTAGCAATTTTAAGTCGCTCGACTTCCTTCTTTAATGCTTCATTCAGAGCTGCATAAAGTTGGGCACAATTTCAAACACAAGACTGAGATAACAACCTATGTTTACAATTGCACATAAGTAATGAAGTATAATTCTCACCATCACGTAATTGGGCTTGTTGTTCCATACCCTGCAATCGAATTTTAAGCTCTGTATTCTCAGTACTGAGACCCGTTGTGTCTCGCTGTATAAGATAATAAGTCTTAATCAAATCATAGTTCTAAGTTGATTTCCATTTAAAGTAAATATGAGGAGCAACCTCTGTTATTACATATAGGTGAAGGTCGAAATAGTGAAATGATGTTTTAATTTTAACGAGAGAATTCTAAATCTTTGACAAAATAACAATCCCTTCTTTCAACCAAAAACATAAGTTTCGAGCAGATTAGTATAATAACTTTATGTATCCCATCCAAAACATCAAGTCAAAGAGTGAAAATTCTGAGAAAATGCAAGCTCGACTTTATATCGATGGACACAAACCTGAAACAATGTCAATTGGGCTGATAGAGTAGTTGCTTCTGTTTGAAGGGTCTGGACTTTGCGCTCCAACTCTTGTATATATCGTGCCTTCCTCTCTTTTGACCGAGCAGCAGACTGTCGATTTGCCAATATCCTAAACATAACAACAATGACATGAGGAGAAGGTTTCCAAAATTTTAGAGTGAAAGAAATCATTGTGTATACCGGGATACATCGAAATTAAGCAAATCATACAACACAATGATTTTGTCTATCTTTCACCACCTTTACCTCTCCAAATAGTGTGAATGTTGATGGAACAAGAGGAAAGAAACAAAATAAATGATTTAATACAATTAATACTTCATCTTTGTCATTTATTCTTTCCCAAGTAATCACTCAACGAGATAACATGAACACATGGAAGTGGACACCTAATTCTAAACTATTTTTATCTGAGCATTTTCCCTCTCTGTCCAAAATGAAGCTTCACTCAGATCACAGAAATTGACTATATGTAAATTGATTATTACGGTGAATGTCATGTAGCAGTATGGTTCATAAAAAACCCCAAACTTTGGACTCGAAAAATAATTCAGCCACCAAATATCAAAACAAATGATGCAAGTAATTCTGGATCTGACAATATAAACAGAACATTCAAATACAAAAATAAAAATAAAAATGGAATCAGAACCCTCTATAACTCTATTCCTCAACTGGATACAGAAAAAAACAGAGAAATTTTACTAAGCTCGCTTAGAAAATGGAAAAAAAAGAAGAAAAAACTTCAGAATCAGTACACAAAAAGAAGTCAAAAGCAAACAGAAATGCTGAAAACTTCTGTGGTGGAGGTAGGTAGCCAATCAAATAAACAAAGAGTAGTTGGCAATTATTTTAATAGGAACCATAACAAAAAATTATTGAACTCAAAAGCATTGCAAATGGCAATAATTTAGCCCGCCGATAACCATGTGAAAATTAAGCCTATAAACACTACTTTCATTTACGAGTTCCTTTGTTTTGTCTGTTATCTAGCTTTTATGTTTGTTTTCAAAATCTAAATTAAGTTTTGAAAACTAAAAAAAGTAGTTTTTAAAAAAATGTTTTTGTTTTTTTAAAGAATTTTAATGTTTACTTAAGATTGATGATCATTATAAAGAAATGGTTCGAAAACAAGCATAACTCTCAAAAACTAAAAATTAAAAACGAAAAAACAAAAAATCAAATGTTTATCAAAAGGGGTTTAGCCGGCCATAAATGGATCGAAAGCGAAACAATTACTCAGAAGTCAGCCAGATTACCATTCTAACTCCAAAGAAAAAACAGAGAGACAGCCAGAATTTACAGAAATGGAATGAAGAAGAAAGACCTTTTGGCGCGTTTGGGATCACTGGACCAAAGCTCAGCCAACTTATCAGGAGGCATAGCTTTCTTAGCTTCCATAATTTCCCCAAACATGCTGGAAGACGACGTCATTCCATCCACCGAAACGCTATGCCGATGCCTTGGCTTCGAAGTCTTCTCCCCCTCACTACCACCACCGGCGCCGCCTTCACTTCCACCATTTCCATTATGATGATCCACGAAATTCCCTCCTCCATTACCTCCAAGCTTCTTCACATCAATGTAGGTCGAAAACAGATCGTCTTCCGATCCGATCTCCTCCAGACTGGCCGTGGACGAACCGCCGTTGAACGGATCCGACGCGGACAGATCCATCATGTCCTCAGACAACCGGAAGCTAACTTCCGAATGAGCCCTACGATGGTGAGAACTACCCCTAGGCACAAACGAGCTATTCCCGCCGCCGGAATTCATATTCGCAAACATCGACGAGGAGGAGGCCGTCGCATTCACCACCGGCGGCGGTTTGTGAGACTTCGGCGGCGGCGGAGCTACATTGAGTGGAGGAATTTGATTGGAATTTGAAGTGTGGATAGGGTTTGATGGCGCTGGATCTTGCATTCTTCTTTTTCCCCAATTTTAGGGTTCTCTCTCTCTCTCTCTCTCTCTCTCTCTCAATTTCTCTCTGTGTTTTTTTTTCTTCTTCTGTAAGATCTTCTTGTCTGAGCCATGTGCTTGAGGTTCATCTTCACAGGACAATTAATTTAACCTTTTTTTTTTCTTTTTTTTTAAACTTATTTTCTAAATTTTGACTCTACAGTTTTTAGTTGTTAGTTTGCTTTGACGACGTCGTTTAGTAAGTCGTTGGATTTTGACTTGAGAATAGTGGATAAGTCTCCCATTTTAAATTTACGAAATTACCAAAAATAAAAAAAATAAATTATTTAAAGACAAGACAGCGAAAAATCTGGAACACAACAAATCAATCATATGTAAAAAATCCGTCTCCCTCCAAATTTGGCAAGATTATGAGTGATTTCGATGTTGAAGTTTTTTGCTTTGTATCATTGATGAGGTAAGCCGTTTTATTTGTTTTAATTCTTTTTTTAAAAACAGTTGTAATCGAGGATATTTTGACTCTAGCTATGTATTAAAAAATGTTATCAATATTCAATTTTTTAACTAGGATAAAAATCATAATTAAATTACATATTTTTTTTTTTTATATCTGTTCGGATCAACTTATGTCCACCTCGACTAATCTCATGGGACAACCGTGTAACCCTACAACATTTGGTTGTCAAATAAATTCGTAGAAAATTAATTCTTAAGTAGGTAACCAAAGATTAAACTCATTCTCTCTAAAAGAGCTTAATAATAATTTATTTTATGTCAACATGAGTATAACTCAATTGTACCTCGAGGTCCGAGATTTGGAATCTACTATCCCACATATAGTAAAAAAAATCATTTTAGGGTTTAAAACTTTAAATTCTATTTTGACCTTGACCGTTCATTTGATTATATTTTGGTAAATCAATTTTCAAAATTTTCATTTTGCTTTTAAAATGTATATTTTACTCGAACTAAAAATAAAATAAAAATAATTGGTCCTCACCTTTATTTTGATTTTAACAAATTAACAACAGAACTTTGAATATATGTATTAATATATATTTTTTTTAAATATAAGTATTAACGTGTTAACATAAGCACTATTTCAATCCAGGTTACAAATCAACATTGGACAAGGAAATATTAGATGAAAAAATAATATAGCAACCATCAAATGGTTATTTCTTAAAAACTTAAGGGTTAAAATAGACATTTTGAAAATTGAAAGTCAAAATGAAACCATCTTGAAAGTCAAAATTATTTATTTAGAATTTATTTTTATGATATTTATTTGTCTAATGTTAGATTCGTAGTTGCCCTAAATTATTTACACATGAAAAGTGGTCTTTTTTTTTTAACGAATATGAAAAGTGATTTCGATTAATTAAACAAAAGTGCACAAACATTATGACCTCTATGTTTACCATTTTAATTGGGAAAATGATTAGTCCTAAGATTGGCAATGACAGTATGTCGTTGAAGCTTTGGTTTTTTCTTTTTTTTCTATTCTATTTAAAATGAATGAGTAAAAACTCAAGTATATTTCATAATCAAAATGTCAGATATTGGAATCATCCATTCACCCACCCTTATCTTTTGAATAAAAAAAGAAGTCTTATATTTATATATTTTTTTAATATTTATGGGTGTTTGATCAGCTTACTTGCACCTCGACTAATCTCACCATAGATAAGTGGCCGCCAATGATTGAACTCATTTCCTCTAATTTTTTTTTTAATAGTTTCGAGGTCTTTCCGGACCAGTAGGCCACCCTGGTGTTATCTCTCTTTCTTTCTCAAACAAAACTAGGGAATGCAGTGCAGTTTAGAAGTGGTGTTGTTGGTTGACGACAAAAAAATGGTTACACGGGAAATTGAGGTTGTGGGCCAAAGGAAACCTATCCACGTCCATATCAATTTATTAAAAGAAACAAAAAAAAGAAGAAGCTAAATTCTATCCCTTTTTCACCAACTTGTTCATGCGACAAAATAGTTTCAAGGTAAAAGCACATAATATTCGGACAACCCTCCACATTTCTAGCAGATGACAAGTAAATGAAAAGGAGCAAATCTCAAATGGTTCGTAATCGCATGCATCAAATATGAAATAACTAAAGATTTTCATGCATTTTTCATAAAATCTTGTGAATTAGATGCTTGTTTCAGAAGTACCTTTTGCACGTAGAGAAGCTGAAGAACATAACTTTCAAGCATCATCACCTGTGAAGATGAGTCAATGCTGCAACTTTTGCTCCTCGTCTTTCTTCTTCCTTCCAGTTCCACCTTAACAACTTTTACTTCTGTAATTTACAAAGTGAACCTTATCAATCCTATAGTTACCATTGTACAATGCAAGGTAATAAAAAAATGAATGTACATAACATACATACCCTTTTCTCCTTTAGAACATGGAACAGAAACTTTACCATCGTGGTTAAATCTAGACCCAATTTAAACTTCTTTAGTAGGGTTCTAAAGTGCAGTTTACCATGGAAATGGGTTATAATGAACAAGAAAGGTAAAGGAAGAAGAATGGTAATTATTACGTACTTGTGATCATTAGAATTCTTGGCTTTGTCAGAATAATGGGAGGCCTCTAAATTCTCTACTGCCAGAGGAGATTCATTTTCTGTTTCATTTCTGATGATATCACAATTTATCTTCTCGTGATTATTCGAATCATTGAACCACTCGTTGTCAGTGTCGTCTGCACAGACCTTCTTGCTTCTAGTTCTAGTGCATTTTTCTTCATGGAAATCATCGTTCTTTTCACTTCCGAATGATGGACCTTTGGATTGGCTTTTTTCGCCCGTGCCGACACTCCCCTGAGCTGATAATGCAGGAGAGATTGGATGTTCTCCATGAGAACTAGTAGCTTCTGTCATGCTTGTATACGTACCGACCAATTTAGAATCGTGCTCGAGTATGCCCCTCGACGCTATATTTGATGGTTGAAAGGAAGGCCTTTTGGATATTGAACTGGTAGAGGGATGAGGAACTGTTTCAACATGTTTGTTTGAAAAGGAGGATTCGGGAAGAGCAGATTCAGCGCAGGGATATTCACTCCAAATCATGGAGCCTCTGAATGGACGATCTGCTGCTGGACTTTGATATGGAGAGCTCAAGTTACATTCTTTTTCAAACGACCAGCTTTTAAATGGCTGTAGATTTTCCATGAAAGGGGAGCCTGAGTGATGGACTGGCTTGAACTTTGATGAATTTGATTTTCGCACATACTTTTCTTGCTCATGTACACGATCTCCTCGATTTACCTCGTCCCTGATTCCGTAATGAGGGTCTGTGGAGTAAATGCTGGTAACGCTGTAACTATTCCCAGGGCCAGAATCATCATCCATTCCTCTTCTCATGCTCTGCCTTGGATTTGAGTTTAACGGTGTGCCATTGAATGCCTCGCCCCTAACTGACATAAACAGCAGAGAAAAAAACAAGTCAACTTGTTCCGATCAATATGAGGAGAAGATGAGAGATATATAGTTTTTCTTCAAAAAAACTGTGTTGGAAGCGCGTTTTCTTAGAAACAAACTCATATCACCTGCACTGGTTGAACAAGACTCTTCACTGCCAAAAGTTGAAAAAGTCTTGACACATCAGTCAGAGCGGGAGAAAAAGAAGACGATGAAACAAAAACGACTAAAAGAGTTGTGACCTCAACAAGCTGAAGTTGTCCGTTGCATCGTCTGCCATAGAGCAAAACCAATCTGGTTGGAGTGATTTGTCTTCGAAATCAGAAATCCTTGTTGCTTTCGGGTTCCTGCTAACACAGATTCAGACAAAACTTACATATATGCTTTACCACCTCATTAACATTCTTTGTGAATTTTGGAATACCTTTTTGCATCCGACATCAAATCATAATCATATCCTAAAGTATGATGCTTCGAACTTGACTTGACCGGATCTATTATAACAAAACAAGCTTTTAGTCGACAGATTGGCAAAAAAAATCCCATCCAAAAAGCACGAAAAATGGTAGCTTATAGTGTCCATCAAGTTATCACCACCGGGATCTTAAAGATCTCTTGAACTTCTCATGATAATAAATTTAAATGTCAAGGACTTCAAGAGAAAGGAAACAAAAGAATGGAGGAAAAAGATTAAAAGATTGGAAAGCAAGATAACAAGGAGAAGCACATATATTGTACATCACCGAACACGAGGATTTTGATGGATACAAGCAAGTAGATGAAACCCTCAGAGTCATTACTTAACATAAACACGGCTACACATTCTTGTAGGTTTTCTATATTGATATATGAAACCTTTTCACGTTGTATGCGTTATAAGTTGCTCGGTTGTTTCACTACAGCAAATCAACCATAAAGAAGATAAAACTCACTGTAGTAGACCTACATTGATTCTCAGATTGGGGAGGGAGGGAAGGGGAGGGGGATTACCAAATAAATTGAATTTGTCCATTGTTCTTGTAGTGCCTGCACCTCTGCACATAAATATTTACTTCAGTATAGAGTTTTCACTACTTTGGGAAACCCAAATGAAATTAGCTTGCATCAACGTAAACCTCTTTTTTGGTAGATAGGGGCTGTCAAATGCATTTTCTGATACATCATACTTTTCATGGTTCAAAAAATCAGACGAAACGCTACCAATTTCATTAAAATGATTCTTCTCGAAGAAATCACATTCTATCTCCCCAAGAAAGTCGTCGTTTAAGAAGTTAAATCCACCTAGTAGACACAAGATGTTGATATAAAATTAACTTAAATAAAATAATAGTCAACACATTTGACAAAAACAAGGGGAGGAGAAGCAGCACAAATTTATGGAAGAGAAGACTCGGTTGACAAAAATACAGAGAAAATTATAAACTATCTTCGAGGTTTATTTATTTATTATTTGTTTTAGGAAAAGAAAACAATGTCCCATTTCATTGATGAATGTTCCAATTGGAACACAAAGAGGAATGGGTGAAATTTGAAAGGTAAAACTATCAAAGATACATGAAAATTGGTGTAATAAATAAACCAACTTACACTAAACCGATGAAAGGAAAACAAAAATTTACCATCCAATCGATCTCTTTCTTCATCCGTGCTGTCAAAGATACTTCTGCCACCATGTTCATTTCTTTTGCAATGTTCAACAGAACGGGAGCTGGTCTTGGCAGGTGACTTCTTCTTTGGGTTATCACATGAATCCATCATGCCTAAGGAATAATTTAAAGAACCGTCATCATGGTGCCTTTTGATATCCTGCATTATTATATCCTGCATTTTGTGTATCAATATGATCCTTGTCAACTTCAAGTTAAACAAAAACAAGTTAAAGATACTCTAACTGAAAATTATGAGGCCCACTCAAATTATTAACTTAGATAAATAGAAAAACAATTGATAGATACTACGTAGCTTTTAGAGAGTAATATAATCCAGATTACTTTATGGCAGTCTTTGCTGTTTAGAGGCACAATACCAATAATTTGAATTTAACGATAGAACTCGATGAGATTGCCAGAATCTAAGAAGAGCATACAAGATAATGAGAAGAAGACCATGTATGAGTTGTAGAATACTATGCTATAACACCACCAGAAAATATCGATAGCATAAGAATTATATGAAATCAAACAAATGCAGCAAGATGCATCTCGAAATGCTTACTCCTTCAAGTTCAAAGTCATCCAACACCTTGATGTTCTTTGAGGAGTTCCAAGGCCGCATTCTTTCTGGACGAAATGAGAAGCCATAAGAAAAGCTTCTGCGATCATGCAAGTGGGAGTAATTTGTTAGGCTGAAATTCAATCTCATATGTTCTAATTTTACTGTGCTTTCATGTCATCTTAACGCGTAGCTAATATTATAGACATAGGAAGTAGAAGGTGCTCGCTATTACCACTACACAAAATAATAAATATATGCCTCCACAAGTTGTGGGGCATAGTCAAGATGGTAGGTTATTTATAGCCTTGGAATTTAAATAACATTGCAATGAAATTCTTCGTACATTTGGATTCCTATTGGACGAATGTAAACTTCCTTGTGATAAGACATTTCGGAATTAAATGAGTAATTGAAGGAAATTATATACAGATTATTTCAAGTGCACAAAATAAGAAAAATATTTAACACTATATGTAAGGAATGTAATGGACAATAAAATATTATTCAAATACCTGCTGGCATGCTGTGGGGAACATGGTGGTGTTTCCATTCCTACTCTGCCCAAACCTGACAAAATTGATTATCATTAGAAATAGTCCGGAGAAAAGGCACTAGCTTCTGAAAGACATACAAGTCTGTGTTGCCTATTTATGGTAAAAGTTTTCATTACTTTTCATACTGGAAACAACATATATAATATTGCATTCAGAACCTATGTGCCTGTTATAGCTGAAATGTTAGAAAAATATATGGCATTCAAAGACTATATCTATGTTGCTATGATTAAATTACAGAGCTTTGAATAGTGAACGTGTAAATGAGTATAATTCTTTGACATCCCTTAGACTATAGATTCACATTTCTGATCAATTTGCGACCTTAGTATCTGCTAGTATTTCAATCATCTATATTATCTCATCGAAACCTTAGAAGCATCTTGTTTTAGCACAAGTCTGTCTACAACATTCTTAAATGAAAAACACAAATCAATCAAGAAATTCTTCAGTCTAGAGAGTCTACCCGCAGAATGAATTTGCTTTTACCCCTTAAAATCATCCATACATATGTAGGGCCAGATTGTAAATCCTAAATTAAAAGTTCTCTAGTTAGCAGTCTGTACCGTCAACTGAAAATGCAACATGAGCTTCTTTCATTGGACTTCCTTCTGATTTGCCAACCATTCCATCATCGCCAAGCAAATCAAATATAGAAATACCTGACAATTGGGAATGTTAGAATTCAGGCACAAAATTTATAACCAAAAGTAATGGGAGCAGGAGCAGCTGATGGCAAATAACAATCACAGACTAAAAAGCAAAGCTGCATTACCAAGACGGCTCTTATAATAAACAATTCTGGTTTCAACTTCAGAAAACACCAATATAGAAGGATAAGGATGGAAAGTAACATGAGTTCAATGGATTTTGCCTACTTACTTTGCTCAACAGATTTCATCTCCTGGTCTGATTGAGAATCTACTTTGTTCTTAGCATTATTATGATTGTCGGGATCATTACTTACATGTCTGCAAAAATAAAATACATGTTATATGTAGCAAAAGTATTATCATGTCTACAGACGATTGTAAATAAATAGCTAGGAGTACATCACTCTTCCATAAAGAAAAAAATGTATATATCAGTAAAAGATCCTGACTTAATCAAGAGATTATTTACAGGTAATTACGTCAGTCTGAAAGTATATGAATGCAGATCAAACTCAGTTGCAGAAGTTGAGTAGTAATATCAAATATGTGAATGGATATGAGATGTTTCATATATATATATAACACGATTAAAAAAATTCCCACTCACTTCATTGGAGATAAAGTCTCCTCTTTGTAGCCTGATGAAACTCCTGCTTCGTCATTTTGCTCTTCAAAATAATGCTTTACTTCAGCTTAAATGGTCTTAGAGACAACAGCTTGGGATACAGTAGGCAGAATCAAAGAATAAGTTAGAAAATCACGTTTATTTTCAAACTCAGCAGATTTCTCTAATGACTCTATGTTATAAAGGGTTGGAGCTGGGTCTTTCATGAAATGAGACCGCACCCTTGAAGTATTGGCCTCTGTAACAAAACATCATGAAAGAATATAAACATGTAATTCATCATTAACTAAACAACAGAGAATAAGGAACTCAAAAAAATTGGTGGCTTGCAGATCAAATATCACTTTTTTTTTAACAAATAAGATGCCATGTATCGTTATTTTTCCGGTTTTTTTAAACAGAAACAAAACATCACATTAAGAAATTGAAAAGTTACAAAGCAAAGTCCCAACAGGGTACGCAGAGTCCACTGTCACAAACAAAACCTCACTAAAACAAAAATATAGAACGCACACCCTCCATATAAAACCACACTCAAGATTCCAAAATAATTCCACTCAAGATCAAATATCACAAATTAATCTGCTCTATATAGTTGATGCACGATCTTTTACCTATGTTATTAAATTATATGATCACTCGTCATAATATTAGCTTAACTTCAAGCATTCCATTAAGCAGAATACAATATATTTTGCTGAGTATCCAAACTTGTGGGACAAGGATTACCATACCAGGCAAAAAGATTTATGGAAAAGTAACTTTGCATACTAGTCTAATCTCTATAGAAGGTAACTGTGAAACCTTTACATGGGAGTGCAATGGCAGAACTTTAAAATGCTTTAGAAAAAAACACGAAAAATAAGTTCCATGCTTCAATTCAATATTTTTGGAAACTTACCAATGGTGTAAGCAGCTTTGTTCTCTTGAGGAATTGTTGATAAATTTAGGAAATTTAGAATATCCAATGACCGATGCTCTTTTTGTTCCCTGCCTCTGTCAGCTGCATCATAACAATTCTCTGAACCAGAGGACAGCTGTTGCCGTCTTTTTCTTTGCTCGAAATACTGTTTTTGCCTTGATAATAGAAAAGGTTAGACATAAAAGTTGGAACTTAATTAGAGATTAGGTGGACTGATGATGCAAATACCGTGGAACTATTAGCATTTACCATATAAATCTATCGATATTTATTTCAAAAATAACAATTTCATAAAATTCTATTTCTGAGAAGGTTATGAAGATTTCAAGACAATAATAAATGCAAGACTGCAAACAAAATTGAGAATTTACGAATTCTTTTACCTGTTTTGTGTGGATTTCCTTGACTGAATAATTCCCATCATGCGATTATCAAATTTCATCATGCAAAAGGGAAATGCTTGTGAATCAGAACAAAAATTTAGCACCATTTTAAAAGTAATTATAGAAAATCAGTGGTAGATACAACTATAATGGAAGTAACTCATATGAATTCTTCCTCTAGAACAGAAGGATTAAGAAAATGGGAGTGCATGGTGTTGAAGTACGTAAATCTAGAAAAAAAAAAAGCTAGCATGATATATCTAGTTTGCGGCCTGCCTTTGTGACAATGTATGGCTTCCACAAAAGAATATCAACAGAAATAGACTATTTTTTTGTGAAGGGAAAAAACAACTAAGTTATAAAATTTTATGTATTCATTTATTTTTTTACATTTTACTTTCCTCGGAAAGCTAGCCAAAAAAAGGGGAGTATTGGGTGTGCAAGTTGCTACTTCTAGGTTATATAATCTATCCGAACTGCCAAGTATAATTTTGACCTTGATGTTTCTTGTATAGTATTTATGATTTGAAATACAAACAGATAATAGAAAAACACTGACTAAATTGCAGTCAAATTAAAGCTAGACTAGGTCAAGTCACAGATACCGTTGTAACTTTCCGCCTGGATCCTCCCATCCACTGCAACATTTCGAAATGAAGCCAAGCCTTCTTGCAAAAGGAAAAAGTAGCAGCACCACCCAGAAACCTGACAACAAGCAAGATGTATCATAATATAATAGTATGAAAAATGCAAAGAACTACATGAAATGAAAATGGAAGAGAAAAATATTTTTCGATAACATTTTTTTTTCAAAATACATGATGAATCGACGATGGATTTGGTACAGTTCAGTTTGAAAATAACGAAGCTAAAACGATTTGACGAGCAAATCCTAGAGTTGTGAGAGGAAAACGAAGAAAATTATTCACGTTTCATAACAAAAAATCCCGACCTATTAGCACATTTTTGTCGAAATATTCAATTCAACGGGACAAAAACCATAATCAGAGGGATAATTCATGAACAACGACTAATTGATACCATACCGGAAATAATCAGACCGAGTCTGCTACAGAGAGAGAGTAACCCGTTCACAAGATACTGTTCTAAAGGATTTTTTCTTTAAATTCGTTCAACTTGCTGTTCTGCTGTGTTTAATCCGAGAAGCGACTGAAAGCATGAAAAATTAACGAGGAGAGGGCACATTTTCTACAGCAGTTTGAAATCTATGGAAAAATTAACAAGGAGAAGCTACACTTTGTACAACAGTTTCAAATGTGCTCGAGGATGAACAAAAGCTTCAAACTAGCCATGGAAGAATTATAAGGAAAGCTCACTTGAATTCAAATGCACAAACAATTTCTCATTCTCGACGGATATTCAAGTCAGTAACGTCTCAATGGATTGCTCTATGAATTTCAAGTCTGACAAACTTAAACGACGATCAGTCATAGTGAAAGAACACGATGATCAATGAACGGAAGGTTACCTGACAGCGCCGATAATCGAGAAGTGCAGATTTAAGATTATTGAATTGCAAATGCTGATCATACTTTTGGCGAAATGGTTCTTCGCAAGGCGCGAAGCTCTTGGCGCGAAGCGAGACTATGACTACGAGTACCGAATTGAATTGCGTTTTGAGGAAGTCGACCAAAAAAAAAAAAATACTAATAATAAATAATTAGAAAGAGTAAAACTTAGCTGGACACTGGTCTACAACTATCTTTTGCAGTCCAAACACATGATACAATTTTAATGGCCAAATATTTATGTTATTTTTAAAATAAACGACAATCTTAATGGCCAAATATTTATGTTATTTTTAAAATAAACTGCGTGAAAAATTAATAAAGACTTTTTTTTTAATTTTAAAATAATATAAAATATTTGGCCAATAAAATTGTGACAGGTGGCTGACTGCAAAAGATAGTTGTAGCCCAGCCAAATTTTACCCAATTTGAAATTGGGTATAGTACGTTATTATAATCTATTTTAACACATTCATCGCCTCAAACAATTCTTTATTTTCTAAGTTTAAAAAATGTCTAATGTGTCTTTAACTTTTAAGCATCTAATATATATCCACTCCCAAAGTGAGCATGACTCAATTGACATATGTATGCGCTGACTACTAACAGTTATGCGATTCGAATTTCTCACCCCAATACATTAAAAAACAAAATATATGTCCACACAAGTCTAATAGTATCATATGAACTAAACCTAAGATTTCGAAATCAATAATACACAACTGTGCTTCTTTCAAAATCGAAAAAAACAAAATTGATTGAAAATCGAGACTCCAAGGTATGAAAAAATATACTTTTAATTTTAGTCAAATTAAAAATTTAGTTCTTGAACTTTTAATTTTGTGTCTAATAAGTCTCTCAACTTTTAATTTCGTATCCAATCGATCCCTCAATTTATAAATTTGTATGTAATGGATCATTGACCTATTCGACATTTTTTTTTTTTAATTCACGAACATGCTAAACAACGTAATTGAAATTTTTTATTTTTTTTAGTACTCATCATTGAAAGTTTAGGGTTATATTAGACATAAAATTACATTTTATATCGAATTGATCATACATTTTTTAAAAAATATTATAATATCTATTAGGCACAAAATTGAAAGTTGAAGGTCTTATTATACGTTTTTTTAATTTTAGGACTTATCACAAACAAAATTGAAAATTCGAGGACCTATTATACAATTTTGAAAGTTCATAGACCAAATAGACATCAACATGGACAGACTTAGAACTTTATGTCGGGGGCTTAATTCGAGATGTCCACTGGACGGGATGGAGTCGATGATGACTTTCCCACTCTCGGTCCCTCAAAATTTCTCACTTAATTTCGCGAGGATCGGGGCGGAAATTTCCCATGGATACCGAATTTATGGCAGAGAATTATTTTTGCTTATGTTTTTTATTTTAATTTTTAAAGTTAATTAAAATATATAAAAAAAAATTATGTTAATTTTTTTTTTAAATATATATTTAAAGTTTTTTTTTTTTTTTTTTTTTTAAAATATTTTAAAAAAGTTTAAATTTAAGATTATTTTTTATATAAAAAAAAAATAAAGAAACGAGATGGAACAAATGGTGATAAGTTGAGCTATGCTCTTGTTAGGTACTAAAGTTTAAAATTAAATTGTTATAAAATTGAAAGTACAAAATAAAATTTATATTTTTATTAATCACCCAACCATTTGCTATTATTTTGTTACTCAGATGAATTTTATAATACAAATAACGAAATGTTTTCAAGTCGAGGAGACCTGGATCTACGGTAGATTCACCCCTTATACCTAAAGTAAAAGAACTAGATGTGTAATTTAACCTTACATTTTTAACCCTCTTAAATTCTAAAGTAGTAATTATACCACGTAGATGTAATCTAATAGTATATGTTAGTCTACCTAGACAATTTGACAACTAATACACAATTTTTTGGTGGAGAGTACCATGTTAACATGAGTAGACCCAATATTTGAATTATGGGAAAAATGCACTTTTTGTCCTTAGGTTTAAACTTAATGTCCATTTGGTCCCTGAATTTTTAAAAGATACATTTTAGTCCCTCAAGTTTGCAAAATAGTTATAAATAGTCTTTTACTTAACTTTATGTGCTGACGTGTATGGGATGACATGTCTATTTTTTTTTATTATATGGTAAAATTAATTAAACAAAAAAAACAAACTATTAATTAAGTATAAGCTAAAATTGGTTTAAAATATATTTAACTTCTATCTAATTAATAGTTTTTTTTAATTAATTTTGTCCAGTAATCAAATAAAATAGACATGTCATCTCATATACGTCAACAATCCCATCAACATTCTATTAATTTAAAGTTAAGTTAGGGACCAATTAGAATCATTTTGCTAACTTGAGGGACTAAAGTGTATCTTTTAAAACTTCAGGGACCAAATATACATCAAACTCAAACCTGGAGGGCTAAAAGTGCATTTTGTCCTTGCATTTTCTAAGAGGTAGTCAACACGATGCAAATATCGTTAGAATTACTATATGATTGATATAGAATAGAGAGATAACACAATACATTTCTATCTCTATAAATTATAATTAAGTTGTCAAAACGAACATAATTCAATTGACATAAGGTTGTGTCCGTCACTAACATGTCATAGTTCAATCTTACCATTAATTAAACTACGTGTTAGATAAGAGGTTATGATTCCTATAAGCAGTGAATTGAGAGACAACAACGGCCCATTACTTTATTCATGGGCTTTCACTCAAATCCACTTCGTGGTACAAACCCTAAAACTCTTCTATATAAAGGAACGTCAGCAATAGTTTCCATCAGTCAATCCAGCTCGCGGTGGTTCTCCATTCCAAGGTCTCATTTCTTTATGCATTTTTCTGTGGTTATGTTCTTCGCCTCTACCTAGGGTTTACAGTTTGCATTTTAGGGTTTGAACTTTGTTTTATTCGGAAAAAAATGAAACGAATGAGAAAATGAAGAATTATCTATCTGTGCACAATAAGCCGATGCTCTGGATAATAGGGATGAAGGAAGCATGGTAGTGTGCACAGAAATCTAATATACAGGTCGACATGTCTGCTCCCTCTGATTTTCTCTGATTTGGGGGCCTGGTTTAGACCTAAATCTCATCTTCTTCTCTCCTCTCGTTTCTTAATCATCTTTTTACTCTATTCATTTTTTGTTACGAGGAAAATATGTTTATGTATTAGATTGTTCATCGTCTCCGATTCAATAGATTTCTGCAGTTCTGTAATTGGTTTTGAATTTGTATGATTGCTTGATGTTAGGTTGCTATCTGTTTATGATTGTGATTGATGGAATTGCCTCTTTGAGTAGCCGTATGAATCTATTAACTTAGTGTTTCATATTGTGCTTAGTTAGGAGGCAGAAAATATTGTAGTTTTTACTTTTAGACCTTCTTGATTGGAATTTTCAAATATTTACTTGAATCTTCCTCCATCTAGGCCTTGAACATTTTATTTTGATATCATAGATTCTGACAAATAATTGTTTTTTTAATCGGACGAGAATGATCTAGGTCTTTCCCTTTTCATATTTTCTTCATTTCTAATCTACCTTTGCACGATGCAACCCCGGGCTACTCTGATTATCTCTATGACGGCGATAGCCCCATTGCTCGTGCTAGAGTGCCGCCGTTTAGTGTTGCAGGTTGGCCTTGCTCTTTCCACGGCTGATCTGTGTCAAAATAACGGCGAAATTCAGATTTTTGATTTTGTTTCTGCTTGGTCGATTCTTATTTTGGGGCCTCACTACACCTTTAGCTTGTTTTTGCAAATAAAAAATATGAAAATAAAGCTAGTCATAGAGGCCGATATTTAGTCTTCGGCGTTGTTCACGTGGGGGCCTTTCCGTTCAATGCTTGTGCCTCTAAAAACTTCCGATATATATATATTTATATTCTATCAACCAATTTTATTTCAATTTGCTGTATCTTTGTTTTCAAGTTTTTTTAATTGTGATATAAAAGAGTCGTTTGCTGGCTATGATTATAAATTACCCGCGCTTCCGAGGTTTACCGATGAAGTAGCATGGTATAAATGGTTGAATTTCTTAATATGAGCCATCTTTCTTCCATCCTTGATTTGTTGAAAATTGTGTTTTTTATGTTATTGTATTCAATTCTTGCAGTGATGATTAAATTTCAGCTTATACGCCAGTTCTGCTTCAGAATCTGATGATTGATAAAGCTGTTATATACAATCTGAGCCATTAACTCCCGTGTCTTTTAGTATGAAACTCTGTAATCTTATAGTTTTTTAATTTTGCCATTGCTGATTTAATCCAAATTTTCTGAGAATTTTTGTAGCCAAGACCCTTTTTCAGGGAGAACCCACTTGGTGAAACGATGTTCATCTGATGTTAATGGATTTAACTGAGGTCACATTTACTCGAACATTTTCTAACGTCGCAATAACCATGTCCTTTATTTTATACAATATGGATACTAGTATGGTTTACCAGTAATATTTGGTAAATTGATCGAAGCCTATGATGACTCGATCCAAATTGGCTGAGATGTTGTGAAGCTAAGACCCTGTTTCAGGGAGAACCTACTTGGTGGAACAACATTTATATGAATTATAATGGATTTGTCTGAGGCTTTAACCTAAGTTCAAAGTTTAAAAGTGTAATTCCTATAAGCCAATAATTATAGGATTACAAAGTGTTATTCCTTAACCAATTTACTTTTTATAAATAATTCATTGTACTTTCAAACGTACCCTTCTAGGGTTCCAGAAGTGATTTTAATGGTTTGTATTTTCTTTTGCGAAGAAACGAAACGAAAGAGAGAAGAGAATTATCTATCTGTGCACAATAAGCCGATGCTCTGGATAACAGGGATGAAGGAAGCATGGTAGTGTGCACAGAAATCTAATATACAGGTCGGCATGTCTGCTCCCTCTGATTCTCTCTGATTTGGGGGCCTGGTTTAGACCTAAATTTCATCTTCTTCTCTCCTTCTCTCAAATGTATGTGTTTTAGTTTAGTTTAGTTTTAAAAAGTCGTTATTAACAATATATTGTATTGTTAACAATTTATTGTATTTTTAATAGATACATATATTAACAATACAATGCATTAAAATATGCATCTATTTTTAACAAAAAATACTTTAATGATTCATTTCTTTTATTAATATTAATGGTTTGATTAAATTATATTTTATAAAAGATGAAAAACATGAAACTATAAAACAATGCATTGAACATGCTAATACCAATTTTTCATATTAGTTTTTATATATTGATTATTGTTTTTATCATTTTTAAACTTCATTTTAAACCCAACAACCATTCAAACCCTTGGATGATCTATACGTTAATATTCCTTCAAATAAATAGGGTCGTTTATTTAAGGTTTGTATTAGGTTTATCTGTTTTCAGTTTTCTATTATTAACACTTGTAATTTTAATTAGGTTCTAAACATGTTTGAAACCTTTTATAATTGCAAGATTTAATGGATCATTTAAGTTCTTAACCTTGTTATTATTGTATACAAAGCCATTTTTGTTGAAACAGGTTCTTCGAGAGTTCTAAAATTGATTGTGGAGCGCAAGCAACAACTGAAATTGACATTGAGGAGGTTCGACAAGCAGTTCGGGCAATTTAGAAGATGAATCAAATTCCAAGCGGCCCACTTACTTTATAGATTTCCATTGTTTACTTAAATTTTGTTGGTTTTTCTTGGAAGTTTATATTGAAATGAAACTTGATACAAAATCGATAAATTAAGTTCTTTCTTCTTTGTTCTAAATTTCTTCTTTGTTTTAAATGATTTTTTAATTTTATTTTAAAAATATCTCATATGTTACTAAATTCAAACTTTGTGGATTAAAAAAATAATTTATTCCTACTTTAAACAATAAAGAAATAAGATTTATTTTATGAGCATATGAAAATTATTATAGCTTTGCCAAAAATTATGGACTTGGTCAACACAATGGTAATTCATAAATACTTTGTTCATGGTATTAAATATCTGCTGACATAATGTCATTTTTATTGGTATTTCCACTTATTTAAAGATCTGACATCGGCATAAGTGGTGTATGGATATTGATATGAGGAGTAAATTGACATTTCCACCATATCATATAAAATTGATAAAATATTAAAAAAACAACCATAAAATGTAATTCTAACTCATTTAAAAAGGTAAAATGTTTATTTACTAATTATTATATATATATATTTTATTTTATTTTTATTGACATTTTCGATTTTTAAAAGTGTAAAATGTTTATTTATTAATTTTAATATATATATTATTATTTTTTTTATTTATATCGACCATAAAATTGGATGAAAAACGTATATAATTGAGTGCCAGTGGAGGGAAGAGTTTGAGCGAAAGGAGAGTCAGCTGTAAGCGCGAGTTCTTTATCTTCATAGAAATGAAGACGATAATGGCAAATATTTCAAAACGTGGGAACCAAGAATATCACGGAGTTCGAAGGATGTTCTTGTTTCGCCATGATCGAACTTAACGAGAACGAGGTTAGGGTTTTAGTTTTCTGGAAATCCGAGATGATTCTCTTCTGTCGATTTAACTCTAGATCATCTGCTTAATCTGCACACGTACATTTCCTCTTTTCTCAGTCGTTTTGTTTCTCTGGATTCCGCAAGAACAATCGAAGAAAGTTACGAGACTGAGATTCAAAATTAACAATTCTGTAGGGGAAAATCCGTCGTCTCGATCACTTCGCACGAAGGATTTTGCATCTTCCGAAGAGCAGATTTGCTAAAAGTATTTCTTAGCATTCATACAATTCAATGCGATAATCGAATGGTAATTCAACGATTTCGTGTTTTCTTTAATGATTTCCGTCATTCAAGTTTTTCAGTGTGTAATTTTTATAGCAAATCGTTGATATGAATCATTTGTATGGTCGTATGACTTCTCTGGTTCTTCAGGCTCTAGTTTGAAGGTTTTATCTATTAAAGAATGACGATGTTTATTCGAAAGTTGGTTTATTCGAACTAAATTCCGGACCACAGAGAAGACCATTTCAACCTCTGTCAACATCGAGACAGATTAACATGTGAGTCCAATCCATCAAAAGTGACACTCCTCGGCCTAAAAATAGGTGTGGTCGGCTAGGTCCAATGTCGACCACTCCTCGGCCTAGATAGAAGATTTTGCCCACTAAAGTAATTAGGGCCAAATCCCCTGAGAGAGAATAGGGCCGACTAGTAGTCATCCTTAGATGGACTTCCAAGTCCAAAAGAGGTGTGCTCGGCCAGACCCAGGTCGAACACTCATCGACCCTCATGGCATGCCTAGGGTTTTCAAGCTTTATTTACTCCTACGCGGAGGGATAAACATAACTTAAGGGGTTCAGTCGATCCATTTTAATTTCCTAAACCTAACAGGAAAAGAAATAAACCTAGAACATCATTATAAATACCATCAAAAGTGATTTTTTAAGATTTTTCTAGATAACTTATCATCATGTAGTATCTTTAACTGGTTAGAATCTATGGAATACGATAAATTTGGCACAGTGGTCACATTGTGCACCTTCCAGTTTCTAAGCTTGGCTTTTATGTCTATGATGTTAGCAGCAAATAGCAATGCTCTCAAGTTCATCCAGCACACCTTAATATTCTTTGAGGATTCCACGGCTGCTTAGTTTACAAAAGAGGTGGGAAGTCATAGGAAAAACTCCTGCAATCAATCAAACAAGAGTAATTTTTCTAGCCTCAAATATACCATCTCACAAGTTCTTCTAGTTTGATATATTTCTAATGCTTGCTGTATTTTTCAGATTTCATATACTCTGCTATCTTATCTTCTTGGTGGTTATGAATTATGACTCTGTATTGTACATAATCTTCTTCTGGTTGTCTTCTATGCTCGTTTGCCTACTTTAGTTTTCATGTTCTGTGTAGGTTGTCGGATAAGCTTCAATTCAAAGGCACATAAGAAGAACAAGTCAGTCCAACGGGTTTTTGTAAGAACACACACACACACATACACGAACACAAAAATCTTTTTGCACAACCTTTAGATCGGTTTCTCGGTAGTGTACAAATTAGTTGTGTTAATCATGGTCTATGGTACTGCTAACTTTCCATACCTTTTTTTTAGTATCGTGGTAATGAGTTGATGATTTTTATGAGAATCTTAGTTTTATTAAATAAGAATAATCTTCTGAACTCTAGAAATCTATCATCATGTAATGTTTATAACTAGTTAAACTCCATTTAATCTACTTTCAACTTTTGTAAAAATGTAAAATGGTCATTGTTGCTCACCTTCCATGTCCTAAGGTTGATGCTTAATGTTTATGAATGGGATATGTTCATGATGTTAGCTTTCGGTGTTATGATGACATGAAGACACAGGTCAATAAGCACGGGTCAGATTAAATTTTATCCCAGCAAAATTGTTCTTGTTTGCATTGCTGCAGAAACTTAAGGTGCTGGGTGACCTTGAACTTGAGTGGTGAGAGCACTGCTACTTGCTTCATGCATCATTCTGTATATATCAGGTTCTATACACCTTTTATGCTATCTATTCTGTCTTCTTCTATGCCAAACTGAGCATGACTCAACTTGCATAGAACATATGTCCTCCACCAAGAGGTCAGAGGTTCGAGTCTCCCCACCCGCACTTATTGTTGAACTCAAAAACAAAAGATTGTCTCCTTCTATGCCTTGCTTTTTGGATCTTTTATGTCTGCGAGCAATCTCACCAGTTATATGAATATCTTCAAGTTGGAAGGATGAGTTAATTTTTCTCTAAATAGAGAGGCAAGTAGTCAAGTAATGTAGATTGTAATTCTCCAGACACAATTTCTATGTCCTGTTCAATTTATGTATGTCCACTTTTGAGTAAGAGTCATACTTTTTGAGCAAAGTTGACTTGTTTTTCTCAAGCTCGAGAATGATCATCTTGGTATATGAAACGCAGGACATAATGCTGCAGCTTCCAAAAATCTGTAGAAGATGGCAGAATTAATTAAAACAATAAGGTAAGTTATCGTATTTCATTGCAACCAATTTTGATCTCTATGGTTTTCAGCTTTTCTCTTTGCTTTGTCAATTAGTCTTTTCAGTATTCCAATTGAATATATGGAAATAACCCCAAAAGTCAGGTTTATTTTCCTAGAAGGTGTGTAATCCTTTCCCCTTAGCATGTACATGGTTAGTTTATCTTCTTATAGGCTAGTTTTTCTTTGGTCAAGTAATTTTAGGTTTCCTTGAGGGCTAAGGACTTTGTACATAGAGCTGAACAAGACTTGATTTTTTTTAGCTGAAGACAATTCAAGTAGAGCTGACTAACTATACCTTCAACTTAAAACATTTTGTTAAACCTTAGTTTGGCTATCGATCATTAAAAAAAATATACAAGAGAAAGAAAAGTAAGATTTGGACATGCCAACAAGAGCTGATGTATCGTCTAGTGGCCATGAAGTCCTAGCTTCAATCCCCCACCCCAACATGTTGTCAAAAAAAATAAAAATAAATGAAGAGTTCGACATATCTAATCAAATATAAGTGAAGCAACAAAATACGAAAAACAAGGGGCAATTCGAAAGGACCCAAATTGATAATCTATTTGGGTGATGGCCCATTTGTAGGAAACTAACATTTTTAGACCCGGACATGTGAAAAGACTAAAACACCCTTAGTATTTTTAGACCCCTCTCTTTCTCTCGCTCTTCTTTGATAGATTCTAAGGTATGTTTTTATTTCCCCTCTCTTTTTCTCTCAATTTGTTCTACATCTCTAGGGACCTAGGGTAATCTCTAGGGTAGCAAGCTGGAATTTTACTAATTATTTCTAATGCTTCAACCCTAACAATTCATTGCTTAAACAATATGAGCATTTAAAAAAAAAAGAAAAATAAACTTTAAACGAATTCTAAAATTAATTTTTTTTTTTTGAAATTTTGGTTGGTATACCGGCCTGTATATCGACCGGTATTCAAATACCGGTAATTGAATACCGATTGCCCACCCATAATTGAATGTCGGCCTGTATCCCCACCAGTATTCCAATTTTTTTTTAAGCAAAAGAAGTAAAAATCGAATAAGAAAGATTTTTTTTTTTCCTTTGGTAGGAAATTTAAAAATTGGATCTTAATTTAACTAATTCTTTGATAATTTTTTTATAAACAATAAACTAGTTGTAATTTCCAACTAAATATTAGGTTGAATATAAACTATTACTAATTAATTTATGAACATATTCTATGTTATAAATTTTGTATAATTATTATTTTACAATATCATATAATTTACAACATATTATATTATACATATATAAATTTAACATAAATGAATTGAGTTTATAATCTGGAATATCTACCCTTCAAATCCTAATTTTTTATTTTTTTTGAAAAACTCATTTTGTATTTAAGCGAATACTCATTTTTTTTAAACGAAGAGCCATTTTTAAAAATAAAGTAATCAGAATATTTATTTCGAATACAATGAGAAACGGAATTTTTCATGTTGACATCATATTAGTCACCAATTTTTTTTTTAAAATTGTTTTTCAATTTGGGTCAATTTTTACACTTAGGCTCCATTATAATTAAATTATTGTAGCACAACATTATAGATGATGTTTAGGTGATTATATGGGTGATGTCACTAGCAAAGTTCCTGCGGAGAAATTTTTAGTACAACTGTTGTATGGAAACTTTTGTACCTTCTCCATTTAATTGCTAACACGTGTCTAAGGATTTTTAATAATTTCCACTCGGGTCAATTAAAATATTTTATAATAGATCCTATTTTTTTTTTTCATGGTGGACTAAATTAAACTTCCACATTAATTAAATACATTTGAAAAAAAAAAACAATTGAGATAGACTAATAATGTTTCTATGGTTAGTATATATTTGTTTTATGGTACTAGTAATTTTTTTTCATTTTGTTATAATCAGGTTTTATTTGTTACATATTTAGCTTCTTATGTGTTAAATTACTAGTATCATAAAACAAATAAATAAATAAATATATATATATATATGAATATGAATATGAATTCAATGCTTAATAAAATTATCAATTAAGTCTAAATTACAAAAAAAAATAAAAAAAATAAAAAAAATAATTCCAAATGATAAATCCAATTGGAGCATTATTATTAGCGGTGAATAAATTTTAAAATATTAGTGAAAAGTAAAAACAAAAGATAAATAAGATAATTATTAGTCAAAATATTAGAAAAATATTAGCAATAAATAAGAGAAAGTTTTGATTTTTTTAAAAAGTGAAGGCAAACCAATTATAGAAAGAATGTTTTGTACAAAATTGATGATAGAAGTTGAAAGAAAGAAACCTTAGAGTTGGATGTTAGAAAGATTTTTTTACCTTTTTTAATGATTAAAAGTAGTGGGTGAATTTAATGAAAGTTGATACAAATGTAAAATAATAATTCTTATCTAAGTCTGAGTTTCAATTTAGTGAAGTTGGGAGTTTGATAAAAATATATATATATATATATTAAATTGACGAGTGAAAATTGATTTTCTTTTTTTAGAAAGAAATATATTATTTGTGAAAAGTAAATAAGAAACACGACAGTGGTCTTTCCATTCCAATACAAGCTATGTCTATGTTGAACAATTTGTCTGGTGGAAGGCTACAAGACACATTTATTGAATAAGAAGATAAGATGATGGTGACAGTCCTGTTTGTTGAATTGGTAAAGCCAACTTCTTAGATTGCTTATAAGTCAATGATGAAGGCTTTCTTTTTTACTATTTTGTCAAATAGCCAACTTCTTAGATTGCTTATAAGTCAATGATGAAGGCTTTCTTTTTTACTATTTTGTCAAATTAAACAACCATGAGATACTATAAATCTTAATTAGTTGAGCTATGGTAATAGAAAAGAGTCCGGAAGAGCTTTACATGTCTTAACCAATTGAACTATGTTAAGATTTGACAGACTTTCACCGATTAGATAAGTTTCACACCTTATTTAAGTATCAAATGACATTATAGAAAGATTGTATAACACGAAAGTAGATTGAGTCCAACTTGCGGAGAGGATTTCATGTAAGAAGTTTAAATTTATTAGACAAAAAATTAAAAATAAAGCATTTCAAAGTTTCAAATGTACCATTAATCCATACCCACATGATCAATTTCTTTAACCCCACATTCAAAAATCTTCCCCAATTGTATACAACATAGTGTCAATAGGGCATCTTTCTCACTCAGTCTAAAAGAAAACAAGAGACCATTGCAAATCAAAGTCTAGAATGCCCTCGGTTTAGCAACAATGGTGGAATGCTTCAAAATGTGCAAGCTAAATTGCCCACCTTTCTCTGAAGTATCCAACTTCTTCTGTCCAGGAGGAGGAAGTAGCTCGAAATTTTGAATCAAACGCCCAATCGTAATTCCAAGGATTGGCAAAGCCAAGATGATACCAGGGCAACTCCTTCTACCGACACCGAAGGGGAGGTATCTGAAATCATTGCCATTGGCCTCGACCTTCGATTCCTCTTCCAAGAACCTCTCGGGGCGGAACTCTTCGGGGTTCTTCCAGTTTGCAGGGTCGTTGGCTAACCACCAGGCATTGACTAAGATCTTACTCTCAGCAGGAATGTCGAAGCCACCGAGCTTGGCGTCGTGGAGGTTCATGTGGGGCACGAGCAATGGGATGGCCATGCGAAGGCGAAGGGTCTCCTTGATAACGGCCTGGAGGTAAGGGAGCTTGTAAGTGTCGGGCTCGGTTATCGGGACACCGGGTCCTAGTAGAGTGTCGAGTTCATTCCTCAACTTAGTTTGGACTTCAGGGTGGTTCACTAGCTCAGCAATTCCCCATTCGATTGACCATAGTGTTGTTTCAATTGCTGTTCAATGGTAAAAACACGAAAGCCAAGTTAATAACATGCCTCGAGTACTGAAGTTCGAACTAAAAAACACGGCATTATAGGCATGGACGTCGGTAGGTATCATTAACCATCCCAATGGCTATTGGCTGAGCCTCCTATTTTTTTTTGTATAAAAACAAATAAAAAATAAATAGGAATTTATTCGCATTCCCTAACAGGATAAATATCTAGAATTTGCCTTTTCGTCCATTTATCTTTCCATATGAATCCAAAAGTAATTATTGGTCGCTTTAATTTCCTCTTCTATGGAAATGTTTTTTTTTTTTATTAATTGCTGTGATTCAACTTATGAAATAAAGTTTATGTGAATTGAGCTATGCTCTATTGTTTAAGAATTATGCTCCATCTTTAAAATTCTTAAAGACTTATCAAAGAAAACCGAGTTTTTGTACAATCAAATTCTAATCTTTTTTAAATAAAATTCAACTGTTATGGATACAGATTACAGATCAGTCCCGTGACCTCTTTAGTCAATATATATATATATATATATATATATATTTTTTTTTTTAATTAATATTTTATAATTCATCTGTCCGTCATAAGTCAGTAATCCACTATATTATTAGCCAATATTAATTAAGGCGGTCATCATATTCATACCGAAGAAAAGTCTAGGTATGACAGGCTAATTTTCTAATCTATTTTAAGTTTAATTAATACCTTTTAGCCTGTTAAAAAAAAATAAATAAATAACATATCAATTTAGAGTAAAATAATTAAAAATATAACACCTTTAAAAAAATAAAAATTCGTTGGGAACTCTTTTTTTTTTTTTTATAGAATTTTGTAAGTTATAATAGTTGATCACTAATAGAAGTGTATCAGTAATGTAGCTATTGATATTTTGGCATATTTACAAAATGTTTTAAATTATGCTAAATTTGCAATTATTTTGGGTAAGAAAAAAAAAATAAAAATAAAAACCGTTTTAGCCCAGTACCTATTTTAATTAAAGACTACTCAAAAATAATTATTCTCGTCACTAATTTTCAAAGGACTAAAATATACATTTCAAAATTACAAGAATTAAAATAAAATAACCATAGAAATTTATAGAGATTTAAACCATATTATTTAGTTAGCCTATCATATCAATGACTCTAGCCAAAAGAGCTACTAAATCCAAAGAATAAAGTATTAATAAATTTAAATTTGTCAAATCTAATAGTTCAATCAATTGTAATTAGCATTTAATCTCCACACCCCACATTAATTATATACTTTGCAAAAAAAATAAAATAATAATAATAATAATAATTTACCTGCAACATTAATATTCTCAACAATGTAAAGCACATTGTCTTCGTTGATTTCTCCTTTCTGTTGCGCATCCAATATATGATCAATAGCACATTTCAATCCCTCGTTCGTGGTGCTCTTCGTGCTCGCCAGTTTCCTGTTCATAATTGTTCATAAATTTTCAGTAAAATTTTCAGACAGATAAAATTGAATTCGATTTGGAGTTAGATTTCGAACTCACTTCCTCTCCTCGACGAAATAATCCTTGAAGAGTTTGAGCCTCGTTTCCTTAACTTCCTTGCAGATTTTGAGATATCCTCTCAAGAACGGTCTCAAGATCGGGATGAAATCGCCATAGTTGTAATCGAAGCTCTGCGCCAATCGGCTCCTCTCTCCGTTCAGAGCCTTGAGTTTGTTAAACAGAGGATCATCTTCACTTTCGAATCTTCGATCGAACATGATCCTGTACATATTGTTGTACATCATAAGCTGCAACCGGCGCCGGAGAACGATTCCGGTCGTCGCCGATTCAGGATTCTTCTTCACGTCCTCCACCACACCTGCGGCCTCGGCCTCCCATCCGTAACGGTATTGCTGGACAACTTTATTCGTGAAAAACGGAACCGTCATGATCCGTCTCATTTTCCTCCAGTGCTCACCATAGACGGTGAAAACCATATCCTGACCTTTTCCGGTGAAGATATCGAAGACGACGTTTCTGGTTCGAGATCCAAACTCGACTCCCTGCGTGTGGAGCACTTCCTTAGCCAGTTCCGGCGAGGAAACCACCACGAGGTTCCTCTGTCCCATCCGTAGCAAGAAGATATCGCCGAATTTCTTGGCGAGATCCGTCAGATTTCGGTGGTTCAAGTCATCGCCGACCTGGAGCCAGTTACCGAAGATCGGCACCGGTAACGGACCTGGCGGAAGCTTGAATCGCTTGCCGCGGAGTTTGGAAATGGCGATGGCTAGAACCACCGCGACGAAGAGGCCGATCAGCGTCTTCTCCAGGAGGAGGAGATCCATGGCGGAGAAGAAGATTGAAATGAAGAATTAAGTTGGAGGTTGATGATAGTTGGTGAAGAGAGAATTGGGGATTTTATAAGCGCAGATTCAATTGGTAATGGTTGGAGAGACGGCGATGTCTGACGGCACGAGTTAGGTGAGACTTGTGGTAAAGTTTGGGCCAAAGTTGCCCTCAGACGTTAAATCTAACGGCAATTCACGATCCTCTTTTCTCTCTGTTTTTTCTTCGTCTTTTCTTTTCTTTTCTTTTCGAGACTCTCATCCTAAGTTATTATAATTATTTTTTAAAGAAACTTCGAGAAATGTGACATGATTATACACCCTTAAATATACAACATAATTAAAAAATTGTATTTCTTTTTAATTTAACAAATATAAGATCGCCGCCAACAAAAATATCCATCGTGCGTTAATTATCATCTACTACTTTTCTCATTTATTGTACTACGAAAATAAATATAGACCGACCAACCGAACATAATTTTAGAATAAGAGGCTAAATTATTTCTATGCATATTTGATCTCTAAACGTATTTTAATTAATGCGAGGATTGAATTCACGACCTCTTAGTCAATGACACAATTTTACTATGTTCGGTTTGAGATGATTGAATATTTTTTAAGCTTAAGAACGATTTAAAGGACTGGTTGCACAAACAACAATCAAACCCAAAATAATGGTAAATTTAACAAAAATTTAAAACATTTTGCAAATATGACAAAAAAATCAGTGACTATCACGGATAGATTGTTATCGTTGATATATGACTATCACTGACAAAATTCTTTAAAAAACTGAGATAGACTACTGTAGAAATTGATAGATACACAATTTTTTTTAAAAAATGCTATATTTTGAATTATTTTCCTCTAAATTGATATTTTTTACAATTTTTTCGATTTAAATATATATATTTTTTTTAAAGTTAAAGTCTAAAATTGTAGTTTGTTTAGGAAAAGAAATTAATTTAGTAAAAAGGAGTGGGTAGGTGGGCGGGTTGGTGTGGACAATGTGTCAAATAGTGGCCAAGCATCTTATGTGGCAGCCGTCATAACTTTCAATGTTCACAGTTTCTGAGATCACGCCACGTGTTGTTCTTTACCATCTTACCACGCACATTTGTTTTGATTTATGGTTGTACGTGCAGTTATTTGGTACCGCCCGCACTGGATATTTACTACTCTTTTTGCCCCAATTTTATTGCCCTTTTATTTATATTTAGTTGAACATGTGGGAGTGGGCAATTTGTGCAGTTAAACTATCCTTCTTCGATCGGAGGGAAATTTTATTGTATTCTTATATTATTTATTATAATTATTTATTCATCCTCGTAACTAGTGGAGTTAGTAATTCCACCTTTTTTTTTTTTTTTTTTTTAATACACATTTTATATAGGGTTGGCAAAATTCTCTCGAGGGTCCGGTCCCCACAGGTCTCCGACCCAATCGGGTCGAAGAATTCCCGGTTTGACCGGGTACGTGATCACGGAGTCAAACCGAAGATTTTATTCGAGTCTCCGGCGGCCAATAGTTTGTATTCTTTTTTTTAAATAATATATAATATATATTATATATATATATAAAATAGTAATATTTTATATATATATAAAAAAAGAGAGTTAAGTTTCAGTTTTATATATATATATATATTTTATTTTTAATTAATTTCATAATATAAAAATATATAATAAAAATGTTAAATATTGTTTTTATAATTAGTTTTAAATTAATAAAACAATAATAATATTAATTTTAACCATAAATGATACACAATTTTAATATATTTATTGATAATTAAAAAAACAAACAAAAAAGAAGAAACAAAGACTTTTTTCCTCCAGGGACTCGATCCCCGAAGAGAGATTCCCCGATCTCCACCCCGACTTCTCGAAACGGGAAACGGGACGGGGATGGGGATGAAAAATTCCTGCGGGGACGGGGATGGGGTGTGCATCCCCGCCCCATTGCCATCCCTAATTTTATAGGACTCGTTGCACAAACAACAATTAAACCCAAAATAATGGAAAATTTAACAAATTTTAAAACATTTTGCAAAAAATCATGGGCTATCACTACTATTAGTGATAGTACAAAATTCTATAAAAAAAATGAGGTGATAGACTACTATCAGTGATAAAACAAAAAAGTTAAAAAAAGTGGTATAGTTTTATAAAATTTCCCTATTTTATATGAGTTGAGTTATGTTTATGTTGGGTTGTAGCTGTCATTTTAATTTTAGTTTACAACACTTTTTATTTATTATTATTATTTTTTTAAAATATTATAATACCAAAAAAATGAAAAACAGATTTAAGTCATTACAATTTTTAACCTATGAGGATTATATCTTTACAAACTAGAGCATTGAGACTAAAGAGTTGTTTGGAGCGTAAAAAAATTATTATTATAGTTGGTGATTATAATAGTCGATAGGTTATAATAATTGTTAATAGTAAATACTATTAAAGTCATTATAATTACTTTATTACGGTAGATTATAATGGTCGATGAATCAAACGTAGACTGAAACTTAAAGTTGGTATTCCAAACCGCTATTAAATTATTCTTTTTTGCAAAAGTTAATAGACAAATTGTACTTTTTAACCTAATAAAACTACCTAAACCAAAATCAATATAAAATTATTAAAATTGATTACGTCGTTTGAAATTTGTAACCTCAACCATGCAACTATTTTTCAAACACTAGAAAAATTCGTAGGTACACCTAACTCAACTCTCGAGATTAAAATTAAAAAAAATAAAAATTAGTTCACACACCTTTTAATTGTTATTTGATATGATATGACCAATAATAAATAGAAGATCTATTCAAAATTTTCAATATTATTTTAATACTGGAAAATTTTCCACGATTAGATCAAGATGATTATTAAATAGCGAGAGTTAATGATAAAAAAATTTATATTAATTTAAATCATATTTTAGTTCATAAAATTGGATGGAATTATTATTTTCATCATAGTTTTTAAGTAAAGTTTTCTAAAATTATTTAATAGAAATTTAATGAAGGTGACCTTTCATTATTATTATTATTTTAGTCCAAACATTTCATGAGTATAAAATCTCGACGAGTTGAGTTACGTTCAAGTTAACATGTAGGTTTTGTTTGTCCATTTCATGAATTTTGTGTCTAATAGGACATTAAACTTTCAATGTATCAAATAGGTTCGTAAATTTTAAAAAACTGTTTAATAAATTAATAACATATTAGACACAAAATCTTAAGTTTAAGTATTTACTAGACACATGCTATTGAAGCCGATCTTCATCCCATTTGGGCGAAAACGGAAACTGACTCATTAATACTTTGGAAGCTCCTTCCAAAGCAAACTAAGTTTATGAATGAAATTCAGAGTTTTGTCGATGGTACTCTTTCCTTCCAACGAAGCGGTTACATTCATGGCTTCTTGCACATATCTCGATCCTCCAACTCTGTTGCCAACGATCTAGTCCGTCATGCACGATTATTTCATCACTCTGAGATATGGATTGAAGACCACTCCACTTGAGTGTCGAGAATTGTCCCTCGGGACTCTTAATTTCTTATTTTAATCTTACTTTCTTGTTTCATTTGTACTAAAATATATATATATATATATATATATATATTAATTAGATACAAATTTGAAATTTCAAGAATCTATTATATATATTTTAAAGTTCATAAGTCTATTTGACATCAACAGATCATAAGTCTATTGGACATCAACGTCAAAATTCAGTGCTAAGTTAATAAGTTAACTTAAAAAAAAAAAAAAAAAAAAATTGTATTCAATCCAATCTTCACATTGAGAGTATATGATTCAGTTGATTTTCCACGCAATTTTATCAAACCATATATTATAACAACTAAGTTGTATGATATTTTTTTCTTTCTTTGCAACGGTTATTTAATTAATGCGAGGATTGAAAACCCACGACCTTTTAGTCACAGACATAACCTTATGACAATTGAGCTATGCTCGATTTGGCAAATTGTACGACAATTGAGTGAAACAAATTCAACATTGTATTATGTCATTCATTTATAGCCAATGTGATGACATGATTATTATAATTTTTTATGACATAAAAAAAAATATTATTTCATTAGACTAATACTTAATCTGATCCTAGCTCACCTAACCTTATAGAAAAAATTGTATACTTGATTAAATTAATTAATACAATTCAAAACGAAACACGAGTTTTTTTTTTTTTTTTTTTTGAGGCGCCGAAGTTCTCGACCATACGAAAACGAATTTGTTCAAAGTCATATGTCTTTTTTCTTTTTTATTTTTTTATAATTATATTTTTAATTTAAATTTATTATAAGTCAACTTGAATATAGTTCAAATATTAAGACATATAATCTTGGTCGAAGTCGTCACATGTTCGAATCCCGTCCCCTATATGTTGTTTAACTTCAACAAGAAATGTTTTTTTTTTCTATTTCTATTTTATATTTTTAAGTATTATAACATAATTCTCTATAATTATACCATTAAATTTATGTTTTGAGTTGTAGGCAACATATTTCATATCACACAGTTAAATATAAGTAGCTTAAAAATGTGTTAGATGTAATAGACAATTTTTTTTTTTTGACAATGTGTGGAGGTGGGAATCAAATTTAGAACTTTTTAATCTATAGTCGTTACATCATGTCAATTGAGCTATGCTCTTATGCTCTTGTTAGCAAATGTAACGGACTGTAATAATTAATGTTGTAAAAAATTTAGAATCTAAATGAAGATTCTACTTGAGACATCTGGCTCATAATTCATATATTATGCCGGTTGAACTATGCTCATGTTTGACTATTTTTAAATTTTATTTGTTGTATAGTTTGATCATCAAAAGATAGTGTAAACGGAACTACGTCTAAATATTCCAATTTAAATAGGCCGAGCCTTAACCACTCCTAGGATATAAAAAAAAAAAACGAATATTGCTAAATATTTAATAATCTATTCTATATATATATATATATATTACTGTAAATGGAATTATTTCAAACTAATATTGCTAATATTTAATGATGTTATTAAATAAAATAATGAAACACTTCACAGAATATGAGTGTGGTCACATTTGGACAAAATGAAGATGGATTTCATATATTTTTTTTTTTTTTTTGTTGGATTTCTTAATTATAATATCTTCAGATATCTTAAATTATAAGTTTTGACTGAGAATTTTCAAAAGTTTGAATCCTACCTAATTTATAAACTTGCACGCTCGTGCAAAAAAAAAAAAAAAAAAAAAAAAAAAAAAAAAAAAACTCTAAATTATAGGTTGAAAAAACATCCTTTCAACTTTTGAAATTTTTAAAAAATATTCATTAATTATAAAAGTACTCTCACTCTAACTTTGACGTGGATGATTAAATTCAAACTTATACGTACATAGAAAAATGAAAACGTAAACGTCTTAAAAAATAATAAAAAAATTATTTTATCCATTCAAAAAATCGGAGAATAAAATAAAATTGAGATAAATTCAGTAAAAATCAGATGTTCACATTTTCATAGTTTTTGTAACACCTCAAACATCCAACCCAACCCTGCTATTTTGGGTTGGGTTGGTCCGGCTTTTCGGGTTACCGAGTTGGTTGAACACCCCTAATAGAGGTTCAAGTCAAATTCAATTATCCACATAAAAAATAATGTGTGTAATAGTGATGATATTTTTTAAATGATTTTTTTTTTTTATAGTTCACTATTTTTACAAAAAAAAAAAAAAAAAAAAAAAAAAGGGCTATCACTGATAAACTACTATCAGTGATAGTCACCGACAAAATTTTATAAAAAAACTGAGGTGATGATAGACTACTATCAGCGATGAACCATAATACTATAGTGATAGAAATTGTTATATCTGTCGTTTTTTTTTTAAAAAAAAATATTATACTTAATTATTTTATTCTAAATTGATATCTGTTACAATTTTTCTGGACTAAATAACACATTTTTGGTCGTTGTCGAAAAAAAAAAACAAAAAAACTTTTGGTTCATATACTTAATTGAAGAAACAGCTTAGTCCTATTAAACTTTAATATATTACAATTTTTGTTTATACTTAGAATTGTAACTACGTAGCTCATCCCATTGTAAAATGCAGATCATCCAAAATAAAATAAATAAACTATATGTAAAAGTAGTGTTTATATATTTAATTTCTAAAAATAAAAAACAAAAAACAAAATAATTATTAAACGAGACCTTAATAATAAAAAATACCGTTCAAATGCTAAACTATGTTGATGTCAAATTTTACACAGTGGATGACACATGCTTCTCACGTGGCTTCAACGATAAATTTATAATCTTCGACAAGAAGAAAACTACAAAACAAACTAAACAAACTTCAATGCCAAAATCAGTATAAACGGCAATTGACTATAGAGTTTTAGGATTTAAATTGACTTACTTCCTTCCTATTATTGAAACGATGTTCTAGGTTTTTTTCTTTTCCGGCTAGGTTTAGGAAAATGGATTGACTGACCTTAAGTTATGTTTACCCTCTCCATAGGAGTAGATAAAGCTTGAAAACGCTAGGCATGCCATGAGGGCCGATGAGTGCTCGACTTGGGTCTGGCTGAGCACACCTCTTCTGGACTTGGAAGTTCATCTAAGGATGACTACTAGTCGGCCCTATTCTCTCTCGGTGGATTTGACCCTAATTACTTTAGTGGGCAAAATCTTCTATCTAGGTCGCGGAGTGGTCGACATTGGGCCTAGCCGACCACACCACTTTTTAGGTCGAAGAGTGTTACTTTTGATAGATTTGACTCACATGTTAATCTGTCTCGATGTGGACAGAGGTTGAAATGACCTTCTATGTGGTCCGAGATTTAGTTCGAATAAACCAACTTTTGATTATGCCTTTTATATGTGATTATATTATCCACAACAAACTATGAAGACTAAATGATTACGTAGTAACTTTTTATATGCATAATATTTTAATTTTGAAAATACAATGACAATATATAGAGATAAAACTTTTAAATAATAATTTGTTTTATAATGAAAATGGGGTAGTTATTTGAACATGGACATAACAGAAATAGTAGATGTATTAATTATTGAAGTAGTTTTATGTTAGGATTTTAACTCCAAACCTATGTGTGCTAGGTTAGTTTTCAAGTTTATATTATTTAATTTATTTATTTTTTTTCTGTTAAACAATTAATAAGCTTTTAAAATTAGAAGGCAAAATAATCCTCCAATGCTAAAATAAATATCAAAAGATTTTGCCAACTTTAAAAAAAAAAAAAAAAAAAAAAAAAAAAAAAAAAAAGAAAAAAAATGTAGTTAAGGCTTCAGCTTTGACCGGCTGCCTGGTGGAGCCGGTACGTTATTTGACGGATTGTATAAAATCCAAGTAACCCGGAGAAGTCCAAAATGGGGGGTTCGGTCATCGGTGACTTTTATTCGTAAGAAACACGACTTTTTTATGTAGCCATAAATCTCCGATTTAATAGGAAGAGGCTTCAATTTTTTATTATTATTATTATTTTTTTTTTCCTAATTAATTGTGAAGATGGAGTTGGTTAGATGTCAACTCACCCGTCACTATATTTCCAAATTCCATGAACATAATTAAAAAAAAATATTAAAAAAAATATAATACTCAATTAGTTAAAATATTGTCAAATCCAACATAATTTAATTGACATAAAATTGTGTCGGTGACTAAAAAATCATAGGTTAAATCTTCACATTAATTAAATAATAAAAAAATAGTTACATAAAAATTAAGAGATCAAATTTGGTTGGATGAGAAAAATACTATAATAATGAAATCAATTTTACGATAATATTGACACTTTAGATGGATGGATATTCTTAGGCTGTTTTTTTTTTTAATATTGTATTTTTTAAAACTTATTATAAAAATATTGTAACTTTCAAACTATTTATAAAAATATAGCAATTTTAAATAGAGGTCTACCTCCACTGGTGGATGAAGGTCGTCTTTTCAAAAGACGATCTTGCTCCACATTCGATGGAGGTCCTTCATTACTTCATTTATTAAAAAATTCATATATTTTTAACCAGATATTCAAAATTTTCAAAAAAAGTATGGTTGGAAAGCTAACCGCGGGAGCTTCAATTTGATATGTGGTTTCACTATTTTTGGAGTTGTGTATCAAGAGATAAAGACCATCGAAGTTGGACTATAATTCTGCAAATTTTAGAACTGAAGATTCTTTTGAATAGTGCAATCTTTTTACTCAGATGTTAAAAAATTTCTAAAAATATACGGTTGAAAAGCTAACACAGAAAGCTTCAATTTGATATATAGTTTCAATATTTGTAGAGTTGTGTATTAAAAGATACAGATCGTCGAAGTTTAGCTACAGTTTTGAAGTTTTCAGTCGTATCTTCAGTTTTGGGTTTAGTGAAGTTTTCATAACTTTGACCATATATATCTTTTGATACACAACTAAAATAGTGAAACAAACTAGGTATCAAATTGAAGCTCTCTGTTAACTTTCCAACAGTACCATTTTCGATTTTTTTTAATATTTGGGTAAAATGATGTCAATTTTTTAATGCACTCCTTAAAACAATCTTCCGTTCTTAAATTTGCATACTTATAGTCCAACTTCGATGGTTTTTATCTTTTGATACACAACTCTAAAAATAGTGGAACCATGTATCAAATTGAAGCTCTCGCTGTTAGCTTTCCAACCATACATTTTTTGAAAATTTTGAATATCTGGTTAAAAAGATATGAATTTTTTAATGAATGAACGATGATCCAATGTGGAACAAAATCGTCCTTTGAAAAGACGACCTTCATCCACCTGGAGCAAGATGTGGAGGTCGTCTTTTGAAAAGACGACCTCCATTTAAAATTGCTATATTTTTATAAATAGTTTGAAAGTTACAATATTTTTATAATAAATTTTAAAAAATACAATATTAAAAAAAAACAGCCGATATTCTTATAGTGGTTTTTGATTTGACCAATATTTATTTATTTTAATTTGTTAAGATGAAGTGTCTAATTTTATAGGAGAATATCTTTTTAGGAAAATTGTGCACCATAATCTACTTAAAAATCGTATT
The DNA here is from genome assembly GCA_028017165.1 of Herpetospermum pedunculosum. Classification (NCBI taxonomy): domain Eukaryota; kingdom Viridiplantae; phylum Streptophyta; class Magnoliopsida; order Cucurbitales; family Cucurbitaceae; genus Herpetospermum; species Herpetospermum pedunculosum. Next base: position 6,078,623 of record CM051529.1, on the reverse strand, counting down.
TTAAAAAATGTCTAAATATAATATTATTTTTCGTAAACAAATTTTAACCAAAATAGAAGATTTTTAAAATATTTTTAATTTGTTCTCTCACTATTAATTAATTACATTTTTTATTTATTTTGAATTATTTATAAATTTTATAATCTCACAATTTTTATACTTTAATTGCTTCTCTCTCCTATCAATTAATTACAATTTTTTATCCTACTATTTTAGTTTTTAGTCAATTTATTTATATGAAAATATTCAATATAAAAATAAATCAATAGGTATGAATATATTCATAATATACCGTATATATGAAGATATTTTATACATAACTTAATCTTATTTTTAAAATAGTTGGTATTTTCATTTATATAAAAATATATCATTTATAACGAATTGCATAATAATAATTACATATGGTAGTATATTAATTTATATTCGATCATACCATACCATGTATATATAGGTAGACAAATTATAAATTGAATATAATATTGTCTATTTGATAAGAAGTCAATTATGAATATATATCATATTATAAATCATATATTATACATTCAACTGTTTAGGTAGTACTATTATTCTAGTGAATAAATATTCATAACATAAGTACATACATTTAATTTCTTTCATACTCAAATATACCACGTCTGGAACTTATGTTTATATTTCTTCACTTTTAAATAGTTATCATTTACGCTTATATGAAAATATTTCATATATAAATGAACCACCAGGTATTAATATATATTATCAATATGTACGGTATATATGAAAATATTCATGTCGTTTTTTTTTTTTTTTTTTTTTTTTTTTTTTTTTTTTTTTTACAACATGTTGGGGTGGAGGATTGAACCTAGTATTTCTTGGTCACTAGTGATACATCATGCCGTTGAGTTATGCTCTTGCTGGTTCTAACTGAATCTTATGTTTAAAACTGATGTCACACGAATATACACCATATATAACTAATTACACATCTTTAACATATAATAGTATATTAATTTATATTTGATTATACAATGTATATATGTCTTTGGAGGAACAAAGAGTTTTGCATAATAATGTATATATGCGGAAAAAAATAAAAAAAAAAATGGAGAGAGAATTTTGTTCGAAGATGAGAGTAAATGACCTTAGAATTGATTAATATCATTAATGCCTTAATTTTTAGATTTATCATTATATTAAATTATGTATTTATACTTTAAATGATTAAAATTTATTTTATTTTATTTTATATAAATCTCAATAGTTATACGAAGAGTTTTAATGTAATTGAACAACAAATTTTATAAAATACTTCTAATACATTTCATAATTCTAATAGAGTTGATAATTTGTGAAATGAATTGAGACTTTGTTATATATTTATAAAATCAAAGTACGTACAAGTCTCTTATTTTTAATAGTTGGGAATATATTTTGTGAATGAATACATTTTAAAAAGTGGATTTAAATAATTGACACAAAAAGCCGTTTTTTTTAAAAAAAAACGAAAAGTAAAAAGACGTAATTGACACAACCAATAAATAGTGCAAAAAAATATGAATATAAAAATAAAATTAGTGGGCCTTTAATGTTCTAAATTGTTGTGCTCACCTACTCCGTTAAAAGTGACGGCGTCATCAGCCATTTACGACCAAACCCCGTTGGAATAGCCATTTTGTCTTCTCTCCACCCGTTCCCATCTACTCCGTATCACGGCGTTTGGTCTCACTCTCCGTTATCTCCACTTTTCAATTGTCCACTTGGTGAAGTCCACGTCACACTCGTGTTGATGCCACCAACCAACCCACAAGACCACAAGTACAACATAATACTTAAAAAAAAAAAAAACACACTCATGTTTAAATAATAATAACAAAATAATTAGTTTAAATAATAAATAAATAAAAAAGCTCATGTTACTTTACTTATACTTAATTAGTTTAATAACTACACGTAGTGTAATTAAATTTGTGTACATTTCTTCGTTTAAATTCTATTTTTACTTTACTTATATTTGTTATTAATTTTTTTTAAATCTATTATTGTTTTATTTATCTGGATATCATCTTTATAATTTCGTAGATAAATTGTTAAAATCATATATATATATATAAATAATGTCGAAGTGATTAAGATTAAAAATTAATTTCTCTAAGAAATTGGTGGCATGGACATCACACATCGCTATGTCAAGAGGTCAAGGGTTCAAATCTTTCATCTTGCATTAATTAAATAATTGTCAAACCGAGTATAATTCAGTTGACATAAGGTTGTGACCTTGACTAAAATATCATGAGTTCAATCCCCCACTCCAGAGAATTTCTAGTACATGGGTGAGTTTTTTCATACCACTGCCCTTTAAAAAAAATGACACATGGCCAAATGGTTGTTTAACTGAGATTCACACTATTAAATATATTATTGTTTTAAATCATTTTGCCAGGTGTCATTTTTTTTTAACCGATGTAAAAAAAATAAAAAAAAATAATAATAAACTTGCATTAATTAAATATTTTGTGAAAAAAAAAACAGATTTAGAATTTAATATTTTATATCTTAGCAAACTTATTAATGATAAACCTAAAAGTAGGCCAATAAAGTTGGCCTGCATACCACTATGGGCCAACATCATGTTACAATTTCAATCAAAATGCAGAGTCCAACCCTTCTAAGGAGTTATTATTAATATTAGGTTTAAAATTATCTCATTTTCAGAAGTTATTATTAATATTAGGTTTAAAATTATCTCATTTTCTCTAGGTTTAAAAAAATATCTCCTTTATTCTCTTTTAAATATTAATGAATATCCATTTTGTAACTCTCTCTATATTTTTTTTAAATCTTTGCTTGTCTTATAATTTAGTTTTTTTTAAAAAATATATTACATCACATGTTTGGGAGAAATTTTCGAACTTACCATATTTTAAAGAAAGTATAGGCCGCTGAGCTTCGATTTGACACCAAATATAGATTCTACATTTAACATATAAACTAATAGACTAAAAAGAACTAAGAAACAACCAAAATATGTAACTAGATATAAATTTATTGAAACAAAAATCTAGTACTACAAAACTACTTACATATTCTATTTATTAATTCATCACGTTATTAGATGAAATATTATTTTATTTTCTTAAATATTACTATTATGAAAATTAATGAATGGTAGATAATATTAAGAGCGCTAACAAAGTCTCGTATTAGTTGATCCATTGTTTACAAGGAAGGACAACTATCTTCAATATTGAATGAAGCTTTTGGAAAATTATGAGGAATATGCCCAAAGTAGACATCAAATTTATCGGATGAAGATATCAATATTTGAATTTTTTTTTGTTTTACGATGAAAAAGAAAAAGGAAACAGAAAAGTTGATGATCTTCAATCTAGATTTTCAACAACTTGGACATCCAGGCGTGTCAAACCAAGGTCATGTGCTGCTGAATTTTGAACCCGTCTTGCTAGCAAGAATTCAACAAGCACATTGGATCTCTGTTTTGCACGAAGATCATCAACAAAGTCTTGTATATTTGTTCAAGAAGTGGTCTTTTCTTGTCAATAACTTCTAAAGAATGAACGAGTCCACCTTCGTCCAAAGAGATTGGAGTCCAACATCAAAAGCTTTTGAAACGCCGAGCTCGTATAAGGCGACTGCCTCTACAAGCTCAATTGGCCTCGTCAAGTTCCTAAAATGTTCCATCGCCATCACCACCTCTCCATAGACTTGATTCCCCTCTATTTTCACTCCTAGTTGACGGTTGTACTGGATTTTGAATAATGCTGGTTCACTTTTTTCTTCCGCAATAATTTGGTTACGTCCTCTATTTTCTTTGCAATATATTTGTCCTTATGAGTAAGTGATATTAACAACTTATCTTTCACATGTCTCTTCATTGATATGATATTATCTACTTTAGGCATAAAAACTTTTATGACTGTTTTTAATTTCACCCAAAATATTTTATATCAATAAAGATAATTATTTTAACTTATATATCAAATCTATTATGAAAGGTGTGATTTTAGTTTTTAAAAGAAACAAAACATAAATATGGAGAAGAATTATTATTGTTCCTCACCCTTTGAGAACTTCTCCTCAAAAAACTCAAATAATAAGTTATCCCTAGTCCACCAGTATCTTTGAGATTTTTAAAAAATATTTAATAAGTTGGCCAAATTTTAGATTTGTATCTATTTAGTATCTAAACTTTAAAAGTATCTAATTTGCTCATCCAATACTCTCAATTTTGTGTTTAATATAGAGTACTTAACCTTTTCTACATTTTTTTTTTAATTCAAGAAGGTATGGAGCATAAAGTTAAAAATTTAAGATTATCCTATTTAACAATAAAAAAATAAAAAATTAAAAATTCATGAACTTATTAGACACAAAATTAAAAATTTATTCACTTATTAGATATTTAAAAAAAAAATCTTGCAAAGGTATTTAATTAATGCGGGTGGAGAGATTGAACACCTGACAACAACTTTAAACCAATTGAGCTTAGGCTCGATTTGGTGACATTTTTAAATTTTAATAATCGTTTTAATTTAATTTTTAATGAGCCATTAGACACAAAATTAAAAGTTTGTGTGGACTTTTTAGATAAACAGTTGATGATCCAAACTTATAACTTAATCAAATAATTATTGATAGGATGATTTTGGAATGCATTTTGAAGAAGGAAGTGTTTTTAAGTAAAATGTTTCTTAAACATCATTATTAATTGAAGGGTTGGAGTGTAATTTTGAAATAATTATAATTACTTTTGTCGTATTTAAAATCATTCTAAAATTGATTTTAAAAAAAAAAAAAAAAAAAAAAAAAAAAAAAAAAAAAAAAAAAAAAAAATGAAACATTCACAAATATGATATTAAAAAAAAAAAAAAAAAAATGCCATGACAAATATACCAAACCATTGACACAAAAAAAAACAAAAATTAAATCATGATGTCCAGATGTTTTCTTGTCGAAATCGAAAAAATGTTCAAAAGAAAAAAAATGTTTTCTTGTGGAAATCGAAAAAATGTTCCTAGGTATTTTCGAAGAAATGAAATCATATCAACTTTATACTTAAAAAATAATAATAATAATAATAAAAAATCATTGTGCATTCCAAAATCATTGTGCTCGTCGGAGCATATTCTCAAACCTAATTAAATGTCAACTTTATACTTAAAAAATTCTCACCAGAATTTCTAATAATCGCTATATTAATAGCTTGGGCATGTTCTTCACCTTTTCGCATACAACACAAAAAAATAAAAAAATGGAATTTAATTTCTTCAGGAAGAATTTCCATTGCGCCTCGTTTGTTTGCCTTCTACTTTTATTGGCGATTTCTTCCTCGACTGTATATGCCGAAAGTAGAGTTTTATTTTTATTATCATTATTATTATTATTGTTATTTTTAAATTTTTAATTTTACTGTATATTGTGATTTTGTGATGAAATTATTTATTTTATTTTTGTTTTTTGGTGGTGAAATTAGACATGACGGAGCCGAGACGAAATGATAATTTGAACCCAACTCAGCAGTGGAGGAGCGCCGTCGAATGCATGTTCAATGTAAAGCTTTTCTTAATTCAACTTCAATTATAAGTTTAGTTAGATATTTGTGTTTTTTTTTGGTCGATAGAACTTTCAATTATTTATTTTATAAATCTCTAAATTTGTAATTTATCAAATAACGTGCGACAGATGAGTGAGCGGCATCACTTACATAGTCTAAAGTGGGGCTCCGATTCTACTAAGTACATACTTTTAAAACAATTTATCAAACAACCACTTGATGCAACAGGTAACATACTTAGATAGTCCAGAGTGAAGTTGATTGCAGTTGTGCAAACAACCACGCACGAAGCAAGAATTTAAATGCATTATTACCGTCCAAATTTTAAGTCAAATCGAACATAGCTCAATTGACAAGGTTGTGCCCTCTCCTAAGAGGTCATGGATTAAATACTTTTGCAAAAAAATAAATCTCTAAACTTCTAATTTTATGTTTAATAAAATCTTAAAATTTTAATTATGTCTGATAAATACTTAATCTATTAAACACAAAATTAAAATTTGACACCCCGTAAGTCATATTTATTGGAAGTTCATAGACCTAAAAAAAAGCAACGATTGTATGTGGGGCTACAAATGTCTGGTAACTTATTGTAGGTGAGTTTTCTCTATTAAGTATTATGTTTTGGGCGTGATTTTAGCTCATTAGAAAGGAACCATATATAAATCTTCAAATGACTTTTACTCTAACTAATATGTAATAATTTTCGTATTTTTTTTTCTCCACACGTTTTCTTTGCTTGTTTATTTACGTATCTAACACACGGTTAATGAACTATGTGTAAATTTGTGTGTTTTCTCCCTCTATTATTTGTTTATGCCAAAACAAAGTTCATATCATAACAATGATTAAAAGAGATTGTGCTCTTGTTTTTTTTTTTTATATTCGTGGAGAAATATTTATTTGATTAAATTACAAGTTTAGTCCATCAACTTCGTCCGGAACTTAAAAAAGTATATGATAAGTTATATATATATATATATTGAATGGATTTTTAAAATGAGAAATTTTGGATTGGGTTGGTGGGGGTGTAGAAATCGGTATTGTGCACAGAAGGGCAGCAAATATGGCTGAATTTGACGATAGAAGTGAAGCAAGAAGAGATGACGGTTTACTGTGAAGAAGGATGTTTGGATCACACTATGGCAGTGCTAGACTGTATCCACGATGTCAAGAGGGATTTCTGGTTCGCTAATGATTTTGATACTTGGACCCTCCGCACATTTCTCACTCACAGATGCGCCACTTTAACAGGTACCCTTACCCTTACTTTATGGGGCACACCTACCCTCAATTTATGTCCGACAAAACTTCGACAAGTCAAATATTTAATTTTGTGTTGAGTAGATTTATGAATTAAAAAACAAACAATACTATACTCTATATTCATCAGGAGAAGCCACACTACGTACTCATCATCGCTAAAGATTTGACGTTATTGCCAACATGATCATAGCTCAACTGACAAGATGTATGAACTATGAGCTAGATGTCTGAAGTTCGATTGTCTTTCCTCACATATTGCAAAAAAAAAAAATTAAAAAAAAATGACGTTTTTTTTATTTTTTTACTCTCTATTTTCAAAATTTAATGGTGTCCTGCCAACATGAACATAACTACATATTGTATGAATTATGAGCAATAGGTCTCAAGTTTGAATTCCGTTTGTCAAAAACAAAAAAAAAGTAATGCTACCCTTTTAAATTATTAATAGGTAAATATTTTCTTTTAAAAATGTTTAAGCAGTCAAATATCTATTAGACACAATTTTAAAACTTGAGGGATTAAAATTATAATCTGTTACTTTTAATTATTAGAGACATCTTTTTTAAGTTTAGATACATACTAGAATGGAGTTAAAGAATTATATTTAATATTTAATATTTTTTTTTTATTTATAGCTACTATAAACTTGTGAATTTATATTCAAATGGTATAAAACAATGAGCTTCTTTCTTTATAAATGTGAAAAAAAAAAATTGTAAGGAAGTTAACCTCTACAAATATAATGTGTGCCTTATGATTTATAACCTTTGAGTTTATTAAAATCAATTAAAATGTTTATGTATTAACTTTACCTGGTAAAAAAATGTGAAAATGAATGACAAACTCTCTTCAATTATACAAATCCAACCATCCTTTTGAAATTTGTGATACGAAACACCTGTTTTTTTTTTTTAGTTCAACAACATATAGAGATGAATATTCGAACATCTGACTTCTTGATCGAAGATATATGTGCATTTATTTGTTGTGCTTAGATGGATGTAAAAAGGAAAACATATTTTTTTTTAGTTTAACACATGAGGATGTTGATTAAAATATCTAACATTTTAGTCGATGATATATGTCTTAACCAATTGAACTATGATTAAATTGACAAACTGAAACCAAATACTTCTATCGTAATATCTTTACCGCTAATCTCTACATTTATTATTGTTGTTATCATACTTTGCTTCTTTTGTCTAAATAAACCATATTATATATCTGCAGGTTTTTCATACAAGGATATAAGTGACGCAATTTAAGTGTCACAAAAAGTGGTTTTACCGATCGTTATTCCTCTTTTTGCCTCAGTTTACAGTAATAATCTCCAGCACTTAATGTAAACTTACATATAGAGGCAATACAATAATGGGAGAGGAATATGAAGCATGTCCTATATTACTATAATACTATTCATGTCTTGTTTTAAAAAAATGTGTGACAGTCCAAATTTACAGTTGATGTAATAAGTTATGGAAATCCCATTAGAGTAGAAGCAAAATCATATTATAAAAAAAAATAAAAAATGGAGTGTTTATGTTAACAATTATAATGCTATTTGTTTGTGTAAATCTACAAATAATGAATATGGTTTCATTCCTTGAGCTAAGTGAAACAAGTGTCAATGCTCTTTGGGAAGAAATTTACTCATTTTATTTTTGTTTTTGGCTAAATATATATTATAGTTAATAATGTTTATGTATTTTTTTCTTTCTTTCTCAATCTACACTTTTAAAAAAATGAAAAATAGATGACAGGTGGGACAAACCAGTATTAAAGAAGAGGAAAAAAAAAAACTATCATCTTAGCCCATTTTTTACACAAAAAAAAAAAAAAAAAAAAAAAAAAAAAAAAAAAAAAGTTTTCAAATTTTTGAAACTTAGAGCGTTGGGAGTGATGGTTGGATTATTGATTTTAAAGGAAGAGATTTAATAACAATTGATTTTGTAAAATTGATTTGTATATAATCATTTTAATGTTTGGTTTGGAGTGATTTTCATATAATTAGAATTGATTTTGAATTATTATGTTTGGTTCCAAAAGTGATTTTAGAATTATTAAATTACTAAAAAAAATATATTATATTTATAAATTATTTAACTGATAATTGAAAATCAAAATCAAAAGGTTGCACATCATAAATGAAACAAAAAAAAATGGTTTGAAAATTATTTACTATTTAAAATTAAAAAATCGTGAAACAAAAATTCTTGAAAAGTCATGAAAATCAAAATTAAAAAGTCATGAAACTATAATAAATAATATATCATAAATGAAAGGTTGCACATTGCCGAATTGAAAAAGGTTGCACATCATAAATGAAACAAAAAAAAAATGGTTTGAAAATTATTTACTATTTAAAATTAAAAAGTCGTGAAACAAAAATTCTTGAAAAGTCGTAAAAATCAAAATTAAAAAGTCATGAAACTATAATAAATAATATATCATAAATGAAAGGTTGCACATTGCCGAATTGAAAATCAAAATTAAAACGTTGCATAGCGTTGGTTTCGAACCCTGGTATGGGTGAGAAAGAAACAAAATTATTTCTCATTTGACCAACGAACTAAATTCACATTTTCATAAGTAAATGAACATAAATATAAATATATATATCCAGTAGATATTTTTAATTAAAAAAAATAGTCATTTTTAAAACAAAATCTCACAATCACTTACAAAAAAATCACTCGGAAATCACCTCCCAAGTGATTGACCGGGAATCACTAAAAGTGATTTAAGATTCTTCCAAAATCAATTTTTTGTCATTGCCAAACATCACCATTTTGAAATAGAAGTGCTTTTGGGCATGAAAAATTGATTTTAATCCTCCTAAAATCACTCCCAAACATGCCCTTAATCAATATGTTTTATAATTTTCAATTTAATTTCTTTTTTTATTAAGCTAGGTTCGATTTGGCTAAAATTTGGGCGGTAATAATGCATTTATGGCCCGTGCGTGGTAGTTTTTTGCACAGATGTAGGTTTTAAATCATTTCTGTCCTGTGTATGGTTGTTTGCACAGTTGCAGAATCAATCAACTCCCACTCTGGGCTAGTCTAGGTGATGCGCTCACTCACCCGTTGCACTAAAGGGTTGTTTGATAATCTTTTTGAAAATCTGTACGGCATAATCCAACCCCTTTTTCAACCCCTACTCTCTGGTTTTTTCAATTTAATTTCTTACTGTTAGTGAACTGAACCCCAGTTGTTTCTGGGCCGCTCAATTTGCCCAAGTACATAAATGGGCCTTATCAAGCTAGGCCCAATATTCAAACTGGGCCACCCAAATCTGATCGACTTAAAAAACCAAGGGAACAGAAAACGACATCGTTTTCAATCACATTCTTGGATTGGACGCAGACTATTACAAAGGGGCTAAAAGAGAGATATTTTTTATTACCAAAATTGATTGTTTCCATTTTTTAAAATGTTTGATATATGTACCTTTTCAATTTAATCTCTCTCCGACTTAAAATAGATTTTTATTCTCTGTCTTTTATAATTTTTTTATAATTTTTTTTTTTATATTGTTTCTACATTTAGGATCAGGGAAATTGTAGTAAATGACAATTTAAGACTTATTGTTTGCAAATATAGCATGTTTTTAAAAATTTTGCGGATATATCAATTTCTATCGCTGATATCTTATGACTGATAGAAGTCTATCGCTGATCACCTCAGCTTTTTATAGATTTTTGTCAGTGATAATAGTGATAATAGTTTATCACTGATAGAAGTCTATCAGTGATATAATAAAGTCTATCAGTGATAAAAACGAGTTTTTTTGCCATATTTGCAAAACATTTTAAAGTTTGCTAAATTTGCAATTAGTTTGGGCCTGATTGCTATTTGTGCAACCAGCCCTTTAGGATCATGTATTTTATATTTATCAATATTCTAAAATAATTTAATCTACGTCATAAATAAATAAATAAAAACTTTGTTTTTGTACAAAATCTTCAACGATGTCAAGTTTAAATTTAAAAAACTTCACACTTTGAGGGTGAAAGAGATTTGACAAATGTATTAAAACATAAAGAACCGGTAGGAATTCTATGAGGGTGAAAGAGATTTGACAAACAAATTTTCCTTTTTTTCTTTTTTGAAATAAAATGACATTAGATTTCTCAAACGATTATTTTCACAAAATCAAAAAAAAAAAAAAAAAAAAAAAAAAACCTCAAACAATTCTCTAATGTACATATTAATTTCCATTAAACCATGACCATGTTGTCAAATGTATTAGGTAAATTATTACCCTATTAAAATTTTTTTAAAAAAAAAAACAAATAAACAAACAAAGAAAGAAAGAATAAGTAAACCTGCTAAAAGTTTAGAAAACTTATCAAATTACCTAATAAACACAATTCTATCATATAAAACAGAAATTGTCTTGTACTGTATAAAAAAAAATGTCAAAAACATAAATTTTAATAGAGAAAGAGACCATTAAATAAATATATATATATTTATATATAACAATCTAACACAAATAAATAGTAAATCTAGTTCAATCTAAAAATAATTACAAATATGCTACAATTAAAAGTTTATCACGGATAAACTATAAAAATGATTTTGGTGATAGAATTTTATCGCCAATAGACTATAAAAATGGTTTTGGTGATAAAAGTCTATGCTGATAGACTACAAAAATGGTCGAATAGAGGTATAGAAGAATCCGAAGTCTATAAAAATGGTCTAAGATTCTTCTATCCCTAAACTGAAGCCAATATTCTGGGCGACTCAATTTGCGAAACTAGCAATATACATAAATGAGCCTTATCGAGCTAGGTCCAATATTCAAATTGGGCCACCCAAATCTCGACCGACTAAAAAAAGCAAGGGATCAGAAAACGACGTCGTTTTCAATCACATTCTTAAAAAAAAATCAATTGTCATCCTTGCGACTGCAATCTTGGCCGTGATAGATTATGACTCGTTTTTTTTTTTTTTTTTTTTTTTTGTAAAAATTTACAAAAATTTATAAAGTAGAATTTGAAGTAAAAAAAAGAATCGTATAGATTATTTTGCAATCTTGAGATTTTTTTTTATATCTATATTTTGAAATTTTCTTAACACGTGTGATAAAACGTCATAATAGAGTTATTTGGGGTTCTTATCGATAATAGGTTTCTTGCCAAATTTTTTATCACGTTTTTTACTACTATCAATTTTTTTTGCTAGGATCGAGTACCGAGATTCTTTTCTTAAAATAATGTAAAAAATATTTAGACCATCAATAAGTCATGTTTCTTATTTTTTTCATTATAAAATATTCTTCCAAAAGAATAGTGAGAATTTATAAGAGATATGAATTTTATATAGACTTTAAAGTAAACATTGATACTTTTAAAGATAAATTAATTAAGCATTCATTTTTTAGGTTTCCAAATAATTCTATTATGATGTTTTATCGAATCTGATAAGAAAATTTCAAAATATAGAGAGAAAAAAAAAATCTCTAAGAACATGATCTACAATTTTTTTCTCATTTGTTCACAAATAATTTTATTATGACGTTTTGTTGGACCTTGTTAAGAAAATTTCAAAATATTGAAAAACAAATCTAAAAAAAATAATAAAAATAAAAGAAAAAAATTTGAGTCATAATCCATCCAAGCCAGGATCATAATTAGGACGTGCAAAAACCAAAAACGACGTTAGTGTTAACTAGGAGTGATAGTGAAAATCGAGAAATCGAACCGACCCAATGGGTTTGGATTTTTTTTTTTTTTTTTTTTTTTTTTTTTTTTTTTTTTTTGGTATAATATTGGAAACACCGAATATTTAGAGTTCGGTATATATTTATATCCCTTTAGAAAAACTATAGATAATCATTTGTTCCCCATCGCTTCTCCTCTCCATTCCTCATCTCTCTCTCTTCGTTTTAGCACAACGCTCCTCGCCGTCAAAGTAGGTCCTCTTTCTTTCATATCTTCATCTCTTTCTTTACCACACTCCTCGCCGTCGAAGGTCGTCTCCGTCGCAGAAGCACTAATAATGTACAATCTTGCCGACTTTGTTTTCTGTAATTTCTTCACAATTCCTATTCCCTTCATCTTTTTTTCCTTTTTACGCTCCCTCGGCAGCACTGTTGTTGTACCACGCCAACCTCTTTAGCGGAGTGTCGCATCTTCTACAGCATCACCGCCGCGCCGCGCAGCATCCCAACATCGACACCCTTCATAACCCAATAAAGCCTTTTGGCCCAAAGACTTATTAAACTCGCATAAAAAAATATCAATTTCCCATAAAAATATCAATTTTTTTTTTTTTTATTATTTTAAATATAAATTAGGTAAATTAAAATCAAAATTGGTACATAAACCAAATTCAAAAGGTAGTATTGTTATCATTGAAGATAAATAAAAACATCAGCTTATTTGGATCCCTTTAAATTAATAGGTTAAAATCTTTCAAATTCAATGAATAATTAATGTGAGTGATTGAAAAAAAAGATGTGAAGTGTTGTGGTCAAAATTATTTTTGTTATCTTAAAAAAAAAAAATGTGAATGGTACATAAAATAAAAAAACAAAAAGGTGGAGTGGATAATGACAAGTTTAAGATGGCAGAGGCAGAGAAAGATGTGTTGGACACATGAGTAGACTATACTTATGGATATACAATCTTATAATTCATAAAATTAAAGATGAGTTGAAAAAAATAATATATATATATTTTGATAATCAATGTGAAAAAATAATGTGAAGTATCGTGCTCAAAATTATTTTTGTTGTCTTCAACTAAATTTGTCAAGGATAAATAAAATAAAAATAAAATATTTCATTTTTAGAATTTATTGGAATTAGAAGAAGTCATTGATGAAAAAAAAAATAAAAGTTTGTAGAAACAAATTGTGCAGAAGAAAACAACTAAAATAAACTCAGAGTTGGAGTTGTTCAATCTGAGAAGTTCTGAAATATATATGTTTGGGGTAGAGAGTTGTTTAGTCCGGAGTTCGGAAGTATGTGGTGTGTTTGAGTTTGAGGCAAGTTCTTGATAAAAAAAATTGAAAGTTTGTAGAAAAAAATTGTGCGGAAGAAAACAACTAAAATAAACTCAGAGTTCAGAAGTCCAAGTTCAACAACTCTAAGCTCAAACACACGACTTCATAACTCCGGACTAAACAACTGCTTGCCCCAAACATACATACTTCAGAACTTCTCAAACTATTCCAACTCCCTCAACTCCTTGGGCCAAACGCAACCTAAATCTCTCCTTCCTCTCTCATCTTCTCTATTTTTGGGTTTCATTCATTTTTTCTTTATTCACCATTAGTGAAAATCCAAAACTAAGAACCAAACCGAATATAATCGAACTTATCGGTTATGTGTCCTATTGGACATTGGTTCGGTTTTTCTTTTACAAAAATCGATAAATTCGGTTCGGTTCTCGATTGGTCCTAAAACCGAAGAAAACCGATTATTTTCTTGGATTGGAGAAAGAATATTATAAAAGTATCCACAACTGCGAATTTCTTGCGCCTTACTCTAATTTCCCATCGCTCTGTCTTTTGCTTTCTTCTGGGAGAGAAGGAAGAAGAATCGGAAAACCAGAATGGCGGCCTCAGCTATGGTCCTCGATCCTAAATCCGCACTGGAGCCACCGGCATCGTTCCCGTCGATGAGATCTGATCTCCAAGGCTGGGCGGAGCAGTCGTCCGACGAGGATGACCTCTACAGCCGTCTAAAATCTCTGCAGCGGCAGTTGGAGTTCATCGACATTCAAGAAGAATACGTGAAGGATGAACAGAAGAATCTGAAGCGCGAACTTCTTCGAGCACAGGAAGAGGTTAAAAGGATTCAGTCGGTGCCTTTGGTTATCGGCCAATTCATGGAAATGGTCGATCAGAATAATGGGATTGTTGGATCCACCACTGGTTCTAATTATTATGTTAGGATTCTCAGCACTATTAATCGCGAGCTTCTTAAACCCTCGGCCTCCGTCGCTTTGCACCGTCATTCTAACGCCTTGGTCGACGTCCTGCCTCCCGAGGCCGACTCTAGTATTTCTCTGCTCAGCCAGTCGGAGAAGCCTGACGTGACCTATACTGTGAGTTTTACATAATTTCATTTTTGTAAATTGTTTGAATTTGCATAATGATGTTGCTTTCGTCGTTCTTGTGTATCTCCGTCTGTTATTTAGAATTAGGGTTTTAGTGTAATCCAGTCTTGATGTTTTGGGTTGAGCTTCTTTTTAAATTGGGATACCATCTTGTTCGAAATCGCAAATAGAATTAGGGTTAGATTGTTCTTCAAAGCAATTGGTGGTTATTCGACAGAAAAGTTTTATGAAATCTCATAACATTTATGGGTTCGTTCGTTTGATTTGAAAGTTTTATGATTAATGTCATTCTTTATGATGGTCGCCATTTTCTAAAGGTTTTGAAGGATTCGTCTAGTAGTGTGTTTCCCTTGTGAGGATTTGAGATTGAACTATTGGATGAACAATGAACATTTTCTCGAGTTAATGGGTTTTGAGGCTTCTAGATAGTTTTTAAAGTTCTTAATTGAACACATTTTCTGCATAAAATAGAGTTCGATGTTGTTAGCTTTACTGCCAAGATTCACCTTATTTGCTCTTCAATTTTTAACATTAGTTTGAGGTTGAGGACTTTGATATAGCTGATTGGACCTTATTTCTTCTGACTTGATACTAATACTTCCTCTAGCATGTTTCCCTCTAGGAACGTTTTTAAAACGAAGAAAGTCAAGAAAATTGCTTATTGGTTTCTTTTTTTCAGGATATTGGAGGATGTGATATCCAAAAGCAAGAGATTCGTGAAGCAGTAGAGTTACCTCTTACTCACCATGAACTGTACAAACAAATTGGTATTGATCCTCCTCGTGGTGTTTTGCTTTACGGTCCCCCTGGAACTGGTAAAACTATGCTTGCCAAGGCTGTTGCTAATCATACAACTGCAGCCTTTATAAGAGTTGTTGGTTCTGAATTTGTTCAGAAGTATTTGGGTGAGGTAAGTTTGGAATTTCCTATATATCTTTTTTTTTAAACATCCTATATATCTTTTATAATTTCTTTACATGCTCATTTTCTAACTTTTTTTACTATGAAAAAATCGTGATGATATTTTACATAAATGATCACTTTAATTTTGGTCGTTTGTGGGAAACTAGCCATTGATTTTACTTGAGCTGTAAATTGAGTCCCCCTTTTGTAATAATGGCTTATCCTCCCTTGTATCTCAATGGAACAGTTTCTTGTAATCATCTGGATAGGAAGTTATACTTTTTTGTAATTTCATCAAATGAATTGTTTCCTATAAAAAAAATGATTTTACTTGAGTTGTGTTCTTGATCTTAGTTTCCCAGGCATTGAGTGAAACTGACAGTTTGAGTTCAATTGCTGGTGAAGATCCTTTTGGGATTGACTTCTTTTTTCCCATTTATTTAATTTCAGGGTCCACGTATGGTTCGCGATGTTTTCCGCCTTGCTAAGGAAAATGCCCCTGCGATTATCTTTATTGATGAGGTCGATGCCATAGCAACAGCCCGGTTTGATGCTCAAACAGGAGCTGATAGAGAAGTCCAGCGTATTCTCATGGAACTTTTAAATCAGGTACAATACACATAAAAATTTGGATCTGATTTCACGAGGTTATGATGAACTGTGATTCTCTAACGTAGATATTGGTTGGAAATTAGTTGAGAGTGGAATTTTTAAGTGTTATATTTAACTAATCAATACTTTTCCGATGACTATTGGTTCATTTAATTTTGTACTTAATTTTGTATTTGGTAGATGGATGGGTTCGACCAGACAGTGAACGTCAAGGTCATCATGGCAACCAACAGGGCTGACACATTGGATCCGGCCCTCCTACGTCCTGGAAGACTTGACCGTAAGATAGAATTCCCTTTACCTGATCGCCGACAAAAGAGGCTGGTATTTCAGGTAAATCTTGTACATAGTTGGTTTTGAGTCTATTTTTTTTTCTCTAATCCTATCTTACAACAGCAGCAGTGGTTTCTTTATGTTTGTCTCTGCCCTTTTTCTCACTTCAGCTCACCCTTCTGGGTTGGGGAATTAACATTAGACTTGTTTTGGCTATGTCTGCTACGAGATTTGCATTTTACTGCTATTTACGTATCAATTTTAGTTTTACGAATTCTGTTGTCCATGGTTTTTACATAGGTTGGGGAATTAACATTAGACTTGTTTTGGCTATGTCTGCTACGAGATTTGCATTTTACTGCTATTTACGTATCAATTTTAGTTTTACGAATTCTGTTGTCCATGGTTTTTACATAGGTTGGGGAATTAACATTAGACTTGTTTTGGCTATGTCTGCTACGAGATTTGCATTTTACTGCTTGTTATGTATCAATTTTAGTTTTACGAATTCTGTTGTCCATGGTTTTTACATAGGTTTGTACTGCAAAAATGAACTTGGGTGATGAGGTGGATCTTGAGGATTATGTTTCTCGCCCAGACAAAATCAGTGCTGCTGAGGTTAGTCATTGAAATTTATTTTTGTACCGTAAATGTGTTTTGCTTAGTTATTGTTAGTCTTAGTAATTATACTAAAACACTTCTTGCAAACAGCTCAATACTGAAAAGTTAATCGAATATATATATATTTTTTCTCTCTTTTTGGCCTCACATTCTCTAAAGAACGTCAAAATTTATTCTCGAAAATTGAAAACTATAGCAGTATCAGTACCTGCTTTTAGGAAAAAATCTTATGCTCCTTTATCATTACCTTCCCCTATAAGAAATCTTATGCTCTATTGTTACTGTTGAGAATGCTGTTACAGTCTTCATATCATGTGGGAGCATTTAGTTGCCATCACTTTGATAGCATAAACAAATTTCCTATAGCCTTTTTTTCGCTCGTCTTTATTGTGTTCAACAATATTAATTAGTTCTGATGGCCAACTGCAGATCGCCGCTATCTGTCAAGAAGCTGGGATGCATGCGGTTCGTAAGAACAGATATGTGATACTCCCCAAGGATTTCGAGAAGGGCTACAGAACCAATGTGAAGAAGCCCGACACAGACTTTGAATTCTACAAGTGATTCCCAGAGGTGGAAATGAAATACCAGTATTGTCTTGTCGATATGATCGTAATTATAGATTCCTTCCCCTCCACGATCTCGAGATCGTGGTTACACTTACAGCGACTGTTAGATCGAGTTTATTTGCCCATCGGATAGAGCTGTGGAGGTTGGTATTTTCCTTGTATCACTCATCTTCTTGCCCCGAACTCTATATTTTCGCATGATTTAGAATGCTGGTCTCCAACATTGCTCGAACTTGAATTGTTTTCTAGTGGCCTGCTCTAATCTATCCAAGCATTGAAAAGGATGTGTAACAACTACTACTCGGCAAATAAAACATTCTGGAATTTGTCTGCTGGGTTCAGTTCTACTGATTTGTGCAAACAAAATCTCTCTTTATTTGGGAGGCGGCTGTGCACGCTCTATGAACGGTTACGACGAAAATATGGATATCGATATCAATATCAGGAGTTCAATTTTACGGATATATCCATAGATATATCGATGAATTATCGATATTGACGGATATTTCTATTAATCATTTTTTTAAAAAAAAAATTATTAAAATTAATAATTAAGTGTTTTTTTTTTACTTCCAAACTAAGTTATAGATCTTGTTATTAATATCTATATTCATATTGTCATTAATAGATGATATTTTTTAGGTTTTACTGGTATTTATTAAAGATATTGGAGATATCCTATAATCCTTAATATCGATATCGAACTCTTCGATTTACGGACATATCGATGAGTATGTCACGATTGATATTTTCATCCTTGTAATTCGTAGTGAGCTGATTGCATTAGCATCCATGTATTACATGTGGGCCTCTTCGTATGTTTTGCAAGGGGAGTTAGGACATTTGTACGGGTGATTTTGAAATGATTAAAATACTCGTCATGTAAATTGTGTAAAATAATTTTGGATTGATTTTTAAATATGGCAGAAGTGATTGGAAGGACCGGAAGAGTTGAGACTTTGGAAGATTGTTTTGGGGTGAGAATGATCGAGACTTTAGAAGTGTGTTTTGGGGTGAGAATGTTGGGCGACTATTGTTTATCTTTGTCACGTGGATTTCTTCTCGTTTTGTACAACTAAATTCAAATGTAATTAGACGGATTATCTCGATTCTTAGTTCAACTGCCCTCACTAGAATATAAACATTTTTAGGTCAGTCTGTCCACGACTAATAGATGGGTCCAAAATCATTCATGTAAAGAAAGTTTAGGCTTGATTTGTTATTTGAAGAAACTTTAGGCTTGATTTTGAAATTGAAACGTCATATCAAGATTCATATCACAAATTACAATACAACTTTGAAATGTATTGATGAAAGTGAATCTCAGGCTTAGGTAAGCTCTTCACTCAATGCCCTTTTTTTGAACCTATTTGAATTTGGTCAATTGATTGTCCCACTCTTTCAAAAAGCGAATTTTGAAATCATTACCTCTTGAGGTTCAAAAGGATTTTTGAGCTCTTAGTTACAAAATTCTCATTTTTATAGTCCCCTTACTCGATTTCTTTTCTTTGTCAACATCCATTCAGTTAACATTAGAAAACAAGTCAAATCGATTTCAATTGATATAAGGTTGTGCTCTTGACTAAGAGATCTTGGATTCAATCCCGCATTAATTAAAATACAATTTACTTGAAAGTGTATTTTCTTGGTTGAGTTTCGACAAATACAATAATATATCATTAGAGAATGAATAACGTTTCAACGGTGTCAAGATCTATTTTGGTGGACGGGAGTGAAAACAATAAATGATTCATATATATATATAAACTATGTTCTTGACATAGATTCTCGCTCCATTAAACTTTTAGGTAAACATGTTACAAAAGAATATCATAAATATGTAATTAATTGAGTAAATTGATTGTATTAGTATTAGTTTAAAGATTGAAAGAAAATAGTAGCAATAAATAGAATTGAATACAAGGTTGGAGATCCAGCTGTAATCTGAATATTGATTAAACTCCAAAAATGAAAACAGGTTGGAAGACGAAGGGCATCTTGAGATCCACGAAGCTCAAGAAACGAACCGTGGTCCCTTGAAAAGAAAGCCATAATTCAACGAGATGGAGTCAAAAAGGTCAGATTCATTATCATTCCACTTTCCACATTTTTTACCAGCGGACTAATTACAACGACAGACGCGGTGCGATCGGTCAAAGCGAGACGATGAATTTGAGAATTGAAATCGAATCGATTTTGTTGCAGGTTAGGGCAAAGTTTTGATCGGACAATTCAGGAGAGGAATTTTCCGGGAAAATCACCGGGAAATTTTTACGATTGAGAAAATTAGAATTAAACTTAAGAGTTGGTAAAAAGATAAGAGGGAGGCATGTGGAGGGATCATTCAATGCGGCGAGATTTAAGTCAATGGGGATTTTTTAATTTTTAAATTTAAAATTGCTACAATTTTACTTTTTACGAGTGACGAAAATTTATGAGCAAAAGATTTCAAGTTCGAATTTCTTTCCCACATATTGTCAGAAAAAAAAAAAAAAAATCTTCATTTAAGAGCGAAACTTCAGAGATAATTGATATGTACTACATTTTCTTAAGTCTAAAATTTAAATTTTCAGGGAGAGAAATTATTGACTTGAATTATTATTACTTATTAGTTTAAAATATCAAGTGCTTCAAAAACTTGTTTTATTTTAGACTTTTACTTTTAATACTCAAATTTAGATCTCTAATACTAAATTTAGTTCTCATACATTTCATAAATCTTAAGAATAAAGAATAAGAGAAAATCATATCCTATCTTAATTTCTTGCATGAAATCATTATTATTATTTATTTAATTTTAATAAAAAAAAATATAGATTTATGGAAGGTATATACACTAAAGTTGGAGAGTATTAATTAGAATATTTTAACATTTTAATAGATGATATGCTTAATAATGGATTTATGCTCGAACCAGGTCGACCACTCATCGGCGCTCATGACTGGCTTAAAGTTTTCAGGCTTCTATAGGAAAGGTTAATTAAGCATAGCTTGAGGCCAATCTATCATTTTTCCTAAATATCATCTCAATAGTACGGAAGAAGTAAGTCAAATTCAATCCTAAAATTCTATAGTTATTTTTTATTGACTTTGACATCGAAGTTTGTTTACTTTGTTTTGCTGCAAGTCTCTTCGTTCCGAAGATTACAAATTTATCGTTGAAGTCACGTGAAAAGCAAGTGTAGTCCACCGTGTAAAATTTGGCATCGACAATTAATATTATCATTATTTAGTAATTCATTTCAAAAAGCACCTCAAACCCAAATAACCTCCAACGTGTCTTAACCTTTTTCAAAGATTCAAATATATAATTTTGGGCGTTTCTAATGTGTGGTTTAATTAAACAATGGAGTTATATATTTGCGATTTTATAATTTTAGGAGTCATAAATCAATAATTCTTTATTTAATAATTGATGGGCTATTTTTACAATAAAAATCATTAGATCCAAGGTTTACCATGAAATTATTAATTATTGTTAAAAGTGTTGCATTGCATTTGAAGCTAACTTTTAGGCCACTATCAAATGTCGGAACAACTCCTACGTTGATGTGTAAGGATGTAAAATTATAATTAACTTACACTATATTAATTTTTTTTTAATTTCAACGATGCGATGAAGTAAGAACTTAAAATTTTAGTTTTATTATCGAGAATATAATGTGTTGAACTATGCTCAAATTTGATTAAGAAAAAAAAACTAATTATTATCAACTTCTTTGAGTCTACTTTAATTATTTTCTTATTTAACGGCCAGTATCACTTTTGTTCAGAATTATTTATGCAGTTTTAGGGTTCATCATATCTCAAGATTTTTCACTTTATTCTTATTTCTATAAGGTATATAAAAATGTGTTTGAAAAATGTTATTTTATCATTTTTACATGATGAAACAAATGTTTGGGAATAAATATTGGACTCTTGTTATAAAATACCATTAGATAAGATTTCACTTTAAAAGTAGTTAAAGAAAAATAAAAATATTCAATTTCGTTAAGGCTTTCACCATTTAGTTTTTTATTTTATGTTTCTTAAATTTAAGCTTGTTTTATCTTAATTTCTTTATTATGGATTACACTATTTTTTAGAGAAACATTTGAATTCTTAGTCAAATTTCAAAAATAAGAGGAGTTACTTTTTAAAAGCTACCGTCTCTCGTATGATAATCATTTGTTTTTTATTTTTAATTTTTTAAAATTAAGCCTATAAACAATACATTCAAATATGAATTCACATATGAATTCATTGATTGTGTTATCTATTTTTTTTTTAAAATATTTTCAAAAATCCAAATAAAAAATTGGAAATAAAAAAGAGAAGCTTTCAAAAATTTGCTATTATTTTTAGAATTTGGATAAGAGTTGTAATGTTTTTTTAACTGAAAGTCATGGTAGGAATTATGTAGATGTATGGTTTATAGGCTTAATTTCCAAAAACCAAAAACTAAAAAACAAATGGTTATCAAAGAGAACCTATTTTTTTTTTAATTTTCAAAATTGACTTAATTTTTAAAAATATTGGTAGAAAGTAGATAATAAA
This sequence comes from Herpetospermum pedunculosum, assembly GCA_028017165.1. NCBI lineage: Eukaryota > Viridiplantae > Streptophyta > Magnoliopsida > Cucurbitales > Cucurbitaceae > Herpetospermum > Herpetospermum pedunculosum. The sequence continues at coordinate 6,056,212 of CM051529.1, read as the reverse complement.
ATAAATAAAACTAAAAACTAAAAACTAAATAATTATCACGTTATTTTTTTATACTTTATGAGTCAAAATAGTTAGAATAGCAAAATCATTAGCGTTTGGAAAAATATAATATAAACAGACAGACACACAAAAAAAAAAAAAAAAAAAAAAAAAAACCTTATTTTTTAATAAAAAAAAAAGCTGCATGAGAATTTCTTTAGTGTTTTTAAAATAAAAAAGAGAAATATGATATACCAAATGATCCCTTAATTATTACCCTCTAAATAAACCAATTAGAAATCAATTATTTGTATGGTACACGTACACTATCTATATCTTCTTAAGCACGAACCAGATAATTCTGGAATAGGTTAATTTTTTTTATTTTTTTTAATAATAAAAAAAACATAACAATAACTAGAAAAAGGAAAAAGTAAAAAAAATAAAAAAATAAAAATAAAGAAAAAAAAGACAAAGCAGGAAGTCTTTTTTTATGGAACATGTTTTACCATCATATTTAAATACAAAATGAATCTTGCAAATTTAAAGTTGACATGGTTAAATGGCTGCGCCTTTACGTTAATTCTAGTTTAATTTAATTTAATTTAATTTTTTTTTTTTTTAACATATTCGAGTGGAGATTGAACTTAGGACTTCATGATAGGCGATACATGCCGAGCTATGCTCTTGTTGGCGCAATTAAGAGATTACGATGATGCATAATGTGTTTAATTTTACAATTGATTGAAAATTGATCGATTTTCTTTAATTGTTAAAGAATACATTCTCTCATACATACACACAACAAATAACCAAGTAATTATATCATCGTAGGTATTGACAAAATAACAGCGGTAACCAAAACTAACTAGAGATTTCTAACTAATTACAAAAATAAACTTGTGAATTTTGAATTTATCCATAAAATTTTAATATTTTGTATTTAATAGGTCTCTTACCCTATAACATTTTTTCTCCTTTTGCAAACTTATGGATGCTTTAAACACAAGATTAAGTAGTCGTGACTCCATTCAATTAAATCTATGTTTCATAGATGTGAGAGTTTTAAAATATGTTAAATTGGTAGAGTCACAAAATAAAAAATTTAAAGATGTATTGGACACAACTATGTAAGTTTATGAACTATACTTGTAATTTAAAATTTTTAAACATTTTAAATTACGACCATATATTTTTACAAACATCAAATGTAAAAAGCAATGGTATGAAAAAAAGATTGTTTAAAGATTGTGAATTGAGATGTCATTAAAAAAAAAAAAAAAAAAAAAAACATCAATGAATAAAACATCAAATTTACGCTAAATTCACAAAAATTTAACTGGTTTTTGACATATACTCTCGTCACAGGTGGCTTAATAAATAACTGTTGGAATGTAGATTTTAAATAAAAATGGAGGTAGTTTTAGAAATTAATTTATTGATGGAGCGGTGACATTTAGTAGCTGCAAACGAAAGCATGAGAACATGTATGGTTTAATTGAAGAAGAAGGAAGAAGAAGAAGAACAACCAATCTCCCAAATGCAATTAATAAAATCACAGTCTCCGCCATAGAATCACAGTGGGTTTCTTCCCTTTTCCTCTCTCTACTTTTCAAAGCGACAGAATTTCCTCTCTCCTCCAACCAACGGTGATTCTGAGTGCTCTTAACTTTTCTTTTGCGAACCCATTTCGATTATCTCTTGATTTTAACACTTTTTTGCCTCAAAAATCGAATTGGGTCTTTCTCTTTCACTCTTTTCAGCTTAGAAACCCAACATTTCTGCTCTAAGCTTCGTTTTTCACTCTTGCTTAACCTACTCTCAGTCCCCTTTTGCCTAAAAACGTTGGTGTTTTCTCAGATCCCTTCATTCCACCGGGATGTGAAGCTTCAGTGCCCACATTTTACTGCAAATGCTCTCCGCCGCAGCTCCGGCGGCCATCACGAGCTTCTTTGCAGCTCTTTTCACCGGTGGCCGCTTCTTCCGGTAACGCCGTCGGATGGTTTTTGGGTGTCGCTTTCTTTATTTTCAGGTTTTCACTTCACTTCACTTCACTTCACTTGTTTATTCGTTATGTTTTTTTCCCACTGATTTTTTGTCTGGAAGCTACTTAAATGATAGATCTGCGTTTTGGTTGGAAATTTGTTGTTATTTTGGTTGATGTTTAGTTGGAATTGCATATTTGTGAGCTCACATTTACAGTTGGAGCTAATTTTCATGAGATTTGTTTTTGGAGAAGGAACTTCTAGTTCAAAGTTTATTAAATTTTCGGAGCTAAGCTGGAAAATGATTGAATATCGTTTTTGGGTTCTTTGTCAACCATGGACTTATCCTTATTTCAAACCACAACTTCCTCGTCATTGTGTCAGAAATTATGTTCATCTTATTGTCAATTTCGTCGGCTCTTATGTTATGATAATTTTTGAAAGATGTCATCGTTCTTCTTTACTTTATCACTGTATGGACCTTGAAATTTCTTCTGAAAGTACTACTATGAACTTGTGGGGCTCTCTTTTATTGTGGTAAAATGTTAGAGTTGTAACCAAATTCTTGGCCACAGTTTACACAGTCATTGTTTTCTTGAGGGATTGGTTCTTTCATCTTACGGTCTTAATTTTGCATGCATTTTTAGTAAACTTTGTAGGGGGAGTAAAGTTTTTAGAGAAGAGGGCGTGGTTGAATTTTTAACTCGAGAAACTTATTAGTGTAGGATATTATTGAAACCGCGTTTGAGATGACTTTTGAGGGTAGTGTTTTAAGTGAAATACTTTTGAATGTCTTAAGAGTTTTTGAAATACTAGGTAACCAAGTACTATGTGAATCTTGAAAAGTGTTTTTAATGGACTAAAAGTAGTTTCTACCATACCAAAAGGCATACCATCTAGCTAAAGTGAGCATAACTCAACGGTAATTGACATGTACTCCTTCCCATGAGGTTGGAGGTTCGGATCTCCCATACCCCTAAAACAAAAAAGTTATACCATCTCGATTTCATCCTCATAGTTTCTTAGTAGTTGAGATTCACTCAAATCCCCTTCCTTCGTTTTAGCAGATAAGATTGTCAAAAGCTTTAACCTTCGTTCCTTAATGAAGTGCAAGTTCAGCTCTGTCGTTGAATTTCCATTTTAATTGCACATAATGTTGCATAATTGCTTTCTAAGAAATGTGCTCTTTATTATTTTCTTATTGAATGTTGCTGTAGTCGTTGAATTTCCATTTTAATTGCTCATAATGTTGCATAAAATCAGCATCACTTCTTTCCAAATTCGTGGCAGGTAAACAGCACAGCCAGAACGGATTGTTGTTGTCACTTTTGGCAGTTACTTCCTTCAAGCATCCTGTGTTAAGTAATTCCAAATGAAGTTCTGTTCAGCATCAGTGCTTTCTCTGTTTTTTGTTATTATTAATCTACTTCACCTTGCCATCGCCGACCTGAAATCAGACAAGCAAGCTCTTCTCGACTTTGCCTCTTCTGTTCCACATCGTCGAAGCCTCAACTGGAACGATACTACATCCATATGCACATCTTGGGTTGGCATTACTTGCAGTGCAGATGGAACTCGTGTTCTTACCCTCCGACTACCTGGGATTGGACTCATCGGTTCAATTCCTCCTAACACTCTAGGGAAACTTGATGGCCTCAAGATTCTCAGTCTTCGTTCCAACCTCCTTAACGGAAAAATACCGTCTGATATTACCTCACTTCCTTCACTCCAATATCTTTATCTCCAACATAATAACTTCTCTGGTTACTTTCCTTCCTCCCTTTCGCCTACACTTAATGTATTGGATCTATCATTCAATTCATTAGAAGGAAAGATTTCAAAGACTATTCAGAATTTGACACAACTAACTGGATTGAACCTCCAGAACAACAATATTTCTGGTTCTATACCAGATATCAACCTCCCTAAGCTCAAGCATTTTAATATAAGTTATAACCATCTTAACGGTTCAATCCCAATATTTTTTAAGACATTCCCAAATTCATCCTTCATTGGAAATCCTTCATTATGTGGATTGCCTCTAAAAGCTTGCTCCATAGTCCTATCTCCAGCTCCTGATGCTCCACCTTCACCTGCCATTTCTCAAAAGCAGAGCTCCAAAAAACTGAAGATGGGAGTTATCATTGCTATTGCAGTTGGTGGATTTTTCCTTCTATTCCTTGTAGTTCTTTTTGTGGTTTTGTGCTGTTTAAAGAAGAAGGACGGTGGAGGCGCCGATGCAAGAAAAGGGAAGGTTTCTGGTGGTGGGAGAAGTGAAAAACCGAAAGAGGAATTCGGAAGTGGTGTGCAGGAGCCTGAGAAAAACAAGCTGGTGTTTTTTGATGGCTGTTCATTTAATTTTGATCTTGAAGACCTATTAAGGGCGTCAGCGGAAGTGCTTGGAAAGGGCAGCTATGGAACAGCTTATAAAGCTGTCCTGGAGGAACCTACCACTGTTGTGGTGAAAAGATTGAAGGAAGTGGTGGTGGGGAAGAGGGAATTTGAACAACAGATGGACATAGTTGGAAGGGTCGGGCAGCACCCGAATGTCATGCCACTCCGAGCGTATTATTACTCAAAGGATGAAAAGCTCCTTGTTTATGATTATGTCCCAGGAGGCAGCTTGTCATCACTCTTGCATGGTATGCGTTCTTTACTTCCCTTCTATTTACCTATGTTACATTAACCTCTCTCTGTTTACCTTAGTTTTGTATATAAAGGTTTCTAGTTTAACACTGATTTAAAGCTGTTTTGTATAACTCATGAAACATCCCTTAAGACAAATTATCATTAAAAAAATGACCAAGAGGAAAGTACAATTCATGAAACATCCCTTTAGACAAATTATCAACAACAATTTTTTGGACCAAGAATTATGATAATTGATAAGACATTCTCTCATATTTCCAAAGGAAGGCATTTGATGAGCCAACGACTACGATAGTCGGGTATCGGGGTCTTGTATCATACTCTGGCCCACCCCACTAGTTCCCATGGAAGCTTTGCTCACCCCAAAGGCCAACTCCATTTGATAACCTTTAGAACATGTTTTTCATAAAGTTGCAGCACTATTTCATTATTCTTAATGAAAGTTCGATTTCTTACCAAAAAAAAAATAAAGTTGCTAACGGATGGAGAATGCAAAAACGTATAGTTTAGGACTTCTCCATTTTTCTTGCATAGAGAAAACAAGGGGAAAAAACCCAATTTGGATTCCTTTGTTGAATCTCATCATATGTGTTAAAGCCACCCAAAATTGAGAACCAACCAAAAATTCTTTAATCTTAGGGCATTTGGCTTCCTAAATAGCATTTTTGGATGATCATTAAATGGGTTGTTTTTGGCTTGGAAACAACTAAAGATGATCACAAAAAGTTTATTTTGTTGGTATTTTCGACTTCGAACCAAATAAAAATTTGTTTTCTAGTCCTTGTTGTGAAGTCGGGCTAATCGATCTTTAGGAGTATTTGACGCGTGTCTTTATATCTGAACCAGTTTCACATATCTCATGTTAGCGGTATTTTATTGCAGGAAACAGAGGAGGGGAAAGAACTCCACTTGACTGGGACTCAAGAGTGAAAATTGCTCTTGCAGCAGCAAAGGGAATTGCTCATATTCATACAGTGGGTGGTCCAAAATTCACCCATGGAAATATCAAGGCCTCAAATGTTCTCCTAAATCAAGATGTCAATGCTTGTGTCTCTGACTTTGGCCTTACCCCTCTTATGAATGTCCCAACTTCTCGAACTGCAGGTTATCGTGCGCCCGAGGTGATCGAAGCTCGCAAACACACACACAAGTCAGATGTTTACAGCTTCGGCGTTCTTCTTCTCGAAATGTTAACTGGAAAAGCTCCCATCCAATCACCTGGTCGTGACGAAATGGCCGATCTTCCTCGGTGGGTCCAGTCGGTTGTGAGGGAGGAATGGACGGCTGAGGTTTTCGATGTTGAGCTAATGAGGTACCAGAATATTGAAGAAGAGATGGTGCAGATGTTGCAAATAGCAATGACTTGTGTAGCGAAGTTGCCCGACATGAGACCGAACATGGACGAAGTAGTTAGAATGATCGAAGAAATCCGGCAATCTGACTCGGAGAACCGGCCATCTTCCGAAGAGAACAAATCCAAGGACTCCAATGTGCAGACCCCATGAATTCTTTCATTTAGATTGTGTTTATTTTCATTATTTGAGGAAGAATTGTCTAAATTAGGAGGTAAGTTCAATCATTTTCTCCAAGTAAATGCACAATAATGCTTTCAAACATTACCCCCCAAACCTTGGCTTGTATGAGTTTGTACTTTGTAGAGTGTATCTGATTCTTAGATTTCTGTAGGATTGATTGAATGTGAACTAATGAAACCTGCCTGATTGTAATGAATTAGATTTTTTTTCTTTCTTTTTTTCTTCGACGAAGATTTAAATCTCTGACCTTTTGTTCGATCTCGATCAAAATTATCTTGATAGCTTAATACAAACTACAAAGTGGATCCCATATTCATTTTGCATGGCTCTCTCATGAGAGGCAAAGAGACCCATCAATCTCCAATGATTCAATTCTAGCTTCTTATTCTTGATAACTCTATAGACATGTCTATAGATATTTAAAGCCCATGCCCTACATTTCTTCAATGAGCAATCAAAATTTTAAAATCGACATCATGTATCTTGTGCTAAATAATCGTGAGGTACTAGATAACCGACATCGTTAAATACTTATATTTTGTTTTCGGTGAAAATATAACATATTCATGGAGGTAAATATTCAAACTTTCAATTTATAAAAAAAAAGTATCAATATTTTAATCCTTGAGTTAGGCAAGTCGATTAGAAAATATGGATGTTTTTAACATATTTAGATTGTTTGCTTATGTATATAGGTGTTAAGCTAAATGTAATTATGCCCATCTTTTAATTATTTAACTAAATAGTTACTTCAAATTAGTATGTTTTTTTTTTAGAAAACACAGAGGTAGAACTAATAAATAGTGACCAACGCCGAGCATAGCCCAGCGGGCATATGTATGAGTTGATGACCAATAGGTCTGTGGTTCGAATCCCCCACCAAAAAAATAAAAATAAATAGTGACCAACTGAAATGGAATTGTAATTCAATCAATTATTTGTCCAGCCAAATAATAAAATAAATTCGCTAACTTGAAGCAACTTCAATAGCTTTAACAGCTTAACTTGTTGCCAAAAGCATAGCTCAATTGGCATAAGGTTGTGTCCGTGATTATGAGGTCATGGGTTTAATCCTCGCTTTAATTAAAATACCGTAATTTTTTCTGACTAAAGTATCATTTTCATCTTTTCTGACTAAAGTATCATATGAGATTTTGAAGTACATAAATCGAAATAGAATGAGTCTCACGATACAAAGACTAAAATGATATTTTAACCTCTTTTTGCATTATCCACTTATTTATTTAATTTTAATACATCAATTTTTTTTTTCTAGTACAACAAATGTGAGAGTGTGAGATACGAAGATTTAAATCTTACATGCTAAATTATGCTCATATTGGCATACATAAACACAATGAAATGTATAAATAAAATACAAATAATAATAATAATAAAAAAATTGAGGTGAAGCTTACTGCTCACTAGCAAATTTTCTTTATAAAAATAGTAAGAATTACTTTAAAATTTATTTCAGGTTAGTGATTATATTTTCAATAATCCATAAAAACTAAATAATCCTTAAAAATAGTTTTTATTGCTGGTTTATTGGAAACATATTTATATTGATTTTTTTTTTCATGAAAATTATTATTATTATTTGAGAAATTGTAAAATAATTAAAAATATAGAATTTTTTTTAAAAATTGCGGATATGACAATTTCTATCACTGATAATATGACCTATCTAGAAGTCTATCGCTGATAGACTCAGTTTTTTTTATAGAATTTTGTCCGTGATAGTATAGTAGTCTATCACTGTTAGAAGTCTATCAGTGATAGTCATATATTAAGGATAGAGTCTATTAGTCATTTTTTTTTGCCATATTTGTAAAATGTTTTAAACTTAGTTAAATTTGTAATTATTTTAGACGTGATTACTGTTTGTGCAACCGATCCTTATTATTTAACAATTTTCAATAAATTTTTCTTTCAAAATAGGACTAATATTAAGATTTATGGAAAGTATATGTATTAAAATTTTGAGACTAAAATGGTATGGCATCCGAAATATTGGAATCATAATAATATTTTAAGCTATGAAATTATTGGGGAAAAATTCTAGAAGCGTCTAATATCTCTCTCCTTACTATTATTTAATCCTCTACGAAGATTCTCTGTCTTCTTCAATCTTCACCACAGCTTCTCTTCTTCTTCTTTCTCCAAAACTCTGAAACCCTTCCTCGTCGATCTACATCCCAAGGTATTTTTCTCCAGTTAATCTCAAAGCTCGCCGACTTTTCTTCCAGTTTTATCTCTCTCTCTTTTCCTTTTTTTTGAATGTTAATTTGCTGTTTTCTTCTCTGATTGAGCTTAAATCTTTGTTTGGTCTATTTTGTGTTTGGGGATTCAGATTTCCCGTTTTTACTCAAGGAATCAATGGCTTCGAAACGTATTCTTAAAGAACTCAAGGATTTACAGAAGGATCCTCCTACGTCTTGCAGCGCTGGTATTTAACTTTTTCCTTCCGTTTCATTCCTGCACTCTCAGCGCACGTTGTATCTTCTTGAATTTGCTCTGAACATTCGATCTTTATCGTACAATTTTTGTTTCTAATGCGACCACCTACTTTTGGTTATTTTCTATTTTGAGATTGTCAAATATGGTCTACACCCTTTTCAACCCTTGATTAATTATTAAGGGCATTATTCTTTTGTGGTCAGCTTGCAACTTGCCCGTTGTTTATTGATTATTCATTTTCAATTGTATTGACTGCGAAAAGTACTTCGAAGTTCATATGGGTTTGTATCTTCATACTATTTTTAATAGGTCCTGTGGCTGAAGACATGTTTCATTGGCAAGCAACTATCATGGGACCTGCTGATTCTCCATATTCCGGAGGTGTATTCTTAGTTTCTATCCATTTCCCTCCGGATTATCCTTTCAAGCCCCCAAAGGTGAAATGTTTGAATGTTTTCGTTGTGTTTCTTGTACCCTTTTATGTTCTGATATGAGACTTCCATGCTTACTTGAATTAGATATGTATGAGTATGACATTGTGTTTTCGACAGCAAAATATTCATACTATGTATATTGGCCAGGCCAACACGAGCATAGCTCAATGGTAATTGACCTCTACTTCTTCCTTTGAGGTTGGAGGATCAGATAGTCATACCCTTTTATTGGGAGTTTTCACTAAGTTTGATGCTCTTGATTTCGATAGTTTCATGCTACACTGTCATTGTAGACGGTCTATGGTTCTGAAAAGAATTAACTTTTTGAACCTTGCAGGTTGCTTTTAGGACTAAGGTGTTCCACCCAAACATTAATAGTAATGGAAGCATATGCCTGGACATTCTTAAAGAACAGTGGAGCCCTGCGCTAACTATTTCTAAGGTTAGTCTAAATTTACAGTCTCATGAAACTAACCAATTAAATTCGTTTCTAACTTTGATTAGTGGTGTTTGCTCATGTTCTCTGTTTTTCTGTAAACCATCTGTTACTTTGTTTTACTACCACAATTTGGCTATCTGTTCAAACGTACTAGAGTCATATGTTCTGTTTGATAAAGTAGGGGATAAGTGGTGCTCCTGCAGTTTGTTTCTAACGATCTTCCAGAACTAGTAAATTACTTGATTAGTTTGTCTTCTTGGAACTGTGAAGTTTGACTGAATGGCCTTTAAATTGATATTCCATCTACATGGAAACATTTCTTTTTCTTTTTCCCTCCCTAATTGGATTGAAAGCGATAATTGGATTGAGTTTGCTTTCGTTCGTGAAGAGTATACTCTCTTCAGTAAACCATCAAGGGTTGGCCTAGTGGTCATAAAGGGCCTTGGGACTTCAATGCCCTCATAGAAGGAATGTGTTCAATCCTTGGTGGCCACCTACCGTGAAATTAATTTTCTACGGATTTTCTTGGCAGCCAAATGTTGTAGGGTCAGGCAGTCTGTCCCTGTCCCGTGAGATTAGTTGAGGTACGCGTAAGCTGGCCCAGACACTCACGGATATCAAAAAAAAAAAAATCACTTAATGCTGGAGATCATTTGAGTAGAACATTATTCTTAGAAACTCTACGGATGAATTTGGCCTAATCAAAATTCCGTTGTTATGGTTCTCCAATACATCTTTTCGATGGGGAACTGGTGTTTCAGGCTACTGTAGAAGAAGTCCATCCGTCCTATTACTATCTATGCCTTCTGTAAATTAGCTATTTTTAGCAATCAATTTATAGTATAAACTTGAATATGAAGTAAAATGTATTTTCAGGTGCTGTTGTCCATATGCTCTCTGTTAACTGATCCCAACCCGGATGATCCTCTTGTTCCTGAAATTGCTCACATGTACAAGACTGATAGAGCCAAGTATGAAGCTACTGCACGCAGCTGGACTCAAAAGTATGCTATGGGATAATCAATATCTTATAGTCATTTCAATGAAAAGACAAGTATCCTTGAATCTTATTTCCATGAAAGAAGTGAAAGAAATCAAAGCTTCTGTATTCTTAAGACTTAATTTTTTTTTTGTAAGGAACTTTAACTTTCATTGTGAATATCGATTTGAAGAAATTGTATAATGGAATATCTGTAACTTATATTTCTCTATATTGTCAAATGATTGATTTTCTTTTTTAGCCTGACACGCTAATGTCAAAACAAGTTGTTTTTATAGGCTTTTTTTTTATTTGCATATTTTTTTTTTTATATTGTTGCTAATATTCTCCATTAAATATTTGTTACCAGCTGGAAAGTTGTTTGTTTGTTCTGTTAATTAAATGGCAAATAAGGATCACGAGCCCCTACTACGGGCGGGGTCTAGTAATGCTTTCTACGTCCTCGGGTTATTGTAGTTAGGTTAATTATTTTTTTAGATGGAAGAATGAGGATGTAATTATTGTAGTTGAGTTAATTCATTGCCCCATTCCTCGTGTAATCAGGATTCTCTGCCTCCTCGCTCCTGCCCCATTTCTCGTGTAAGCGGGGATTCTTCGTCTCTCCGTTCTTGTCCCATTTCTCGTGTAATCGGAGATTTTCTGTCCGCTCGGGGCGGGTCTCCACAGGGTCGGGCGGGCTAAATGGACATCTATACTAATTAATATTTTATTAGATATGCTCGGAATGTAGTGTAGGCTTGATTGACACTCAATATTATTAGAGGATGAATCATTAAATATGAAAGTGTCCCCTTATTTCCTGTCAAATATCAAAGATGTGACAAGAGCTCTTGAAAGGAACTTTGAGTCAATATAGTATTGACATATTTGTAATATCTATCCTATTTCTCTTCAATTCTTCGATAAATGATAAAGTGAGTATATCTCACCGGTAATTGACAACGTCTATTTGTTGTACTCTTCATCAAATCACTATATATATTTTTTTTTTGCAAAGGTAATATAATACAAAAAACGAAAGAGAATGACTCCACAACTCGAGGACAAGACACTCAAGACTACATCAAAGAGAACAACGAATCCTCAAGAAAACAAATTTAAAGGGGAACACTAATAAAAGATAAAAGTAGGGGTCAACAACACCCCCAACCACGATGCACACTTATAAGTCATACCCTAACCACGAAGAACACCTATAAGCCATATCAGTTTGGGCACTAATAAGAACAGACTGAGGAGAACGGGGACTAGCACCATGAACACGAGAGTTTCGTTGTCTCCAAATATGGTAGATGGTCGCACACCAAGCAAGCCTCCAAACATGACGCATGTACTGATCACCCCGCTCCATACCACAAATCCAAAGCAACTCAGTAGACCATGTAGCAATTCGATGAGAGAAGCGCCCCCACCGTATAAGCCCCGTCCATACCTGGTTACTGAACGAACACTCAAAGATTAGATGATCCCTCATCTCCAAGGCATCTGAACACAATACACATCCAAATGGAATCAAGGGATCTCATGCATGAAATCGAGCCCTAGTATATAAACGATGAACACAATACACATCCAAATGGAATCAAGGAATCTCATGCATGAAATCGAGCCCTAGTATATAAACAATCTCGAATCGCCTTCCACGCAATAAAGGAATGTCGGGGGATATTACCCCCAAACCATAATAAATTTGCTCAACGTACACAATCCCGCCGATGCCTTACAACCTCCCAAGCACTAGCCACTGATAAGCCATATGATTTTTCAGGTCTCAAATAACTCGATCAGGCTGCTGCAGATGAGGAACAACTGCATGAACCAAAGGAAGTAATTCCTCCATCTCCCAAGTCACACAAGGCCAGTGCCAAGACCCATTAGGGAGGATAAAATCTGGCACAAGGACATGCTTCGAGCTACCCTCAACACCAGCCAACCCTTCTTCAAACCACTAAACAATGAAGCCCCCAGGTAACCAAGAGTCCATCCAAATATGACAACATCGACCATCCCCAATAGCTATCCGAACAAGCTAACGATGCTCCTTTCACCAAATCACTATTCACCAAATCACTATTATAACTTTAGAATACTGATTTCATTTTAATTAATTTTAGAGCACATAAACTTTGACTTTTACAAGTAGATCCTGAGTCAATAAGAGTCCAGCTTCACATCCACACACACACACAAAAGTAGATCCTAGTGGGAATTGGGAGAAGGCCAAAAATATCCCATCTTTGTTCTATTTGAATGTAAATTTCTTGAAACTAACAGGCTCTTAACAACGTGGCCAATTCTCCTTGGAAGAAAGTAGAAATCCCACCAAATAAAAAACATTATATAATTTAAACACTCTGTGATTCCTTTATATCTCTGCCTTCAATCTTCTTGCTTGGACTTGGGTTTTCCACTCTCAAGTGTCTTCCCTTCTCATTTTTCTGTTCTTTCTCTCTCTCTCTTTAGTCTTTGCCTATTCTCTTCTTCATCTTCTTCTTCATTTTTGAAGTTTCTGTGATTATTTGCAATATATCTGCCTTCAATCTTCTTGCTTGGACTTGAATTTTCCACTCCTCTGTCTTCCCTTTTCATTTTTCTATTTTCTCTGTAGTCTTTGCCTCTGCTTCTTCTGCTTCTTCTGCTTCTGCTTTCTTCTTCTTCTTCTTCTTCTTCTTCTTCTTCTTCTTCACTTTAGTTTGTGAACTGAAAAGGGATTCTTGGTGTCTTTGAACCTTCTGTATATCTAGCTTCAATTTTCTTGCTTAGACTTGGGTTTTCCACTTCCAAGTCTTCCCTTTTCAATTTTCTCTGTCCTCTGTTTTTCTTTTCTCTCTTTAGTCTTTGCCTTTTCTTCTTCTTCTTCTTCTTCTTCAATTCACTTTGGTTTCTGAACTGAAAAGGGATTCTTATTGTTTGATCCCTTTCTATTTTCTCTTTTCAATTTAGTGTCCTAGTGAAGCTATTTTGATGATGTTCTTTCGTTTGATCCTTCTTCTTCTTCTTCTTTGTTTTGCTGATTTTACAGACTGATTGATTGAACTTCTTCTTCTAATTGTGATCTGGGTTTGTTAAGAGTGAGTATTCTTTCAGATCTAACATGTTTGTGGCAGACACGGCTTCTTTGTCGAAGTACAGAGACAACCGCCGCCGGAAACCAACAACTTCCGGCGACTCTACAAAACTGCAACAACAGCTTGTTAGGATCATCTTCCCCGACGCCGACGCCACCGATTCCTCTAGTGAAGATGATTTGATTTTGGGATCGAGAACGGCAATTAGAAGAGAAGTTAGAGAGATCATTATTGAACGTTGCTCTGTTCTTGATTGTTCATTTTCAGAGTCGTCCCCTGTTCAGGAAATTTGCAAGAAGCGGAGCCCTAGATCACTAAGGTCCAAATCACCTTGTGGGAAAATGTTCCGAGGAGTCCGGCAGAGACCGTGGGGACGGTGGGCGGCGGAAGTTCGAGATCCAATTCGCCGGAAGCGGATATGGCTCGGAACCTTCGATACGGCCGAAGAGGCGGCGGCGGCTTACGATCGAGCTGCTCTGGAATTCCAGGGCCCGAACGCGAGGACGAACTTCTCCGGCGATGGAGCAGTTACCACGGCGGCCGAATGCGGCAGCAAGCAGGAGGGCCGGTTCGACTCGCCCAAAACGTCGGCGATTTGGTCGCCGGCGTCAGTACTCCATTACGACGGCGTTTTGACTCCGACTGACGAGACGTTGTTTTGCGGAGAGGTAGATAGGTTCGGATTCGACATGGAGGCGACGGCGAGATTTCCGGCGGTGAGGAGGCAGTGCGGCGGCGAAGAAGATTTCGGGGAGTTAGAGCTGGACTTGGACTATTTCTAGGGAGGGAAGGTTCCGAATTGCGTGGAATGTCCATTAATATTCAACAACTTTGCGAATTTAGTAATAATGATGATGATTCTATTAAATTAAATATTAGGTGAAATTTGTCATAATCTGAAATTAATCATAAATGACAAATTTATAAGGTGTAATATTAGATATCTCAAAAAAGAAAATTAGATATCTCAATTATAAGTTTTTTTTTTTTTTTTTTAATCTGTGGGGGTGAGAATTGAACCTGACACCTCTGGATCACTAGTTGTAAGGTTGTGTCGTTGACTAAGAAGTTATGGAATCCATGCATTAATTAAATAATTAAAAAAATAGAAAATTCATTTGGTCTCCAATTTTTAAGTTAGTCACTCAAATCTCTCAATAAATAGCTAGACAAAATAGAATGGTACAATTCATTAAAATAAAAAATATATGTCACTTTCTATGCTCAATTTTGAGGTTGGTTTGAATTGACATTATAAAGATACATTATTATTAATTATGGATGATTTGCAAGACATTATGTTAATTGGTCTTGAATATCTATATCCTAGTGATAGTATGATATTGTCAATTTGAAATTTATGTTAGATAATTATGCTTCTAAACTTTTCACTCAAAATATCATATATCACTGAAAATATTGTATTTATATATCTAAGATCCTTCTCATTTTCTTGTGTGATACTATGTTCACATTTTAATGTCTTGAATATTCAAGATGAGTTGTTAAAAAGAAGGAAGATAAAAAGAGGAACAATGAACACATTATTGTAAAAACGCACGAACAATAATATGAAAGAATATAGCCCACGTCTATAAGTTGGGTGATATATGAATCTCAATAGATAATCTAAATATGAACAAATGATTCTCAAGTAAACATTAAAATTCAAATCCTAGCGGAATTTATGACATTCAAATAAAGCAACTAAATCAAATTTATATTATCATGAAGTCTTAATTCTTAATCAAATTATTGAACATGAATTCTTACAAAATATGGAAAAATAAATGTAGTGAGGAATGAATGTGTATATATACATATATTTTAGTTTAACATTGTAGAGTGAGAGATTTGAACTTCTGACCTTTTAATCGATGACGTATATTGATGACGTATATTTATTTTATGTTAGTTGAATTATGTTTAGGATAACGATAAAATATTGAAAATAGAGTTAAATGGGTTGGTTAGTTAATAATAGTGGAGAATGCACCAAAGGCGAAAGGGCGAGGAGATAAAAACTATGAAGTGGATTTGGTGGGTCCATTGTTTGTTTACCAAACAGATCTTAAAGACTAAAGAGACCAATAATTCCAAAACTTAAGGTCCAAAATTGCCCAATACTTTATTCTCAATAGCCGCCTATCACTGTTCACTCTCCATTTATATTTTTTGATTTTTGGAGCCTCTGAAAAAAAAAAAAAAATGGTGTAATGGATAAGAATCTTTAAAATAAATTTGGCTAGACATTCCTCGTCTTGATTTTCGGGGTTGATTGTTGTGTGATTGGAATCTTCAAATTGTCTGAATGAAGATCTCGTAGACTTCATGATCGGGCTCTAGAGGTCGACCCTAGACCCTTAGGAGGGATAATCGTGACGGACCATGACCTCACGCTGAGGTGGTCTGTGACGTCAGGTTGATGACCTCATGCCGAGGTGACCGATAACATATGGTATTAGTGAAATTTCGATTTAATAAATTATTATTTCGGTATGATTTAGAGTCAATCGCATTTATAGTTCGAGGTCACAACTTCAATCCTCCATCACTACATGTAAAAAAAAAAAAAAAAAAATACATTTGTGGCTGAATTGTAACATAATTTATTGTGTGGTATTGAATGGAACCCACCCCACCATTCTAATATAGTTTTTAAAGTTTATCCAAATATAGACATAGATACTATGTGTTGTTATTATATGTGATATGTCCCACAAATCAATTTGAATTTCACTCAAAGCTTTATAAAATAATAATAATAATAATAATAATAATAATATAATAGTCCACCAATTTTGGTCAAAAAACTATCATTTTGGTCATTTTTTAATGAGTACATTTTTCACTTTATTTTTTCAATATTAGGTTTAGGAGCTTCATTAATATACAACCCAGTTTTAGGACCAAAATCCATAAGAAAAACACTTTAAAACTCGTTCCCTAAACCGTAAATTTCCAAAACTCGAAAGAAATATTTTTCAAGCACATGGTTGAAAATCGTGAATAAGCTACATGATTGGTTCAATAAGTAGTGAGAAATATTAATTTTGAATGAATATACACTTTTTTCGTAAATTAAAAAAAGTCAAAAAATCGTTTACTATAATAGTCCACCAATTTTGGTAAAAAAAACGATCATTTTGGTCATTTTTTAATGTGTACATTTTTCACTTCCTTTTTTCAATGTTGGGTTTAGGAGCTTCATTATCCTACAACCCCATAGATATAGAACCAAAATCTGTAAGAAAAATACCTTAAAACTCGTTCCCTAAACCGTAAATTTCCAACACTCGAAAGGAGTATTTTTCAAGCACATGGTTGAAAACTGTGAATAAACTACATGCTTGGTTCAATAAGAAATGAGGAATGTCAACTTTGAATGAATATACACTTTTTTCGTGAATTAAAAAAAGTCCAAAAAACTTTTACTATAGTGCACCAATTTTGGTAAAAAAAATGATCATTTTGGTCAATTTTTTAATAAGTACATTTTTCACTTTCTTTTTTCAATGTTGGGTTTATGAGCTTCATTAACCTACAACCCCATAGATATAGGACAAAAATCTGTAAGAAAAACGCCTTCAAACACGTTCCCTAAACCGTAAATTTTTAAAACTCGAAAAGAGTACTTTTCAAGACATGGTTGAAAACTGTGAATAAGCTACATGTTTGGTTCAATAAGTAGTGAGAAATGTTAATTTTGAATGAATATACACTTTTTTCGTGAATTAAAAAAAGTCAAAAAATGTTTTACTATAGAGCACCAATTTTGATCCAAAAACGATAATGTTGGTCATTTTTTAATGAGTACGTTTTTCACTTTCTTTTTTCAATGTTGTCTTCAGAAGCTTCATTAACCTACAACCACATAGCTTTAGAACCAAAATCCATAAGAAAAATACTTTAAAACTCGTTCCCTAAACCGTAAATTTCCAAAACTCGAAAGAAGTATTTTTCAAGCACATGGTTGAAAATCGTGAATAAGCTACATGCTTGGTTCAATAAGTAGTGAGAAATGTTAATTTTGAATGAATATACACTTTTTTCGTAAATTAAAAAAAGTCAAAAAATCGTTTACTATAATAGTCCACCAATTTTGGTCCAAAAACGATCATTTTGGTCATTTTTTAATGTGTACATTTTTCACTTTCTTTTTTCAATGTTGGGTTTAGGAGCTTCATTAACCTACAGCCCCATAGATATAGGACCACAATCTGTAAGAAAAATACCTTAAAACGTGTTCCCTAAACCGTAAATTTCCAACACTCGAAAGAAGTATTTTTCAAGCACATGGTTGAAAACTGTGAATAAGCTACATGCTTGGTTCAATAAGAAATAAGGAATGTCAACTTTGAATGAATATACACTTTTTTCGTGAATTAGAAAAAAGTCCAAAAATCTTTTATAGTTCACCAATTTTGGTCAAAAAACGATCATTTTGGTCATTTTTTAATGAGTACATTTTTCACTTTCTTTTTTCAATGTTGGGTTTAGGAGCTTCATTAACCTACAGCCCCATAGATATAGGACAAAAATCTGTAAGAAAAACGCCTTAAAACTCGTTTCCTAAACCGTAAATTTCTACAACTCGAAAGGAGTAATTTTCAAGAACATGGTTAAAAACTGTGAATAAGCTACATGTTTGGTTCAATAAGTAGTGGGAAATGTCAATTTTGAATGAATATACACTTTTTTTGTGAATTAAAAAAAGTCCAAAAATCTTTTATTATAGTCCACCAATTTTAGTTAAAAAACGATAATTTTGGTCATTTTTTATTGAGTACATTTTTCACTTTCTTTTTTCAATGTTGGGTTTAGGAGCTTCATTAACCTACAGCCCCATAGATATACGACAAAAATATGTAAGAAAAACGCTTTAAAACCAGTTCCCTAAACCGTAAATTTTTAAAACTCGAAAGGAGTATTTTCAAGAACATGGTTGAAAACTGTGAATAAGCTACATGCTTGGTTCAATAAGTAGTGAGAAATGTCAATTTTGAATGAATATACACTTTTTTCGTGAATTAAAAAGAGTGCAAAAATATTTTACTATAGTGCACAAATTTTGGTCAAAAAACGATCATGTTGGTCATTTTTTAATGAGTACGTTTTTCACTTTCTTTTTTCAATGTTGTCTTCAGGAGCTTCATTAACCTACAACCTCATAGCTTTAGAACCAAAATCCATAAGAAAAAAACTTTAAAACTCGTTCCTAAGCCGTAAATTTCCAAAATTCGAAAGAAGTACTTTTCAAGCACATAGTTGAAAATCGTGAATAAACTACATGCTTGGTTCAATAAGTAGTGAGAAATGTTAATTTTGAATGAATATACACTTTTTTCGTAAATTAAAAAAAGTCAAAAAATCGTTTACTATAATAGTCCACCAATTTTGGTCCAAAAACGATCATTTTGGTAATTTTTTAATGTGTACGTTTTTCACTTTCTTTTTTCAATGTTGAGTTTAGGAGCTACATTAACCTACAACCCCATAGATATAGGACCAAAATCTGTCAGAAAAATACCTTAAAACTCGTTCCCTAAACCGTAAATTTCCAACACTCGAAAGGAGTACTTTTCAAGCACATGGTTGAAAACCGTGAATAAGCTACATGCTTGGTTCAATAAGAAATGAGGAATGTCAATTTTGAATGAATATACATTTTTTTCGTGAATTAAAAAAAGTCAAAAAATCTTTTACTATAGTCCACAAATTTGGGTCAAAAAACAATCATTTTGGTCATTTTTTAATGAGTACATTTTTCACTTTCTTTTTTCAATGTTGGGTTTAGGAGCTTCATTAACCTACAGCCCCATAGATATAGGACAAAAATCTAGAAGAAAAACGCCTTAAAACTCGTTCCCTAAACCGTAAATTTCTAAAACTCGAAATGAATACTTTTCAAGAACATGGTTGAAAACTGTGAATAAGCTACCTGCTTGGTTCAATAAGTAGTGAGAAATGTCAATTTTGAATGAATATACACTTTTTTCGTGAATTAAGAAAAGTGCAAAATTCTTTTACTATAGTGCACAAATTTTGGTCCAAAAACGATCATGTTGGTCATTTTTTAATGAGTACGTTTTTCACTTTCTTTTTTCATTGTTGTCTTCAGGAGCTTCATTAACCTACAGCCCCATAGCTTTAGAATCAAAATCCATAAGAAAAACACTTAAAAACTCGTTCCCTAAACCGTAAATTTCCAAAACTCGAAAGAAGTACTTTTCAAGCACTTGGCTGAAAATCGTGAATAAGCTACATGCTTGGTTCAATAAGTAGTGAGAAATGTTAATTTTGAATGAATATACACTTTTTTCGTAAATTAAAAAAAGTCAAAAAATCGTTTACTATAATAGTCCACCAATTTTGCTCCAAAAACAATCATTTTGGTCATTTTTTAATGTGTACGTTTTTCACTTTCTTTTTTCAATGTTGGGTTTAGGAGCTACATTAACCTACAGCCCCATAGATATAGGACCAAAATCTGTAAGAAAAATACCTTAAAACTCGTTCCCTAAACCGTAAATTTTCAACACTCGAAAGGAGTACTTTTCAAGCACATGGTTGAAAACCGTGAATAAGCTACATGTTTGGTTCAATAAGAAGTGAGGAATGCCAATTTTGAATGAATATACACTTTTTTCGTGAATTAAAAAAAGTCCAAAAATCTTTTATTATAGTGCACCAATTTTTGTCAAAAAATGATCATTTTGGTCATTTTTTAATGAGTACGTTTTTCACTTTCTTTTTTCAATGTTGGGTTTAGGAGTTTCATTAACCTACAGCCCTATAGATATAGGACAAAAATCTGTAAGAAAAACACATTTTTTAAAAAAATCATTTATGTAAATTAACAAACCGAACATAGCTCAATTGACCTAAGGTTGTGCTCTTGACTAAGAGGTCATGAGTTCAATCTTCGTATTAATTAAAATATCTATATATATATAATTTTCTTAAAATCATTTATGTAAATAGGTGTGAAACATATTTTTTTAAAAAAATTTGTTAATTTTAAAATTACAAATATTTGTTAGTGTTTCTGAAATTTACATAAATGATTTTATCCCTTACTCTATGGGGTTGAATTTTTTTTAAAAGGGATATTTTAGTCCAAACATTATTATTTTTTTAAAAGAGATTCATTCCTCTTGTTGTCCAAAAATAGGACATACAAAAAAAAAAAAAACCAGCCAAACAAAAAAAGTCTAAAAAAAAAGTTAGGAGGAATCTCTAGAATAAATAATCTAAAATGAAAAAAGTCTACGTTTTGAACTCTTTGCACTCCATAGATTATTTTTTTTTTTGACAACATGTGGGGTTGAGGGATCGAACTCCATAGATTTTTTTTTTTTGACAACATATGGGGTTGAGGGACCGAACTCGTGACCTCTTGGTCACTAGCCTATACAGTATGCCGGTTGAACTATGCTCATGTTGGCTTTGCACTCCATAGTTGTTTTTTCGAGAGTGAATATTTTGTTATCATAATTACAAAAAGGCCTAGTAACCGACCACAGGAAGGCATTAATCCTAACTAACTCCTAAACATCATCACATAAACATCATCACGATGGTGGCAAGAACATATCACTCCTTACTCCTGATTTTTTTTTTTGTCATGCTATTTGTTTTAATAATTTTAGATAATGACATAAACATTTCAAAATCGCTCCCAAACATGCCCTAAATCTTTCACCCTATCACATCCAATATCTTACATTGTTTATTTTTCTTTAGTGGATGAAAAACTGTGATTGGGAAACCTACAATGCATAACAAACACTAATTGGAGAAAATAGCTCAACACTAACAATGAGATGACATTGTTACATTACAGCAGCACAAAACAGTAGAAAAGGAAAAAACTACAAGGTACAGTATTTCATCATTTAGATCAAAGTATTGGGTTGGATGACTTTCATCATGTAATCATCAGCTAGCATACTCAAAATGTAAAAGAGCTTGATTATGCAAAGCTTTAGGAGATTCCCCTCAGATCTGATGGGGGCAAAGGGCAAGTAGGAACAATCTGAGTCATTTGCGAGCTCATGTCGAGTCCTACCCCAGGTCGGTTTGAAGACGACAATGGCTGAGACGGTAACGGAGAAACAGCATTGAGATTTGATGCTGGAGGAAGATTAATGGGGTAAACTTCGGTGACTTCTTCTGTACACTCATCCAGGTATATAACATCTTGCATGGTCAGCTGGTGATATTCAACAATCTCCCGTAGAAACCGATTCTCGCGTGCATAGACTGAGTTTTCGTGGGCCAACCGAGCCTTTTCTGCCAGAAGTGATTCAAGCTGAAGTCGTATCTAAAATCGAAAACATCAGAAGTTAGGACTGAAATCAATTGATTAAATTGTTTCAAGACTCACATTTGACATATATAGGAAAATAAATAAATACATAACATCATTTGAAGATTGACGTAATGGATAAAGAAAGGTCCAAGAGCAAAGATCGTGTAAATAGGGATAAGTGAGAGCATGGGATTTATATGCAGAATTGCTATGCCAAAAGCAAATATTATATCTTACATCACAAGCCCTGGCTTGAAACAGAATTAAAGGAAAGGAGAGGAGAAAAGTGGTTACCAAATCATCATCTTCTAGGTTGTTTCCCCTCTCACGATTTTCTCGAAGAATTTTATTTTCTTCTTCCAGCTGAGCACATCGCTCCTTTGCGAAAGCAAGATCTGCTTTGACAGTTTTCAACTCCCTAAGAAGCAGCTTTGCTTTGGCAGCCATGGCCATTGCAACCTACAGAGTCAAACAAAAGAAATATGGCCATTTGTTTTATTGGAAAACATACCAGGAAAGTAGACTAGCTAGCAAACAGTAATCAAAAATCACTTGCAACATATCCTGGTTTGAATAACATCACATTCATTAGTACTTCAATGAATGCGATTTTAAAATATTTATGCAGATAGAGGACGAAGTCATTATGCCTTTTGTTTTATGATAGTAAACCAAAATATCATCAATATAGAACATATACAAAATTATAGGACAGAAAGGGCAAAAAAATTAGTATCCTACAACATGAAGACCAACCCTGAAGGCAGTAACATAAAAAGTAAAGGAATCTAAAAAAAAAAAAAAAAAAAATCCAAATCCAAACATTTAAAGGTGTTACTATTTAACATGCACTGAAGAATAGGCACATACAAACATTCAAAACTTGCTTTAATCCTTCGATTTCATTTCTTATACTCTACGTCCTCCAAATGATCAATGTGATGAGGCCTGACACATGACAAACTCTAAATACAAATCAGATCATTTCTCAAGAACTCTGCAAAAAGGGGATACGATAATAAATAATCCACATCCTCCCCATACAGTCAACAAACTTGTGAAACAAACAAGAACCTAGATCGAAACCTCTGCCTGAGCCTGCATCATATCATAGCAGTAAATATGAGCTATACAAAGCAAAGACTTGAACCTTAGATCACCAAAACTTCTGAAAATGAACAGAGTTAGACACACAAGGAAAAGAAACGAACAAAACCAACTAATTTTAAAAAAAAGGCTTGCATGAAAAACTACAGCACATAGATCCAATCCCAGATCATTTTGTCTAAGCTAACTGATTTATAGGACCATTGTGTTAAAGTCATTGGTATAGGATCATTGTGTTAAAGCCATTGGTAGAATGTAAATAAATTTTAAGCAATTGTTTGATGATATAATTTCATGAACTAGTGATATACAGTTGCCACCTTACGTCGCGAGATGCCTTCAGCTGAAGTTCAAGGCCAGTTTGCATTTGGGTTTGTGGTTGAGGCTGTGTCTGAGATTGCTCGGTAGACTCGGAATTTGGTGTCTGATACTGTGCCACTGAACCACCCGATTTTTTCTTAATATGCTTGCGAGTTTCTTGAATGATATCAACAGTTTTGTTTTCCACGGCCGTAAGCTTTTCCTGGAAAGGGGATAAGCAACATCTTTAAGAATAATGTAAAATGGAGATTAAGTAATCTCAGAGCACTCAGCAGGGTCCATGACCCCAGATGTTTTAATGGTGAATATATTTCAGAAAGAAGCATAGAAAATCCATATTTTCTGAAATATAAAAGGGGTAATTAGATAGGTTATTAAGAATTTCAGATAATAGCTTACCTCAAAAGCATTGCCAATATAGTTAATGGAAGATGCAATGGCACCCAATCCCTTCTGGAAAGAAGAATTTTCTGTTTTTGGTTGGCTTTCATCTGACTGACTTCTGTTATAATACTGCAAATTCCAAACACATACAAAAATCTCGGGTGTTCATTAAGAGCAGACACATTAACGTCCAACTAAAAAATTATATATATAACATTTCCTCCCATATGCTACTTAGGTCAATATTGAAATGCAAGTTAAGAAAATCTTACCTTGACCCTTGTAGCTGTACCTGTATTACCAAGTCCTTGCTCCCTCATTCTTCCAGGTGCTTCAGATTGCTGGACGACATTATCATCATCAAGAATTGCTTTGGCCTTTCTGGCCAACGCACCCCAGAATCCATGTTTAGATTCATTCAAACTTTTCATTGATGTATATTCATATGCCTTTGAATCCTACATTAATACGCACCATAAATTTAGCAGAAAAGAAAGTAAAAGAGAAACCATTCAAATATTGGAGGAAGATTGCAAAACAAAAAAAGATAAATAAGATTTACAGAACAGTGAAGGTGCCGCAGGAATAGAGTACACAAATGATACTCTACTCCTCGCCCAAAGATATAAATCTAAAGAAAATTGAGGGCATTATGCAAGATAGATGGAAAATTAAACCCCTTGATTTTATCTTTCTACCTTGAATTACTAGATCACTTGCAGTTTCTTTCTATTACTTGGTTCATAATCATATAAGGATATCTTACACAGAACCACAGGATCCATGGCAGACAATGCAAAACAAGTCCTTCATAATTAAGCAGGAAATTTACCTCTCCCAGAAACTAGATAAAGTAAATGAAAAGAGAAAACGAGGCCTAAGTAATTTCATTGATAAATGAAATGATGGAGAAAACTCCGAACACCAAAAGGTGAATTACAAGAGGGCTCTCCAATTGGAGATTAAAGAAGACAAGCTATAATGAACAAAAGGAGATCTTCTTTTGCAAAATAAAAGAGCATTACAGAAAACATAATCTAAAAAGCTATCAAAAGTAGATGAAATTTCCCGAAAAATCCGCCCATTTCTTTCTTTCCAAAGACACCAGAAGAAAGACCGGGTGAAAGAAAGCCACAAGATCTTCTTAACACCTTTGAATGGATGACCCACCAATACAGCAGCAAGTAAGTCATAAATGTTTTGGGGCAATGGCAAGGACCAACCAAAAACATCCAACATATAGCCCCAATAACGAGAAGCAAATGGACAATGTGCAAACAAATGACCCGGATTTTCATTCTTCTTTCTTTTTAAAAGACCAATAGGGACAAAATGCTAATCAAGAATAGAAAGACAAAGTGCAACATTTGATGGGGATAGAGATGCAATTTTGCAGGTTTGCAGCGCTGGATGATTACCTCTAAATAGATTATATGATTTCTTCTTCAAAGATAAGGTCAGAAGAAGAAAAAAAACACTGCTACATCCCTATAGCATCTATAACAAGGTTCTAGAGCTAGTGAAGGGGAGGGGGGGGTTAATCTCACTAAACCCATTTTAGAAGAAGGCAGACATCAATTTTATTTTCATCTTTCCCTTTATTTTGTATCGTAGATCCAGCAGAAAAAGCCAGTTTTCATAATCCATAGTTTAAAGATATCGGTACTGAAAAAAATTCAAAATTACAGACATACCAATAGACCCATCAACCATATTTATAAGTTCGAATCCCTAATGGATTATTCAGTTCAGGAATATGCAAGAACAAAAACTGCTTCTAAAGTGAATAAGAGACAAGATTTAACTCCCAAAAACAAATAGTGAGAGTAATTGCAGAAGATAGAAATTAAACCTGAACGGATGAGGGAGAAGGAGAAGAGGAGGAGGAAGAAAAAGTGGGCTTCGAGACGCGGGAAGCAGAGCGGGCAGCATAAGCTGATGAGAGTGAAGAATCCCTATGTGCCGATGACGCTCTAATGGCTTTAGCAGCAAGAGATTGTGGGGAAGACGATGATCGCGAACTACCAACAGCATCATTCCCACTATCGCTACTAAGATCATAAACATCGTCATCTTCATTGGAAACATGAGGAGGAGTAGAAGAACGCCGAGAATTCCGAGCTACTTCTTCAAAAACCGAAGGTCTTATCGCCCCACCACCTTGCTGCCGCCTCTTGTATTCCATCTCCGTCTTTCTCCCTAAATTCCAAAACCAAAACCCCTTTGCTAATCCTAAGAACACGAAACCATTTCTGAAAAAAAGAAGAACAAATCCAACCTCAAACAACAAGCAGAGGCCGTCAATTTCAGCTTTTCCAGTGGATTAGATTCAGATTAGTCAAAAGAGGGGAAGGAAATTGAAATAAGAGGCTTGGATTCTCGTGGTTGAAGAACAAGAAATCAGATGAAAAATCGATTCTGAAAACTAGTTGAGTTCTCTTTGGATTCCTTCTGGAGTCACAATCTCGATTCTTTCTCTCTTGCCCCGGTCGTCGGAGCCCACAATTCCGGTTGAAATTCGATCTTTATTTTTTTAATTTTGTTTTTTTTTTTTTTTTGTTCGGCTAATTTTTCAAATGGGCCTGATCCATTTTTTATTTACTCTTTAGGCTGAAATTTTTCAGGGTTTCTCTCTCTTTTGGCTGTTGTCAAATGCCACGTGCCTATCGTCTTTCTTAGGATACTTTTGTCGTTGAATTAACACAATTAAATTCACTGTTAAAAAAAAAATAAAAATTAATAATAATAAATATAAATATATAAAAATGTGTAGTTAAAAAATGAGCTGAACATAACTTAATGGATAAGACACAAATTATCATCCAAAAGTCGATAGCTCAATCTTCACTCTAGTAATCGTTGAACTCGAAAAAAAAAAGAAAAAAAAATATTAATTTTATGTATGGAGTAATATTTCGTAAAGAATTACTTGAGGAAAGCGCATATGTAAGATTGGAGATGTTCCGAAGTCCAATCGATCTCACTAGTTTTTTCGGTTCTTAATAATTAAGAGAAGTATAAACTGCTCTCATTCGCAGTTCAATTCCCCATTCAACTTTTTATTTTTGCTTGTTTATCATAATTTCATTTAAAAAATCATAATTTTTTAAATTAATATGCAAATTAAAAAGTTCCATAAATATATTTAAAATTGGAGGTGGGACATAGAGTCAAGGTCGAACTGTAAATACTCAAAATTTCTAACCTTGTCTACCAAATTCATAAAAATAAAAAATAAAAAAAACCATTCTAAATCAAGATGAGATCTCATCTTTGGCATGAGTATTTTTAATTGAATTGATATAAATAATTCCTAATCAACCCCAAAAGTCACTCTACAAAATAACACCAGAATAATAATAACAAAGGATAAAGAAAGAAATAAGGAAATTAGGCAAAGCCTCCTTAAGCATATTCTATGAGAACAAAACAAACTAGGATTAAAAGAAATAATATTCACATCCAATCTACAAAGCACATGGATTCTTAAATTAAATAATTGTCTTGAATGGATCTAACAATATCCAAAGTATATAATATGGTACATTAAAAAAAAAGAAAAAAAAGACCTATAATCCATTAGAAATCAATATAAATTATTGCTGGGGGGGGCCTTATTTTGTATTGATCTTTAACTATTTCCCCTTTTTATTGTGCTTCCAGTTTAACTGAAGAGTCAAGTGCATCAATGGTATTATTTTGCTGGCCCCACAGCTGTGCATATCTTCCAGCCTTTGATAAGAGAATTTCATGGGGTCCTTGTTCAACCACCTTCCCATTCTCCAAAACTATAATCTGCAGATTTACATGGAAATGAAGCACAGAATTTTTATTCATTCAATTTAACTAGTCATCTATGTCAGCAAATTTCATATGCTTGCTTGAGAGTTATGAAGTTTAGCCTTGAAAATCCAAGCCAAGTTTTGAAAACTAAGGCTCGATTTGATAACCATTTAGTTTTTTATTTTTGAAAGTTAAGCTTATAAACACTACTTTCATCTATAGTTTCATTGTCTTGTAATCTACTTTTTACTAGTATTTTCCAAAACCGAGCTAAGTTTTGAAAATTAAAAAAAAAAAAAAAAAAAAAAATTAAAACTTGTTTTTATTTTCAGAATTTGACTAGGAATTATAATGTTTACTTAAAGAAAAGTGAAAATAATTGTAACGAAATGATCAGAAAACAAGCACAATTTTCAAAAACAAAAAACCAATGGTATCAAACGGGACCTAAAAAAAACTAGTTTTTGTTTTTAAAATTTGACTAAGAATTCAACTGTTTTTTTAAGAAATATGAAAATCATTGTACAAATATGAAAAAATCATTGTATAGAAATTGTGACAAAACCAGCACACAAAAACTCAAACTAAAAAATCAAATAGTTATCAAACGGAGCCTTAAATAATTTATCAACTGCCTATGGACGCAAACTGGAAAGGAGGAAGATAAATTTTGAATAACAAATAATTGCATATTCATTAGATTTGGCAAGTCATCTATATCAGCAGAATTCAAATCTTTCCTTGAGAGGAATGAATTCCACAGTTTCTATGATATGCAGATTACATGTGCAATTGGTAGAGGCAAAATTGCAATGCAGCTACTAACCTCATCACACTGCATGGCAGTAGTAAGCCTATGAGCGATGAAGATCGAGGTTCGATTATTTGCAAGCGACTTCAACGCATTCAAAATTTCTGCCTCCGTCGTGCTGTCGAGTGCACTTGTAGCCTCATCACATAGCCTGAGGATATACAGTTGACATTCCATGTTGTAAATATAAAGAAAATGTGACATTATATTACAAATAAACATCTTACAAATTATTTTGTAATAAAAATATAACTAAAACCAAAAAATTGATTCAGCATGCTTTCACCTCATCGAAGATACTGCCGGGAAATGCAGCATAAACAGTACGTGCAACTATTTTATTTCAATTTTTCAAAAAAATCTTAAGACAGTGCATGCAACCATGTAATGAAAGGATAAATAATTCTGAGATTAACACACTAAAAATTGAAATTAGTTGCATATTAACACAAATAAGAAAGAAGACTGGATCCGTACAGAATAGAAGGTGCTTTCAAGAATGCTCGAGCTAGAGCTACACGTTGCTTCTCACCACCACTTAACTGCAGAGACATCACAACCAATTGAAGATCAGGAACTATGAGAAAAACATTAATCAATCAAAAGGAAAAAAAGAGGTTTGGGGGGCTCTTGAACTGGCCAAAATGTTATGGATGTAACATCCTAAGCTTGAAGACAAAATTTCGCAAGGATTTTTTTGTTTAGCTTACAAAAGCATGCAACCATATACATTTGTTTAGTTGCATACTTAAAGCTGGCATGGGTCAAAGTGAGCATAGCTCAACGGTAATTGGCATTTACTCCTTCCTTTGAGGTCGGAGGTTCAAATCCCCATACCCACATTTGTTGTTAAAAAAAAACAAAAAAATCAGTGCCCTTCCGACACTGAAGAGTGCATACCTGCTAACCATCAACATAATTGAATACAACACATTTTGATCTTGTCAACAGCAATAACATCTCACCTTAAGCCCCCTTTCACCCACAAGTGTAGAATATTTTTCAGGAAAGTTCATGATGGTATCATGAATTGCAGCACGTTGAGCTGCATCATAAACCTGAGGGGAAAAAACTGTTATAAGAGAAGTGTCCCACAGATGAGAATAAGAAAATGTCATACTACTTCAAGATATACCTCCTCCTCGGTAGCTGAAAGACATCCATAATGAATGTTATGGAAAATTGTATCATTGAAAAGGACCTGTTTTCCACAGTATATGCAAACCTTATAAGTTGTACAGTAAAATTAATCTTTGTAAAAGAAATGTGACAATTTTTCAATTTACCAGATCTTGTGGCACAACACCAACAAATTTCCGTAAGCTATCAAGAGTCACCTCCCGTACATCTTGACCATCTATTTTAATCTGAAAAGACATGTTACTTTTGGAGATCAATCCCATTTGGATTTGTAAATTAACCAATAATAAAATAATTTTGTACAATGGAGTTAATGCATGAACGGGAATAGTTCATATTTCAGCATAATCTAAAATATAAAAGAACACAAATGTTATAGTATGTTATTAACTCAATAACACTACAAGACCATTTACATGAATTATCCACGAATGCTGATCAAACTCTGAGTTATAAATTAACCTAATGTCATTCCAAAATCTTAAAACATAGGATAAGGGCTCTTACACTTCCAGAATGGATGTCAAAGAACCTGAAGAGCAAGCGAAGAATAGTTGACTTGCCTGTATGGAGATACCAATTTAACTACATCAATGACACTGCAAGCATTCAGTAAAAAAAAGGTTCTATATCAGATTTAAATTTGGTTATTGAGCACGTAAGAATTTTTTTTTATACAAGCAAGCTTTAAGAGAATGGGATCTTATCTTTTAAAAGTCAGAATGCACAATACAACATCTTTAAAGAAGGGAAGTAAACTATTCATCGTCATCACAGAAACCAACTCCATTTTTTTTCTTATTGAGAGAAGCAGATAATGGAATTTCATTAAAGTAACGGAATTTACAAAAGGTTAATGGGTTACAAAACTCCCTCCCTATTAGTATATCACCAAGGGAATAGTTACAAAAGATTTTTTCAAGTTTGCACCAAGTGGCTGCTATTTACAAAACAAGATCATATAAGTGTGAGTCGTTCCTCTACTTTCCATTGAAGGTTCTATGATTTCTCTCTAGCCATGTGATCCAAAGGAAGCTTCTGATCACGTTCATCCATAGAGATTTTTCCTGCTTGAAATGATGAGCCACCATTGTAGTCTGTAGGTTGATGACTATGTTTTTGTGCAGGGGGGTCCAACTGAAGGCCTGGAGGAGGACATCCCAAAAAACAGTGGCAAAGAAGCACCTAACAAAGATGTGATCCTGTGTTTCACTATTCCTCTTGCAAAGAGGGCAAATTATGGGGAAAGAGCAGTCGAAGAGAACCTCTTTTTTCTGCATGTAATCCATAGTATTAATTTTGCCCATAACCACCTCCAATTATAGTCTTTCTTATTTAATGTCGAATCGGAAAGTTTTCTTGTAACTCACCATTGGGTGTTAGGAGTTTTTACTCCTTTTATTTTCATTTATCAATGAAATTGTTTATCTTCTCAAAAAGAAAACTTGAACTTTTCTGTGATATTTTCCTTTCCAGATCACATGGATGAGGTTTTGGTGGATGGAGGGGTTTTTGGTAGCCAAAAAATGGAGAGGTTTTGAGGAAAAGATACCTGTTGGGTCAAGGGGCCACCTCCAAGAGTCTGTACAAGGTCTCTAAGCCTGATCCCCTCGATTTTTATGGTCAGTATTAGCCAACCTTCCAATTCCTCTTCGTTTAAGTTCCTTCTAAAAGAGAGATTACAAGAGCTTGTGTTGTCGATGCTGTCCAAAGGGCTGCTGCCGTTTTATTTGCATTATTGGAGATACAGTAGCGTAAGGATGGGGATTCAAGCCATGGGTCCTCCCAAAATCTGGTGCTTGTACCATTTCCAATCTTGTACGTGATAATGGAGGACATGGAAACCAACCCCAACGTTAAAGACATGAAATTCCTAATATTTCTATCTATCTATATATAACAACCATGTCCGCAAACTCAAGTAGATTGTCTTAAGAGGGATTTTTCATAAATTCCAATAGTCAAAGTATTCTATGAAAAACGATTTCTTGTGAGGTTTTCTAAATGTAATAGGTGTGGCAAAACCAAAATATTCTTTCAAGAAGTTGAATCACCTAATATTGAAGAAGTGTTTAGTTACTTTTAAATTTATCTTTCTCTGTTTCTTAATGTTATAATATATGAAAAGTATATTATTCATTGTATTGAGAGAGAATTACATTGAGATATATATAGAGATTGCTATGACGAAATAAGGAAAGAACAAATACAAATAAGGATAGAATAACCAATAACAAATAAGGAAAGAATAATCCCTAAACTAAACCCTAAATCCTAACACCCTCCCTCAAACTCAAGATGGTAGTTGAGAAACCAAATTGAGTTTGTTAGATAATTTTGGACGAACAAATGCAGATTTGAATCTTCATGACGGAGAGTTTGCGCGAACATGCGGAGGCAGATGCACAACGAACATAGTGAACCAAAATAAACCGAACCGAATCAGAGTAAACTGAATAAGATTTAACGAAACCAAACCGGATTGAACCGGGGTTGAAACGAAACCAAACCGGATTGAACCGGGGTTGAAACGAAACCGGGCTGAACCGGACTGAAACAAAACTGAATCGGGGTTGAACCGATTTGAACCAGAACCGAATCAGAGTAAACTGAATAAGATTTAACGAAACCAAACCGGATTGAACCGGGGTTGAAACGAAACGAACTGGAATGAACCAGGCTGAAACGAAACCGGGCTGAACCGGACTGAAACAAAACTGAATCGGGGTTGAACCGATTTGAACCAGAACCGAATCGGGGTTGAACCGATTTGAACCAAAACCGAACATTGAACTGAAATAAACCGAGACCAAAATAGGTCTTTCATTGGATCGAAGGAAGAGGTGCCAGATGGAGGAGGACTGCGGCAACTAATCTGAAGGAAGAGAGGAAGAGCTCTTTGGTGGCGGCGGCGTGCGGAGGAAACGGCGGCGGCATGCGGAGGAAACAACGGCGGCGGCGGACGAACCTGGGCGGCGTATCTGGGCCGACTGCAGGTGGTGGACAGCGGACGAATCTGGGCGGCGGGCAGCAGCTGAACGGCGACAAATGGTGGACAACAAACGAATCTGGGCAGCGGGCAGCGGCTGAACAACAACAAATGGTGGACAGCGAACGAATCTGGGCAGCGGGCAGCAGCTGAACGACGACAAATGGTGGACAACAAACGAATCTGGGCAGAACGGATCTGGCGGCTGCGGCGGTGCGCGGAGGAAGCAGCGGCGGCAGCGAACGGATCTGGCGGTTGCGGCGGTGCGCGGAGGAGACGGCGGCGGCGGCAGATTGGGGAGAACGAGTCTGGCGGCTGCGGCGGTGCGCAGAGGAAACAGCCGGCGGCAATGAGGGAAGAGAATGAAAAAAGAAACCAAATGAAAATCTAGGGTTTCTTGGACGAACGAAATCAGAAGAACAAAATTGGGTTAGGGCGACCGCCGCCCTAGGGTTTTTTTAATTCTTAGGGTTTCAGAAGGTGCTCTGATACCATGTTATAATATATGAAAAGTATATTATTCATTGTATTGAGAGAGAATTACATTGAGATATATATAGAGATTGCTATGACGAAATAAGGAAAGAACAAATACAAATAAGGATAGAATAACCAATAACAAATAAGGAAAGAATAATCCCTAAACTAAACCCTAAATCCTAACACTTAATAAAGAAAAAGGATGAAGTGACATCTAAAAAATGGATGATCAATAAGTAGATTATGCCTGGACTTGCTTTTTAAAATGCAATTGTGGGAAAAACCAAAAAAAAGGAAGAATCTCAAATCCACATTTTCAGCCAATGCACATATGTTGAAAAGTTTTGGTTCTTCCTCTTTGATGCATTCGGATGGTCTTTTCCTAGGCCGGATAATATGCTCTCATTGCTCTACATTACTCTTATGGGTCACCCTTTCAAGAAAGCAAAGAAGATCCTCTGGCTTAATTTTATCCGTGCTTTATTTTGGAATCTTTGGAACGAGAGAAACAGTCGTATCTTTAGAGACTCTTCCAAAGATGCATGGAGATTCATTGAGTTGACAACATTACTAGCATTATCTTGGAGCAAGTTATACTCTCTTTTTTGTCTATATAATCTTACTACCCTCTATAATCAATGGAGGTGTTTTTTGTAATTATTTGGATAGGTTGATTTTGTAACACTTTTTCATAGATCAATGAAATTGTTTTTGTTTCCTATAAAAAAAAAAAACAAAAAACAAAAAAAAGGAAGAAAAAAAAACAAGACTTGTTGCTCTTTATAAAGCACTTACCACTTATTTAGCAACCAGAGAAACGAACAAACAAACAATCTACACACCAGCTAAAGAGCTAATAAGAAACCAAGGCCATAAATTAGCCATTAAAACGGAGGCTTATGCAAATAACAGAAATGATATTACAACTATCAACCATTGAACTTCCCATGAAGATAAAGTTATCCAAAACACCAAGACAGACAGTGGAAAGGCTATCACTGTCACTCACAAGTCACAACGTATATAAACGGGAGAAGAAAAAAAAGAATTGTCAAGAAGAAAGAAGGGAGGATAAGGAAGCAATGAAAGCTGTCCAGCGGTATAATCTGAAAGTTGATAACCAAGCTGATTTCTGGAAGATGTAGCAAAGAACTGTATTACTTGAAACCATGACGTCCAAAACTAATTGCCTAGAAATTAACCAAAAATTAAATCCGCACGTTTCTCACCTATTTGAAACATTTCTCGATGACAAGAATTCCATTAGAAAGTTGTACAAAGAAGAAGGATGGGAAGATCTTCTCCTTAGCAAACCTAAAAGACATCTTGAAATTCCTCTTCAATTGGCCTTGATTGAAGAAAAGAGTATAATTACAAAATGCATTATCCAAGGCACTCTAGAGGTGGTCATAAAAGAAATAACCTCCTTAGCCTTAATAAAATCCCTCTCTAACCCCCTTTGGAAATCATCCTTCTATTTCTCCCAAGTCAAATCCTCCAGCTTGGACCATATTAGCTAAAAGAATCTCTACTTTGCCTTGGGAAGGGTGCAGCATATCACAGTCAGAAAAAGGTATTAAACATGGTGGGAAAGAACCAGATTATCCCAGAAGAGCTAAGCATATCCACCAGACAGCTCAAACCAAAAGAACAGAACATGAAGTGGCGGCAATCTATCACTTCAAAATTCTTTTAAAAAAAAAGCCTGGGAAAGAGAAAACGCAGGATTTTTCCTTTGAACTCAACCAAACTATTGATGTCCCCAAGAGTGGTGCATTAGATAAAGAACGTCACTTTCTTAGTATACTTTGCTTCCCAAATTCAATGCAAAGAGGAGCTTACTCAGCCAAAATGGTTCTTTACCTATTTATTGCTGAAATGGACTGATTTGTTCTCTATTTAAAAATTAATTATAAAAAAAAAAAAAAAAAATCACCAAGTCTGGTTTGGATGGGAGGGAACTACACAAATCATTTTTATGAAAATTCTAAATTCTTACGGAATTCCTTCACCCCTTGCAATTAATTATTCTCAGTGCATCATACTATACTTTTCACCTAATCGTTCCAAAGCATGCCTAGAGCAATCGTGGATCAAATGAAACCAACAGTCTTGGTCGATGA
Source organism: Herpetospermum pedunculosum (assembly GCA_028017165.1). Classification (NCBI taxonomy): domain Eukaryota; kingdom Viridiplantae; phylum Streptophyta; class Magnoliopsida; order Cucurbitales; family Cucurbitaceae; genus Herpetospermum; species Herpetospermum pedunculosum. Next base: position 6,021,211 of record CM051529.1, on the reverse strand, counting down.
CAACAGAAAATGCCAATAGATGGAATTGGCACAGTCAGAGGGAAATGGGAAGAGAACATTGAAGGTACATGAAAAGGAGAGAATTCATAAGCTGCACCATATAGAGAAGGAAAGTTCATCAACAAATACATGTCCTTAACCAATAATCTAACAGCATGTAAAGGTAAATAAAACCCAAAAAAATTGTATTCTTTACCGCTGCCACTGGTACCAACAATAGCCACACTCTTTCCAGCAGGTACAACAAAAGATACCCCGTCAAGAATCTTTCTTTCTGCCAGGTAACTGAAAGCAATAATCTCTTGAATAAATTAAAAAGAAACAAAAAAATCTCTTGAAAATATTGACAAAATTAACATAGGATATGTCATATGATTCAATTCCATCATATGCTAATGTAAAATGACTATACAGAAATCAGATTTGACAGCAGCAAGTTACAAACTAAGTGAGGAAAATAAAAACTATGGAAGGGCAAGAATGTGAATCAAAAGAATGAGCATAGCATATGAATCTAATGTCTAAAGTCTAAACCCACAACATAGATCATTAAAAGAAAAGAAAATATAGAGGGCAAAATGCAGTTTTGGTCCCCCAGGTTTGAGTTAGATGTCTATTTGGTCCCCAAAATTTCAAAACATACACTTTAGTCCCCTAAGTTTGCACGATTCTAAATGGTCAATGAGTTAACTTTAACCTAACGGAATGTTGACTGGACGGGGTTGAGACTTGAGATAGATTTTACTTAAATATTTCAGAGCCTGAATTGTTTGCGTTCTTTCTTTCTTTCTTGTTTAATGAACAAAGGTAAGAGTCTCTGTTGTATGTTGAGTTCCCTTTACGGTTAGTTTGAAGCAGAGAATGGATTTTTTTAACAGCATTGACAACCAAGACTCTCCGAGACCCGGACACAAAAACACAGAGAAAAGAAAAGAAGAGGGGGCAGATTCTATATTTCCCTTGAAATTTGGTGCTTGGGAATTCTAATTTTAGAAAATCTTTCTTTGACACATGTTTGGGTTTATCTCAATTTTGGGTCCTATTTTTTTCCCAATCGGAAAAAATTTCAAAAGGAAAAGAAGAGAAGAAATCCTATAATCAGTAAATGACAAACCCAATTCTGTTTGGTTACCAAGAAAATTTCCTCAAGATTTCAAAAGAACTCAAATTCCATAAAAAAAAAAAAAAAAAAGCCTGAAAAAATGGTGGACATGAACAAAACTAAACCCCATTCAAGAACAAATATGATTCTCACACTATATTATTCACGGAGGAACGAAGAAACTTATACAGAGAGTTCAATCGACTTGCAACCTATTTGGGAAGAGGAAAAATTTGTCAACGGTTCTAATCTTGATTTTATTCTCCAATTTGATCTTTACTGATTTGATTCTAGCGCGATTCAAGGGTGGGGGATTTTGGACGGCTTATGCGTGAAGTTAATCGCACAGGCCAAAAGAGGGTGTCGCTGCGACGAAGAGGGCCCGCGGCCAACGACGGGAGGCGGCGGAGTTTGATGGACGATTGGTTGCTGAAGAAGAGTAATCTAGGGCACGTATGAGAGGGGAGGAAAGAAAGATTTTAGAATAAAAATTGGGTTTGTGATTTACTGATTTTGTTTTCTATTTTATTACTTTTTTAATTGAATTGCCATGTAATCAAATGAATTAGGTTTGTCCTCTCATCCATGTCGGTCTCAGTATTCCGTTAGGCTAAAGTTAAGTCAGGGACCATTTAGATTCGTTTAGCAAACTTTGGGGTTAAAGTGTATGTTTTGAAACTTCGGGGACCAAATAGACATCTAACTCAAACCTACCTGAGGGACCAAAAGTGCATTTTGCCCAAAAATAAATCTCCATCTACATGCATAAAGTCAGAACTTGAATAGAAAGCAGATTGACAACATCAAATTACAATCTAGATGAGACAAAAAACTATCAAAGTGCAAGAGTGTGAATCAAAAGAACTAGCAGATGAATCTAATGTGCATATGACATTGAACATTGTATAGAGAAAAAGAAAAAATAAATATTAATTGGCATAGACAAAGTCAGACCAGAAACGTGTAAACGTAAAAATTTGCATACATAAATTGCATGATGAATCTAATGTGCCACTATATGACATTGATCATTGTATGGAGAAAAAGAAAAATTAAATATTAATTGGCATAGACAAAGTAAGACAAGAAAGGTGTAAACGTACAAATTCGCATACATAAATTGCATGATAGAATCAGAGATGTTTCTGATTTTTTTATTTTAAAAAAAAAACAAAAAAACAAAATCAAGGAAATCCCAGTGGGGTTACTTTTCATAAAAGACAACGGTGGAAGTGCAGAAGGAAGTAATATTGGCCTAAATTAAACAATCTAGAAACTTAAATGCTTCAACACCTGAAATGTACGTTATCAAACTCGATGCTACCCCCATCCAACTTTAAAGGCTTCGTATTGTCCTTATCTCTAACATCAGCTCTTTCCTATAGTGAACAATAAAACTATAGATGTTATTTTCAAATAGAAAACGCACATAGACGACTTTAGACATCCAAGATAGTACTGCAGGACATCGGTTGTGATTTGATGTAAAGTACCTCCAGCAATTGAAACATCGATTTCATATCAACAAGACTCTGAATGGTTTCCCGATAAACACTACCAAGGAAATTAAGAGGAAGAGATAACTGAAAGAGTAGACCATTCACCATAACCTGTTTAAAGAATATCATAATTGCACGGTTAACTATATTTCCTTGTAGTAACTTAATTTATAAGAGCATTAGGTTTTAAATAATACCAGATCACCAACTGTCATATTCCCATTCATAACTCCATGTGAACACAGCACCATAGCAGTTGATAGAGCTGTGCTAAATATTACATTTTGACCGAAGTTTAAGGAGGCCAGACTGCGCTGTGTTTTCAGAGCAGCATCCTCATACTCTAAGAATAAGAATCACAAACAGAATTAGCATTCAACGCCAGTTGGGAAAAAAAATTGTAAGCTCCATTGACCTACATTAAAGTTATATCTTTTTTTTTAGAAGGGAAACAATTTCATTGATAAATGAAATGATGGGTAAACTCCAAACACCCATAGGTAAATTACATAAAAGCTCTCCAATTGGAGATTAATGAAGATAAACTATAATGAACAAAATGGTGCTTTCCTTTGCAATATAAAAGAGACGAAAAACATAATCAAGAAAGCGATCGAAAGAAGAAGAAGTGTCTCAAAAAATTCGGGCATTTCTTTCTCTCCAAAGACACCAAAAGAAAGATCGAGTAAAGTTGATATCTTATCTTCCCCTCCCTTTTTGTATTTAGGTTGGTAGAATTGGGTGAAGTATTTTTCTTCTCATTATCTAAAAAAAAAAATGAGTGTTTTGTTTGACAGAGGCATTCCATGTCACCTCCCTAATACTTGCTTGAACTGTGTTAATTTTATATTTTCGAGGTGCCCATAGGAAGGATAAGTCATTCTGCTGTTACAAGTACATTGGTATCTTTACCTATTAACAGTGTTAAACACAGACCTCAAGCAGGGGATCGAGGAAAATGGAAATTTTTACAAAGTACAAACTAAGTCTACGACTATAGTTGAGGTTCCTTCATTTTTTCATATTATAATGAATATTGTGTAAACGTGGAATGAAATGCACACATAAATATCACATGGTGCAGTGATATTTATAACCACAATTTTGGCAAACACTTCCTCATTTTTCAGCAAACCATTTTAGTCAAGAACAATATAAGCCACAGTAGGAGTCTTTGAGTAAAACTTACTCTTGAGATATTCATCATATTTATTGGCTTCAAAGGCTTCATTATTGAAGTATTTAACGGTCTGCAAAAGTATATTTAATAAGGGAAAGGAGCAGCAGAACAATGGAAACTGAATTATTAATGGACAAGTAGAAACAACTATTTCAGGAACATCGTGACCAGACCTCATAATTAATAAGTGAATCAACTGCCCTGGTATTTGCATCATTATCAGCTTTATTCATGATCTTCCTAAACTTAGTTCTCCACTGAAAATACACAAAAGAGACGAGAGAGAATAAGTGCACTCAAAAAGCAATATAACCAAACATCAAAAACCCATCAAACTATTTAGCGGTAGTGGAAAAAGAACATAAATTCAAATGGAAATGAAGACTTAGAAAGTTAGGAGATCAACAAACAGGAAAAGTAAACATAAACTCGAGCATATCTCCAACAAATACAAAATATAGATATAGAATTGGCGGGAGTAAGGAACCTGAGTCACAGTCAATGTAAAAATGACATATGCTATCACTGATAGTGAAGTGATCAATGCAAATGGAGCTCCAAATTTATAGGCCAGAATACCCGACACCATGGATATCTGGAAGAATTGAATTTGAAGTTCAAGTTAGAAACCAAAAAACAAGGATGAAAACAAAATTCACATGCTTATGAAACATTATGCGAATCAAGGAGAGAGACAAACAGACAGAAATAATGACATCAGTAAATGGATTTTCAAGTAGTTCCAAAATATACAGGTTAGAGTCCCAAAGTGCGCAGATCCATGAAAAAGAAAGCAACATACCTCTAAGATGGTAGGCACAACATTGAAAACCATGGATGAAAGAATAAAATTTATAGCACGGCTACCGCGATCAATAGTTCTACTTAAGGCACCTGTCTCACGGCTACAAATAAAGTGAACAGGACAAGAGATCATCATGGAAGTTACAGCTCCAAAAGGGAAAATAAATTAAAACTGGCTGACATCATGATTCATGATTCAGGCATAAATCATACGAGACAAGCTGCAGCCCAGTATGAATGAAGACGGATATGAACGAATAACATTACTACTTGAACCTTTCAGATTTACTGGAAGCAACACCATCCTGATCAATTTCACTCAAATAACATTAAAGTTAATTCTCTCATATTTGAAGTCAATTCGAACTGAGGTATTGCGACTGAATATTGGGCTAATGGGCCTTTCTCTCTGTCAGTCTTCAATAAATCAGACAAGTTACTATTTTTTGTTTTCAGATGGATTCAGTGAATATCTATTTGGCATATGTGTTTTTTAAAACTGTTTTCAAATTCTGCTATACAAATAGTAAAAATTATGAAAACAATATTTTGAGGTTTCCAGTGTATCCAGATTTTAAATTTTAGATTTTAAAAAGCAAAATTACACTAAAAAAACACCGGCTTTGATAATTATATTATTTCATGTAATAAACTCATTCCATTTTTGTTAAAATTAAAACATGTACAACATAATGTATTATAAAGTATATTATACTGTAAAATAATAATTATACAAAATTTATAACATCAAAAATGTTCATAAGTTATTTAATAGTAGTTGAGATTCAACCAAATATTTAGTTGGTAACTACAACAATTTTTATTGTTTATAAACATATTACCGAACACATTTTGAACAACTTCTTATATCGAGATCTAATTTCTAAATATGCTACCAAACACATTTTCGAAAACACTGAAAACATGAAATACAACTTTGTTTTTCATATTTTTTATAAGAAACGTATATTCCACAAAAGAAACAAAGAGAACAGCCAGGTGGCAAGGGGTGGAGATTACCTCTCCCCACAAAACTAACAGAGGAGAGCCTTCCCATTGTTAGTAATCATCAAAAGGTTATTTTTTAGAAGAAACAATTTCATTGATGAATGAAAAGAGCAATAGCTCGGGCACCATAAGGTGTATTACAGGAAAGTCATCCAATTAGAAGTCAAATAGGAAAGAATGTAACTGGAAAAAGGGGGTTTACATTTACACCAACCAATACAAAGCATTGAACGTTATAAGATCCATAAACCTATCAAAAGATGAGAAAGCGTCCCGGAATATACGAGCATTCCGCTCGCCCCAAAGGAACCAAAGGAACACTTTGTTGAAGGCCAACCAAATGGTCTTCTCTTCTCCACGAAAAGGATGATGAACAAAAATGAATGCCAACAAATCAATCATATTATTCGGCATAACCAACGACCAGTCAAAAGCATTAAGGATCATGGCCCAATACTTAGAAGCAAAGGGACAGTGAAGGAAGAGGTGGGTCGGATATTCTGAATGCACATAACACATAATACACCAAGAAGGAGAAATGTGCATAAAGGGCATGTGCCGTTGTAGTCTATCAGCAGTATTAATAGCACCAATGCTCAACTCCCAAAGAAAGACCTTGATCTTCTTTGAATAAAAATCAGCCCAAATTGCTTTATAAATTATGGATCTCATATTATCAGAACCCACCATCATATTTTCAAGAAGAGACTTCATTTTAAAGGAATTGGTAGAGTCTAAGGGTCAACTCCATGAATCGTTATATTAACGAAAATTCACCGAGGTTAAGATATGCGAAAGGTAAGACCATTCCTCAACTTTCAAATCATTAAGATTACGGAGGAGGTACAAATTTCACCCAAAAGGTCGTAATTACAAAAGAACTTTGTATGATTCGTACACCACCAAGAGGCACTGTGTTGTACCAAAAGCCAAAATGAATCAAAAGAAGAGAACTTATCTTCGAACACCCGACTATTCCTTTCCCTCCAAAGGCCCCAAAGGAGAGGGTGTGTAGCACATGTCCAAAAGACTTTCCCTTTGCTACCAAGAAACCTACCATCGAGCATCTCCAAAAGCAACACATTTGTCTTTCATTGAATTCCTTGTTTTCAAATTTCTATTTTTAGATCACTAACTAAACGTAACCTTATATAACTCTTCAGCTTGGATAGTTGGTAGTGGTACTCGGCCATATATTATCTACTAAGTTAGAAGCTCAATTCAATAGAACATAGACGGGCAATGACTTGTATAAACCTCTTCACATCAGGAAAATAATTCTTATCAATTTTTTTATATAAGAAACAGTAACTTTCACTATCCCACAATAAAAAAGAAAAAAGGGGACAATGAATCCACTAATAAAGAGGGGGGGAAAAAGACTATATAAAGGCTCTAGGTCAAAAAGTAAGTGAATAATTATGGTCAATAGGCCTCCTTGTGGGCATCGGTCACTAGGTTTTTTTATAATTATGGTCTTGGTTTGATTTTGATGGATTAGAGTCCCTTTTTGTAGGTTTTCTGGAACTTCTTTTGTTGGGCTTGTTTTCTGTATACTCTTGTTTATTATGTCATTCTTCTCAATGAAAGTTCAATTTCTTACCAAAAAAGAAAAGAAAAGCAAGTGAATAATTAACGATATTTTGATAGAAGATTCTAACTAGAGGCATCAAGTATAATTACATCCCAAAGAATCTTAGCCTTGTCCTTGAAAGGATGTAGGATGTATCACCATAGATAGTGAAAAGCAAGATGTCATGGATTGCAGTAGGAAAAGGCAAGTGGTAACCAAACACATCTAAGACCTTGTACCACAAATTGCATAGGTAACCTTTATAAGGATCATGCGTAAATATTCACTCAATATGGATACCACTTAAGTGAAATTGAATCTCCACTCTCCAACATAAAATCTTAGAGAACAAATAAGAAAAGGGAAACCAGTATAGTTTGGCTAATTGAAGCCAAACATCCATGTATATCTTAATTCCTACAATCTTTTTTCATAAAAAGTCTCAACTTGGTAACATAACACCTAAATTGAAAACACACAACGTTGGAGATCAAGCATGAAAATGCATGGTGATTCTGGCAATCTTAACTAGGGCCTTTTGGCTAGAATGTGTTGGGTCCTATATCAAATAACCAGACTTCCCCACCATTACCAAAGGATTAAAAAAACAATTATACGTGTGCGTGAGAATGATTACCTAAGATGATACTGGAGATCAAGGTCATGCAAGTGTGAAAAAACCTGCCAAATTTAAGAAGTCAATCAAGCATAACCATCATGGTAAAATTAGGATTCAAAATCCAAAAAAAAAAAACCTCCATCTAAAAAGAAAACATAGTTCAATTATTAAATTAGAACTTCAAATATTCGGAAAACAATCTCTAAAATTTGTCTTGCGGTAACATAAAAAACCTTTCCGGACATACCTTTCGAGATACAGATCGAATCGTACGTAGTGCTACCTTGGAGAAAACAGCAGTCCGCAGCTCTATAATAACATGAGAGAAATTCCATGATAACAGTGGACAGTAATTGACAAAAACATAAGTAACCAATAATATATCTTTAATCTATAAGATATAAGAAGCATGCGGAAAACGTAGAACGAGTATCAGCAATTACTTCATGCTAAGTACCGTTGAAAGCAGAAGCTCCAGACCGTGCAATGCCATAACCAACTAAAACCGCAGCTGGTGTAGCAAAAACAGTCAACATGGTGGAATTAGCGGCAGTAAAAGAACCAAGAGCAGCTGCATTCCCGGAAGCAGTGGTCAACCAATCAACAGCTAGCTTGAAGAGAAATGGTACCTGAACGTTCAAAATCTACAAGGAAAAAGAACAAAAATGAAATGCAAGAGAATGGCAGAGAAACATGGGCACACTAGGCTTGATGATTGTAAATAACCAGACCTTAGCTCCGACCAAGAAACCCAAAGCCATAATGACCCTGACACGGAACTCGGAGTTGTCTTTCATCCACAAGTAACTAGCAAGAGTACGCAAAATCTTCGTATCAGAAATTTGGGACTCCGATCCTTTACTGACAGGCTTAATAATTTTGCCGCCGGGAGATGCTGCATCACTGCCATTTGCAGAAGATGTTGAGAACACTAGTCGCCCATTTAACATTGAACCCTGCGTTAAATTATTCACAACATGGAAATGGACGAGAAATTAACACTGAACTTCAAGAAACACAACAATCAAAGAACAAAATACATAACCCCACAAAAACTAACCGATTGAGGTCCTTTCTTCGAGGAGGAAGAAGGAGGATCAGACAAGAAAGCATGGACACGACTGAGTAGATTGGAATTCGATCTGCAGGTACTAAAACTACGAGAATTGCGGCCTTGAAGGTATAGAATACGATCGTCATGTGTCCTGATGAAGTTGGTGCCGAAGCTCGAATGTCGATCGGAGATGCTTCCAAGTGCACCGGTTGAAAGACGATTGTAATTACGATTGCAATAGATAAAGAGCGAAGCTCCGCCTTTAGGAGACATCAAATGTCGGCCATTAGATTGAATAAGCTCGGTCGCTCCGATGCACCTACACGCAGCCAACATTCTTCTTCTGCTTCTTCTTCCTCCTCTGCAAATTGATTACCAGAACAGAAGTATTTTTTCTTAGATCAAAGCTCTGAGCTCAATAATCTTCAACCCATCAGAAATTACTGAAGTTCCATAAATAAACTTGAAATTCCAAACCCTAAATCGTGCACATAATTTATAACGAATCGGAGAAAAGAAAACTTTGTGTTGTCGCGCCAATTAACTTTGTTTTTTAGTAGACACATTTTTTTTTTGTTAATTGCAAAAACCAACTTAAGCTATTTAAATTTGTATTATATTCTATCTCAAAAAAAAAACAAAAATTGTATTATATTCTCTGAATTTATGAGGATTTGTGCATGAAAAATGTTATTTTAGTCTTTCTTGTTGAATTTTTTATAAATTATTTAATAGAAGTATGTATTTTTTTTTAAAGAGAAGTATGATATTGATTATAGAAGAAGGGTAAAAAAAAAATTAAAAGAAAAAAAAAAAGTATAGAAGAAGTGCAGTATTATATTTCTGTTAAGTAATCAAAAATTAACAAAAAAAAAAAAAAAAAAAAAAAAAAAGTGCAGTATATTATATTTCTATTAAAAAATATTATAAATTTTAATAGAAGTATGATTTTTTTTAAAGATGGAAGTATGATATTGATTATAGAGGAAGGGTACTTAAAAAAAAAAGTGCAGTATATTATATTTCTGTTAAGTAATAAAAAATTAACAATCAAAATTAAAATTAAAATATTATATAAACATTGAAATGTTTTTTTAGTGCATATTTCCATTTGTTTTCTTTTTTTTAGAAAATTAATTAATTTATTTTAGTTCTAAATAAACTCGAAATTTTAAATTTTATGGAGTACATACCAAAATAAAATAGGGCTGGTTGCACAAATAGCAATCAGGCCCAAACTAATTGCAAATTTAGCAAACTTTAAAATGTTTTGCAAATATGGCAAAAAAACTCGTTTCTATCACTGATAGACTTTATTATATCACTGATAGACTTCTATCAGTGATAGACTATTATCTCTGATAGACTATTATCACTGACAAAAATCTATAAAAAGCTGAGGTGATCAGCGATAGACTTCTATCAGTCATAAGATATCAGCGATAGAAATTGCTATATCCGCAAATTTTTTAAAAACATGCTATATTTGCAAACAATAAGTCTTAAATTGTCATTTACTACAATTTCCCAATAAAATAAGTAGAAAATTGACAATAACATTATTTAATTTTTTTTTCAAAGGTATTGGATTAATATGCAAATTCAACATCTAACTTTTTAGTCAAAGACACTACTTATGTCGATGGAGTTATATTTAATTTGACAAAATCTTATTTTTTGATTTAGGAAAAATCAAATTTTCTCCTTCTTATGAAATTTATATATATATTTAAAGAGGTCGTTAATTTTTAGAAGTGAATGATTTTTCTTCCGCCTACAACTTTATCTCTTAAAATTGTTTTCCCTCTCTATACCATCTTATTTAAAATGTGATAAAACTCTTTAATCTTTTTATAGCTCACCACCAAATTACATATCCGTAGAAATCTTTATTTTTTAACTAATCACTATACTATTTTCTTCTTCGTAAGCTAAAATGGAACTTTTGAAACGATAATGGACATAATTAAAAAGTACCCTAGGGACATGATTGAACATATCACTTATGTCACGCGTACCATTGTTTTATAAATCACCGACACGTCACTTGTCCGTCCTAGTTTTGAAGGAAGTGTTATTTTTAAACAAATTTAAAGTTCGAAGGTAAAAACAAAACATCTTAAAGTTAGGGGTTTAGGGTTTAACATTATTCCATTTTCGGTGAGAATTTGACATACACGCTTTATTACATCAATCGTGGCCATGGTACATGATTTACTTTACCCTTTAATCTTTATCCCATAAATCGTGACCATGATACGCGAATCCTACCAATGATCGTAGTACACGATTTAGCTAACCTATTGTTGCAAGTAGTTTCAAAACTATCATATTTTAATTATTTTTAAAATTACATTATTAAAAAAAATCCTAAAACCCTAAATTTGTTTTCCCTTTTGATACTATTTAATTAAAACGTTATAAAACTCTTCAATCTTTTATAGACGGTTGTCAAATTATACATGTGTGAAGCCTTTATTTTTTAACTAATCACTAAACTATTTTTGTCTTCGGAAAGCTAAATGAAATAGTTGGTTTTAAACAATATAAGAGGTCAATGGTTAAAATGAAACTCTTGGAACGATAATAGACATAATTGAAATTTATTCTAAAGTTCAGAAGCATAATCGAACATATCATTTATGTCAAGTGTACGATTGTTTTATAAGTCATCGCTACGTCACTTTTTGTTTTTATTTTGACGAAAATACTATTTTGAAACAAATTTAAAGTTCGAGGGTAAAAACATCTCAAGATTTAGAGATTATTGAAACCTATCCTAAAGTATAGCTATATTTTGTAAAATTTATTAATAACATTATTTAAAATTTGATTATAAAGAATTTTGTGTGTTCTAAACAACATCACAACATTTTATTATTTTCCGATTGTATTTTTTCTTTTATTATTATTTTTTTAAAACAGTATAAAAGTGACTTCTTTTTTTTCAATCATATCTTATATTACATCTGAATTTGAGTTTATTTGCCACATTTGTAAAATGGTAAACTATCAGCTCTATTTAATAATAGGTAAAATATATTTTTAGTCATTGAAATTTTAACTTATTTTATATTTGTTATATGAGTAGCTAATAGTCTAGTCCATATTTGAACTTAATTTTTAATGGGTCACTGATATTTTGAATTTAATTTTTAATTGGTCCTAAATTAAGTAATCTCGATATTTTTTATTTTTCTTTGAGTAAAATATAAATGAACTAAACAGAAGCAAAGTCTCATAGGCTACCAGTTTCTAAAGATGAAAGAAAATTTGAGGGAACATAATTCTCCCACTTAGTCGAAAAGTGAGCCTCCATTGCTCTAGAAACTATCTTATGGACCATAACATTTGTAGACGAGATAAATGGGTGAGGAAGATCACTCCAACAACATCTTTCAAGTCCAGATCTTCGTGGATGAAGAATGCAACTGCGGTAATGTCTACACTAATGTCATTGAGAAGTTTACAAACTTCCAAACAACCAGTCTCAACCTTAATTGAGCACTTGCAATGATTGAGATAAAAAGATTACTCCGAGGCCTTCGATCATGACCATGGCCTCTAAGGGACCGTTTGGTTGGCGTCTTTGAGGGTGGGCATCAGGATGGGAATGGCTTTCTGATGGTCATTCCCACGTTTGGTTTGCGTCTTGCCATTTATGCCCGGGCATAGCTGTAGCCCAGACATCAAAAGTATGGCTTTCTGATGCCCTCCATTTTTGGCGACTTTCTCCGAAAGCCATGGTGATGCCTTGTCCAGGTATGTCTTCTTCTTCCAATTTTTTTAAAAATCTTCTTCTTCATTCTTTTTTTTAACAACGTTTCTTCTACCCAAGTTTTTTTTTTTTTTTTTTTTATTATTATTTTTATAAATCAATTCCAACCTCTAATTTCAAGTTTGTATTTTTTATTTTATTTTTTATTTTATTTTTTATTTTTTTTTTAAATTCATTCCAATCTAGAGCTATATGTAATTATTATTATTATTATTATTTTTTGTTAAATCGATTTCAGTAGCTTCTTGATTTAAGATGTGTGATAGTTATGCGATCGCATAGGTTGGTGTGCGATAGCTATGCGATCGCACAACAACAACCTATGAGATCACATAACTACCTATGTGATCGCATAACTATCGCACAACTACTTATGCGATCGCATAACTATCGCACACCAACCTACGATCGCATAACTATCGCACACCAACCTATGCGATCGCATAAGTTGCCAAGTATCGCACACCAACCTATGTTTAATAATCGATGATAGATTATATTTGATTTTTGAATTATATAACTTTTATATTAGTTCTTCAATTTTATTATTGTATTAATTAATTAATTAGAATTAAAAATTTGTATAATTTTAAATACCTTTTGTTGAACATAATTATTAAGATTTATTGTTAAATAAAATAAACAACAATTAATTATTTACAAATCTGATGACATTCTCAGACAACACCAAACATAAACCTCATTTATTCCCACGAAAATCTGATGACATTCCCATGCAGCACCAAACACAGACATCATTGATTACCAGACATCTTATTCTCAGACTTCTCATTCTCAGACATCTTCTATTCCCAGACATCTGCAAATCCTCAAACCAAACGACCCCTAAAGTCTTGATCTCAAATTGGTCGAGCACGACAACATGTCAATTTAACAACCCTGATAATTCGGATGACCCATCCAAGATCAACACTTGTAGAATTTCAAAATGATCTTAAATGGAGGCGAACAATGATGTGCAAATTAAAATATGATGACTAAATTTTGTTGATTTATATTTTTTGAAAAAAAATATCTACACAATCATCAATTAAAAGTCAAGAGCATACCTAACTGGAATGAAGTACAAATTAATTGTCAAGATGTTTTTAACATCCACCCCCACATGTTCTTAAAAAAAAAAAAAAAATTGTTTGAAAACTAAAAAAACAAATGGAAAATAATTTTCATAAGAATATTTTATTTTTCAAATAAATGTAAATTTATATAACTATTTAAAAAGAATGGTTCTTTAAAAAAAAATGACCATGTCTAAGTTATCACTGTCAGCTGATTCAGCTCTGAAGCTTGTTATTTAAAAAGAAGAGCGAAACCAAAAAGATGAAGATGAGTTTATCTCCATTTTCATCCACACAAACCACAACCATGGCAACCATCTCATCTGCAGAACTTCGACCTCGTCTTAATTCCTCAGCCATGGCCTCCTTTCTCTCTCTTATCTTCATTCTTCCTTCTACATTAAAGTTCCCTTTCACAAAATCCAGACCATGCCCCCTGTAGCCTCCATGTTGAATGGAGCAACCCTAGCGCCGCCGCTCCATCTTCACCCAAGGCGCCTCCATCCACCGAACTCGGCGGCGATGCTGCCGATGAGCAGGCGGAGGTCGAGGACAGCGACGGTGAGATGCGAGGGAGTCGGAATTGGCGATTTCATCGGCGGAGATTTGCTGAAATTCGACCTAGGGCAATGGCTATCGGACGTGGAGGAACACAAAGCTCTAGCGATTTACCCGCCGCATGAAGGCGGTTACGAAGGCCGATACCTAAATCGCCTCCGTTACCAGGGCTACTACTTCCTCGATCTGTCCGCTCGCGGCCTCGGCGATCCTGAGACTACTCTCACCAAAATTCACCCTGTTTGCCCTGTCCGTTGAATCGAATCCCTACGGCTAATTCAAATTCATCGAGATTCTCACTTTTTTTGTTTCTTTCTAGGGTTTCTTCGATTGTTCCTTACTTTGGCTTCGAATTGCAGGCTCATTTGGGGAAGCAGCCGATCGCGCGGTGGTATTACCCGCCGGAAGTTGATTACAGGCTGGCGGCTCTGCCTCCGAACGCGAAGGGACTCGTCGTGTGGATAATCGAGGCCAAGGTGAGAATCTTTAATCTGCCATTAACGACTCAGAATCAGCGAATTGATTACCGAATTGCAAACACTGTTCAGGTTCTGTCCAAGGAGGAGTTGCAGTTCCTTGCTCTGCTGCCGACTCTCCGGCCAAAAGTCCGAGTCATCGCCGAGTGCGGGAATTGGTAGCTTTCTTCTCTGCTTTCATTGTTCAGTTCGGGACAGAAAAAGTTCAAGAAATAATTCTAAACCAATAAGTCAGAATTTTGACGTCATATTGTCAGGAAAAAAAATGTCTAGTTTCAATCTACAGTAGACAAAATGTGGAGACGTAAATTTAAACTTTAGTGAGCAAAATGAATTTAAATTGAGTGGAAAGATTTGCAATGATCTTAGAATGAGAGATTTTTTTTAATAGTAGAAGGAGATTTTTTTTTAAAGAAATGAAATTAATTTGGTTTAAATACTATTTTGATTGATTCATAAACTTTCAAATATATATATATATATATATATATATATATTTTTTTTTATCATAAATTTTTAAAAGGTTTATTTTAGTCGAGCTTTAAAATAAGGATGATTTCAAGTCATATAGGTTAGAGATAAACATTTGGTCAGTAGATATGAAAAAATTAAATAAAAGAGACCAAAATAGTTATTTTTAAAAGATTAGAGATTAAAATAGACATTTTGAAAGTTTAGGTCTCCATAACTATTTAGTTTTTGAAAATTAAATCTATAAACAATACATCCACTGATAATAATAATAATAATAATAATAATTTTTTTTTTTTGGAGTGTATCTAAAATTCAAGCAAAAAATTGGAGAAAGAAAAAGAAAAAAACTATTAAGAGTTAGTAATGTTTTCTTAACAAAAATGATAGTTATGGTAGAAATTCACGTGGTTTATAGGCTTAAAAAACAAAAAATCAAAATTAAAAATCAAAATGGTTATTAAACTTGGTCTTCGGAATTCAAATAGAACAAATATAAAAGTTAATAGATGAAAATAGATATTTTGAGAGTTCAAAAATCCAAATGAAACAAACTTGAAAGTTTGACCAAAATGGAAGGTAAACCAAATTTAAATATGAGAATGTCGAATTAGTAATTTAGTCCAAAATTCTATGAAATTTTGTGAAATCGGTTAGGAAAATTTATATTATTATAGTTTCAACTCACTCCTATTTCATATGACAATTGACAGCAAACAAAGGAATTCATTTGAAATTGTAAAAAAAAAATGTGGGAATTAGAAGATTGACTTTGTGTGTAATTACAGGAGGAAGTTCATGTGGAAGCCGCTGAAGGAGATTGCAGAAGGAGTTTAAAGACGCTTCTGAAAGACCAAAAGAATAGGAGATTAATTCCTCCTCCATTAACACGAAGAATACAGTTTATTTTTTTAATTCAAGTAATTAAATTCAAATTATTGGTTAAATAGTTCAGCACTGCAGATTCCATCACTCCCCAAATTGAAATTAATTGAAGAAGATGATGGAATTTTATTATTTAGAGTAAATTGCAAATAATATTATTTACTTCAAAGAATGGCATGGTACATGTTTTATGTATCATCCTTGGTGTCAACTCAACTCTCTTAATTCTAACCCAAAGGAAAAAAAAAAAGAAGAAAAAAAAAGGTTTTGAAGGTAGGAATGATAATATTTGTAGGTGTATTAAGTGGTATAAGAACAATTTTGTTTCCTAAAAAAAAATCATATTTAATTTTGTTTTTTTTTTTTTTTTGACAACATGTTGGGGGTGGGGGTTGAACCTAGGACCTCATGGTCACTAGGCGATACATCATGCCGTTGAGCTATGCTCTTGTTGGCCATATTTAATTTTGTTGATGTGTTATGTTAACCTCGATTAAGAAAATACTTTTTAAGTATAAAGTTTTATTTGTTTCAAACAAATACTATAAGAATAATTGTGGGCAAGATTTTGATTAATTTTTTTCGTTTCGAGTGAGGATATAAGTGTTTTTAACTTGTTATTTTTTTATTTTTATTTTTGGTAGGAAGTGTTTTAACTTGTTATATCATGCTTAGACTTCTAGGGGGCGTTTGGGGCGCAGGGTGGGTTATTATAGTCGGTGGGTTATTATAGTTGGTGGGTTATAATAGTCTGTGGGTTTAGTAAGTCTGTGTTTGGGGTGCAGAGTTGTATAGTGTGGGTTTAGTAAGTCTGTGTTTGGGGTGCAGAGTTGTATAGTGTGGGTTTAAAATAATTTTTTTTTTTAACATGGAGTAATTTGAAATATGTGTTTATGTTAGTTTATTTTTTTTTCTACAACTTTTTGTTGTATTTGTATAGTTAAATGTATATTACGATATTAATTTTTTAAAATTTTAAAAAATAAATATTATTTAGGAAATCACAAATAATCGATAACATGAGGTTCGGTGGAGAGAGAAGTAATACAATTTTCTTTAACATGGAGTTTGAAAATATGTGTTTATGTTAGTTTATTTTTTTCTACCACTTTTTTGTTGTATTTGTATAATTAAATGTATATTACATATTAATTTTTTAAAAGTTAAAAAAATAAATAGAGGAAAAATCGCCAAATTAGGTGAAAAAAAAAACAAATAGAGAAAAAATCGACAAATTGAGTGAAAAAATTGAAAAAAAAAAAACCGAAAAAAAAACAAAGAGTAAAATCGACAAAAAAAAAAAAAAAAAAAAAAAAGTACAGAGTGCTACAGTGTTACTGTAGCACTCGGGGGTTATAATAACCCCAAACGCCCTCTTCCTAAATCGGTGCCCCAAACATGGGGTGAGTTATAATAACCCATCCAACCCTACCCAACTCACTCCCCCAAACACCCCCTAATGTATCAATTTTTACCTTAGTATCAATTTTTACCATAGACTTCCAATTTCTTCAAATTGCACCATAAACTTAGAATTTTTTTACAATCTTAACCTTAATCTGAAAAAAAAAATGTTGTAATTTTTATCCTTTGATAAGTTTTCGTTTAATTTTTTGTTTAAAAAAGTATTATCATATACTTTCAATGAATTATAATACATAATTTATAAAACATAGTATGGTATAAAATCGATAAGAATTAAAAAAAAAAACGTTAGAGATAAATTTTTAAAAAAAAATGTTAAAATTTGTGAGTTTTAGCAAAATTAATGGGTGAATTAACAAAAAAATGAATAGAGGGTAGAAATTGCAACGTTTAACTAAATCTAAAGTCTAGTATGATGAAATTGAAAGATTATGGTGAAAATTAATACAACTCGACAAGCTTAGAGCAAAACTTTGAAAACTTACCAAAATTATTTTAAGTAGACAAATTATTTTGAAAACGAAAAACTTTTATTTTTTTATTTTTATAACAACATGCGGGTGGGGGATTCGAACCTCTAAACCTATTGGTCATTAATTTATACCTTATACCGGTTGGAGCTATGTTGATGTTGGTTTGAAAACGAAAAGCTGACCATCATAAATGAATCCTTTGCATCATTACATGCTACTCTAAAACGAAAAACAGCCACACAAATGAACTTATCCTTTAGACACAGCTTCACAATGGAGGAGTGTCAAAAGATTCAACAGAGCCTCTTGAAATACGTTTTACTTTTACCACATCAGATTTACCAAAAAAATTGTTTTTATCAAATTCTCACACCATCAAAATTCATACTTGATTAAAGATGGTAAAAAAAACCTACTAAAGAAAGAAAATTACACACACAGCTTATACTTTTGCTTCTACTTTTGCTTCTGCTTTTGCCACTGGCGGCAAGAATGTCTCCCACCATCCATATTCATACTTGGGATATGGAGCCACCCATTTTTTAGGCTTCTCAAACTCAATGTTGGTTGGGGTAGAAGCCAATGATTCTTCTAAGCTATCGGCTTCGAAATTTCCGGCTAAAACTCGGTCCAGTCTCAGCTTCATGAACCTGCCCATATCAACAAGAAAAGGGTACCAAAATAGGCAGTCAAGCTAAGACATTGTTGCAAGAGATGCAAGAATGTTCGAGTTTCGAGGTCCTTTTACAGTGATTGTAAACATCCAACTTTTCCTATGATATAAAATAGGTTTAAATACTATTTTCAAAACGTCTATTTTGGTACTTGTACTTTCAACTTTTATCTATTTTAATCCATGTGCTTTCGAAACGTTCATTTTGGTCCTTGTACTTTTAAAAAACGACAATTTTGGTCCCTTCATTTTCATTTTTATCTCATTTCTTTCGATCATAATTTTAGCATAACACTTCACTTACTAAATTTCTTGCAAACAGGGACCTAAACAGACGTTTTAAAAGTAGGACTAAAATGAATAAATGTTGAAAGTGACCAAAATGAACGTTTTAAAGGTACATGGACCATGAATCAAAGCCAAAAGTACAGGACCAAAAGAGTATTTAAACCTATAAAATATTACATCAACGTGAAGCATTTTACATGAAGTTATCAAAGACAGAGTTGAGTTTCAGTTGCTGTTTCTAAACAGCTTCACAACAAGATAAGTTTGCATTACAGCATCGAAAGAAAAGAAAGGGAAACCAAAAACTGACCAAGTAGAAATGAAGCAAATGTTATTCTGTCAGCATATGCAAATAACAAACCAATGGAAAATTAAGATGTATTGCAGCTGTTGGTTATATTCAAGCCTCTAATAGTCCTGAAAATTTGTTAGCTAGCCAGTTGTGAAAAAGACCAAGCATTTCTTCTAGTTTTCCATATCCCCTTTTCTTATTTTATAACTAAACCCATCATATTTTCGTCGTTTTCTCTTAAATAAAAACTATGAGTATATGTATAAGCGAAAAGCACACTCACAATCTGTTAGGCATCTTTGCCAACTTGAGCAAAGTTCAACTAGTTAAAGCATATATCATCGACCAAAAGGTAAGAGTTTCGAATCCCCACCACCCTCACATGTTATTGAACTCAAAAAAAAAATCTATTAGGCCTCCTCCACTAGTTTCCATTATAAAATATCCGAGCCAATGAGCTGCAAGAACTCAATATACCAATGCAAATGATGCAAATGAGACTTGAGCATAATTCAAGTTGTTAGACATTAGTATTATGTCCTATTCGTAAGGTTGTAAGTTTTGGATCCTCGCCCTTTATTTATAATGTAATATTGTAAAGAAAAATCAATAGTGCAAATTGAAAACAGGTAGCTTACGTAATCCAGGTACTATCGGTTGAAACAAGTGCAACGGCAGGTCTCTGCAATCTCTTTGTGATATTAGGAAACTTGTCCAAGAACTTAGGCTCAATGACCAGCCAAAAGTCCTGCTCCTTGTTACGCTCGCTATAGTTCCGAAGCTTCTCGAAGAGTTGTTCTTGGAAATGCTCCTCCTCATCCAGCATGAACTTTGCATTTGCAACTAGAAAGTAATACTTGTTCGATTTTTGCTGCATTGAAAAGATCATAAACCCAGTGAGCTTAGCTACCACAATCCCAAAGGCCCCGTTTGCCATTTGGTTTTTAAAAACTGTGTTTGTTTTCTCAAATTTACTTACAACGGTTTTCATCTTTAGCCAAATTCCAAATTACAATCCAAAACTTAGCTTTGATTTTGAAAGCACTAATAAAAAGTAGATAACAAAACAAGAAAATCATAAATGTACGTAGTGTTATAAGCTTAGTTTTCAAAAACCAAAAAGCAAATGATTATCACGATTAAATATTTCGAGAATGATATGGGGAAAACGCACAACGAACATAAAGCAAAACAATTTAAGATCGTTATCACGATTAAATATTTCACTAGAATTCCATGGATGTCAACAATTTTTCAAAATCCAACCCTCGATTAATTTATACCTAAATTTGAACAATAATGTACATCGTCGGAGTTCAGAAATTGAAGACAAACGAAATGCGGAAGCAACTCAAAAACCTAGCGATTACCTTATCCGCCGGATCGGAGGACACAATTTGATCGGAGTTAACGGCGGCGATTGCTGTGTTGAACGGAGAAGAGAGAGAAGAACCTCGTGAAGAAGACAAGAAGGTGGAAGCAGAAGCCAATCCTAAAGGCAATGAAAGCGTTGGGCAGTGGGTATGGTGAGCAATTCTGGAGGTCGCAAGAGATTTAATGGCAGCAGACTGCGACGGAGTAACCATGGCAGCTGAAGAAGAGCCCATGACTAGATTCACAGTGCCTAACATTTGGCCAACTGCTTCTTCTTCTTCTTGTTGTTGTGATTGTGATTGCAGAAATTGAGCAGAGCAAAAATGGCTGTAATGTAATGGCCAACTAAATTAATCAGCAAAATCTACAAACAGTGGGATGGAACCTTATCTAGTTATCTATTACAATGTCAAGTTACCATCTTGCCCACTACTTTATACTACTTCCAGGGCAAATTTTGCTATTTTCCACCCAAAATCTTCCTCTCTAATGTCCAATATAATTTATAAAAATATTTCGCAGGTTTGACCAAAAGAGTTGAAGAGTTGTAATTGTTTAGTTTGGAGTTGTTTAAGCGAGAAATTCTGAAATATGTGTTTGGACAAAGAGTTGTTTACTAAGTTATGAAGTTTATGGTGTGTTTAGGTCAGGAAATTGTTGTTGGACCTGTTTGAAGTCTGAGTTTATTTTACGTATGCAGAATTTTTTTTCTTTTTTACAAATTTTCAAAATTTTATTATTAAAAAACTTCTTTCAATTCTATTAAATTCTAATAATGAATTTTTTTATTTTTATTTTATCAATTCTTTACAAATTTTCTTGAAGACAATAAAAATAATTTTGAGCAAATACTTTACATTATTTTTTCACATTGATTATCAAAATATATATAGAGGATCCATCTTTAATTTTATGAATTTTAAGTTTGAGATTTTTTGTTTTTATTAATGTATGTATATTTTACCAACTTTCTTAAAAAAAAAATTAAAAAAAAAAAAAAAAAAAAAATCTTATTCTGATTCATGTGTCAAACACAACTTTCTCCGCCTCCACCCTCTTAAACTCGTCATTCCATCTGAATCCACTACACCCATAAACCAACATGTGAGGAATGACATTTTATTTTAGCTATTGTTTTTACAATTTTTTTCTATAATTTTCCATATTTTCATTGTTAAGGACCTCTTCCAATAATTAAGAATGTGATTTTTATTTTTACACGTGAATTTGAAATATTTTAATCATTAATTTAAACGAATCCAAATAAACTGATGTTTTGATTTCTTTGTAAGAATACTACCTCTTGAATTTGGTTTAAGTACTAATTTTGATTGAACAACCTAATTTATATTTAAAATAATAAAAATAGATTGAATTGCATTTTTAGTCATTTTACATATTTTTTTAAATTACCTTTTTTGTTAAATAATTAAAAATTATGTAGGAGGGAAGAGAGAGAAAGAGAGAGAAATATGTTTCTTTGGAAAATGGGACAGACTTGAATAATAATTAGATTTCAATAGTAATTATTATGTTGAAGTATGAGGAGTTGATATTTTTTTATCCGAGTTCAACAAGTCTGTGGGCCAAACGGGGAGTTAATTTCTCCCCAATTGCTTCTCCAACAACTCCTTGAGCCAAACACCCCCTTTGAAATTGTATTTGTCCAAGTCCATAAATTCGTCCAAGTCCTAAGTTATGAATCAATTTTTCTATTGGTAACTCAAATTTTAAGGGCAAATCTTGATCTATTATGGCCGTTTAGTATTGCGCTGGCAGAAATAAAAATGGATTACGAGAGAATGTTAACTCTCATCATATTTGATAAATTTAATTATAATTTACTCTTTCTTGTTGATGATGTAAAACTGATTATAGCTCAATTGACATAAAGTTGTGCTCAAAAGTTATGAGTTCAATTTCTGCATTAATTAAAATATCTTTCTTATTACGAGTACTACTCAACTTTCTAAAAGCAAAGTTAAAGCTGTGTTTGAGTATTTTTAAAATTATATTTTTTTTTAGTCGGTGGAGGTAAAAATGTGTTTGAGTATTTTTAAAATTATATTTTTTTTTTAGTCGGTGGAGGTAAAAATTGGTAGATGTTAAGTTTTTATGGCATACTTTGACACCTTTTTTTATTTTTTAGCGAAATCCACCTAAATGTTACTACTACAATATCTCTATAATTTAAAAGAATTAAGAGTATCTTGCAAATGAAAATGAGGGTAATACTTCAATAATAGAATTAATGGTTTTGTGTAAAATGAGGTTAATACTTCAATAATAGAATTAATGGTTTTGTGTATCTTCCCGTATGAGTTGTTATCAATGATAAAAATATTCGTCGATATGTCAATATATTCGTAAATTAAAGGGTTCGATATAGATATTAAAGGATAATAAATATCTCCAATATCTTTTATAAATACCCATAAAACATAGAAAACAATATATCCATAAATATATCTGTAAAATTGAACTCCCGATATTGATATCGATATTTTCGTCATGGTTGTTAGATGAGATTGAATTTCTTCATCTATTTGCAATGTATTAAGTAAGTCCAAATATGAAATATGAAAATCAATGCAGCTGGGCAGTAAAGACACTGGAGAATTGAAAATGCCATGGTTATTTCAGTGCATTCCATTCCATATTGATTGAACAAGGAAAGTATTCTTTACTAGTTTATAACTAAATTTCCAAAATTGAATGGCAGCCCCCAGAAAGAAAAGATTAGGGATGTTAATAATAGTTAACCCCTTACCTGTCTAATAAAGGAAGGGTAATAATAGTTAATCTCTACTCAAACAATCCTCAAGGTCCAGATCTACGCCCGTCCGATTTTTAATATTGGCCGTGGCGTCGGGAGGCGTCTTACATTTTTTCTGCAACTCCTTGAATCTGCAAACATCAAAAGAATGCTTCTTGAACAACTTCCTTTGCCTTGACAGAAAAAGCCTCTTCAACAGGTCCTGGTAAGTGGGATCTCTTGAAGTGATCAGGAAATAAGCATAGCCTATGACTAATCCAGTTGTTGTGGTGAAAAATGCAATTGGTTCCATTACATCCCATGAAAATTCCCAGAATGTCAGCCTGAAGAAGAGTCCTACTTGCAGAATGGCTAACCCTAGCCCAGTCCACAGGATTCGTCGCACCTGCTTATGTGCCAATACATCAATTTCTTCCTTCTTTTCTTGCAGCTGCTTTAGTTCGCCCCTCGTCGGGTCGTCTTCGGACATCAAAGCAATGGGAATTGCTCGTCTGACGAGATCCACCACCTATAAAAGAACGACCTCAAGATTAAGAGCTATTAGCGCCACAAAGAAGCATGACAACAGAAGCAGACTTGTGCATCTATTTCATATAGCAAGAACATATCCAAAATGCTTAGCTAATGTTTACATGTGATTGTAAACAGATAATCCTCTACTTCCAGTTCTGTTGGAGAGAGCATATAATGTGGGAAAAGAATCAGGATCTCATTTTTGCAGTAGATCGAAAAGAACAAATGACGACAAAACGCTAAACAAGCATCGAGGACATGACCAGTGGAACAAGATTGAAGCTTCCAGCCTACACTAAGAATGTGAATATAACGACCATTCAGACAGATAAAATGTTTGATGCTCACTCAACCACCTGCGGATATAATCATATCCCAACTTTTTAACAGTCATTTTTTCCCTAGAAGAAATAGAAATTTTTTCCAAGAACTATATCGATTTACAGAATTATAATCCAAACTATCAGCATGATCAAATCACCAGTATACCTAATAAAATTTAACCGTCTTTCATTTTCCTCTTATATTCTCTCCTCTCTTCTTCACTTGGCCATCAGTCCACAAAGTGTACATTGAGTTCATATTTTCCTTTTGAGTTCATATTAAAAACAAATTAAACAAGAGATACACTCGGTTTTCAATCCATGGCGGGTCCGACCATTTCTTATTCAGCTCAATCTGTTATACTAAGAACAGGCGTCAGGGAAGATATTGGACATGTATGTTTTCACCGACCTTTTGCAAGAAATTTTGGACATCCTTGATGTTACAGTTTCATTATATCCTGAGCCTTTGACAGGGAAGCAAAAAACACTATTTCTCAAGCTTTGAGGGGACAGAGATTTCAAGGGAGAGCAAAAGTAACAGGATAAATGAGGTGGAGGCCCCATTTTGGAAAATATGTTTGAAAAATTGTTTAATTTTTTCTTATAAAAAAAATAATATTTGTTTAATTTTTAGTGGGAAAGAACTGTCAATGGGATTGATTTTTTTTTTTTTTGCAACCGTATTTTAATTAGACCGAGGATTGAACCCATGACCTTTTAGTCACGGGCACAACCTTATGCCAATTGAGCTATGGTCGGTTTGGCTGGGATCAAACTTTTGATTTTGCTAGATTGCTATGTTCCACTTCGTGTTCTTTTTCTAACTTCCATTTGTATTCTTTTTGTATTTAACACAAATTTAGGGGCTTTTTGTAGGTTTTCTTCTAGGATATATGAAACTAACTTTAAACTAATTCAATGGAAAGTTTGTCATGTCTCCTTCTTCCAAGAAAAAAAAAAGCCTAAACTACATTTCTGAAATTCATCTCAAAGCCAATAAGCATCCTGTTTAAGAGCAGAGAACAAAAATTATATCTCAAATCATTGCCGTGAAAATTCAAATTGCAAATCCTCAAATCTTGTAAGAACCAGACGATATTAAACTATGAAAATTTCCCTTCCCACCAAAGTAATCTTAATCAGTGTTTGTTTTCTTCTCTACGTTTTCTGCAAGTTGGCCCCTTACTTTATTTTGATGACCAACTCCGAAAAGTGCCCCTTCATAACTAATAGCTGGTTACCTTCTTGTAGTTGTGTTTTTTTGTGTTCCTCCTTTTGGTCCCCCTTGCTTTTCGGTTTTGTACTTCCATTGATCTTAAGGAAAAAACCAGTTTTTCCATTAAGGGGGGCAGAAAAATCCAATCAAAATCTTCTAAACACCTCTTGCCCAAGAAAAAAATTCTTTGAAACTACGGATAGAAATCACGTGGCTTACAGTTTTGCACGGTTGGATAAAGAGAGAGAAATTGCAAAAGTAATTCGATTTTGTATCAAATGGTTATTAGGGGATATACAAATTGCTAAATTGTGGCAAAATTTTTAGACTAGTTAGCCTAGTCCCCAATTTTTTTTTTTCCATTTTCTCAACTTTTCTAGAGAAATATTCTATCAAAAAAACGTTTCTGGAGAAAAAAACAACCAGAACATCCAAACTTGTCCCTTTGATTTGTTTTGTCTTGGATTCAAAAGAAGAAATATATTAAAAACTTAATTTTTTTCCCCTACTTTGTCCCCAAACTGGTTTTAAAATTGAAAACCTATACAGCTAAAGAAGGCTATAACGTAAAAGTTAAAACTCTAACCCTTTTTTGTGAAAATTTCTGCCTACCTCCTGCAATTCAATTCTGACACTAAATAAGCTAAAAACAAATAATGAGAATGAATTATTGAAAAGATGCATTGCAGACTGCAGTGCACTAATTGAACACAAGGTCCCATACCCTCCCCACACCCAATTTACCAAGCTTTCAGCACGAGTATAGCTCAACGGTAATTGGTACGTAATCTATCCGTCCATTGATGTCGGAGGTTCAAATCTCTTTAGCCCTTTAGCCCTTTGTTGTACTTCAAAAAAAAAAAGAAAAAAAAAACTAACCTTATCAGGATGAAGATAAACCTTGTCGCGAAAAAGAAGAACCACACCAGCCTCATCGAGAACTCGAGCGAAAGCAGCAGCTTCGTCATGTGACCTAGCGACGCCCATACTTTTGCAAGCTTCGAGAAGCTCCGAATATCCAATGGCTTCCTTCCCATCCGTCCCCAATTTCATCTTCAGCGACTCGACATTGACCAATCTCATCAGCCTTTTCGCCTCCGTAAACGACACCGTCTCTCCGGCAACTCCATTACCAGATTCTTCACTCACATGTCCAAGACCAGGGCTGAGATTAGGGCTACCACTCTCAGTTTTGTCTCCATCGCTACGAACTCCTGCAAAATTCGCCGAATCCACAGTTGACGAAAACGAAACCACTCTGGTACAAAACCAGGGCGACGACGAACGTACCGTCGTCGAATGAATCGAAGAAGAAACTCCTCCTCTGAGCCCTAAAGTTCCATTAGAAACCCCACAGCGAACTCCATTCACCAACAACAATCTCCGACTCAATAAACTTGCAGAAGAACACCATTTCCTCCACATCATCCCGTCAGAGCTGAAGAACAAAAAAACAGAAAAAACCGCTAGCTACAATCCTCAATCAATGGTCGAATTCAAACATTCTTCGATCCATCAGTTCGTAATCTTCCATACTTCGATTGAAGGAGACTGCAATGAAGAATTTAATGTCACTTTTAAAAAAGATTGAAGGTAATAAAGAAATCAATGTGAAAAGAGTTCATATATTTACTTTCAGCACCCGAAGGCAACGCCCGAGCCAAAAGCAATGGCGTGGTGGAGAACCCTACGCGGCTCTTGCGTGTGGTTTGCTTTGTGTTTGGACCCTCTTTTTTCGGACCGCCTAAAACGCTTCCAAAATTGGAGAATTTATTTTATTTCCACACTTGCGCCACTATAATTACTTTTTTTTTTGGGTTAAATTATATATATATATTTTTTTATAGCGATTTTGTTTCTATATTTTAGCTCGTTAACTTTCTTTATTATACTTAAATGACATAATTATTGGTATCGATATCAATATGGAGAGTTAAATTTTACGAATATATTCATGGATATATTGCTGAAATATCGATGAATAATTCTATAAATTAATTAAAAAAAAAAAAAAAAAAATTAATAATTAAGTTTATTTTACTTTCAAACTAAATTATTAATCTTGTTATTAGTATCTATATCCATATTGTGATTAATATAAGTTATTTTCTATGTTTTACAGGTATTTATAAAAGATATTGGAGATATCCATTGACCCTTAATATTTATATCGAACCCTTCGATTTACGGATATATTATGGACGATATTTTCATCATTGATTATACTTTTGTTCATTGAGGTTTTAAAGTCACGTTGTCTCTATTTATTAATTTTGTTTATTTAATTTCCAAGCTTTTAAAATGAACATTCTTAGTGAAAATTTATTCAAAATAATTTATAAGTTCATTCAACTAACGATACAATGATGTGTTAGTTAAAATGAATGTTAATTAATAAAATAAAATTATTTAATATTATTTCAATTTCATCAAATTTAATTACGAACTTAAATTTGGCATAACTAGCGATACAATAATGTAAAAATGTCTGTAAATTCGGTAATTTCAATAACATCAAACTTTGTACAAATTAATAAATTTAGTTTGCCAAAAGTCATAAATCTTAACCAACAAAAACAAAAATATTAGTGTCGCTTTTAAAAAAGATCTTATCAATTTTGTATCATGTATATGCTTTATAATTGATTGAAAGCATGTGCTAATACTTTAATTAGCATTTTTCAAAGTATCATAGGGTAAAATTTACAACATTTTTTTAACTTTCAAGTTTAAGTAAGTTTAAGGTTGAGATGTCAACATATATATATATAAGTTTAAGTAAGTTTAAGGTTGAGATGTCAACATATATATATATAAGGTTGTGGTGCAATTCGAAGTCATTTAGAGTTTAAGATAAAAAAAAATGACTTGATAGATTTATGGATGATTTTTTCTTCAAAATTTTAATGTTAATAAAAAAAACATATTGATTTAGTGGTTTGCATATATATATATATAATTAAAAAACATATTGATTTAGTGGTTTGCATATATATATATAATTTGATAATAGGTGGATGTGAGTATTCAAATTTCTAATTTTTTTTTATCAATAATAAATGTCTTAATCATTATTATTATTATTATTTTTTATTTTTTTTTTTTTGACAACATGTCGAGGTGGCGGATTGAACTTAGGACCTCATGGTCTCTAAGCAGTACATCATGTCGTTGAGCTATGCTCTGACATAAATGTCTTAATCAATTAAGTTATATTGTGGTTGACAATTTAATGGATCGTACATAAAGTATAATCGTAAGAAGTTAACAAATTTACACCAATCTCTAATTAAAATTAAACAAACCACCCCTTAACATAAAATAAAAATTTATTTACGCTCAAGTTGTATATAGATTGACTATTAATAAATTCAATGACTAAAATAAAACATCTTAAAATATAAACAGCAACATGATACAAACGATGCAGGTATAAGAATAAGATTTGTAATTTAACATTGACATTGATATCATCATCTCTACACATAAATACATAGTTTAAAATTACATTTTAAAGTTTTATTAAAACAAAAAAAGAATGACAAGTTTATTAGTAAATTCAATAAATACAATAAACTATTTTAAAGTATAAAGATCCACAAATCACGAAACCACATGTATAAAATATATAACTTAAATTTTTTTTCTTTTTTTTTTCTTTTTTTAAAGACGGTGTTTTTGGATTCATTACTAAAAGAAATATTTTTAAAATAATACATTTTAATACATTTTCTCTAAAAATGTTTATAATTAAAACACTTATGTATTTAGTAACATGTTCTTAAAAGTATTTTTATATACAAGTGTGTTTGGTTTGCTCTACGTGTTTCTCGTCAAATTACTATAAGGGATAATTATTAATAAAAAATATGAATTAATAAGTTTAAATTTATATTTGCTAATTGAAGTAACAAATTAAGGTTAGCTCATAAGATTATGACTTTGACTAAGATGTTGGTGGGTGGAAAAAATTTAAAATACTAGTTGTGAGGGTATTTTAGTATTTTTGATACAATATGAAAATTAAGTAAGTTTTTCAATTAAACACCAAAAAAAAACTTTTTTTTTTTCAAAATTTAATATCAATTGTTTTATTTCAAAAGCGAAAATTCATTTTGGATGAGTGTCAAACATCTCAATTTATTCTAAAATGATTTTTTTTCAAAAATTAAACACACATTTAATCACGAACATATGTCAATTCAGCTACACTCGATTTGATATATTTTATTTTATTTTCTTTAAGCAGGCACACATATGCTTAGTTTAACCATTGGAGGGGATATAATTTAACTTTTTTTTTTTTTAGTAAATATAATTGAACTTTAATACTCTTAGTGATAAATACATAGCTAACAATTTTTTTTTTTTGAAAAAAAGTATTTTATAATATCATTAGTTTGATTATTAAAAATATTAGTAATCACATTTAATTGTTCTCACCAAAAAAAAAAATATATATATATATATATATATATATATATATTCCGTTACTTTCTTATCGACGAACCCAAGGACACTTGTCCACGGATCAGCAATAACTGACAAACGTGGCAGGATTTTGAAAGGTACAAGACCAATAAATTACTGACACGTGGGCGGCCAGCCAATTAAAGTCAAAATTTCAAATCCCTTTCCATGGATGGACCTCACGTTTTCTTTTTATTTTTTTTATTTAATATTTGGATAATGAAATTTGAATTTAATATTATTATTATTATTATTGTTTTTTGAAGAAAATATATTTTTTTCTAAATTGAACTCATCCTCTTTTACTTAATGCCATTATGGCACAACTAAAATGTCTGTGCTTGATTTAGCTTTAATTTTTATTTTAAACCAACTCATCCTTTTACTGCTTTTATATTTTTCTTAAAAATAATAAGAACGGCAATGTACTAAAAAATATAGCATGTTTTTAAAAATTTTGCGGATATGGCAATTTCTATCGCTGATATCTTATGGCTGATAGAAGTCTATCGCTGATCACCTCAGCTTTTTATAGATTTTTGTCAGTGATAATAGTCTATCAGTGATATAATAAAGTCTATCAGTGATAGAAACACATTTTTTTGCCATATTTGCAAAACATTTTAAAGTTTGCTAAATTTGCAATTAGTTTGGGCCTGATTGCTATTTGTGCAACCAACCCCGGGAAGAAACTCTAAAATGAAATTAATATTATAGGTTGCTCCTGCTCCCAATAATTATCCCTATATTCCAATAATTATCAACCATAGATCACTAATAAAATTTTGTCATATTTATAAATACTTTTAGATTATCTTACTCTTAATATTATAATTTTAAAAGAAATAAAATCAATCAAGTTAGTCCTTTTTTCGGTTTTAATTTACAACACTACGCATTGTCCCTAGCTCAACAATGTAAATAAAAAAAAAAGAAAAAAAACAAGTACTGATTGGGATGAGGAGAAGAAGATTTAAGCAAGTGGCTAAATAATGGGGTAGGTGAATAACTAAAGTCAACAAAAAAAGAAAAGAAGAGTTTGGAAATCAAGCGTGCAGTGCAACAAATTATTATTATTACTAATTCTCAAGTTAAAATATCTAGAGTAAGGGTTTAGGGTTCGACGTAAAATTATGTTTTTGACTAAGATCATGAATTCAATTTCAATACTAAAATAAAAATATATAATAATAATAATAAAAATAAAAAAAATGTAATCTTTATACTATCATTAAATCTTAATAAAATAATAATAATTTTCATTAAAAAAAATATATATATAGAAGATTTTTTTTTTAGTACATTGGGGGTGGGGGGATTCGAACCACAAACCTCGTGGTCATTAACACATACATATGCCCACTGAGCTATGCTCGCTTTGGCTATATATATAGAAGGTTAACAATAAACTAATAGGAGGGACTAATTTTAAGATTTTTTTTTTTTTAAAAAAATATTTTAATTAATGCGGAGATTAAACCCATCATTTTTTAATCAATAGCACAACCTTATGTAACTATGCTTGACTAATTTTAAGACTTATTGAAAGTATAAAGTCTAAATTTGAACATTTGAAAGTTCAACCACTAAAATAGAACAAATCTCAAAACATAAATACCAAAATGTTATTTTAATCTTTTATTTTAATCTCATTCTCATTTTTTAATCAAGCGCACATCAATTGCAAAAATATTGTCTAGGACTGAAATATATAGTTTTTTGAACTCATCCTCTTTTACTTAATTGGCAGTTTTTATCTTTTAATTTTCACATTATGAAGTTATTAACTCCAACCCCACTTTAAAAATATATATTTCAGTCCTAGACAATAATCTTCCTATTGCATTTAACATAAATCTTTAAGTCGGATATATTTTCATAATCGATTACATATATCATCGACCAAAAGGTCCGAGGTTAAAAAATCACCCCGTGTTGAACTCTCTCTCTCTATATATATATATAACCGATTTCAAATCGTGCTGCAGATTCAAAGTTGTATGAATAATAAGTATGTTTAGTGTGTATTAACAGACGATTTAAGGTTGCTAAGGTGGTGACTTAAGTTTTACGGTGCAGAAGCACTTTCTGACTCCAAATTAACTACAAGCTTTACAATTTACGTGTAAAATGGACCTGTTCATTTGGTGTGGCTTGCCTTTTTTAGAGTTTTAAACATTCCTCTGGCGATCTTCCAAAACCAGAACACGTTCATCACAGCCAGCATAGGAGGCACCCCCAGCACGCTATAGAATCCCAAAGTATACACAGTCTTCACCTGAACAAACCACATGAAACAGAAAATTCAGCAACCATTCTACATGCTTAGGGGTGACTTTAGTTTAGGATTACTTTTGAAAAAGAAAAAAAAAAGTAAGTAAAAGCACTTTTGGAGGGAGCATTAGCTAATAGTTATACTTTTGAAAAAAGGTTTTGTTTTAATAAGTAAAAGCACTTCTTCCTAAGGACTTTTGGAAGATGCACTAGTTAAGGTTAAGGGTGAGCTCGGAAGGAAGGTTGAAAAAAAGTGCTTTCAAGTAAAGAAAAAATACTTATTCTTCTAGTACTTTTAGAGTTTCCAAAATCACTTTTGACTCACAAACCATGTTAAAATTCCAAAAAGTGATTTTTAGCTAAGCTAAAAAGACCTTTCATCCTTCCAAAGGTCATCCCAAATTCACCCTAAATATGGAGAGAGTTAGCCAGGATAACCAATATTTCCTACCTACCCAACTCCAACAAAATATAGTAATTTTTTATGTTTAGGAATCCCACTCGAACCCTATATTATTATTACCTACCCACTTCAACCAAAAATAGTAATTTTTTCTAATCAGGAATCCTACTCAAATCAACAATTATCTGACACAAGTGTTTAACCAAAGTTTTATTTTTATTTTTTTAAAATGGGACGAGAGATTCGAACCTCTAATCTCTAATCTCTCGGTCAATAAGACATTATGTCAGTTGAGCATATTGTCAATTTAACCAAAGCTATGAAAGATAAATTTTGGAGTATTTCATTCACCGTGATTAAAAGGAGCCATTTAAAAATGGTTTCTATGTTATTGGCCTAAAAAGTTTTCAAACTAGGAGGCTCTAAAAGGCTGGTGGCGCTGTGTTTCAGCCATAGATCTTTTCTTCTCCCTTTTTCCAATTTTTCCTTCCATTATATGCTTTTTAGCCATACTTGCAACAAATTTATCTTTTTCGACCTGTTTAGAATGACTTTCTAACTGTTTAAAAAAACGTTTTAAAGTACAAAAAAGTGTTTTTAAGCATCCCTTTATTTTCGATAACAAATAAACGTTTTAAAGTATAAAAAAGTGTTTTTAAGCATCCCTTTATTTTCGATAACAAATAAACGTTTTAAAGTACAAAAAAGTGTTTTTAAGCATCCCTTTATTTTCGATAACAAATATTTCATTGTAAGAATGAAGCGCCTTGGCGTCAGGTTATGCATACATCTCTATCCTGAATTGAATAATTCAATCAAGGAACTAAGCTTGTAAATCTATCATACTTCAAGGAAACTGTACTTGGATCATCTCTAGCATCATATTTCTTCATCCTTTAATTATTAAATATTTGATTCTTTTCACAGCTCACAACGACTATAATTCTCAATAACCAAATTATCCAAGACTCAGTTTGCAACTAGAGATGTTAATTACTCACCTCATCAAAATGTTTGAACATGTGGCCAAAAAAGTATATAAATAAGAGAATCCTGGCAACCTGAAGAAACGAAATTTGTGTCAGTTCTGAATAAAAATATAGAACTGAAATAGACGAAACTTGTATTGATTGCGCCTAAAAAAGTACTCAGTTATATGAGTGAAGTATCTTCTTATCATAGCTATGTAGAAATTAGAAAATAACCAATTAAATAAAAAATGTCAATTTTTTTTTTAATATCCGTGAGTGTCCAAGGCTAGCTTACGTGCTTCTCGACTAATCTCACAAGATAGACCGTCTGACCCTTCAACATTTGGATGTCAAGGAAACCTTAGGAAATTAATTCCTAAGTAGGTGGCCACCAAAGATTGAACTCATTCCATCTAAAAGAACTTTAATAGCCTCAAAGACCTTCATGACCAAGGCTAACCCTTGATGGTTAATAAAATAAAAAAATGTTCATCAAAAGTACTCATTTACACGTGTGATGAATCTTCTTATCATAGCTATGCAGATAATAACCAATTAAACAAAAAAAAAAATTATATCGAAAATACTTCGGATTAATATGAGTGAAGTATCTTCTTATCATAGCCATGTAGATGATAACCAATTAAATAAAAAAAAATAAGATGCCATTGAACACTTAGAATTAGCTCAATTACATGAATGGGCATAAATACATTATTTTCTATTGATTAGGGAATATTGTAAAACACTAAAAAGAAACAAGATTTCAAATTGTGGACATTACCAACCACCCGAAAAACAGCGCAACGCCATTAACGACGTAGAGGTTTGAGTTCTTCCGGCCAGCATTGTCCAAGTACCTGATGTTCAAAACTAAATACGTTATTTTTCTGACCAGAAAAACAGAGTAACAAAATCGATATTTTCTCATTAGAAACACAGAGTTAACTTTACCATCTAAGATTTACAAATGGAGTCGTGCTCTCTGTGAAAAGAACCATTAGTATGTAAACCTGTCCTTGACCACTTAGGAGGGATTGAATGATTGAGAACAGTGATAGCCCATGATGCAGGACCTAATTGAAGTCATTAAAATTAGGAAAGTCAGTTACCAGCAAACTCAGTATTGAAGCACACAAGTCTACCGTTACAAACTTCAGTTTTATTTTTTCCCCATCAGAAAATATGTTTATAGCTTAACTTCAAAAGTTAAGCTCATTTGATAACCATTTGGGTTTTGGTTTTAGTTTTTTGAAAATTGAGCTTATAAACACTACTTCTACCTATAGATTTATTTGTTTTAGTATCTACTTTATACAAATGATTTCAAGATCCAAGCTTTTGTTTTGAAAACTAAAAAAATATATATATATATATATATATATATTTAAAACTTTTTATTTTTTTGAAATTTAGCTAAGAATTCAAATGTTTCCTTGGAAAGGTTGCAAACCATGGTGAAAAGATGGTGAAAAAACAAACACAATTTAAAAAAAACAAAAAAAACAAAAAAAACAAAAACCAAATAGTTATCAAACGGGGCCTAAAAAATTAAGTTCATACAAATACTTTGTTTTTATTTTGTTTTCTCATATTAAAAAACATCTCTCTACCAAAACTCTTCTGATACATTGTTAAAACTCTCTATCCTGCTCCCTAGATAAACATGCACTCTTACAAAATATATATATATATATATATATATATATGCACAAAATAAGTCTCTACTTGTATGATCCTGCTTTTCATCAAGAACATTTAAAAAAAAATTAAACGAAGTTTAAAACCGACATTGAGGGAAAAAAAAAGTTTCTCTGTTTTTTTTTCAGTTCAACAATATGTGGGGTGGAAAACTCTCTTTTAAACCTATTATTATAGTTCTATTAGAGGGAGACAGAATCAGTGTCGAATGAGTTTCATTTCTACTAAATAAAGAATAAGAAAACAAAAGCAGTTGTTAGTAACCTTTTGTTTTTTCGTTATAAAAAATATATATTAAAAAGTGAAACATAAAGCACAACTACATATAATATCAAATGAATCTAATGTATCACAATTATGTGGGAAAAAAAGGAACCTTTCTCCATACTTACATACTCTAAACCACCTAAAGCCGGGAAATACCAAAGAACCATTGCTAAATCTGATAGAAAATAGCCAACAGAGAACTGAAAAAAGCACCAACAGGAAAAGAAAAAATGAAATTAATAACTCAAATCAGTCAAAATCACTGGCAACAAAAAATCTAACTTCATAACGTAGAAGCTCATGTTATTTCTTGTCAAGCTTTCTAAAAATCTATATTGCAACTCCCTTATGAATACGTCTGAGTACAAAATGTTACATATATTCTTCAATCAAAGGAGAAAACGACAATAAAAATTAATGCAAGTAGCTAGTAGTGACTAATACCCAAATTTAAAACAGAGTCTAACCATGAACCTTTATATCAAATAATGACTTGGTGATAAAAGTGTAGTTTAGTTCAGCTCATAACACTAGCATCATCAATTTAAAGGCCAGGAGCAAACTGAATAATATAATAGATAGAACAGTTTGTAACAACAAAACTATACTAATATAAATATATAGACATGAACTGTACACAAAATCATCTTAAAATTATGCAGCACAACCACCAACTCCTGCTTATCAACTTACCCCCAATGTCATATCAGATAAAGAGGACGTTCTTCGTATAAGAAGCTCATTACTGGAACCTGGATGGAAAGTACTTGATAACAGTACAAGATAAAGAGAAGAAGATGCTGCTACAAGGGCGTGGAATGTTGAAAACCCCCTACAAAAGAATAACAATTCATCATTTTACATCGACTTAGCGGATGTATTACTAAGAAGTAAGGTATTTATTAAATGAAATAAAAAAAAAAAAATCACAAGAATTTTACCTATTATTCCATTCAACCTTTCCAAAATCGCTTAACTTGCCATATGCTTTGAAGCTTTGGAGGCTAACAATGCCTGTTAACGTGTAAACCTTCAAGAAAGAAACAGACAAGTTCCTTAACATGCATTCTCGTTTGTTTGTTTCTCTTTGTTTTCTACTTTGAAGAAAAAAAATAAAAAAATGTCTTTGACAACCACTCTTGTTTCTTTCTGCTTTTCTGGTTCCCGATCATTAAAAAAATTGAAGTTTCCCTTGAAAATTATTTAAATAAACAAAAGATTAAATGTAAGCTATTTCTACTTTCTTTTTTTTATATTGCATAAGCAATTTATTGACATAAACAGTGTTTTAAAAAGCCCACTCAGGAGCACACCTCAAGTGGGCTCACTTAATAAAGCCCACTTGAGGCGCGCGCCTCGGTGCCTGTGGGGTGCGCTTCAGCGAGCCTGACTTTCCTACCTTTTAAAAAAAAACGTCTGATTTGAAGGAAGAAACACAGGAATATTCATTGAATCTTGAATAAAAGTTCTATTTTCTTGAACTTTTCATCATCTCATTATTTATCTTACTATTTTTCTTTCATATATAAAAAATTATTTACACTTATCTATCGTGCGCCTCATAAAATAAAGCTCGCGCTTTTCTTTGCGCCTTGCGCTTAAGCCCGAGAAGGCTATTGCGCTTTATTCCGCCTTGAGCTTTTAAAAACACTGGACATAAATAATAAAAAGAGTAATTTCATTCATATTCTGAAAACTTGACACTAGTAAACGAGAAGCAAACTTTTGAGAACATATGTACAACTTCACCGATGTCAAAAGATGTATACACTGCCAAAGTGAGCATAGCTCAGCGATAATTGACATGTACTCCGACCTCAAGCGATAATTGACATGTACTTCTTCTTTTGAGGTCAGAGGTTCAAATCTAACTACCCAGTTGTAAAAATAAAAAAAAAGGTGGATGCACCAAAATAGAACTAGAGTAAAATATTTTTCTTCCCATTAAAATAAACCAACAGACGTGCATATGAGAGCAGCATGTCCTAAAATTCCATTAAGCCTATATTAATATAAGAGCTTGTAGAGACAAGACAACAACAAATCAATGGAGATTGGTAATTGACTCAACTAACAGCTTCTTAAAAGAACCAGTAGAAATTAGGTCAAGAAATAGCGTATTTAATTCAACCGGCGCCAAAAATACTGTTCGTCAGGAAAGTCTTGCTAGATGTGAAGGTTACTAATTAATATACATCAATGGAGGAGGAAATCATGGATTGCAGAAAATACACATGACAGCAAAAAAAACTATTAGCTTACAATCTTGCAGAAAACAATGCCAGAAAAGACCGACGCCAGCCATTGAAGCTCCTTGCTCGGACCGGAAGCGTCGGTGACTGAGATATTCATGTACGCAATAGACAGAGGAAAATTGCACAATTGCTGCAAACTGTACAAAAGATAACAAAATCAATACTGAATAGTTCAAAAGCGAAGCAGTATAAAGCCCTAGATTCACGTGTAGAACGAGTAAATGCCGTCAATGTATATTTCGAAATTATTTATCCGGTAGATGATGATGAACATAGACTGATAGACATACTTTTTCCAGAAAAGGTAGCGTAGGCTTAGAAAGTCACCCGCATAAGCGAGCCATCGCCATCAAAGCACATTGCCTGGATACACTGGATTGAAACTATGGAAAAAGAACCAGCAGCTGCAGCTGGAAGTGGCAGAAAAAAACGCCGTCGTCCTAGATCATAAACGGGCGCCGGAAGCCGACGGCGGCCGGTGAAAGAGCAGAAATGGAAGATCGAAGAGAGAAGAAGCAGTGAATCAATTATTGGATGGAGAGTACAGAGAATTTTGAACGTACTGCGAAACAAGTGGACGGCAAGCGAAGAAGAAGAGCTTTGAGATTTTGACTTGACTGATCGTCGACTCTTTTTCTTCGTGTGTGGAAATTGGAAATGTTGGAAAAGTCTCTTTTCGGCCGACAATAAATCGGAAATCCACGACGGCGTTCCGACAGAGTGGACACTGGACGGTATTATTTAAGGTTGGGCCTAATGAATGCGTAATGGGCCTAATAAATGCGGTTTTAATCGGGATAACTGCGTCGATATCCAAAATTAAATATGGGTGTGCAAAAGTTAAAGCAAAGATTAAACTATTTTTTGTGTAACTTGTTTCAGGCCACCTCACCCCGAGATCATGAATGACACCGATGTAACTTTAACCATTTCGTCACGTGTCATTCATTTAAAGACAGTGGTATGAAAAAACTTCATACCACCACTGTACTAGAAATTCTCGATTAACGTGACAACAAGGGATGAATTTAATGTCACGTTACCCCTCCTAAGGGTCTAGGGTCGACTCTCAGAATTCGATCAGGAGGCTTACGGTATCCTCCTCCGGACACCCCAAAAATTCCTGGTCGCACCATGATTGTCACCCCCTGAAATTAGGACGAGGAATGCCGGACATTCCTACCTCGTATTACGGGCGGCGGTACAACGATCCCTCTGAATCCGCCTAAGATCAAGGGTTTCATCCCCACGATGAGGATAAGTACAGACTGACACCAACCGTCTCATCCATCATCTTCTATATATCATCAAAGGTCACCTCAACAAAAAGGTACGCAATTCGCACTATTCACACTTCAACTTAAGTTTAGGACTCTCTCTACTAACTTAAGCATCATAGTACAGTGGGTCCAGCCGCACACCGGTGCAAGTTTTCTCACTTTTTGCAGGTTGGCCTCATACTACACAACGTATCTCACCATCTGAAGCCTGCCTCCGAGGAGTCCAGATTCTCGCATCAACACAACTAATTTTGAATTACTCATGAAATCGTGCCTAAAATAAGTTTGTTAACATGAAAGATCTAATCAATATGTTAATAAGATTGCAACATTGCATCCCTTGACAACCATTCCCACCTCTGATCCATCTTCACTTTCCTTCTTCCACATGTTGACAATACGGATTGGCTCTGGTTCAACCTCGAGCTCACGGAATCCACTTTATGCGCCCACAAAAAATCATCCCTAACCATTATCGCCTCCAACACATCTACCTCAATCACCAAATCAAAATTTTAAGCATAATTTCTCTAATTTTGTTTCGAAAGAGCAGTTGAAATCGCACATTCTTGTCCATATGATTGAACCGTTGCATCTGTATTCATCTCCATAGAACCCTCTTTGAAGATGTAGTCATCTGTTCGTGTCTAATATTTGGGTGTAAGGAATTGTACATGTTCCATCATTCATTTCTACCCAATCCTATAAATTTTCTTTAAAATAAGTTTCCTCCTCTTGCTTCTTCATCACCATTTGGTTCCTTCGTTCCATAAACTCCAGCATATAACTAATAATCTTTCCATTTCCTCGCCGTTGAGATGAATATTTGACCCGTTACTTGTTTGTGCAATTTTAATACTTTAATGAACGTATACATTTTTGGTAGCAATGATGTAGACTTCTTCTTTGATTTTTTTTTTTTTTTTAAAAAAAATCCAAACCACAAAGATCATTAAGACATAACATGTCTGAGCCATGTTGAACAGATGTGTAAACTTATTTAAGTGGCACTAACTCAACTTAAATATTTTTTTTGTTTTGTTTTTTTAGTTAACATTTCAATTTCATTGATTAGTCAACTAGTATGACAATATACATATAAATAAATTAAATAAATAAATAATAATAATAATATTAGTATGACAATATATTAAAAAACATTCATTTTAATTTTGGAAGAAGTATTAATTAATTAATTAAACAAAAGATATTTTATCTCACTTCATTTCCAACAATTTGACGGATTGTGTGATAACAAAACTCATTGGAATATTTAAGGTGATTGGGATTAGATGTTTGAATCTTTGATAGATGTCACGCCGGAGGATTTGGATCGAGTGATTATCATCACTTGACTAATTTGGAAAGCGCGCAACAACTTTGATATGAACCGCCAAAGTATCAAATTGTTATTTATATTTTATTAAATAATTTGATGTAATTTTATTGTTTTCTAATTTTATCCTTTTGTGACATATTTAAGTAGGGTTATTTTAGTAGTTTTGGTATGAATTATGATTTGACATTTAGGGTTTTAGGAGGCTATATAAAGCTTTGTCATTGGATTGTAAGGGAGATTAACGATGAATTGAGTTTAAGCTTTATGCTTTTCTGTCAAGTTTAGCCAAGAGAGCTTCTTGGTCCACTTTGCAATTCATGGCTTGAATTGCAAGCCAAAAACATTCAAGTAGGATTGATCCTCCTATCTTGTGGAGTGTTTGACTCTTGAACCAAGAACTTGTTCTTTGTCTTGAGAGCTTTGATCTTAAGGCAATCCGCATCTAACCCAATCCTTAGGGTTGAAAATCGAGTTGATTTGGGATTTTTGGCATTTGAGAATTAGGGGTTCATATAACCAAAGGGTTCCTAATTTCAACTGGCTAGGGTTTTCACATCATTTGCACTTTATGTTCGACCATTGTACAACTGACATTTGAGCCATTTGCACTTAAATTAATCGACTTATATAAACAGGAAGCAGAACCAACATAGGCCGACTTAGCGACCAAACATCTGTAGCGACGTTAGCTTCACTGAGAGGCAAGGATCTGACTCAAGGCGCCAACCAACGTTCAGTAACTGTTGAACAGATAGAGACTGCTGTCAAATAACATATGGAAGTTGAATGCATATTCATCATGGAGTTACAAACGTAATTGAGGAAGAATGAATTGGGTTCTAAGAGACCACCTGATCCAAGTTTGGCTAGCTGACGTTAAGAAAACCACAACAAAAAGTGACAAAAACTCTTGAGAATACGACCATTATCGAGGGTCTAGCTCGTGTTCCTCTCCCGCCAACTCATACTATTATGATGGAATGTGATTAATGTTGAAGCCACGAAGCTGCTAAACAACGTATTTATAGATCTCACTTAAGTATTATTTTTCATAAACGTAGATCTCACTTAAATGTGTCATTTTTCATAAAGGAGACACGAGAATTAACCTGGAGCAAATGTGTTCTGAAGTTCTCTTTCACTTGTAATCAACACCACTGCTTGACGCACAATTTAGCATAACGAGCAATGAATTTGCATCAAACATAATTTATGGAATCTTTGTGTCAGCGTGACTGTCAAGTTGTATTAGCTCTTAAAATCTAATTTCAGTTGTTATTTGTTGCAAGCTTTAAAAAACGGAATGCATTCAATATTAATTTAAGACAGCCTGTACAAATTTCAACTAATTTAAATTTATACAATCCACTTGAACTTTTAAATCTCCACCTCAAATTTGTCGAACTAAAAAAATAAAAAAAAAATACTTATAACAATTATTCGATAGATCAAATAAGAAAATTACACAAAATAACTATATATACATAAATTTATTTTAAGACATAGATTATCGACTGCCATGTTGTTTAACTAATAACAAAAAACGTCTAAATTTAAAATATAAATATATATATATTATATATAGGAAAATTGTAGTAAATGACAATTTAAGACTTATTGTTTGCAAATATAGTATGTTTTTAAAATTTTTGCGGATATAGCAATTTCTATCGCTGATATCTTATGACTGATAGAAGTCTATCGCTGATCACCTCAGCTTTTTATAGATTTTTGTCAGTGATAATAGTCTATCAGAGATAATAGTCTATCACTGATAGAAGTCTATCACTGATATAATAAAGTCTATCAGTGATAGAAACGAATTTTTTTTGCCATATTTGCAAAACATTTTAAAGTTTGCTAAATTTGCAATTAGTTTGGGCCTGATTGCTATTTGTGCAATCAACCCTATATATATATATATATATATATATTTTTTTTTTTTTGCAAATTAAAATATTTACTTTTCCAATATTTAATATTGACGTCCAATTGTAGACAACTCTCCTAAATCGACCGTTCCGAGTATTGATAGAGGGTCAATTACACGCCACGTGTACGAGACATTCGGATTTGGATAAGGTCAACTTTTTGCTTCCCAGCTTGGATATAGGTATCGAGTGAAATCCACAATATATATTTCTTTTATTTTTTCTCAGAAAATAAAATATAGATATGTAAATATTTTTAAGTTAATTAAAAAATTCGCCACTCTTTTTTTTTTGGGTAATAAAACCGTTGATTTCAAATGTAGTGATATATTAGAAAGCATACTGTATAGTTTATTATGATATTTTATATATATAAACCAAAAAAAACTATAGTATTTTTGTAGTGTCAATTTTGACAACGAAATAATCTATTATTAAAAAAAAAAAAAAAAAATGAAAGATGCAGCTTAGTTGGAGAAATTCCTAACAAGGAACATATTCTTACTCCATCCCTTAATTCCATCAACAACTACATGGATGTGATAAAATTGAAATGAGTTTTTTTTTTTTTTTTTTTTAACATATTTTAATTAATAAAATCTATGACCTCCTAGTCAAAGTCACAATTTTACCCTAAATAAATATATTTTTATGGCTAATAAACTTAATTTACATATTTGCAATATAAACACTTTTTTTTCATACTCGCTTGACTATAATTATAAATGATCAAATTTCATCGAACATTTTTATTTTTTTTATATAGAATCGAACAATTTTATCTTTTGTCGCGGAGTTAAACAATATTTTTTTAATATATAGTAAAATTCAACCAACTAGAAAAATAATTTTCAAAATTCGTATAGGTTTGCTATACAATTCATTGATGTATGTGTCTAATTTCAATTTTCTTCTCAACATTTCACAGGTATAAATTTTACCTTAAACCTTTTAATTTGTTGTAAATATATATATGTATATTTTTTCTTTTCTTTTTTATCAAATTTCATTATAATCAAAACTTTTTAAATAATATTAAGAAAAATAATATATATTTGAGTTCCTGACATTAATTCCACCTCGTAATAATAATTAATGTCTTATCCACTCAATATATAGTAATAATAATTAATGTCTACTCCATATATATATATATATTTATTACATATTTTTGTTTATTAAATATTTTTGTTTGAGTTCATAAAAACTTGGAGATAATTGTGGTTATTGTTTTTTTTTTAAAGGATATTGTATTTATTTCAAACATTAAAAAAAAAAAAAAAAAAATGCAATCACAAAAAACAACGAAATTTTATACTAAAATGGATGAAGATGGATGACAAAAGCAAAACCATGAGCAGCGGTGGGGAAAGAAGGGTGTGAGCCTCCAAAAAGCAACAAAAAAAAAAAAAAGAAAAAAGAAAAAAGAAAAAGAGATAAATTCGGGTCTAACAGTTCGACGAGCTTCTTCTTCCTTCATTTAGGTTTCATTATCTGAAGCTGATTTCTTCGTTTCTTTTTTGTTCTCAACTTCCATAGTTAACCGAGCGATCTTCTTTGCGGATCTTCATCAGGTACTTCTCTTCTTCTCGCCATTTCAATTTTCATCCTCATTTTCTTTTCTAATCGTCTGAATCTCATCGTTTGCCTCCGATCAACCTTCATCTCTGTGAGGTATTTGGATTTTTTTCGCTTCATCTTCTGTTTCTGGTACCGACGCTTCATTTTTCTCTCGCTCTTCGTTCTATTGCGTTCGTGAAGCTCTGCTCTGCTGATTGTTTCTTCTTCCTTGTTGATGTGCTGATTGAATGCTTTTTTTTTTCTATCGATCTTCGTTTCAATGCGTTCGTGAAGCTCTGCTCTGCTGTTTGTTTCTTCTTCCTTGTTGATGTGCTGATTGAATGCTTTTTTTTGTATCGATCTTCGTTTTAATGTGTTCGCGAAGCTCTGCTCTGCTGATTGATTGTTCTTCCTTGATTATGCGCTGATCGAATGTTTTTTTGATCGTTCTCTTGTATTCAGCATGTTTAGTTTACTGATCTCCGTTTTAGTGAGCTGGATCGAGTTTGAATCGTGTTTTGAATTCCGGACGTTTAATTCAAATTATATTTTTCGTTGATTGCCTTAATTAATGTAACTTTGCTGGCTTTGACCAACGCCGGTGGATTCAAGAATTGTTCCTCTGCGTCTGTAATTAATTGATTTTCTTCATC
Organism: Herpetospermum pedunculosum; assembly: GCA_028017165.1. NCBI lineage: Eukaryota > Viridiplantae > Streptophyta > Magnoliopsida > Cucurbitales > Cucurbitaceae > Herpetospermum > Herpetospermum pedunculosum. The sequence goes on along the minus strand of CM051529.1, from coordinate 5,976,665 downwards.
CTCATATTCCCGTACACGTTCTTCTACATCAGATCTTCATATTTATGAGCTGAGGTATTTTCCTTTAAAGTGAAGTCTGGCATCTAGCTTTTCGGAAAGAGGAAATTTAGCCATCTCGTGTCATGTTAGGGATGGAATTGGCGTACATACATTCTTCTTCATTTTTTAAGCTTCTTCCAGGCTGTTGTTTCTTGTTTTCTTGCTGAGGATTTCTAGATGTAAATTTTTGGTTAAAAATCACTTTTGATCCTGAATGCTGGAATTGACAATTTAGTCCTTGAACTTTGATTTGTATGGATTTAGTCCCACACTTCCAATTTTGTAACAATTTTGTTCTCGGACTTTAATATGTAACAATTTAGTTACGTACTTTAATATTTGTAACGATTTAGTTCATATTGTGAAAATGAACTTTAATATTTGAAACGATTTAGTTCATATTGTGAAAATGATTGTTAAGATTTAAAGGAGATTTCTTACGTAGGTAGATTAATAAATTAACTAGGGATCCAATATGTTTATAAGCTACAAAGTCTAAATCGTTAAATAATACAAATCGACATTTAATTTTGATGATTTTTTTTATTACATGGATTAAATTGTTACAAATTTGAAAGTACAAATATTAAATTGTTACGTACCAAAGTTTACGGACTAAATTGTTACACAATGAAGTTCAAGGGCTGAATCGTTACTTTCATTTAAAATGTTCATTTTCTTGAGAACGAATTTATTTGTATTGGACTGCTTTCTTCTGATATATGGTACGCACTTCAAGCTTTAGAGAGCTTATTGTACATTTTTAAACTTCTGCTTCAACAGGTAAAGAGCTGGTCTTAGTGTGATCTTGTTGGGTTGGTCCCCTTTTTTGTAGTTTGTTGGGACTCTTTATCGGGCTTAATTTTTGTATGCACTTGTATTCTTTCATGTTTCTCAATGAAAGCTCGGTTTCTCACCAAAAAAAAAAAAAAAAAAAAAAAACAGGTAAAAGATGCAAGGTGCTGTGCGATCATTTCTATCCCATGGAAACGTTGTGAAAACTGCTGTTCTGCAACAAATTCGTGTAGCAAACCCCCATATGATCAGGCCTGCAATATTTTCACGTTTTTCAACAACGGCTAGTTCTGTAAACATTGAAGAGCATGGCTTTGAAAGCACTACTATTGACGACGTCTTGAAAGTTAAAGGCAAAAGTGCTGACGGATCATGGCTTTGGTGCACCACAGATGACACAGTTTATGATGCTGTCAAGTCGGTATGCTTCAATTCTCTACACATTTTGAAAATTCTCATCGTTATATAATTGGTTTACTTCTGCTATTCTTACTTACACACAACCCATTTATTTTTATTTTTTTTAAAAAGATGACTCAGCACAATGTTGGAGCCTTATTGGTTGTTAAACCTGCGGAGCAAAATTCAATTGCTGGTATTATAACAGAGAGAGGTATGTGATAGGATGTGCTTTCTAAATGCAGGTATTTCTCTGAAGAAATGGGTTCAACTACAAATTTTATGGTCTTACCCTAATTAAGAATGAAGAGATTCAATTATTCTATAGTTTGGGACAAATAACAAATGTATGTACTCTTGAAAATCTTTTTTTTTTCTTCTTTTTTCTTTTTTACATTCAACATGTGAATTGGAGATTTGAACATTTGACATTTTGGTCGAGGATATATATCTTAATCAGTTGACAGGTTGGCTACTCTTGAAAATCTGAAATAGGCTGGTGCCAAAAATTGGGCTTCAAACTCGAAATTCAGACTTCTGATCTGTTTCTTTTTTCATTGTTAGTTTTTTCAAGAAAACTACCATGTTTTCATTGGTTTTTAAGTGGAGATTTCAAAGTGAAAGTGTTTTTTTTTTTTTTTTATTGATGTTTTTTGGGGTGGATAGTAAATTTGCATTATTTCCGCAGTTTTGGCCTACTCAAACAAAATGGTTAATACTTTATGATTGTGCCGTGTAGGACTAAAACCATGTAATTTAAGATTAACTTTTCCACAATGTAGCTGACAATTTTGCATTGTTATATCAATTTATATATGGTAGTTATTTAGAGGGCATGCATATTTTCAAATCCGCATCCAATTGATTATTTTAAGGCAGCATGCGTTCTCGTTGAATAATTTTTGTTGTCATTTCTCCTGATGCCTGCCTTTAGTTTTAATGAAGGCATCTTCTCGTCTTTTGGAATGCAATATCTGAATTCTGAGGTTTCTTTTGACACCTTTGTAGATTATCTGAGAAAGATTATAGTGCAAGGCAGGTCTTCCAAGTCTACCAAAGTTGGGGATATCATGACTGAGGAGGTATAATAATCCTGTCACCTTTATTTTATTATATATATATATATATATATATATATATATATATATATATATATATATATATATATATATATATATATATAGGGCTGGTTGCACAAACAACAATCACACCTAAAATAATAACAAAGATAGACTGCTATCGTTGATATATAAATATCACTGATAGACTACTATCAGTGATAGTCACGGACAAAATTCTATATATATATATATATTTTAAGTAGAGATTTCAAAGTGAAGTGACATCTATTACAATTTTCCATATATTCAATTTCTTTTAAAAAGTGCTATATATATATATTTTAAATCAACTACCTTATATGCATATGTAGGGCTGGTTGCATAAATAACAATCAGACTCAAAATAATGACAAATATAGTAAAATATAAAACATTTTACAAATATAGCAAAAATATCAGTGATGACCATTGACAAAATTCTATAAAAAAATAAGTGTATCCGAAGCTATCATTGATATTCATTGATCTGCTATCAGTGACTATCACGGATAAAAAATGTCATATTTACAAATCTTTTCAAAATGTGCTATACTTGCAATTATTTTACTCTAAATTGACAAGTAGTGCAATTTTCCTATAAATGTAATTAAATGTTCCTTCTATTTGCACACGGGTCTCAATTATATTTGTTTAATCTCCCCTCTCTACATCATAGCCCCACAAAATATTGTCGAACATCGAATAGCAATGACAAATTCCTCGAACTTGTGTTTGCAGAACAAACTTATCACTGTGACACCCGACACCAAGGTTTTGCGAGCTATGCAACTTATGACTGGTAATTACATTACATAACATTTTATTAGTGCTGTGCAATATATATATATTTATTATCACTGCTCCATTTTCCCAATGTAACCTGGAGAAAACCCGTGTGTGCTTGGTGAACACACCGAACAGATAATCGAATTAGGCACATACCTGTCATCGACGACAAGGGTATGAAAGGCATGGTGTCGATCGGAGACGTGGTTCGGGCTGTGGTGAGCGAGCACCGTGAGGAACTAGACCGCCTGAATGCTTATATTCAGGGAGGTTATTGAGTTTGGTTGCTGTATGATGTTTTGCTTCGGCTCTTGTACATATGGCCTGGTATGTGTGCAATCTCATGTTGTATGGTTGTGCTTTATGTTTCTGGTGCAATAACCAGTATATGTGGGACCGATTATGTAATAATAGACGGCAACTTTGCTATGCAAAATTTCACCCTGAGTTTCATTTCTTTGATGGAGATGACACAATTCTCCCTCGAATGAAACAGGGTTTTCTACCCTACTCTCTAGCATTGATCTTGATTCTTTTTTTAAAATTAATTCATATATTAATAATTGAAGAACTTGTCATTAAATATACGAAGTATTATATATTTTTATAAACTAATAATTTAAACTGCACGTGCAATCAGCCTCAAAATAAATGCAAATTTAGCAAAATTTAAAATATTTTGTAAATATGGTAAAAAAATCGTTGATACATGACTATCATTGATAGACTAAAATTTTATAAAAAACTGAGGTGATACATTACTACCGGTGATAGACCATACTAATATGGGATAGAAATTGACATATCTGCAAATTTTAATTTTTTTTTTAAAGTGTTATATTTTTTTATTATTTTACTCTAATTTGACGTCTATTACAATTTTCCTAATAAAAAACTATTTTCCCTTTATTTGAGAATATATTATAAATTATAATAAATGGCTTTGTGTTGCCTTAAGTTTTGTAAAACATTATCAATGAGTATACACTTTTACTTATTTTAAAAAAAGTTTTTCCCCACGCAAAAATAAATATGCACTTAAAAATCAATTTATACCCTTAAACTTGAGTTTAAAGAAATTGTATCAATTAAAATCTTAAACTAATGATTGTATCGATTTACACCTTCAGTTATGATTTTATTTTAAACACGTGAAAATTTATAATTTTAACAATTAAACTCATAAATTTCATAAGTGAATCAATTATGAAATTTTAGGAGTATAATTGATAAGTGAATATATTTTTTAGAGATTTAATTGATAAATTATAAGTCTCCACACGTGTGAAAACTAATATTTTTCGAAGGGAGAGTGTAAAGTGATATACTTATGAAAGTTTAGAGTTTAAATTGATATCATCATTAATTTAAAATTTTAATTGATACAACCACTAAAATTTAAGGGTATAAATTGATATATATATATATATATATATTTTTTTTTTTTGCACAAAATACTATTTTATAAAAATTTCTTTGCTGTAAAAAAGTAGATTATATTTTTAAAGAAAAAAAAGGAAGAAACCTTTTGTCCCTTCCCTTCATATATTAATTGACAACTCCACTTGTTTCTTCTTCTACTTATTTATTATTATTAATATAAACTACTTTTTTTTTTACAGGCAAAGAAATTTTGGTTAATTTCGCAACTTAAAACAAATTTTAATTAAAATTATAAATAGTATTGTATAAGTTTCAATACCTTTGCACATGTTGACATATGCCACAGCATATCAATGGCTGAAACCTCACCGATATTACTGTTGCAATTTTCTGACAATTCTTTTACCTGTCATTTCAGGCAAATATCCCCATCTTCCACGTAGACTCTCCTCTGCAAACAACTCATAAAAAAAGAAATTTGGGGATTAGAAATACTAAATTATAAGCATCATATATTCATTGATTCATTCATATCACTGCTTCGATAATTCGTACAAATCATCACGAATAATGGGTTCAATATTCCAATTGCGTTCATTGCCACTAGATAACTTGGATATATGCAACATATTGTTATGGTGATTACGCAAAGTTCGTCGATGGCCAATGCTAATATATGTTATTCCAGCAGCTGCAATTTGCTTGTATAAACGAGCCTGTAGAATCACCAACACAAAGGAGGAAAGTCAGATGTTAGGATACCAATACCAAAATAACGTAACAAACACTAAGATATAATATATGACAATATCGAAGAACGTTACAATATAACATTAACCATTCGAGAGGGCTATATCTCTTTGAAGGTGTCCCAAGGACGATCCACCAAAATGATCCCTACCTTCTAAGGCCCCCTAACACACTCTATTTATAACCAAGGCAACCCTGACTAATTACTACTATACTCTTTACTAATAACATACTAATATTACCTATATAACCCTCACTAGAGTCCTCACATCAGATTACAAAACATTCCTTGCCGATGATAGTTAAAAACAATTCACCAACACGAGATGAAGAAATTTAAAATTACCCGAGAATAAAAATGATCAGTAAGCAACAAGATAGGAGTGACTATATTGCAACATAAAAAAAGTAACAATATCAATAGCCTTTCGAAAGGGTTACGTCTCTTCCAAAGTCCCACGCTGAACAATCTCCAAAATAATCTTCCATTCTAAGATCCCTAACTAATTATCACCATGCCCTTACTAATATCCTACTAATATTTTCAGTATATCTCTTACTAGTACTCTCACGACTTATCAGACGTCAAGCACAATATAACAAAGCATGCAAATCAATATATGTACCCAAGAAAAATCTCCTCCGTAAAGATGGTGACAAAGATATCCAAACTATGTCTAGCTTTGATGGTTGTTCAATTTGACGAGCTTCTTGTTAAATGAATTGAATTTGCGAGTAGCAAATTGTAAATCATAGAACTTCAGTCATGTATTCACTATAGTGACTAATTACTAAATATTAATTTAAAAAAAAAATACTAAAACATAAATATTAAATATTATAGGGTCGATCCTCGCATGGATGTCTACAATTATTAAAGCGAAAAGCAAAATCTAGCTGGTTATCAGTAGTACCTCATTTTCTTCATCTAAAGCACTTGTAGACTCATCCAACAGGACTAACTTTGGTCTTGAAAGCAATAGACGTGCAAAAGCAATACGTTGCTGCTCACCGAGAGAAAGAACACTGGACCATTCACAAGTTATGTCCAGACTACTGAAACGAGTCAATAGGTAGCCAAGACCCACTTTATCCAGAACCTGGATTAGGTCATCCGTTGTTGGCTTATCGGGATTTTCACTAACATTGTTGATATTTGATGCACCCGTCAAAAAGGAAGGGAATACTGCGAGCCAAAAACAGTCAGTCCGACTTGGTACACCTCATGTTAAATTGATACTTTCTATGTGCTTGAAAACACTTTTTTTCTTTTTCTTTTTCTTTTTTCACTTAAAAACACTTTTTTAAGAACTTAAAAAGTCATTTCAAACATACCCTTATTCTGAAGTCTGAACTAAATAATCTACGCTACAAAATAGAAATGCCTGTTTACATGACTTGCAAACGTAAAAAAATGAATACTATTTGAATTACTAAAAAACAAAACATAGTAGAGTCAGTCCTAGAAACCCTATGTTTTAGTAACACGGGCAGCCTTCTTAGCAGATAGCCAGATACTGCTAGTTGTGTACTGGAATTGAATAACGAGAATGACGTTTCCTATTTTAGAACTTCACAAAGCTACATCATGAGTATATTTCAACTTTCTAGAATTATCATCACATAAATGACTGTGTTAGATATGGTTAGACATTACACACAAATAATCCCACTAAATTGGAGAAAACTTTCCAATTATTTAAATTAAAAAAGAATAGCAGACAGACTTTCCCACATTATTGTTTTTTTTTTTTTTTTTTGGTAAGAAACCAAGCTTTCATTGAGAAAAATGAAAGAATAAGGACGGACTCCAATCCAACAAGATGAAACCAAGAGGATAATTACAAAAAGACCTAGTGACTGAAGACCACAATGAAACATTAAACCTAACCACCTACCAGACCTCGTCACAAGACTACTTCTTCTCTCCAAAGATCTTATTGTTTCTCTCAATCCAAATCCCCACAAAATAGCAAAGAAACAAGATTGCCACAAAACAGTGCCCTTCTCACAAAATAGAGAACCCAGGAGCACCCCTCAATCATAGCATAACCACCATCATTCCACACCCGACAAAAACCGAAAGCTTTCAACCACCTCACCCAACACATTGTTAGTTTTCAAAAACATCTCCACAAGAATGCAATCCAGAAATGTCTTTTTTTTTTTTTTTGTTGGAAGAGAACCATTATGATATTTGTCTGTAAATGACTACGTGAGACTGATGATATTCACAATAATAATCAAGCGGTAAGCGGTAGACTTACCATTTGGTTCAGCATAACCTGATGTGACTGCACCTTCAGCCCATGTAGGATAAAGCAGTTGCTGACGTAGTGTACCCAAAACCATGTACGGTCTTTGAGGAAGGAAAAATATCCCTTGATAATTTTTGTTGAGTGGTCTACTATTTTCTTCCGATACATCTTTTCCTGTATGTGCTTCGGTGGACACTCCATTTTGAGAAACTAGCTGCTCGGGATAGTCTTTTATATAAAATGTGATTTTTCCTTTTCCAACATTCCAAAGACCTGCCAAAACTCTTAACAAAGAAGTCTTGCCACATCCACTAGGTCCCATTACCTGCAAACGTAGTTCCATGCTCATGAATTTCTAGTCCACCACAGCCACAGATTTATGTAAAAGTAGTTCCAAATAGATTTTCAAAATATAAATGAAATAGTTTCACAAACCAGCAAATGCTCCTTCTCTTGAACTATTAATGCCAAGTCTCTGACCAAAATAGCTCCATTTGGTGCCCCTAAAGTCAAATTCTCAATCTCCAATAATTTCTGACCTCTGTCTAGGTCCATGGACCCATTTGATTCTAACAGAGGCGAAGTTTCCATATGGGAGTACATGAGATGTATTTCTTCTGAGGTGTTAGAGAGAACATTAGGGGCACTTCCATCCAAGAGGTCATCAAATTCACCTGCATATCTTGAGGATCAAAACTGATATATCTAGTAATCTACAAATTAAGATTATACAGTGGCATTGGCATCAATGATTGGTGTTTCAAGGCACTAAAACAAAAACTATAACCAGAAACTGAGAATCAAGACGTTAAAGAAAAGAAAAGAAACGATGTAAATTGTATAAGTTTTAGAATAATGTAAAATAAAGAACTGAGAATGTTCGGCAACATCAAGAAAAATTAGAAGGTTTTCAGAGAATGGACTTTGGACATTTTAATAATTACTTATATCTTGGTATTATGCAACATTTGAATACAACCATTCATAACATTGGGAAAACACTTCTGCCTTCTTCAATTGATTTTTTCACACACACACACAAATATATATATATATATATATATGTGCACCGTCATTTTTTTTTTTTTTTTTTTTGAAAAGAAACGATTCATTGATAAATGAAAATGAGCTAAAGCTCGAGCACCCGAAGGTGATTACAAGAAAGCGGACCAAGTAACGGTCAAAAGAGAAAAACTAAAATCTGAAAAGGGGTGTTTACATTTACACCAATACAGAGCATTGAAAAAGATAAAAACTAACACACTATCAAAGGAAGAATCAGATTGCCCTCCTTTTTATTCTCATGATTTGAGCTCCAAAGAGATTGGACGGTCAGATTGTCCTCCTTTTTAGTCTCTTGCAGAAGGAAAAAACTTGGATTAGGATGCAAAAAAGTATTTTGTCCTCCTTTTTAGTCTCTTGCAGAAGGAAAAAACTTGGATTAGGATGCAAAAAAGTATTTTAATTACTTGCTTCTGCCATGTCCCCAAACCCCTAAAATTCCATGATAAGAGCTTCATTGATCAACATTGACGCCCTCCAAAATGTTCAATGTGGCTGTTTTATCATAATTCACCGATGAAAGAAGATTTTGAACCTCTCTGTTTACCCTTGGTTTTTTAGCCGTGGTGGCTTTTGCTTTTTTTTTTTTTTTTTTTATTGCTGAGGGGCTGGGGGGAGAGCTATAAGGCAGAGGCCATGTTCGAGCAAAAGGGATGCAAGTTGGCTCAAAGTAGAAGAGAGGGAAGGGTGGTTGTTTGGGTTCGGGTTGGGTTGGAGTGGTGATGCGGGAAGGGAAGGTTTAGCTTGGGTAGGGGTGGGGATCGGAGATAAGGGAGGGAGAAACGCCAACGGGGAGAGGTCATTTATGGCTGATGAAGGTTCATCGAAGATGGTGAGCTCGAAGTTATTTGGGGAAGTTGGTTCGGTGAGGAGGGAATGTGGGGAATTAGGATTTGGGCTGGATAGGCCTCCGTATCTGAATCTCGGGAGAAAAAAAGGTTGGCGGATGTTGAATAACTAGTTCCAAATTTTAAAGTGGTGGGCCCCGAGGGAAGAGAGAGAGTGTGGCTAGGGAAAGTGGTTGCAGGGAAAATAATAGGTAATTTTGGTGAGGGGGGAGGGATAAAATCTTGCTGGAGAATTTTATCTCGAATAGTAATATTTGGCAGCTTGATTGGGGGAAGGAAATCCGGAGGAGAAGGAGCAATCTCCAATTTTTCAAAGATTGCGATATGGTAGCCATAAAAGATCCCTGAAAATCCTCCGAAATTGAATTGGCATGTGGCGAAAAAGATCTCACAAATGAATCGGCTGGTCCTTGAAATAAATTCGCCTTTAATACTGATTTTTGAATATTGATTTCCGAATTCAAATCATCCGTGATGAGGGGGGCAATTAAAGACTTTCCTTTTTTGCTTTTTCCGCCGGAGAGACTCGCCAGTCGGACCTTGATGGTTTCGCCGGCAATGGAGGCTGGGATTGAGATCTCCGCAGGGATGAAACCTATACCATTTGGGCGGATTTTCAGCCGAGCTTCAGAGAGAGTAATCAATCTGTCAGAGTCACTTGCTGTTTCTATGAAACCTCCACAAACATCACCAATATACCGAAAGATTTGATCATTCCAAAGCAACGGGGGGAGATGTAACACTCTTATCCATCCACCATAGGAGGCAATCATAAGGTCCTGTTGAAAAGAACTCATAATATAGGGGAGAAAACGTACCTGGTGAGTTTCAAAATTCACCCAATCCATATTGGCACAGAGGGATGCAGCAATGTGTGAGTCATAAACATGAAGGATAGCCTTATTATCCGCGAAAGGATTGATTAAACAACGCTTGATGGTTTTAGCAAGGAGTGCCATACGAATGCTTGGCCAATCATCGTTAAGGCTTCTTCGTTGAATAACAATGAACTCCCCTCCCGATTGATGCTCTTTGAGAACAGGGAGTGGCCTTTGTGCAGTTGAAACGGTGGTGGCAAGGGCTGGTGGAGGCACAAACGGCACCCTATGCTGCCTAGGCTCCGCCGAAAAGGTGGCGGCATTGGTCTTTTCTGGTGCCAAGAGAGCCTTTTTGTACGGTTGCTGGAATGATGAAACTGTAGCTTGGCTCTTTTTTGGATACTCCGAGATAAGGGAAAGGAAAGAAATCCATCCTTTTTTGTTTATTTCCGAGGGAATGATCAGTCGATTCCTCTTGCCTGAACTTAAGAGTTGATTGAGTTCAACGAAATGACCATTCTTGTTGTTGAGTTTCTCCAACCAAAGATCATACTCTTCACTTCTTAGTTTGTCAAAAAACCTATGATTACAAGGTGAAGTGGTTAAGGAATTGAAAGAGGATACCAACCAATTTAGAGATCTCCAAGTAAGAGAGACAGAATTTGTGGAGTATCGTTCTTTCTCAGTGATTTTTGCTCGGCTACCCTGAAAAAATTCATCAAAGGCAATTTCAAAAATCTTCCTATCAATGTAGATGGATCGCGTGGGACGGTTCCATGGTTGCTGTGTGGTGGGTGCAGGAGCCATGGAGATCGGAGGGATTAAGCCGGAGAGGTGTGGAGGAGAGGGGAGAGGAGAGAGGAAAGAGGAGAGAGCATCATAGAGAGAGTTTTCAGGGAGGTACCACCATCATTTTTTCTTTTCTTGACATTCGTGAGTGTTCGGGTCAACTTGCCCTCATCTCAATTATTTTCACAGAACAACCGTCTGACCCTACTATATTTGGTTGCCAAGGTAACTCATAGGATATTAAATTTTAGTAGGTGACCACCATGACTTGAACTTATTCTATCTTAGTCCTTTACTATTTACATTGACTCTTATTGACCACTAGTCCATTGCTATATACATCACCATCCTCTTTTTACCAGTACTTTTTTTATATGTTTTAATTTCCCACTCTTCAATCACAATCCTATTTCTTCCTAGTTGTAATGTTTCTTTCTTGCAATAGTCATAATAAATCAGAGTTGGGTACAACATCAATCCAAGTTAGCGTCCAACTAAAGTTCAGATACAAATGTTCAAGTTAAATACAGTTGGCTAAGAATGGTACAGTAAATCTTGCATGCCAAATGAGTCGAGAACATTAAAAAAATTGTATACCATATGAGTGAAATATTACCGAAATGGTGAAAAAAAGGGCTAAAGTAATTTTGACAGGACCTCAAACAAACATGGATAGATACATTTACAAATAAATACTCCGTTATACTTCTGAAATTTACTTGAATTACACCGGAATCTTTTTCTCTCAGATACAAAATAGATCTATATCTACCCCTCATGCATGTATGCTACTATTTTGTCCAGAAGAGGACTGATAAGCACGCTTCCCCTTTCAGAATCTTTTGTATTGAAGGAACATAACCATGTAAGAAATAGGGGAGGGTGAGTATGTTACCTAGGCGATCAATAATTGCTGAAAAAGCACTGATGGACTGAAACTGGTATACAATGAGCGAAAAATCCCCAAGGATGTGATTAAAAGCAGATACTGATTGATTAATAACACCAAACTCAATTTTCCCCGAAAAGAACATTGGGGCAACAACGGCAGCTGGAAGAATCTGAATGAGGTAGCGGTAGCCACTGGTAAAGAACTCAAGATTTCTGGATGCTATTAGTAATTTCTGTGAGGCAGCATATTCAAAGAATACGGTAAGAACCCACTTACCACGGAAGTGAAGAAACACAAATACGATTACAATTTACAACCAAGACTTCCAACATTAGAATACTAGCTACTACAAAATGGACGTTGAGCTTTGACACAGATTATCTCATCAAAATTAAATCCCCAAAGCTTCAAATATGTAAAGTCATGTAACAGCAACAAACAGAAAAGATACTTAAGATATACTCTATGACTGGGGAGAGGACATTTAGATCCAATGTAATACATATCTATGTATAACCCTAAGTTCTAATAGAGATAACATAACACCATAGACATATTCATATTTTTCATTCTGACAAAATGATAATAGGGTATTAGGAAACTTCACATTAGACATTGAAATAATCACTCCACATTGAACTTGGAGATAGAGACATTAAAATGCTTACAGTTAAATTCTCAACAGCACTTCTGAAACGCTGCAGAATAAGCTGCATCTCATTCTCTTCACCACCATAGAAAGCAACCGACTCAGCATTTTCACGAATGCGAACAAGTCCATAGCGAAAATCTGCTTCTTTCTTTTCTTGCAAGAAGTTTAGATTAACCAAACCCTGCAATAAATGCACGTTAAAATTTATAAGAGTCTAGCTAGATAAAGTTTTCATGAAAATAAAAAATGGTTATAAATCAGCCAAGGAATATCACCTTTCCAAGGAAAACACTAATTGCCGTTCCTCCAATCGAATATAAAAGAAGAACAACAAACAACGGTGGATAGATACCAAATAAGATGTTACTAAATGAAATTAAATCCACTGTAGAATTGAAAAGTGCTAAAGAAAACGAAAGAGCTGTCCCTGTGAAAGCACTGAGATCATCAACAATCCGCTGGTCTGGATTATCAATAATGGATTGGGACTGAATTTTATAGAAAGACTGGTTCTTTAGATAACGCTCCATGTAATATTTAGTCATCCATGACCTCCATCTAAGGGAAAGCATGTCCTTCGCATAATCTCTCAATACAAAAACCTGTAAGGCAGTGAATTCAGACCAGGTAATACAGATAAAATGTTTATAGTTAAATTACCTATGAGAAGAGTAACATCAAGAAATTATAAGATAAACAGCATATATATACTGATGAAAATTCATTGGACTAGTTTTTTTTTTTTTTTTTTTTTTTGAGTACGACTATTTGAAACTTTTAATATTTAGAATGATGAAAATTTGGACTAGTTCATAAAACTGAAAGCAACATATGAAGACAACATTAAATGCAGTGGACGAAATGCTCTACTCTCTCAGAGATAAGAAGTTTTAGAGCGTTCGTTTTTGGTTAAAATGCATTTGGCTATAGTAACATTTTGATGCTTGTACTTCTTTTTTGTAACAATTTAGTCCTTAATACTTCCAAAAAAAATTAAGGATTGAGTCTTTGACGTAAAAGTTCTTACTGTAATAGAGTCATATGAATGAATGTGCAAATCATTAAACTACATTTAATGTCGACTCCATTCACTTGTTCATAAATTATTTGTTAATTAACTTTCTAATGAAAATTTTAGCTCAAAGCCTAAATCATTACATTTCTTTTTTAAGAACAATGTCTAAATTAGTACTAATACACATCCAAGACGCTAGAAGATCCAAAGTGTAGAGACTAATAATATCTTTTTTCCTTCGTTTTCAAATGTTGTAAAACAGAGTAGACTAGTAGAACAGTACCTAAGCGAAAGTGGGGGGAGTAGACCAGTGTGCTCACCGGAATACCTCCAGCAAAGGCACCTAGGTAGTAGAGGAGTTGCTTACTGAACTGTTCTTGATCCTTATCTGTTCGCAATAACCGTTAACGAGATGAAAATGTTAGAAAATATCGAGGTTAATGGAATAAGCATTTGCATACTATCGAGTGTAAGAATGAAAAAGAACTGAAGAATTACTAGCAAGAGCGTTAAAGAAGTCGCGGCCGAGGAAATTGAAGCCAACGCTGATGCCGGTGGTGCCCAAGGACAGAGCGAAGACAGCAGCCAGTTGCCATCGAGCTTGCACTTTGTCATCCGAGAACCAATAAGGTTTGGCAACTTTCCAAAACCTCTTCAGAAGCATTTTCGGATCAGGTCCAGGCCTCTGAACTTCCTCATTCTTCATCATCATCCAGAATCAAGCTCGTAATCATTCTCCACAAGCAATAAGCAGAAAGAAATTAAACAACACAAGAACATAACTGACCTTATCTGGACCTAAACCTGGCGTTGGAACATCCGGCGGCTGATTCGAGGAGGACAAATCGGAGACAGTTGCAGAAGACCTAACGTTGATGAAACGATTCCTAGATTTCCTTCTAGCTAGACTTCCGCCGCTGGAAGCGGCTGCGACCGCCGCCATTGGAGGTAACAATTTACAAACACGACCATGAAAACTAGCTCCATCGGCGTAATCACGAAGCTGAAGTTGCCGCCGGTGATACTTATACGTGTGATTATCGGTAACTGTAGAGGAAATCGTGAAAACAGAGGACGATTGTGAGCGTAGTATCATCTTTTTCTCTCAGTGGAAAACGAAAATCTCTTCTGCTACTCCATAAATTGGATGATTAGAGAGAAATTGGGAAGAAAATCTGTGAAAATTGGAAAGAGAGGGTCGTCGTCGTCCATTGCAGCACGTCAAGTGAAACAGATGATGGTTACCTTTCGAGTTTGAGATCATAACGACGCCACGCCGACCACTTTTTGCAGATAAAATATTTTTTCCCTCCCTTATTCCAAATTTTTCTGTCCATTATTATTTAATTTTTTTTTTTTTTTACATCAAGAGTTGGCGAATCCAACTTGTGACTTGGGGATGACTTGGGGAATCGAACCTCTAACTACTAGGTCATACCTCCAATGAGGTGGGAGAATCGAACCTGTGACTTTAGAGTTGGGGAAATCGAACATGTGACTACTAGGTCTTACATCTAATGGGGTGGGAGAATCGAAATTTTGAATATTTAGGGGGCGTTTGGGGCGCAGGGTGGGTTATTATAGTTAGTGGGTTATAATAATTATAATAGTCTGTGTTTGGGGTGCAGGGTTTGTGTTTGGGGGCAGAGTTGTATAGTCTGAATTTAGTAAGTTTGGGGTGCAGAGTTGTTTAGTCTGTGTTTGGGGTGTGTTGTCAACCTAAGCATAACCAATAGAGAAACCTAAGCATAACCAATAGAGAAAACATATTCTATCGACGGTTAGAGGTTTATATCCTCCCGGTCTCATCTCACATGTTGTTGAACTATTTCTTTTTTTTAAATGAAAATGTCAAACATATCATTTTTTTAAAAAAAATGGATTTGGTATCAAAGTTTGGTTTAGAAAATGTATTCTCATCTTCATACCAAAAATTAGATTAGAAAATATTTTTTTTTAAATTCAACCTTATTTCAAGCAATTTCAATTGCTTTCGTACATACTCCAGGTAAGAACAAGAATGAAAATATTCGTCAATATGTCGATATATCCGTAAATTGAAGGTCTCGATATAAATATTAAGAATTAATAGATATCTCCGATATATTTTATAAATACTCGTAAAACATTAAAAAAAAAAATAGCATCTATTAATCTCAATATGGATATAGATACTAATAATAAGATTTATAAAATAGTTTGGAAGTAAAATAAACTTAATTATTAATTTAAATATTTTTTTAAAAAAATTGATTTACAGAATTATTCGTCGATATTTCACCTATATATCATGTTTATATCCGTAAAATTGAACAACCGATATAGATATGGATATTTTCATCGTCGGGTAAGAGAGAAACTAGGTGTAAATTAGCAACGGTCCCTACCCGAATTGCAGGCAAAGGATCTCTAAACTAAAAAAATATGAATCCTACATTCTTGACCTGGTCTATCTACCATTTGTGTTTGACTGAGATTTTTTTGTTTAGTATTATAAAAAATAATATTAAGAGAATTATTATTTCAATCCATAATTATTTATTTTTTTATTTTAAGAACAAAATAGAAAATGAATAGTTATGGTTTGAAGTTAAAAATATAGTGGTCATTTACCTAAAATTTAATATCTTTCGAGTTTTTTCGACAATCAAGTATAGTAAAGTCGGGAGGTTGTCATGTGGGAGTAGTTGAAACGAAAACGGACTCGAATACTCATGGATATATATATATTTTAAGAACAAGAAACCTAGACTCCAACACTACGAAGAGATTTTTTTTAGATTCATAGTTCAACATATTATTATAATAGAAAGTTATGTAATTTGCTCAAATCATAGTCCACCCTTTACATAAATTAATCCTTTAATTCTCTCGTTCAAGTTTAGCTTGACAAAGAAGATGTGACTTTGAACAGACATAGTTCATTTTGTATATAAATCATTTTTGTTATGATATCACAATAATGTATTAGTAATCAGACTAACCGTGAAACCCAACAAAGCACCAGCTGTAACTTCAATCTCAGTATGACCTATTGATTCTTTAAATGGCTTCCAATGAATAGCTTCCGTTCTTGATCCTTCTTCCACATCAGTTACTAAGCTTGACGATGCGATATCCTCCTTTACTGGACTCGGTACCGTTAAGGCCTTGGTTCCTTCCTCGCTCTCGAGATTTCTATTGAGTGGTGATATTCTCTTTTCGAGTTGGGAATCGACTCGACCATCTTGATCTTTATAGGGAAATGATAAGTTCACTGGTGCCTGTGTTTGCGACAGCTTGTTGATGGCTTTAGCATGTTTTCCAACTTCTCTCCTGACTCCCTGCAAAATAGGAAATGTTGTTCTTCATTATTAAGATCCCGTTTCATAATCATTTGATTTTTTGTATTTGATTTTTGAAAACTAAGCTTTAAATGCTACTTTTCACCCATAAATTTGGATTTGTTTTCAAAATTCAAGTCAAGTTTTGAAAACTAAAAAAAATAGTTTTTTGTGTTTGAAATTTGACTAAGAATTCAAACATTTAGATAAAAACCACAGGAAATAAATTGTGAAAAAACAAATATAACTTTCGAAAACATAAAACTAAAAATAAAATTATTATCAAAAAGTTTCAAAAACAAGAAACTATGATATTTCTGTATTTCTCATTGAAAAAGATGATCTCTGAACATTGCCTTTTATAGACAAACAATCTCATAGACTACCAGAAAGTAAAGACTGCTGATGCTAAAATAGCAGAAAAACAGAAGATTAACTAATACAACTAGAAACTTGGGTTGGCCCGGTGGTTAATAAGGGCTCAAAGGGAATTGGTTCAAGTCATGGTAGTCATCTGCCTAGGATTTAATATCTTAAGAGTTACCTTGACAACCAAATGTTTTTTGTGTTTGAAATTTGACTAAGAATTCAAACATTTAGATAAAAACCACAGGAAATAAATTGTGAAAAAACAAATATAACTTTCGAAAACATAAAACTAAAAATAAAATTATTATCAAAAAGTTTCAAAAACAAGAAACTATGATATTTCTGTATTTCTCATTGAAAAAGATGATCTCTGAACATTGCCTTTTATAGACAAACAATCTCATAGACTACCAGAAAGTAAAGACTGCTGATTCTAAAATAGCAGAAAAACAGAAGATTAACTAATACAACTAGAAACTTGGGTTGGCCCGGTGGTTAATAAGGGCTCAAAGGGAATTGGTTCAAGTCATGGTAGTCATCTGCCTAGGATTTAATATCTTAAGAGTTACCTTGACAACCAAATGTAGTAGAGTGAAACGGTTGTCGTGTGGCCCGGACACTCACGAATATCCAAAGAAAAAAAAAATTGCATTCCTCAATTTCGAGTGATCGTAGAAGGAAAATACAAAAGTATCATTAGCGAGCTGTAAATAACTGATAAGTGGGAGCTCATCTCAGCCAACGGACTTCCAAGACACCAACCTCTGGACTAGTTAAGGACTAGAAGGTGGACTAAGATAATCTGCATTCTGCTGCAAATACTAAAAGAAAACAGAAAAAGGGGGTCTCTTGCCAAAGATCTCTAGAAGCTTGAAACTTGCGTCTAGGTCTGAATAACACTAATCGAGAAGTTGGTGTTCAAGTTTTAGCCAAAAACAACTTTCTCAACCTTTACCTAAAGCCTTCGACTTAAAGAATGGCAATCAAGGGAATGCCAGTCAGGTTTATCATAAATTTTCTCAAGATTCAATGTAAAAACCATCCCCTTTTTGTTTCTTCATTAGGAAACATCGACCACTTTTAATCCATTAAGATGAGGTTTATGATCTGCCACAGCCAACTGGACAGAGTGGAGAACCATTTAAGCCTATTTGTTAGAACCTTATCAATAATTTTTCTTTTATAAGAAACCGAGCTTTCATGGAAGAAAATGAAAGAATATACAAAGGCATACAAAAAACAAGCCCACAAAGAAAATGAGTCCAAACACTACTAACTACAAAAACGGACTCCAATATAAGAGAATCAAACCAAGCTCATTCATAGATCCAGACATAACATACCAATCATTTCCAGTGACAAAATATCAAACCACCAGCAAAGCAACAAAACAAATCCGTTTTCTTTGAGACTGAAACTTCCCATGCTCGGATACCACAGGAAAGAATCTTGTGAGCGTCAATGATCACAACAAAAGTCAGGAAAGGATGAAGTATTCTTGAAATGGGGGAAGTAGATAAACTACTTCCAAACTCCAAGCGAGCATGTTATATTCGCTTGCATTATATATCAGTTAACATAAGATCATTCACCTACCTAAATATTCAATAATCCAGTTTTGCTTTCTATGTCAACTTTCTATGTCAACCATGTAACATGGAAAGCTATAATACTTAGGATAACAGATAATCTAATAATACCTAAATAACACATTTCCTAAACAAATGTTATTTGTTCAAAATTTCCCAGGCCAGAGTAACTATCAACATGATATCAATTGCTCAAATATATCTATCAAAAGAAGTTTAGCCTATTCTACAATGTCTCAATTGGACTTTATGATGTTAACTTTCATATAAGGTTCTGAGCTGCTTTACTTCATTTGATTACTCACGCTTGTTCAAAAGTATTGTTGTTTGAGGACCTATATCCACGTTGGATGTCCTCGAGATAAATAGGAGAAAGGAGACATCGGAGTCCAGACGGTAAAATTACAAGATCATTTTCTCTTTCCAATAGAAGTCCATATTGACTTAACCATATCGTGGGTTGACTCAGTGGTCAATAAAAGTCATGCAAATAATAAATGACTTAGAAGGAATGACTTCAAGTCATGTAGCAACCTCCAATTTAATATGCTATGAATTTTCTTGACAACCAAATATACTAGGGTCAAACAGTTGTCCATGAGAATAATCTAGATACTCGCGAATAAAAAAAAATCACCATTAATCCGCAGAAATATGCCAGGAAAAGAGAAGGGAAGATGATTATTAACAAGTAGAACGTGCGCTAAACAAGAAAGAAGAAGAAGAAGAGCCTTCATACTTGCCTGAGCATCGTACATAATAAGGGAGGCGTAAACTACTGTTATGCCAAAAATGGAATCTGCAAGACCCCTGCGATTAAAGCACAGACACATAAGTTCTTTAAAACAAAAGCCAAACTACAAAGAAACGCAAATCAAGTAGCTGATTACCTCTCAACGCCGAGGATTGTGGCAGCAGCGACCACCGCCTGAAACATTTGCATAACAACAGCAGCGACGGTGGTGATTACGAATGTTAATTACAGAATTCAAAACATAGAGAACAAATAGAGTTTACTAACAGAGGAATGAGTAGAAGGAAAGCCTCCAGCCTCAAAGGCAGTTCTGAAGTTAAACTCTCTGCCATAAAAAAGAACAGAAGTGAAAGGCTTCGCGAGTTGCCCAATCGCAGCGGACACGCCGGCGGCGACTAAAACCTAGAAGAAGAAAAAAAATTGAGCAAAATTCACGGCAATATTCCTCCATTGAGAACAAGAGAGAGGCTCTATCGATACTGAATGAGATGAAGGCAACAGATTACCTTGTTGTGGCTGAGTTGAACGATTTCGTCAAGCAATATAGCTCTCGGGGAAGGGCTTGATTTTCTGAGACGAATGTGTTGTTGATGGCAATGATGAGTAATTAGCCGTGCCTGAGACGGAAAAGGAACGGCGGTGGCGGAGCTCCACCATGGCAATGACATTCTTCTTCTCTTCCGTCTTCAATGGCGGCGAGGATTCTGAGAGAATATATACTGGGCAAGAAGTTTTGGAGTTAAATTCCCATGGTAGCGGCCATTTTCAATCAGTTTTCGAGTTCAGTAGGGACCTGTTTATCACCAATCTCCGTCTTATCATCTCCGTCGGAAACAAGGGAAATATGTCACGCCGTATGTTAACCAATTATTTTTCGTTAGCACAACAAATATGTGTGACTAAGAGTATTTTAACCTCGAATTTTGGAAGGAGTATATATATATATATACCTGTCAAATTACGGTCGCTTACTTTTGCAAAGTTATTTTTCATTTCAATCACGAATGGTTTTCATACCTGCACAAAGTCGTGTGTTGTTGTATAATAGTTTTTTTTTTTTTTTTTTTTATATAATATATATTTTTTTTAACTAAATCATTCCAATCGGATTAGAACAATTGTGAAAACCACGAATCAAACTCTCTAAAGTAGGACTTACATGAAACAAATCGGATCAGAACATGTAGTGAAAATCAGGAATCTAACTCTCTAAAGTAGGTCTCACATGAAAACAAATGAACTTTTTGTGTTCCCTTCGCCTTCGTGTTGTTACCAATGACGACGAGTGTGATGAAAATCGAGGCGCGATGGTCATGACAGTTTCGCCGACTTTGATGATGAGGAGTTTGAACTTGGCTAAAATGCGGGCAAGACCATGAAAAACAATGATAGACAAAGCGACACCCATATGAATACAATAAACGGGTCGTAGTCGACGGTCTTACGGAGGATGAAGGGGACACCGATGTCGAAGAGGAGAAATACATACATTTTCCAGCGAGGGCGATTTTGAAAACCATATGTCCGTTGCGACGGATAGAGGACAAATCAAACTCGAGGCCGACGAGAAATAAAAAGAACAACAAACTAATATTGGCGACCAATTCAAGAATGATAGCACTCCATTGAAGAAAAATCTAGTGCAGATAAGCTTTATTTCTACCAAAAGTCGGTGGATCGAGTAGAATCATGCCTTGAAATTGAAAATCCCTCCATTAATAAAATTGAAAAAACAGCCCAATAAAATAAGAGAATAAGTGGAAAAGGTTTTGCCCTTAGATTACCCGTCTACTATAATTTTCATATGCATTAAAAAAAAAAAAAAAAAAAAAAAAAAAAAAAAAAAAAAAAAAAAAAAAAAACTTTACAATTGACATGTACTCATCCTCTTTAAATTGGAGATTCAAATCACCATACTCCATTTATACTAAAATTAAAATATAAAAAATTGCATAAAGAAAACTAAGAGTTAATAGATCTCTACCCTAATATATGAAATGTAGGTTTGAATTTCTACTTATTTAATTGAGTTATGTTTATCGAATTTAGAGGTATTTACATTTGAAAAATATCACATTAATCCAGTTATTATACACGAAAAAAAAATCGATTACACATCACATTAATGTTTCTATCTAATAGTTTAGATTATATATTCTGGATTTAAATAATTGGGATTATAATAAGTTGGTGTCCTTAAACATCCTTGACTCAACTTTGTGTCTAATTAGTGGTAGATTTGTTCAACATTTTTCAAGCTAAGAGTCCTATTAGAGTCAAAATTCAATCTCATGTTTAATAGATAGTTTATTTGTAAAAGAGTCCAACATGTCATGCTTACTAAGACGTGATTGAAAATTTAGAGATTTATTAGACATTTTTTTTTTAAGGTTAGAGTAATCACACAGAATAAGTATTTACTTACTAAACACATTTTTTAAGGTGAAGGCATGTTATTAAATTCCTATCTATATTGTCAAACTGACCATAATTCAATTGACATGTACTACCTCCCTTAAGATCAGAGGTTCAATCACCATGTTGTTGGTTCAATAATATAAACATGAACAATAAATTGACATCTCATATCACTAACTTGGACATAATATTAATAACAATATATTTTAATTTGTTTTTTTAGTACAACAATTGTGGGGTTGAGAATTGAACTTTCGACCTTAAGGGGAGGAGTGCATACCAATTAACGCCTAGCTCCATCACTCCCTGCGTGCACGTCCCCCACTACGTCATTGACAAACGAGCATCGTCTAAGCAAGCCCACCCCTCCAACTCTACTCACCATCCTGCTTTCTCTTCTTGCCCGACGAAGGGACGTGGGAAGCTCACTTTAACCATTTTAACTTATTTAAAAATGGTGAAATACTTGTTTATTAGTTTTAAAATGTGTATGGATTTATTATTTTTGCAATTCTTTTAGAAATATCTATCAATATTAACCATGATCATAACTCAATCGACATACACGTGAGAATTAGGATGTCACAACATTAGTCATGATCATAATTCAATCCACATAAACATGATGATTAGGATGTCCTATATATATCAACGTTGGACACAAATTCATAAATATATGAGGGTACTTTTGACCCAAAAAAAAAAAAAAAAAACCCACCTGCGCCCATCAGAAATTGCACAAAACAGAAAAAGGATCTTGAATTTGATCTCCGAAGTGTCGACTGAACAAGAGCAGAGAGTCCAAAGGCAATCCAATCGAAGCATTTGAAAGTTCTAATTTCTAGCGCCGTCGTAGATTCGAAGACTGCAAAAGCAAAACCCCCCAATAAACCCTAAACACCAGTGATTTTTGTTTATCCCCGGGGAGATCAGTGTAAGTAATGGGACTTATTAGCCGTCGATGAAGCTCCGACCAACATTTCTCCGACCCATCATCACCTATTTAGTTCCAAAACCTCCATGGTTCCACTTATTTCATTCGCCCACTGACCCAATCGCCACTTCCAATGAGGTATCCACCATAATCGAAACTGTTGACCCCATCGAAGATGCATTGGAAATCATAGCCCCCCATATATCGCCTGATATAATTACCTCCATCATTCAAGAACAGCCGAATCCACGACTTGGATTTCGACTTTTTATATGGTCGTTGAGAAGAAAGCGCCTGTGCTGCAGCGCCGCGCATAATTTGATCATCGGCAGGTTAGTAAACGACAATGCCTTCGAATTATATTGGAAAACTCTTCAAGAGCTTAAGGATTCTGCAATTGAAATTCCATCGGATGCTTTCTCTGTGTTGATTGAGGCTTACTCAAAAGTGGGTATGGATGAGAAGGCCGTTGAATCGTTTGGTCTGATGAGGGATTTTGACTGTAAGCCCAACATTTTTGCTTTCAATTTGATTTTGCATGTTTTGGTGCGAAGAGAAGCGTTTTTGTTAGCATTAGCAGTGTATAATAAGATGCTGAAGTGTAATTTGAATCCTAATGTGGTTACCTACAGCATTTTGATTCATGGATTCTGTAAAACTAGTAAAACTCAAGACGCCCTTGTACTGTTTGATGAAATGACTGATAGAGGGATATTGCCCAACGAGATAACTTATTCCATTATTCTTTCTGGATTGTGTCAAGCTAAGAAAATTGATGATGCACTGAGATTGTTCAGTAAGATGAGAGCTAGTGGGTGTAGTCCAGATGTAATAGCCTACAATGTTTTGCTTAATGGACTTTGTAAGTTAGGTTATTTTGATGAAGCTTTTGCATTGTTGCAATCATTTAAAAAGGATGGCCATATTCTTGGAGTCAAGGGGTATAGTTGTTTGATAGATGGCTTGTTTAGGGCTAGGAGATATGATGAAGCACATATGTGGTACCAGAAAATGTTGAGGGAAAACATCGAGCCTGACGTTATCTTGTATACTATAATGATCCAAGGTTTATCACACGAAGGCAGGGTTAACGATGCATTGGCGTTGTTAGGTGAGATGACAGAAAGAGGGTTTAGTCCAGATACTACTTGTTACAATGCTTTAATTAAAGGATTTTGTGATATGGGTCTTTTGGATAAGGCTCAGTCTCTTCGACTCGAGATTTCAAACCACGACTGTTTCCCTGACAACAACACTTACTCCATTCTCATTTGTGGTATGTGCAGGAATGGGCTAATTGGTGAGGCACAACATGTATTCAATGAAATGGAGAAGCTTGGATGCCTTCCTTCTGTTGTGACCTTCAATTCTCTCATTGATGGACTTTGCAAAGCCGGTAGGCTTGAGGAAGCTCACCTTTTATTTTACAAAATGGAGATAGGAAGAAAACCTTCTTTGTTTCTTCGGCTTTCTCAGGGTGCCAATAAGGTTCTTGATACGGCCGGTCTCCAAGTTATGATGGAGCAATTATGTGAGTCGGGAATGATTCTTAAGGCCTACAAGCTTCTTATGCAGCTAGTTGGGAGTGGGGTTTTGCCAGATATTCGGACTTACAACATCCTAATCAATGGATTTTGCAAGAACAACAACATTAATGGCGCTTTCAAGCTCTTCAAGGACATGCAACTCAAAGGACGCTTGCCAGATTCGGTTACATATGGGACTCTAATAGATGGGCTCCATAGAGTTGGCAGGGATGAGGATGCACTAGGGATTTTTAAACAAATGGTAAACAATGGGTGCAAGCCTGATTCTTCTGTTTACAAGTCCATCATGACTTGGTCGTGTCGAAAAAAGAAGGTTTCACTAGCTTTTAGTGTTTGGATGAAGTATCTGAGGAATTTTCGTGGCTGGAAAGATGAAAAGGTCAAAGTAATCGAGGAAAGTTTTGATAAAGGAGAGCTTGAAAAGACAATTCGGAGATTAATCGAAATGGACTTGAAATCAAAAGACTTTGACTTAGCTCCATACACCATTTTTCTCATTGGATTGTGTCAAGCAGAGAGGGTTTCTGAAGCCTTTGCAATATTTTCTGTTCTCAAGGACTTCAAAACGAATATAAGTTCAGCAAGTTGTGTGATGTTGATCGGTCGGCTTTGCGTGGAAGGAAAACTTGACCTGGCCATGGATGTTTTTCTTTATACACTAGAAGAAGGCTTTATGTTGATGCCTCGAATTTGTAACCAATTGCTGTGGCATCTTCTTCATTTGGAGGACATGAAGGACCATGCTTTTGTTCTTATACGTAGAATGGAGGCTTTTGGATATGATATGAATGCTCATCTCCACCACAGTACTAAGTTACTTCTTCATGATCATTGGAAGTCATTGAAAGCTAAAGCTTTCTTGCCCAGATACTCGCAGCGGTTGCCAATTCACAGCAAAGAATCCTAAATGCCACATTTCCTATGGTTGAAAATAAGTAGAGGAGGACTTGCTTAGTAGTTGTTAGGAGTTAGTCCTCCCTAATTTAGTGAAGTACTTCTTCCTCGATTAAGAGCCCCGGGATTGGAAAGTTGGCTTGTCGAACCAATATAGAGTAGGTACCCGTACCAATAATGTTGATAATTTTTCATTCATACTTTTGCTCTACAATTTTGTACAACTATCTGATATTAACTTGGAAAGAGGAATATAAGATTATTTGGAAACATGGCAGCAAGTCTTTGTATTAGAGAAGTGGCATTTAGGAAGCTTTTTGTTGTTTGATAGTTGTGGCATGTGGATGTGTTAAAATTGATTAAAATCCAAGTGTTTAGGGCTCAGGCTTTCGCCGTGACGGAGGCGGAGGCAGCGGCGGTGGATAACGGTGACAACGGAGGAGACGACCTAGTGCCGTGGAACGAATAACAGAGGCTTTTAAAGAAAATTTTCTAGCTTTTTATCTTTTAGTCTTTTTCTCTCTCTCTCTCTCTCTCTCTCTCTCTTCCAAGATGGAGGGAAAAGGCTAATTGTTATAGTTTCTCTAATTCGATCCATCAAAATCCTTTGAGTTTTGCAGAATCTCTTGGATATTTGTTTAGCTCGTGGTTTTCTCTGCTGCTGTTCTCATTTTTGCGGTATGTGCCTCCTCCTTGTCTTTGTATGTTTGCCTTTTTGTATCTTCATGGAATGATTTTTTTCGGTTTCGTAATGCACCAGAAATGCGAGGCACATGATTTGAATTTTCGATTTCTACTTGTGCATCGTTTGATGAGTATTTCCATTTGTTTTACGTGTTTAATCTGTTATCTCAGCAATTTTTTTTTTTTTTTTGAATAAGAAACTTCATACAAGTATAATCCTCCACAAAAGATACCAACAAACTAAAGGCAGTGGGGGAGAACACCCCCAACAACTACACAAAAAGATAAATAACTGTGGGTAAAGAAATTCACCAACAAACTGCTGAATTTTGGACAAAGTTACTCAAAGCTTAAAGACTTATCTTCAAACGTCAGGTGCGACAAAAGGGCTCTAAAAGCAATAGGCATAACATAACTACCATCATCCATCTTTTCAAGAAGACAAAATGAGAGACCCATCATCCCGACTAAGAAAGTCGAAGCAAACTCACAATGAGAAATAAGTGATCAAGAGAATCTCCATCTTTTAAACGAGTCTACATCTCGAATGCGAGAGAACGCAATTTCTAAACTTTGTTGATTTGAATGTATCGTGTGTATTTGTTGTTGTTTTCGTTATGTTTGTTGGAGATTTGAATCGGCATTTTTAATTTCAATCTGTGTTCAGTGAATCAAATACTGCTATCATGATGCCTCAAAGGATGAAAATATCCGTGGATATGTCGATATATCCGTGGATATATCCTAAATCGAAGGCTTCGATATAGATATTAAAGGGTAATGGATATATCCAATATCGTTTATAAATACTCATAAAACATAAAAAATATCATATATTAAATTTAATATGAACCTAGATACTACTAACTAGATCTATAACTTAGATTGAAAGTAAAATAACTTAAATATTAATTTAAATATAATTTTTAAAAAAAATTGATTTACAGAAATATTCATGGATATCGATATTTTATCGATATATCCATGGATATATCCGTAAAATTGAAATGCCGATATCAACATGGATATCGATATTTTCATCCTTGGATGCCTCTGAGAGCAATTTTCTTCTCCTTCGCCCTCTCTTCCCCTTAACCATTTTTTTTGGGAAATTATGTTCCTCTCTTCTTCAACAATATTTAAATAATAATAATAATAATAATAATAATAGTTATAAAAGATTGAGATTCATCCATTCTCATATGGGAACGTCAAAAGAAACAAATTTATTTTATCCCGGTTGAGGCTGAGCTCGCCATCGGGATAGCAAAAAAAACGGTGCTATTTTGAGCGATTACCCGAATTATACTTTCACTCGCAAAAAAGAAATTATCTAAAGGGCTGAAACAATATGATTTAGATGTATTAAAAAATTAAGAGAAAAAAATTAATTTAAAACTAATAATTGTATAAATTTAAACTCTAAACTTTTATAATTGAATCAATTTAGACTTTATGTAACAAGAAAAATTGATCATATTAATGAAAAAACGTTACTATCGATTTGACTCTAGTATTTTTCTCTAATTTACATCGATACATGCACTTCAAGAAGTATTAAGTTATGCATTAACAATCTTATGACGAACTTCTAACGATGAATCTAAAATGATTTAATTATAAATTTTTAGGGTTTAAATTGATACAATTATTAATTTAAAGGTTTAATTTTGAAAAATTGTAACAAATGTCAATTTATAGTAAAATAATTAAAAATATATCACTTTCAGATATGACAATTTCTATCCCTAATATGATATATCGCTGATAGAGCTGATAGAAGTTTATCGTTGATAGAAGTTTATCGATAGAAGTCTATTGCTGATAGACTCAATTTTTTTTATAGATTTTTGTCAGTGATAGAAGTCTATCAGTGATAGTCATATATCAACGATAGAGTCTATCGGTAATAGCCACTGATTTTTTGCCATATTTGCAAAATGTTTTAAAGTTTGCTAAATTTGTAATTATTTTGGGCCTGATTGCTGTTTGTGCAACCAACCTTTTAATTTGAAGTGATACAAATTCAAAGTTTAAAGATATAAATTGATTTGTTTTTTCAAAAAATTAAAATCTATATTTCTAATTTATATCTAAGGATGATTAAAGGCAATAGTTGTTAACAAGAACATAGTTTAAGATGTATCGCCTGGTAACAGGTTCAATTCCCCACCCCAATAACGGTATAAAAAAAAAAAAAAAAAAAAAACCATTTACGAGGGAAGCCTCGGCGCCAAGGAGTATGTTTTGTGTACTCCGCCGGTAAGAAACCGAAAACACCAACACAAAGGCGAACGAGAGAAAACAGAGTCAACATAGCCATAAAGATGGACGGAGAACTGCCGACGGCACCGGCTCCGGCTCCGTTGTCCATCCACCCGGCCGTAGCACCGCTATCATTCTTACTTGGAACATGGAGAGGCAAAGGCGAGGGTGGATTTCCCACCATCAATTCCTTCTCTTAT
Organism: Herpetospermum pedunculosum; assembly: GCA_028017165.1. Lineage (NCBI taxonomy): Eukaryota > Viridiplantae > Streptophyta > Magnoliopsida > Cucurbitales > Cucurbitaceae > Herpetospermum > Herpetospermum pedunculosum. The sequence continues at coordinate 5,948,102 of CM051529.1, read as the reverse complement.
GGCGAGGAACTCCATTTCTCCCATTCCGGCAAGGTAAACCTTCAACTCCTTATTCTTCGTCTCTATTTCTTCTCGTCGTCGAGATCATCTTATTACTATGATTATACTCGTCTGATTTCACGCGATTGGACTATGCGTATTGGTATTTAGTCTAATCGGTTATCTTCATTGTTTGGGGATTTTGGAATGCGATGATGGACGGAGAAGCCAGCGATTTCCTACAGTCAAAAGACTTGGAAGATCGATTCTGGAGAGCCAATGCACGCGGAGAGTGGCTATTGGCGTCCCAAGCCCGATGGTACCATTGAGGTTGTCATCGCTCAAAGCACTGGTCTCGTTGAAGTTCAGGTCAACCATCGCTATCTCTCCTTCTCTTGTGCTTTACTAACTATTGCATTCAAATTCATAGGCCAGAAGAGAATTGTTGTTGAAATTAGACGTGTTTATGTTTTCCGATTTCGATTTCGAAAAGTACTGATCGAAACTCACGGATTTGTGACATGATGCAAAAAGGCTCTAACAATATAAATCTACACGAGTATCTAGCGCTTCTGCTATGCTTTATCTAGTTATAATTTCGCGGGTAAGACTGAAAAATAGTGGAAAGGATAATTCATTTGCTACAAATTCTCTGGTTCTACGAATTGGAAGCATAGCTTATCCAGTTGTTATTTACTAGACCAAAAAGTTAGACGTTGGAATCTCTATCGAAATGTTGAACTCAAAAAAAAATTCTCCAGTTCTGCGAAGCACATAGTTATTTACTTGCAAAGGTTTTAATCCTTATTCCTTAATGCCCAATTTTTCTCACAAATAAATGTGAGTTCATCAGGGGTTTAGGTATTGTTTTTTATTTATTTATTATTATTTTTTTTTTTTGGAGGGTGGAGGGGAGGGAGGATACATATATTTCTATGAAATGGATGCAATGTATATGTATTTAAAAGAATCCAAAGGAGGTTATAGAAAAAGAAAAGAAAATAAAATTTAACTAGTAGGGTATAGAAGAGGAATGTTTGAACATGTTTGAACTAGAACTTCAAAGAGAAGCAACAAGGTTTAGGTAATTCGTTATCTGTGTAGGAAATCATGTACTAAAAAAGTTGGTATTTCATTTGAAGGTCAACTTTGTTGGGAATGTGACCAAAGTCTCACATTGACCTTGAGTAGATAAGGAAATGATCATGATTCATGGGTATATAAGTGAGGGACAATACATCCCTTGGCATGAAGCCTTTTGGGTGAAACCAAAAGTAAAGCCATGAGGGCTTACACCAAAAGTGGACAATATTATATCATTGTGGAGATGTGTGAAAGGTCCCTTGTCCCTAACAAGCTTTATGGATAGATTCTGTGGTTGAAGCGGATAAGTCCGAAATGATACTAAACTGCTGAAATCCCTCCTGATGATTAGATTCCTCCGAAATGAAACTAAGCCACCATTAAATCCAAGATTCTGGGGATGTTCTCTTAATAGGATTTGGTTTTAAAATAAGCCACCATTAAATCCCTCCGAAATGAAAATAAGCCACCATATTAAATCCAAGATTCTGGGGAGGTTCTCTTAATAGGATTTGGTTTTAAAATGAATCAGCAGCAAGATCTGATGATTAGATATGACTTTTAGATGAAGAAAGAGAAGAAAAATAGATTCATATCGCTTGCTAATGAGAACTTCCAGTTTACCATAAAAGCTCTCATTTCTATAGCCAATTTTTATTTGCTTTTATAACCAGTATTATTTGCATCAGCACCATCAACTTCTGAATATTGTTTTCCATTTTTTAAAACTATAAAAAGTTATTGCAACTCATTGAGACATTTCTTTTACTTTTCATTTAATTTGACCCGATTTCGCTCTCTCTTCCAGAAAGGAACATATAATGCAGAAGAGAAATTGATAAAGCTCCAAAGTGAACTTGTGGGGAATGCTTCTAAGGTAACATTTACTAGATCATCATTATTCAGGGAAATATAAAATACATATATATTATTATTAGGTTTCAAATTTCCTTGTTCCAATCTTCCTGTTACAACCAAAGTGAGCATAGCTCAGCTCACATTAAGTATGTGCCCTCGATCAAGAGGTCTGAAGTTCGAATCCCTCCACCCTGTGTTGAACTCAAAGAAAAAAAAAATCTTCTTGTTTCATGATTGATGGTTAATTGTCATCATCGCTAACTATGACAATTAAAAACCTTAGAGAGAAAACGTCTCGAGGGTTAGACCTGTGTAACCTAGGGTTAAGAAGTTAAGCCTTTTTTTAGTAATGAGTTTGCTCATCCCACAAGTTTATGAACCCAATCTTATGAAATCTACACTTTATAACTACGTACTAGTGACAGGAACTGAAGTTTCTATAATCTCTTTGTTTTACAATCCAAACACGCCTTCCATAGACCCAATATATTCCAATTCTAGGCTTCATAAATTGAGACTTATTAAAATCTTGTGCCAAACATCCCTTTACCAATCTATAAGTGTTAGTCTTTTGAACGGATGATAAATGTACATTTGACAATAGCTTAACTAGTTAAGGCATTATAACCTCGGCCAAAAAGTTAGATGTTTGAATCTCCACCCTCACATATTGTTGAACTCAAAATGAGAGATGATAAATGAAAACCATAAAAAAAACGTCTTAGAGAGGAGATACTGCTCGTCCCCATTTGTCTGATACAATACACAAGATACCAGACAAGATCAGGGTTCTTTTTTCTTCATTTTCATCAAGAAGTACTCTGCAACTGTGTGAATAGTTATCGTCTGGTTTCTTTCTCTTTTTGTTCACATTGCACTCATATAATATATGCTAGTATTTTGGTTGTGGAACTTTTGAGGGAGACGCATTTCTTTTTTTGAGTACAATAAATGTAGGGTATAGAGATTTGAACCTTCGTTCTTAAGAGGAGTACATGTCAATTACCGTTGAGCTATGCTCCCTTTGGCACGAGGGAGACAAAGTTAATGGACGTGTGATAAATCATATGTTTAAATTGCTTGGTAATCAATAATCTGTAATACTTGTATCAACAATCAACATAACCAGGCAAAGCCAGACTATTTATATCTGTTTATGGAACAGGTGAAAGAAATAACCAGAGTTTTTAAACTGGGTGATGGAGATCTTTCCTATGTGGTTCAGATGGCTACCGGCTTAACCAGTCTTCAACCACACTTAAAAGCCTTGCTTACTAAAGTTTAACGCAAAACAAAATGGTTCATAAATCCTTCCCTTAATTTTCTCTTAATGGACTGAAGTAGCTAAGAATACTGTAAGCTACAATAATTTTATATTGAATTGAAATTATCATGTTTCTATGTTTATTTCCATGTTTCTGTAGCTTTTATTCCCCATCTCTCTCCCTAGAGTAACATCTAATAAAAAAAAATTCAAATATAAGATTTGTTGTTATTAAATTTGAAAAAGATAGTGTTATCAACTATTAATATAGTTTCTGTCTAAAACTATTAATATAGTTTGCCAATTTGACCATAGTTCAACTGACATATAAACTATTGCGTAAGAGGTCAAATGTTCGAGTCCTCTACTTCACATGTGAGCATAGCTCAATTTGGTTAAAAGAATATTATGTGATAAGCTTTAAATAACCTATTTCTTGGTTGCTCTTCATTTATGTCCTAGCAAAAATTGATACCAATTAGGGTCTATTTGGCAATATTTCTTGTAGTTGCTCTTCATTTATTTATGTCTCACTGGATTATCCTTTTACTTGAGGAAAGTTTGATTATCCTTTCTCATTTCTTGCTCTCTTTCTTTTTTTATTATAAAAAATGAATAAGAATAAATTACAAGTTTAGTTTAATTGGTCTCTAAACTTTCAATTTTGTGTCTATTTAGTATATAAACTTTTAAAAGCGTCTAATTGGTCTCTGAACTTTCAATTTTGTATCAAATAGATCCCTAAACTTTTAATTGTGTATATAATAGGTCATTGACATATTCAAATAATTTTAAAATTAATTGATAATTGAACTATTATATATAAAATTGAATTTTATGTTGAATAGATTCGCGAATTTTAAAAAAATGTCGAAAAGGTCAATGAACTATTAGACACAAAATTGATTTTTTTTTAAATGTATTGGACACAAAATTAAAAGTTCAAGAATCTAATAGTCAGTTTTTAAGGTTTAAAGATCTATTGGACACAAAATTAAAAGTTTAAGGACATATTAGACACTGTTGAAAATTTAGGGACCAAATAGACACAGAATTATAATTTAACCAATGAATAAACAAAACGGTAATTAATACTACACAAAATATATCTAAATGCATCAACTCAACTGATATGATGTATGACTATCGACTAAGCTGTCAGGCTTAAATCTCCCCTGATGTTGTAACAAAATATATCTTAATCTAAATCTTAAAAGATTGATTTATCATTAAAAGATGTGATAAAATAAATTTCTCTTGTTACACTACAAAATAAATTGTATTCTACAAGGATATATTTTTTTTAAATGTAGGGATTATTTATTTAGATTAGACGGCTAATTAACATTATTATTTTCTTGAGTTAGGCACAATATCTCTAATTTAAGAAATATAAGGGAAAAGGGAAAATAAATTTAATGGATCACAGCTCACAAGTCACAGCAACACGTGAATATACACGACTTAATTAAAGGAAAGATTTAAAAAATATCTTGGTCAAGTTATTTTTTTTATTTATTATTATTATTATTTTTTTAACTTTTTCGTCCATTTAAGTTAACATTAGATCACAAAAAAAAGATCTCATAGATTTGAACTAATATTTATAAATCGTCACTTTTTCAATTATTAAGTAACAGCCAACAGGTTACTTGTTAAACTATTTTATTTTTGAGATGTGAGAGTGTTTAACAACTAGCTAGGATAATTTCAAAAAAAAAACAACTAGCTAGGATGACTTAAATTAATTCAATGCATTAACTTGGATGTTTAGATAATTTTTTTTTGTTTTTTAAGATTAAATTTGCTAGCTTACTTAAAAAAAAAAAATCTACTTTTAAGAATGTTGATAAGAAATTTTTTTGATATATTTTTTTTTTACAATATGTAAGGGTAGGAAATCGAACTTATGACCTCTTAGTCACTAGATCGTACATCAGGTTGAGTGTTCGTGATGTTAATTTATTAATAAACTTGAAGTTTAGTTATTTTATTTTGTTTATATTTAGAGCTACTAATACAAATCACTCAACGATTACATTTCAACTCGAGTTTTTGGAAGGGATTGGAGAAACAATTTATGAACTAAAATTAACCATTCCTTGGGAAAAATTGAATGAGATAAATATCATAAAATGTTAGATTTGAATAAAAATTTGAAAGATGAATAATTATAAAACATCCCAAAAACAAGAAGACAAAAGGAAGCAAATGCATATGATATTGAAGCCTTTTTTCTAATGTGGACAAAAATGGCAGAGGAAGAGGTCAAGAAATTATGAGGAAATGAAAAGAAAAGATGAGTGTGGGAGCAGAGAGGCAAGATTTGGGGTAAATCAGTCATTTTAATCTTCTTTATTATTTTGGATATTATTATTTATTTTTTTCATGTGGATTTGGGATTTGATTGAGGGAGAATTTATTATTGTAAATATTGGTTTAGATTTGAAATTGGTATATTTTCTTTCCCTTTTTTTTTCATTCGCTTCCTAAATCATCTTTTATTATTTTCTCTCTTTTTGTGAGTTTTGATTTTTTTTTTTCTCCTAAACAAAATCTATTAAATATCTTTTCTAAAAGACTAAAACTATTATTTTCTCCCACCTAAATTAATTCTCACATATTCTTTCCCCAAAACTCCCCTATTATTTTTTAAAGTAGAAACCTATTTTTTTTTTTTTTTTTGTCTCCTCTTACCTTCATTCTCATCCTAATATACCAATTCTTCTATCTCTATTTTATCTTTCTTCAAATTCAATGACTCCCACCAACAAGAGCATAGCTCAATTAGTATGATGTATGAATTAGTGACCATGAGGTCCTAGATTCGATCATCACCCACACATGTTGGCAAAAAAAAAAAAAAAATCCAACGACTCCCAGCTCTCTCCCTACAATTTTCCCTCAACCCACCTATAAAGTTTTGCATCGTACAAACGCACAAACGCCGCATTCGCTTGCGGAAATGTTAGAGTATTTAATATTATGTTATTTCTTATATGTATAAGCCTTCTTACCTTTCTACCTTTACTACTTAAGGTTTGTTCTAGTCTTAGTTTGTGAATTTAAGGTTGTGATGTAGCCTACCAAAGAGAGTTCTCTCAACAAGTTTATTTATGAATCAAAAGTTAATGAATAGATAGAATAATTTCTCTATTTATAGAGAATGAAAAGTAAAAAAAAAAACTAAAAGGATTAACCAAGAATTAAACATGAGTAATATGAATTTAACCCTTATCCTACTACATCAGTTTGGTAAGGTTGATGCCCTAATTCTATACAACTTTCATATTATTCTTCTTTCTCTATATATTCTCTATTACTGTTTCACTCTGTAGCCATTATCATTGTTTTTCATGTTTAAAGACCTATTAGACACAAAATTAAAAAATTTAGGTATCAATTAAACATTTTTTAAAGCTTAGATACCAAATAGACACAAACTTAAAAGTTTAAAGACTAAATTTGTAACTTAACCTAAAGTATAATATTACAAATGTAGAAGTAAAGGATTCAAATATTTGGTGCGCAAAGTTGAATTGAGTTGTCTGGGTTAATATGTGTGTGGAGTTAATTTTCACGTGGAGCCGCCTCTTCTCAAATTTTCAACTAAAAGATGTCAGATTTTCTACATGTAACAATTCTACTTGTTAAGGAAAACCGGACCTCCACAATGATATGATATTGTCCACTTTGGGCCGAAACCCGCATGGCTTTGCTTTTGGTCACCCAAAAGGCCTCATATCAATGGAGAATATTTTCCCTCCTTATATACCATGATCTTCCCCTAATTTTAACCGATGTGGGACTTTGGTCGCACTCCAACAATCCTCCCCTCGAACAAAGTACCACCGAGAACCTCCCCTCAAATTGTCATATTTATCCGTCTTATCTAGGGCAAACTCCTTCCACTGGAGCACAACCGCCTTTCCGATAGAGCGCTTTTATCTAGGGCAAACTCCTTCCACTGGAGCACAACCGCCTTTCCGATAGAGCGCTTTTATCTAGGGCAAACTCCTTCCACTGGAGCACAACCGCCTTTCCGATAGAGCGCTTTTATCTAGGGCAAACTCCTTCCACTGGAGCACAACCGCCTTTCCGATAGAGCGCTTTTATCTAGGGCAAACTCCTTCCACTGGAGCACAACCGCCTTTCCGATAGAGCGCTTTTATCTAGGGCAAACTCCTTCCACTGAAGCACAACCGCCTTTCCGATAGAGCGCTTTTATCTAGGGCAAACTCCTTCCACTGGAGCACAACCGCCTTTCCGATAGAGCGCTTTTATCTAGGGCAAACTCCTTCCACTGGAGCACAACCGCCTTTCCGATAGAGCGCTTTTATCTAGGGCAAACTCCTTCCACTGGAGCACAACCGCCTTTCCGATAGAGCGCTTTTATCTAGGGCAAACTCCTGCGCTTTTATCTAGGGCAAACTCCTTCCACTGGAGCACAACCGCCTTTCCGATAGAGCGCTTTTATCTAGGGCAAACTCCTTCCACTGGAGCACAACCGCCTTTCCGATAGAGCGCTTTTATCTAGGGCAAACTCCTTCCACTGGAGCACAACCGCCTTTCCGATAGAGCGCTTTTATCTAGGGCAAACTCCTTCCACTGGAGCACAACCGCCTTTCCGATAGAGCGCTTTTATCTAGGGCAAACTCCTTCCACTGGAGCACAACCGCCTTTCCGATAGAGCGCTTTTATCTAGGGCAAACTCCTTCCACTGGAGCACAACCGCCTTTCCGATAGAGCGCTTTTATCTAGGGCAAACTCCTTCCACTGGAGCACAACCGCCTTTCCGATAGAGCGCTTTTATCTAGGGCAAACTCCTTCCACTGGAGCACAACCGCCTTTCCGATAGAGCGCTTTTATCTAGGGCAAACTCCTTCCACTGGAGCACAACCGCCTTTCCGATAGAGCGCTTTTATCTAGGGCAAACTCCTTCCACTGGAGCACAACCGCCTTTCCGATAGAGCGCTTTTATCTAGGGCAAACTCCTTCCACTGGAGCACAACCGCCTTTCCGATAGAGCGCTTTTATCTAGGGCAAACTCCTTCCACTGGAGCACAACCGCCTTTTCGATAGAGCGCTTTTATCTAGGGCAAACTCCTTCCACTGGAGCACAACCGCCTTTCCGATAGAGCGCTTTTATCTAGGGCAAACTCCTTCCACTGGAGCACAACCGCCTTTCCGATAGAGCGCTTTTATCTAGGGCAAACTCCTTCCACTGGAGCACAACCGCCTTTCCGATAGAGCGCTTTTATCTAGGGCAAACTCCTTCCACTGGAGCACAACCGCCTTTCCGATAGAGCGCTTTTATCTAGGGCAAACTCCTTCCACTGGAGCACAACCGCCTTTCCGATAGAGCGCTTTTATCTAGGGCAAACTCCTTCCACTGGAGCACAACCGCCTTTCCGATAGAGCGCTTTTATCTAGGGCAAACTCCTTCCACTGGAGCACAACCGCCTTTCCGATAGAGCGCTTTTATCTAGGGCAAACTCCTTCCACTGGAGCACAACCGCCTTTCCGATAAAGCTCATACCACGGATTACTATTGGGAGATTCCTTTATTCGATACTCAGGATTTTTACAAACAGGATTAAGGGCATGGGCTCTGATACCACTTGTTAAGGAAAACCGGACCTCCACAATGATATGATATTGTCCACTTTGGGCCGAAACCCGCATGACTTTGCTTTTGGTCACCCAAAAGGCCTCATATCAATGGAGAATATTTTCCCTCCTTATATACCATGATCTTCCCCTAATTTTAACCGATGTGGGACTTTGATCGCACTCCAACACTACTTGAGATAGACAAAATACTCTTGTTTCACAGGAAGAATTACAATATATTTTCAGGCATTAAAAAACATTCAATATAATGGATGAATCACTCCAATTTTTTCATAGTTTGGTTAAATAACTCAACCAAACCAAATCAAACCAAACCTAATCTCAACCCAACCCAACCCAACCCAAATGAGTGGGCGGTTTAACTTTGCATTTGAGATCAACATAAGCATAGTGTATTCCAATCATTCATAATGTGTGAAGGAAAAAAAAAAAAAAAAAAGGTCCAAATAGTCAAGCAACAGAAACTTACGCGCAATTGAATTGAAATTAGAGAGATTATGGAGATTTGATTTGGACATTGTCACAGCCAATAGTTTGCTGCCAGCTGGTCATGTGACGGACTCACGAACGCGACAAAAGAACAACAAATTTTGGTTCCAAATATTCGTTATTTATTTTTTATTTTTTATTCTTTTATTCTTTTATGCAAGTTTTAAAATCGGCCGGAAATGTCTCTCAAATTTAAGAAAATGTCATGTACGGATTTTTTTTTTGAAAAATCTTAAAAACAAATATTTTTTACTATTTTTTTTTTTTGAGTTCGACAGAGTGGTGGAGAAATTCGAACCTCCAACTTCGAGAGAGAGTACATGTCAATACCGAAAAAGAGTACATGTCAAAATGTGGTATTTTAACTCATTTTACACTATTTAAATAAGTTAAAATACTATTAATTGATATTATATTCAACCTTACTTACATTTTGTTGCTATTTTTTGTTGTTAATATTTTATTAATCTTGTACCGGTTATAAAATGTCATTCACCTTCATAAGTCATATTAAATCTATGAACACATGAAAATATAACTTGTGGGCATAAATTTAATACCTAAATTTGACGAGTTCCTTATTTTGAAAATCTAGATTTTCTAAAACACTTCAATTTGCTAAATTGGCAAAATTATCTCCACCACACTAAAAATGGGCCCGAGTAACTTTTTAAGTACTTCAAAAAAAAATTAAGTGTAAAATGTATGTTTTGAAGCTTAATTGAAACTAAAGCTCAAATTTTGGAACTAAATTAAAAAATTTAAAACTAATTGTAGTAAATTTGAAGGTTTTTTTTTTTTTTTTTTTTTTTTTTTTTTTTTTTTGACAACATTGTCAATTTGTTGATTGTTTATTGATGCCTAATATTAGAAAATTAAGATCATGAAAGTCAATACGGTGCGCGTTAGGAGGAAGAAATATGTTGCATTGCATGTGCTAGAAAATTAAAATAATAAAAAAAAGAGTCCTCCTAATGTAATTTTAAATACAAGAAATATAGGGACAAAGATGATGTTAGTTGGGATATGGAAGGGTATGCCGAAAGATATTAATTTATTTGTCCAAAAAAAACAATATGTTTTTTAATCAATTTGTTTGATAGTGATTTTTGTTTTTTTTTTTTTATAAATATTTTTCTCTAATGGTCAGATCTACTTTCTTTTCAAATAGAAATTTTTTATCACGTGTTAATTTGTGGTAAAATAATTACCAATATAACATTTTTACTTATTTGTTATTGTTTTTTTTTTTTTTTTTTTTGAGGTGCCTAAATTTTCATTTGGCATCTAAAAACAATTTTGATGTGATTTGATGTGAACTTGTATTCATACCTAATAAGAATATATTTGGAAATAATTTTGAAAGGAGAAATTAGATAATTAAGAGTTTAATTATTATTAGTTTAATTATTAATTTAGATTATTTATTTATTTTATTGTAAGATTATAAATAGTTTCTTAATATGGTAATAGAGACTTTTTGATGACATATTTCAATATAGAACATTGTTCTTTGGAGAGCATACTCTCATCATAGGGATGGACTTCCCTTTATTTGGCCATCAATTTGGTCTATTCCTAAATTCTCTGCATCAAATTTTGAAATAATTTAAATCACTTTTGTCATATTATTCAAAATCACTACAAAACATATCTTGAATCATTCAAAATCAATTCAATGTTTAGTTTTACACCTTTCGAACTACAGTTTTGTATAATCAAAATCAATTTTAACAGATTATGGGAATGATCCATACCACCTACATTTGGAACTAAAAAAAACAAACTAGAACGAGTATTTACGAAAGCTTAGGTCTCATTTATACGCCATTTGGTTTTTGAAAATTAAAATCTATAAACACTACTTTTACGTCCGAATTTCTTTGTTTTGTTTTTCTGGTACAAATATTTTCAAAATGGAAAGTCAAGTTTTGAAAACTAAAAAATACTTAAAAAAAAAAAAAAAAAAGAGTATTTTTTGGAATATGAAATTTGACTAAAAATTCAAATGTTTCCGAGAGAAATAAGAAAAACATGGTAAGAAAATAGAGAAAATAAGTACAATTTTTCAAAAATAAAAAATCAAATGATTATCAAACGTGACCTCAACTACTATATTTGTTCAATTCAACACACATACTAAATTATGAAAGATAACATATGTCATATCTATTGCCATATCTACTAAATTATGTTCAAATTTACACCAAAGTACAACGTCAAACAAATATAATAAGTAAGATAAAATAAACATAGCTAAGTAGTAATTATTCCGTTGTATTTTTTTTAAAAAAAAAAATAAAAAAAATAAATTAAAATTATATTTTAAAAGGTCAAAATTTTATTTAAAACAAAAATTAAATATGGAAGTGGCAAAAACAGAACATTTGATTGTGGGGACAGTAATGGATTGAGAAGGTTGTTATAAAAAACAGGGTAGAAAAAAAGAAGCCATTATTAGGCACTCTAAATTTATCCAATTTTCAGTTGTGTTTGTGAATCTTGTTCTCCCTAATTATAAAGTCCGCCATTATCATCTTTCTTCTTGCTTCATCTCTCTGACATTACATTCTCTTTTTTGTGTTTGTATGTTAGGTTACAGGAAGCCAATGTCGCCCATTTCCCATTTTTTAATCTTTTTCTTCTTCTTCTTCTTCCTCTTCTTTCTCTCTGTTCCCGTCGCATTCGGCGACAATGACGACACTCAACAATTAGAGTCTGTGAAGCTCGATCTGTTGCATCGCCACCATCCAAAAGTCGCCGAGCAGCTTCACGGCGATATGAAGTCGGCTGTTCAAGGAATAAACGATCGCTTGAAGGATATTCACGATCACGACAACAAGCGCCACCGTTCGATCTCGGCGTCGCTGAATAGGAAAGAAATTGAGGAGAAAACCGCGGCGGAGAAGGAGGTAGAGGAGAAGGAGAAAGAAGCAGAGGCAGCGGCGAGGAAGGAGATGGAGGATTCCGGTTATCCATTTCCTCCGACGTCGCCGACGCCGATAGGGATGAAAATGATATCGGGAGCCGATTTCGGAAGTAGTGAGTATTTTGTGCAATTGAAAGTGGGAACGCCGCCGCAGACGTTCATGTTGATTGCCGATACTGGTAGTGACCTAACGTGGATTAAATGTAGATATCGGCGGTGTGTCGGAAACTGCAGCACCAACGCCATTCATCGAAACCGTAACAGACGGAAAATAGGATTCAAAAGGGCGTTTTTGGCGAATCGATCTACTTCTTTCAAGACGGTTGATTGCAACTCCGATGAGTGTAAAAGACAGTTTTCCGATCTCTTTTCCACAAGTACATGCGAATCCGCTAACAGCCCTTGTCGCTATGATTATAGGTAGGTACGTTACTTTTGTCATGTTCAAAATCATTATCAAACAAACATGTCTTTAATTAATTACCATATCAAAAGTAGTCTACATTTGAATGTCTGATACAACATTCGGGTGTGATTATGTGTCTGATTAGTTTCTGATATGCATCCAACGGTTATTGTCGAGCGAATGAAACAGTTACTCAGGTGGAGCAAGTGCAAAGGGAATATTTGCAAGGGAGACCATAACGGTATGTTTGACAAACGGTAAAGAAAAACAACTGACTGACTCAATAATAGGCTGCACAGAATCAGCTCTGGGGAAAATCTTCGGCGGAGCCGACGGCGTGATTGGCTTAGGCTCGAGCCCCTACTCCTTCCCTTTCAAAGCCGCCGAAAACGCCAACGGCGGCGGCTTCGCCTACTGCCTCGTCGACCACCTCAGCGACCAAACCGCCACCAGCTACTTCATCCTCGGCGGCGCAAACGCCCAATCCTCCTCTGCAACCTCCTCCGTAACGCCCTCCGGCAACATGTCATACACAAGGCTCTTCATCGGAGAGGCCTTCAGCAGCTTCTACGGCGTCGTCCTCAACGGAATCTCCGCGGACGGCGTGATGCTCAACATCCCACCACGCGTTTGGGATATCAACGCCGGCGGAGGGACGATCATCGACTCCGGCACCAGCCTGACGATGCTGGCGGCGCCGGCGTTCGAAATGGTGTTGGAAGCCGTGATTCCGAAGCTGAAGAACTTCGAGAGAATTTTAATGGAACCATTCGAATATTGCTTCAACAGCAGCCAATACACCGACGATATGGCCCCACGGCTGCGATTCCATTTCTTCGACGGCGCTGTGTTCGAGCCGCCGACGAAAAGCTACATTATTTCGGTCGGTGATAATCTTAACTGTGTTGGGTTCGTTTCTATGGCTTTTCCGGCCACCAGTATCATTGGGAATATCCTCCAGCAAAACCACCTTTGGCAATATGATTTCAATGTTCAAAAGATCGGTTTTGCTCCTTCTCAATGCGTCTAGATCAACTTTCTTCCTTTTCTTCTCATCATCTTTATATATTTTCTATTTCTTTAATACTTGTTATTATTAATTATATATAATATGTTTTTTTTTTCTTTTCTTTTTTGTAATTTAATGCTTCAATTTGAATAAAGATCATATGGGGAATGGGATTTTTTTTTTTTAATATAGTTTTTTCATGGTTAATTGAAAGCTTTAGAGACGTCGACCATTATAGAACCCTTGTTTGTGTGGAACAACTTTATTTGAGTGGGTTCGAAATCTCGTCGGAATACCTTTAAACTACGAGAATCGATTATGATATTATTTGTCGTGAGATCGTTGAGAGTCAATGAAAAAAAACCGTCAATCGTCGACAAAATCCTGTCGGGAGAACCTCTCGACGATTTTTTGCTTACCATCGAGAAAACCACCTCTCTCGACGATTTTGACATTTCTCCACGTCTTTTTATTTTTTTTATTTTTTTTTTTTTATTTATTTATTTTTTTTTTTAATGTCCTTATAATTGGAAGCTCATTATACCCAAAGAAATTGGACACAAAATTATACAAATTGCATTTATAATAATCCAAATATTGTCACTAATTTTTACAATTTGTTTGTAGAAAGTTTGAATACAAAATAAAATTAAGCTTACACTAATATGGAAGCAATCACCATTCAATCTCGCCAACTACTACTTAAAAATAAGAAAATCAATAACACATTAGAACGCAAAATAACTTTGTAACTTATAACAACATACTTAAAAACTAAATTTACCTAACACATTTAGAAACTCGATGGAGCCAAAACTTCTTTTTTTCTTTCATTTCCATATTCCAAAATTCTCATATATGTCCATTTCTCATCCCAATTTCATAACTTTTCTTGGAGTTCATGTACAATACAGGAGAAAATACAGTCAACACCAAGGTTAGAATGAATGGATATATTGAGATTACAAAGTCACAAAATGCAGATAATATGAAGACAAAATTGTGAGACACCATATAACTTATGGTCATGTAGTACCAATTATTAATCTACTTTAAAGTGAAAAATACAGAGAAGTATAGAAAATTTGAGAAGGATAGAGCCAACAAGAGCATATAGCTCAACGGCATGATGTATATCGCCTAGTAACCATGAGATTCTAGGTTCAATCAAAAAAATAAAAGATAAAACATAAAAGTCTAAAAAAACGTAGGGCATGATGTATATCGCCTAGTAACCATGAGATTCTAGGTTCAATCAAAAAAATAAAAGATAAAACATAAAAGTCTAAAAAAACGTAGTTTTCGACGAGAAGCACGATAAATTACTAGTAGTAATAACACAGATGGAGAAAACAAACTATCAACCAATCTAATCAGTTATGGAGTATAAATGAAGTATATGTCACAACTGTAGCAGCTGAAATCAACATTTACAATACTTGTTGTGATGTATAGATATAGCCCGATTGAAAAGTTTGTTGTAGAAAGTAATTTGAACATATCAAGAACAAATAAGGGAATATTTCTCTAACTCAAGTCTAATTTGAATATATGCACAACTTCATTTCTAAATGAATTTAAATGACAAAAGGAAAAGGTTTAAACAAGAACTAAATTCCTCTTCTTGTTAGCCACTTAGCCTTAACAAAAACAAATTTTTTGTAAGTTTTTTTTTTTTTTTTTTTTTTTTTTTTGGAAACAGTAACAAGAAATTCATAATTCATATCTTAATATATTGTTTATAGATTTAATTGAAAAAAAAATAAATCAAATGTTATCAAATAAAACTTAAACGGTTAAAATTAGATTTTGAAATGGTAGGTGGAATGTTGGACAAAATCATCCCCTCACGGATTGCCTTTTTGTAATTGGGCCACTAAGAACAAGAAGTTTGTAACCTTATCATATTGTGGGCCAAATTTATTATTATTTTTTTTATAAACCCCAAGAGATTGAACCGAGCTGGATACATCATGCCAGTTGAACTATATTCCTTATTGGTGTCAGAAATAAAATATTGCTATTAATAAAAACAAGAAAATCTTGTTATTTTTCAATAGTGAGGATGTCTAAATTGCTCCCACTTTATTTTTAATGAGTTTTTCAAATCAATTTTAATTTAAAGACATATGTCTTCGATAAAAAAGTTAGAGTTCGAATTCTCTCAATTTCACGTATTGTTTAATTAAAAAGTAAGTTGAAAGTTTAATGTGAAATTTTGGTTGTAAAGCCTTATAGTAGACTATAGACATTCACTAAACACATGAGTTGAAATAATAAAATGATATTATTTTAGCTAAAAAAATCACCTCAAACACTATTTACAAATTTCAAGCTTACAAGTTTATGCAAACCTAAACTTCTAAAACTCCCTTATATATAATATAACCATAAACTATATACAAATTACGGTGGGTTTGTTTGGGAGGGTTCTGAAACCTGAGAATCAGAAAACGGTGTTTGGGGTGCAGTGTTGGGAAGTCTGGGAATCAGAAAACAGTGTTTGGAGCGCAGTGTTGGGAAGCCTGGGAATCAGAAGTCAGTGTTTCGGGTGCAATGTTTTGAAACTCGGGTTTAGACAAATTTTTTTCTCTTTTCTTCTTATTTTTTAGTGGATGTTTTGTGAAGTGTAGAATTTTTTATGCAACATGTGACTTTTTTTCTAGACGTTTGAATGAAACATTTAATTTATGCTATAGTCTAAGAATAATAAAATTATTTTCAACAATCGAAACATTGCTTACAAGAATCAAATATATATTTGGATAATGAATTAAAAAATTAAATGTTTCATTCAAACGTCTCAAAAAACATAACATGTCATGTCAATCGGTTTGTTTTGTTTTTTTAAAATATATAGTTAGATAAAGAATTAAAAAAAAAATGAAATGAAAAACACAAAAAGAAGAAAACAAGAATTAAACAACAACCTACTATTATATTTGGATAATATTCTCAAGTATGTATCCCTTAAATACAAACTGAAATTTACACTCAAGAACTTGAAGAACTGACATTGGAAGGAAATCTTGATTCAAATAATAGAAGCTATTTCAAACATTTCATAAGGTCACATGGATTATAAAACGAGAAAGAAAAATTCTAATTTTGTAATTAGAGAAAAACTACTTTCTATTTTAAAATCAATTGAATATTGTTAATAATTATTATTTTTTAATTTTTAATTTGTTAACTTAAAAATTAAATATTATTTTTTAAAATATTAACATACGCCTCAAATATTTTATTTTATCTTACAACTTAAAAAAATTAAACATATTTTGAGCTATTGTAAATTAGATTAAATATAAATTAATTAAAAAAATAATTTTATTTAGATAAATATAATTAGAAAACTATATAATTATAATTAGAGGTGTGAAATTGGAAGAAAAATGATGAGACCCACTATAATAATGAAAAAAAATGATTGAAAAATGTTGGGACCCACCATAATTATGAAAACTGATGAAAAGTAAGAGTTTGGGTTTGAAAACCATGGTTTTGAAATCCATCCTCCCAAACATGGGTTTGGCTTCAAAAGCCAAACCCACCCAAACACATTACGGGGGCCAAACGTTCCCTAAAAGTTCATGAAGTAAACAATTTCGAACATTTTCAAAGTTGCCATATCGAGGAAAATATTTTCGTACTCACGTGTGAGTCACACATGTGAGGTCTTGAAGTCTAATTAAATTGTAATTTTACCGCAAAAAAGTTGATTGCAACACTTAACAAACTAGTGATTTAATCTAATTAAAAATTTGAAGGTGTGATTGTAACAAATAACATAGTATAACATAGTTCGTAGGTAGTTTGTGCAATTTTTTTTTTATTGCTGATTTAATAGTTTTTTTTTTTTTTTTAATGTCATTAAAAAATATAGTTAGGATAAATTTGATTCATTTGTAACTTATATTATACCACTAAAAGTATTCTATCCAAAAAATAATATGAGAAAAGAAAACATTCTTTGAAAAGGCAAAAAAAAAAGCATTGAATGCAAAGCTTAAACCTCCAACTGATTAAGAATTTAATGATTGGATTGGGGGTGGACCAAGACTTTTTCTGTCCCTTTAGGCCTTTAAATACTTGGCAATTTGATACAATTTTAGTTGAATTAAATTATCCAATCAAATATTTTCTTTCTTTAATTTTGTGTTTATTCCTTAACAATTTAACAATTCATTTAAAAAAAAAATAAAAAATTGAGAGCTTGAGCACATGCTAAGATTCCTCCTATCTTCATTTGCTTGAAAAAGCTTTTGCCTTTCAACAATTGGAACAGCTCACAACCCACATGATCACCATATCCATCAAATCAAATCAACACTCCATTCATTTTCCCAATCAACAATATTTCTTTTTCAATTTTTCATTAAAAAAAAAAATAAAAAAAAAATATAACTCAATTGAGATAATATATAATTTAGTGACTATAAAGTTAGAGATTCAAATTTCTAATTTCGTATATTGTCGAAAAAATGTTAATTTTTTACACAATGATGAAATTAAACTTAATGTCACTCATTGAGATTTTTTTCTTTTTAAACATTATGTTAATTAAATTTAAATGACATCAGAAAAATTTAAATTATAAGTTTAATCCATTAATTAATAAATCTCTCAACTTTAAAAAAAAATCTAATAAATTCTAAAATTTTCAATTTGTAACTAACAAGTTCCTAAGTCCTCGCTTGATAACTATTTCGTTTAGTTTTCTGTTTTTGAAATTTAAGTTTGTCTTCTCCTAAATTAGTTACTATAGGTTACACTTTTCTTAGAGAAACATTGATTCTTAGTCAAATTTAAAAAACAAAACTACTTTTTTTAGTTTTCAAATACTTGATTTTTTAAAACATTGGCCGAAACTAGATAACAAAACAAAGAAAGTTATAGGTAGAAGTAGTGTTTATACTTTATATGCTTAATTTTCAAAAACAAAAAATTAAAAACCATTTTTTTATCCAACATGGCCTAAACTTTTGATTTCCTGTTTAATAGATCATTGACCTATTCCACATTTTCTAAAATTCACAACCATGTTGGACACAAAATTAAAAGTTGAAAATTCTTCATACAAAATTTAATGTTATGTCTAATAGGTTGGTGAATTTTAAAAGATGTTAAATATGTTATAAACCAATTAAACACTAAATTCAAAGTTAAATGACTTATTTGACATTTTTAAAATCGGGTTGTATCGGAGCTAAAATTGTGAGAAAAAAATCATTGAGTGAGGGTTTGATTGAAGCAAAGTTGGGAATGGGTGATGCTGCTTGTGAATAAAGCAAAGCTAGGCTGTTAAAATAAGAAGAAAATGAAAATGAAAATAATAATAATAATGATTAATAATGTTTGAAATTTGGATGGATCACATGGGAATTTACAAAAGCAAACTGACACACTCACATGCCAATGCCTCCCAATTGCACATGCTGTCTGTCTCCTATTCTAGCCCTACCACCACTTCAAACTTCCCCAATAATATTTCCTCACCACCCAAAATAAAATAAAAATTTAAAATTAAACCTTTTACAAATTTCACACAAATTCACAACCCCACAATTTCTTTTTTCTTTTTTCCTTCTTACAAGTCTATTTATATATAGACATTAATATACACAAAAACCCCACCAAAAAAAAAAAAAAAAAAAAAAAAAAAAAAAAAAAAAACCAAAACAGTTATCTAGTTAATTAGCAAGCAAATCATCATTGATTGACCTCCTCGTAAGGTTATGATCATTTTCTTTTTCTTTTTTGTCTGTTAATTAAATTCTCGAGTCAATTCTAGAGAGTTTCAGAAGCCGCCGCCGCCGTTGTATCCTCGACTTCCGCCGCCGTTGCCGGAGCGCGGCGGCCGGCGGCGATTAAGGTGCAGTGTAGATGCATGTGGCAGCTGGTGAGGTGGTCGTTGGTCAGACCGGCGGCTTGCATGAAAGAGTGGACCACCGTCGGACCGACCGACCGGAAACCTCGTCGGACCATATCTTTGCTTATGGTCTCTGATTTTGATGTCTTCACCGGAATTTTGTGGCCGGATTTGTACTGCGGTGTAAACGGCTTGTTGTTCACAAATCCCCAAATGTATTTGTCGAATGACCCAAATTCCTTCTTAATCTGTTTTTTTAAAATTAAACAAACCATCAAAATGTCACTAATTCGATAAATATTAATTAAATGGGGTTGACTGTTGAGTCAACGAGTTAAAGAAAAATGAGGAATTTTTTAATTTTAATTTAATTACCTCGAGGATTCGGATTGCGTTGTCGACAACTCCCCGGACTCTGTTAATGTCGATTCCATATTCTGAGCTGATTGAAATCATTTGTTTGTCGGAAAAATTGGCCACAATTTCTGAATCGAAATTTGAAAATACATTTCTGGAAAATGAAGAACACAAATTAAATTAGTGATTCAAGAACAACAAAGTGATTAATTAGTAGAAAATTGATTTTTTTTTTACCTGAAAACATGTCGTTTCTTCAAAATTGAAGTCCAATCCGAACCCACTTGGGCCACGCTGAGAACCAGCAATTCAAACAGCATCCTGTTTTCAATTTCAAGAATCAGTACTCAAAAATAAAAAAATAAAAATTATGAATATAAAAATTAAAAAACAGGGGAGAAACTCACTTGTCATCATGAACAGGGACACCCCATTCTTCATCATGATAAGCAACATAAATGGGATCTTAAAAAGAGAGAAATTTAATTATGAATATAAAAAAAAACAGGGGAGATTAAGAAAATTAATTTAGTTTTAGTTTTTGTTTTTGGAGTGTATAAATTATGTTAATGAAAGATACCTGAATTGGGAGTGATGAAGCTACATCTTCTATCTTCAACAGCGGGTTTAATTTTAGAATCAATTGGAACAATTTTTTCAAAACGGGCAGATTTGGATCTTCCATAATGGGCAATTTTCATTTTCCTCTGCGCTTGCTGCAGCGCCACCTGCTCTCTTCTCACGGCGGCAATACTTCCCGGCGAGTCAGTGATTAAAGAAGAAGCGTAGCTCAACGACGCGACATCAAATCCACCACCAACATTAGCATTATCACAAATCAAAACATTCCCATTTCCACCCAATTTGAAGCTTTTGGATTTCTTCCTATCCAAGGCCGGCCTCGGGCGAACGGCGGCCGCCGGAATGAGAATCTTGTCGGAGCTGGAAGTCATGGGATTGCTGTCATTGGCACGCTTGGTGGCCGGAGGGCGAGGGGATTTGGATTTGGGGGAGGTGGGTGAGACGGCGGCGGCGGAGGGTGGCTTGAGAGAAGGGTGTTTTTTTAGGGAATTACGGCGGTCGAGGACACGGTTGCAAGTGGGTTGAAGGACAGGTCGGGGGTTGAATTTGGAATCCACGACGACAGAAGTGGATTCCAAGGCTTGGTCGGAACGACACATCGTTTTTTTGTTTGTTTTGAGAGAGAAATGGGAGAGAAATAAGAGTTAGTAATGAAGAGAGAGGGAATGGGAGAGAGATGGGTTTATAAAGGGAAATTTGGAAGAGAGAAAATGGAGAGTTTTGAGTTTGGTTTTAGGGTATGGTCTACCAATGCCATACAAATTACAACCTCAAGTGAGGGGCATTGCTTTTTGGGAACTACACCACGAGCATGACAATGACACGCCCCCTCCTCTTCGATTCTTAATTACTTCTCACTTTTAACTTAGTTTGTTTAAGGCATAACTATACATCGGTTGCCAACAAGAGCATAGCATAACGACATGATGTATCGCCTAGTGATCCTGAGGTCCTAGGTTCAATCCCTCACCCCAACATGTTATTAAAAAAAAACTATAAATCGATTAAATTATAAGTCCAGTCCTTGAACTTTCAAGTATGTACGAAAGGTTTCAGAACTTTAGAAAGTGTCTTATAGGTTTATGAATCTTCAATTTTATATCTAAATGGTCATTTACATACTCGAACTTTTTTAGAAATTAAATATAACATTAGGTTAAGAAAACACTAGTAAATAAAAAATATATATATTACAAGTTTTGTCTCCTAAGTTGTATTTGTATTCTTAAACATATTTTTTTTTTTTTTTTTGTCAACATGAACATAGTTCAACCGACATATTGTATAGACTAGTGACCAAGATGTCACGGGTTCGATCTCCACTCCACATGTTGTAAAAAAAAAAGATTTTTTTTGTTTTTTTGTGGAAAATTTTATTGAAAGATCACCTGCCATAAAAATAGACAGAAGAAGAAACACCACAAGGGATTACAGAATCCAAATGAGCTAGTTTAGTCATATGTATTGAGTTTGAAAACAAATAACTCAAAATTTCTATTGTAAAATATATTCATACATAGTTAAGCTGTGATTTTTAGCTTGCGTAAAAATCTAGTAGAATATCTTATTATCTAATTTAAGTAGATTTAAGTGTAAAAACCTAGTCGAATATTTAGTATATCTAAGTTAAGTAGATGCAAGTGTAAAAACCTAGCGAAATTTTAATATCTTAGGTAAAATGAATAAAGTCAAAACCTATAAGATTTGAAAATCTTTTATCTTTGTTATTAAGTTAATTCACCATGATTACAACTAAATCACTCAATTGGTAAAAGAAAAAGAAAAGTGTTTTATGTAGGAAATTATATTTTTGACATTATATAGAAATGAAGATGGGAAGGGAATGAAGTTGGGGGGATTGGATGGATGGGGAGACCCCACTTTTGTTGTGGAAAATGGGAGATCATCACTTGGAGGGAGTTAGGGTGTGTTTGGGGATTACAACTTTTTGGCAATTATTTGTTTTTATAAATTCCAATCCCATTCAATCCAACCCAAACACAACCCTAAAGTGTATGAAATGGCATGGAGTGGTGGATAAGGAAGGTAACTATGGATGAAAATGACCAATCATTGACCCTT
This sequence comes from Herpetospermum pedunculosum, assembly GCA_028017165.1. Lineage (NCBI taxonomy): Eukaryota > Viridiplantae > Streptophyta > Magnoliopsida > Cucurbitales > Cucurbitaceae > Herpetospermum > Herpetospermum pedunculosum. Next base: position 5,925,558 of record CM051529.1, on the reverse strand, counting down.
CACTTTTTAGCTGTATGAGGATTCCCAATTCCCCTCCCTTTTTGTGATTTCTATGCCAAACCACTTGGCCTCACTTTGTCCCTACCTCTTTCTCATTTGCATATATAACATCAACTCATTAATCCAACCCAAAAAAAAAAAAAAAAAAAAAAAATCGAACATCTAATCTTTTTTTTAATGTCTATGAGTGTCTGGACCAGCTTACGCGCACCTCGACTCTCACGGGACAGACCGTTTAACCCTACAACATTTGGGTGCCAAGAAAATCTGTAGGATTGAACGCATTCCCTCCAAGAGGACATTGAAGCCTCAAGGCCCTTGATGGTTAATCTTTTGGTCAATATTTCAAACAATATGTCACTTGAGCTAGGCTCATGTTGACAAAAACATAATGACTTTTCTTATGGTTCAACACTTGCAGAGATTCATATTTGAGATGATAATTGGTGTCTTATCTACTAAACTATGCTTGGATTTATAATTTTAAAATGTGACTTTTGATAGGCTAGCTAACTATATAACGTAACGTTTCTCATCATCCTGAAATGTATACTAAATTCACTCTCAATTCACTTTACTAGTAATGACTTTATTGACAAATTAGTAAATTTTAAAGTTTTCATCATAGGTTAAAATTTCTTTATTCCTTTTAGGGAAAAAATCAATTTATACCCTTAAACTTTGGAGGTTGTATCAATTTAAATCTCGAACTTTTAGAAATGTATCAATTTACACATTTTGGTAGGATTTTATTTTTAAAACGTTAATTTAAACACGTGGAGGCTTATAAGTTTAACAATTAAACCCCTAAAGTTTCATAAGTGAATCAATTGTATGAAAACTTAGGGCTTTAATTGATAAATTATATTTTTTTCAAAAAAAATTGCTAAATTATAAGTCTCTACACGTGTGAAAACTAACATTTTCTAAGAGATGATGTAAATTGATACACTTATAAAGGTTTAGGATTTAAATTGATACAATCATTAATTTAGGGTTTTAATTGATTCAACTTTGATACAACCTCGAAAGTTGAAGGGTATAAATTGATTTTTGCCCTTCCTTTTATACCTTTTATTTTAATGTTGGTTGCCTCATGTAAGGGATAAATTTTTCCATCCTTCTTAATTTTTGCATTTTCTTATTTAGTTATTTTAAAAGTATTATCATTATTTTTTTTTATTTTTTTTTGTTAACAGCGAGATAGTACTTTTCTTTTATTTTGAATACAACAAATAAAGGTAGGGAAGATTTGAACCCCTAACTTCAAAGAAGGTTGTGAGTTATGTTCACTTTCGCGCAAGATAATATTTTTTTTTTTTTTGAAATGGGCACATAAAACACATTTTTTATAAAAACATTTTCAATGTAATAAATATTGGGTAAGTCAAAATTAGCATAGTTCAACTGACCTGAAGTATCTATTAACGATCAAGAATTTTGTGGTTCGAATTACCCGCTCCATATTGTACTAATATTTATATTGGGTAAGGTTGAAATTATTGGGTGTAGAAGTGAAAATACAAGAGGAAACAAATAAGAAACATTTGAAATTATTGATAGGTGAGTGGGCCCTCTTCCCAGCCCAATTCTGCCCTACTTGAGAGTATTACAAGGTGACAGATTTTGTTACTGTTAAGGAAAGAAACCTTGCTTGCAAGTGACATCCCTCCCACACACACACATTTTTTTTTCTTTTTGAAAAAAGAACAAATTCTAAAAATGGTAGATAAGTACTCAAGAAATAATTCACAAAACTATTATTAGTTCAATTAATTTCAACTATCATGAGAGAGGGAACAAGATAAATAGGGTATGAGCATTTTGATAGTTATTGAAAACCAAGTTCAATAATTATTGAAATGTATTATTAATATTATATCAGAAATTTTTTGGTTAAATTATTAACACTTGTATTTATTTGATTATTTATAAAAACATTAATGTAAAAATGTATTTATGAATGGTTGGTTTGTGAATCAAATTTATTTTTTATCGTGGAAAAAGTACTAAGATTGTCGATTGTGGTTTTTTTTTTTTTTTTTTTTGACAACATGTTGGGGTGGGTATTGAAGACCTCATAGTCACGGCGATACATCATGTCAGTTGAGCTATGCCCTTGACAAAAAAAAAAAAAAAAAAAAAATCTAGGTTTATGTAGCAGTAAGTTTTACGAATTTTGTTGTAACATGTGTTTGGCGTCAATTCCTACGTAGTTTTTTTTACAATCACCAGTCCATACATCATGTCAATTGAACTAAGTTCTTGTTGGCAACTCCGACATAGCTTAGTACTTAAAATATATATATATTATTTTAAAGTTTATACGCTCACTTCTCTACCTTTAGTGAACTAAAAAGATAAAAACATATATTTAGTTTGTAAGTTTAGATATCTATCAATGACCCGATAGTTAATTTTGGTAAAATATCTGAATGTTATTATATAAATATATAAACGTAAAAATTTAAGGGGCACGTGCCCTTGGCCCCTACGTGGATTAGCCTATGCTAAAAGGTCATAAGTTCAAATCCTCTCCACGTCTCTCCACTCTCCATATTGTTGAACTAAAAAAAATTTAAGGGATATTTGAAGCACCAACCTTGGAGTTGGGTGAACTGAGTTATTATAACCCAGTCTCCGATTCACCGACTATTATAACCCATGTAACAAAACGAAGATAACGGGAAGTATGGAAACAGAAGAGAAATGACACGAAGGAAAGAATTATATCAATTGAGTTTGATAATTCGATATCTTGAATTGAAAATGTTACAAACATTATATAGTAAGTTAATTAGTAAATTAACCCACTAACCTTGTAATTCTCTGCCATAATCTAACCACTAACACATTTTCTCTCAGTTATAACCACACACATGTCACTAATCCCACTAACACATTTTCTCTCAATTATAACCACACACATGTCACTATAAGATTTAAATTAAATTAAATAAATAAATAGTTTGCACTAATTTTTAACACTCCCCCTTAGTGCAAACATACCATCAACAACACCAACTCCAATCCTGAATTCTTCACACTTGGATTTACCATGCGTCTTGTTAAATATATCAGCAACTTCCAAGGATAACTTCATAGGAGTAGTAATTGATTTTGACTTCTTCATGTCAAACCGAGTTAACAAAGTATTTGCATATCCTTTCTGTGAGACAACATATCCACCTGGCTTTTCAACCTTCAAGCCAAGAAAACGTCTCGCTTCACCGAAACTCTTCATTTTAAAACCAATAGACAAACCATCTCGAAAAATAAAATTTCCTCTTCTATTAGGATCCATGCATCTCCATCTTTTTCTGTGAGTACCATATCCAACAAATATACAACGCCTAACCTTTGGAACATGAACATAACAAACTGACCCAAAAACTCGAACATAACTCACATTGGATTTACGAATTATGACGTGACAAGCTGACTGAATAGTTGCTGCCCAAAGCTCCTTTGGAAGATTCTTTGCATGCAGCCAAGACAGGCACATAGATGTAAGACGTTGAATGTTATGCTCTTTGCAATATGTCTGAAATTGATCAGACATATATTCTCCCCCATTATCTGTGCGAAAATATTTTATCGGCAGCATAAATTCTTTCTCCACTAGCTCCTTGAACTGGATAAACTTGGAGAAAGCCTCACTTTTAGCATCCAAAAAATACACCCAAGTGAACCGAGTAAAATCGTCCACTATAACCATAACATAATGACAACCAGAATAATTGGGTATTTTCGTCGGCCCCATCAAATCTGAATGAACTAAATGCAATGCAACCGTAGCTCTATTATTTGAATTTGGGAAAGAAAGAAGATGTGATTTCCCAAATTGAGAACCAGGACAAACCACATCACGGCGAATTTCTTTAAAGATGGGAATACCACCAATAAGTTTCTTCATAGAAATTCTTTGCAACAATTGATAACCAACATGATCCGACCGAGCATGCCAAGGTGTTGCACTATCATTCTCACATGTCTTTTCAACATATGCATCAGTTGCAGACAAAACATTGAGGGAATCTTTCCTCTTTCCCGTAAACAAAACATCAACATCAAATTGTTTAATATTAGAAACAATTTTCACATCATCTGGACCAAAGAGAACATATCTCCCAGAGTCGGCAATCTGAGAGACCGAAACCAGATTCTTCTTTAAACCCGGAATATGATAAACATCTTCCAGAGAAACACCATCGACATTTGATGTATCATCCTTAACGTTAACTTGTCCTTCTTGAACAACAGGATGTATGAAATTATCAGTCGTCGCAATGACTCTTCTTCCTTGATGAACACGTACATCAGAGAGAAGAGAAACATTTCCAGTTGAATGATGAGAACAACCAGAATCAACAATCCAATCCTCATTATAATCTATAGAAGCATTAGCATGCAAATTATTTGGTTGATCAATAGCTTCAATTGATAAACAATGTTCCCAAGTAACTTGTTCAGGTTTGTTACTTTCCTGAACAACATTTGCTTCTGCTTCTTTGAGAATCACCCGACAATTTTGTCTAATATGACCGAATTTTCCACAACGTTGACACACCACCTTTATCCAACAATCACGTTTGATGTGTCCCGGCTTGCCGCACCTAAAACATCCTTTTAAATTGTCCTTGGACTGCCCTTCAACCTTGGAATCCTTGCCGTCATTTGAATAAAATCTTGGAGAAGAATGAACTCTTCCATTGTCTTTTGCATAAATAACAGCCTCCACCTCCGAGTGAGTTTCCTTGTAGTTGCTAAACATTTGTTTCATCAATGCTTCCTGATTTGAAAGCAAATTCTCCAACTCAATGATAGAAGGTTGAGTTGTCCAACCTTGTATCGATGAAATAAATGGCATAAACTCCTTTCGCAGTCCACGAATAAGATAGCGACGCACACGAGCATCACTAATAGGATCATCCTTGTCTAATTCTGAAATTTCAGAACATAAAGTTTTAATTTTCAGAAAATATTCTGAAACCGACAAATTACCTTGAGTTCTTCTAGCAAGTTCGTTCTCCAAATATTGCAACCTCGTCGTGTTCTTTTGAGTGAACAACCTTTCAACTGTGTCCCACACTTTCTTTGGACAACTTACATCACGGACATGCTCAATGTACTCTTTGCCAATGGAAGTCCGCAAAGCAAATAAAGCTTTGCCACACTTGACCTTCCACTTTCTTCGTGCCTCAGCATTCTCCAGAGTATCTTCTGGAATTTCTGCATCATCACCGGAAACAAGATCCCAAAGATCTTGCCCTTGTAGAAAAGCTTCCATACATAGCTTCCAATAGCTATAATTATCACCGGCAAGCTTGTCTACACAAACACTGTTTCCACCGTTCATCTTCCACGAGTATTTAAACTCAAACACTAAACAAAGAACCTTGAAGCTCTGATACCATGTAACAAAAACGAAGATAACGGGAAGTATGGAAACAGAAGAGAAATGGCACGAAGGAAAGAATTATATCAATTGAGTTTGATAATTCGATATCTTGAATTGAAAATGTTACAAACATTATATAGTAAATTAATTAGTAAATTAACCCACTAACCTTGTAATTCTCTGCCATAATCTCATTAGGCCACTAACACATTTTCTCTCAGTTATAACCACACACATGTCACTAATCCCACTAACACATTTTCTCTCAATTATAACCACACACATGTCACTATAAGATTTAAATTAAATTAAATAAATAAATAGTTTGCACTAATTTTTAACAAACCCACAGTCAATAAACTATATTGACTTCAATAGTATTTACTCTTAACAATTATTATAATCACCGACTATAATAACTTTCTCGATGCCTCCAAACAATCCTAAAAGATAATATTTAAGTAAGTTCAAATCATTAATCCTAAAAAAAAAAAAAAAAAAAAAATTAGGCACACGTGTAAACCAACACACGTTACTCCAATTATTGATTAATTGTTTTTTGGCCAAAAAATGCGTATCCAATTCCAAAATTCCCAGTTGGAAACAGTAAAACGCGTCGTATCAATGGTATTAATTGGCGTCACATGAAATTCCACGTGGAAGAAGGTGAGTGGAAGTTGCAGTAACATTACATGATACTAGGCAATAATATTCCCCTATTTATTTGGAATAATTTTTTAGCTTTAAAAATACTTTTTTTTTCTTTCTCTAATTTAAAAAATGTAAATGTGTCAGCTTTTTATTGCATACTCTGAGACACTCCATGTGATTGTAACCGACCCCTTTCATCATTCTAATAATTAATTAATAATTTTAATTACTTTTTAATGAAATTTATGTATAAATATTAAACAGTGCAGCTACGTTGCTCCCTTACAGCCTAAACCTACCTCGAATTATTTTCTTTCGTGTTTATTAATTATTGGTAACGCATAATTATGCATTATGCAACTTCTATTAAATTTTTAATTCACCGTTGTTTTGGTTCATTCCCAATATATTATAATAAGATTTAAACTATTGAGGTATAAATAAGATAGATTGCTGCCAAAGCGAGCATAGCTCAGCTGGCATATGTATGACTCGATGACCAAGAGGTCTGTGGTTCGAATCCCCCCACCCCAATATACTAAAAAAAAAAAAAAAAAAAAGATAGATTGCTAATGTCTTTAACTCTTAATTTATGCATTTTAATAAATTAATAATAAAAACATTTCTTGATATAATTCCATAATGTTTTTTTTTTTTTTTTTTTTTTTTTTTTTTTTTTGGTTATTTATACTTTTTTTAACCATGTTCGAGAATGACTCTAAAAATATTAGATCCCATTCCATAATTATTTCGTTTTTAATTTAGGTTTGTTTTTTTTCTCATTTCTTTCCTTTCCTATGAGTTAGAAACATTTAGATTTTCAGTCAAATTTTAAAAATAAAAATTATTTTTTGAAAGCTATTTTTTTTTTAATTTTTAAAATTTACTTACATTTTTAAAACAATGGTAGAAACTAGATAACAAAATAAAGAAAATTATGGGTGAAAATAGTGTTTAGGCTTAATTTTGAAAAATCAAATTATTATTGGTAGATAATTTTAAATTACAAGAATTGTTTTTTTTTTATTTGAACAATTGTGGGGTGAATCCATAAAATCATTGGCCTTTTGAGATGTTGTTGGCACAAGAATTTGGTTGCTCCCTCATGGTCGGCCATGTTGCGACGCAGACGTGTCAAAGAGGAAATAGAGGTAAACTTATATTTGGTGTGAGATTTAGCCCAACACGGTCCGACGCTTAAGTCAATCAGAGAGTAATGAGAAGGTCGAGCTTGAGAGAGGATTGTCCTGGAAGTGGAGAATCTCATATTTCCTAAGGAAGAGTGACCCTTCCTTATATGGTAAGGGCGTGTGAGTTACACATGTCAACTGAGATTGGTCGTCCTCCTCATGAGGATGAGCGGACGAGCGCCGCTTCACCTTCCTGAATGCATGAGAAACATTGGTTGGTAGCTGAGCGGTTGCAGTGACGACGATGTCCCCATGATTGTTGAGGTGTTGTCATGGATGTGACCATCTGGTCAACTGTGTCCCCCGCTAGATCCAAATCGAATTTGGTAACCTACGATTTCGCAGGTCAGGATATGACGTGACGCTAGGGACTGATGTCATGCAGACCTCACCCTTATCGAGATTCTTCCATAACAATAGCAATTGATGTATTTGAATTATGCTCGGATTGATTTCGAGAATTAAACTTAAAAAGTGGATCATAGACATATAGGTTTGAGACTACCGAGAACATAGTTTAAACCGACAAACACAAATATCTCATACTAGATTCTTAAAAATATATAAGTTTAAATTTTATGAAAATGAAGAATAGAAAATATAAAACCATATTGAAATCCGAATGAAATAAAAAATGTAGAGAAATAATGATTAGAAAAAGGCTAAAATGAACAGTAGGGAGGTAGTACGGATGAAAATAATTTAGATGGTGGAGCAAATTCTGCGTAATGACATAACAGAAGAAAACAGAAGCCAAGAGATTGAAACGGATTTTATTTATAATATAATATTATTTAAAATATCTTCAGAAAAAAATAAACAACAAAAAGAAAAATGGAAGAAGATGAGATGACGAAAAGAGGAATGTTTGGTTGTCTTCAGCAACCATTCTCCTCTTTACTCTTTATTTTTCATCTCTCATAAAAGGGAAATTAAAACTTTCCATTTTTTTATTATTCATATATATATATATATATATATATATACTTTATGTTAATTAATGTACATTTTGTGGAGATAATAGACTCACATTTATCTCTATATATATAATGTTTTGATTCGTTTATTTTGATTTTTTTTTTAATTCGATTCAAAACATCTTGTGTAACGGACAACAAAAAGCATAACCCGCCAACAAGAACATAGCTCAACGGCATGATGTATTGCCGAGTGACCACGAGGTCCTAAGTTCAATCCCCTCTCTCCAACATGTGGTAAAAAAAAAAGAAGAAAAAAAACATAGTCCAACCGATGTAATGTATGATATATGAACAACCGGTCTCAGGTTCGAATCCCCTTCTATATGTTGTCAAAAAAAAAAAAAAACATCTTAAACCATGTAATGATTATTTACACTAGAATATATGACATCACATAATTAATATATACCAAGAATGATGAAGTTATTTTTTTTAAAAGAATAAATAATAATTATATAATCAAAATGAACATATCTCAAAAGAAGTAGTTCATGACTTATTTACACTATAATATATGACATCACATAATTACTATATATGAAGAACGATAAAGTAGTTTTTTTAAAAGGATGAATAATAATTATATAATCAAAATCAACATATCTCAGAAGAAGTAGTTCATGACTTGTGAAAGTTTAAATCTCTATACTCTATTTATCGTTAAAAAAGAATAATAATAAGTATATGACATCATATATATATATACATACATAGAGAGTTACTTTTACTTGAATAAGAAACAAAAAGAAAGAATATGCTTTGTCTCTATATATATATGCGTTGTTGTAAAAAAAAAAAAAATAATAATAATAATATATTATTCCAAAACTAAAGCATAGGTTGTTTTTTGTTTTTTGTATTTTTTAATCTTAATGTTATATTATTTATGACAAGACATTGGGCATTGGCTAAAAGGAGAAGCCATTTTCTTCTCTTCTCATATTCTACAATCTATTTATTTATTTTTTATTTATTTGAAAAATATGATATGTTTTTTTAATGCTTAAAATTTATTAACTATAATGGTCTTTATAACCAGCTGTTGATCATCAGTTGGAACTGAACCAGACACCGCCGACCCTCAAATTTTGAAAATCAAAATGCAAATTTTATGTGGCTGTCGTGAGATAGTTTTTTCCTCCATTGGTTAATTTAAGCACACTTCAATTAATTAACATATATTAAGACGCAGACAGTCAAATATTCGTTTGAACTAAAAAATAAAATATATATATATATGTGGCCTATTTTTCAAAATTTATATTCAATATTTTATTTTTCATGTGTGTAAATAAAAACAATTGGGTTGAGAATTCAATTAACAACTTTTAAATGTTCAAGTTAGTAGTGTATCTGGTTGAAAGGTCCGAAGGAGAATGTTGTTCTAGGAAGGATGGAAGGATGATGCTCGTTGGTATCGAATTCAAAGGACTATGCAACGTTAGGACAATTGACCCTCTATCATCTTCGAGACGACTGACTTTAATTAGTAAAAAAAACGTCAAACAAATTTCTCTCATACTATTATCATAAACGTTATTCTCTACTATTCTACAATAGCACGATCGTCTTTCTTACTTCTAACAAGTTTACCTAAGTTAATAAAAAATGAGTAAAATTTAATATACTATAAGTATATAAGTTCGACTTTCTAACTTATTAATTTTATAATACATAAAATGGACATGATAAACCGAATTTCATTAGTAGTGCATAAGTGGGGCAGTATCTCAACTAATGATATAATAAACAAAGAGAGTGCAGTCAACTCTTGAGGAAAAAAGACATGTTTGCATGTAATTAAGCATAATGTTTCAATATTAGTGCTTCTCACGTACATATTATTTCTTCACTTTATAATCATATCCATAAAATCACATTACTTTTGAATTACGATAATTAATTTGCATTTGCACATAAACCCTAATCGACCCAACTGCTAAATTCATAGACAATTGAATTTGCAATTTTGCTAGAGGGCCATGAGGTTGATGGCAATGACTTCTTTTTCTCTCCTCCTCCTCCTTCATCTTCATTTTGTCGTGGCGGTACCCGCCATTCAACCATTGATTGCTGCCGCCTCACGGGTTGGACGTGTGCAGCCGCCAGCAGCCTCTCTATTGTCGCACACATTTTACCAGCAGACATGCCCAGACGCTGAGGGCATCATTCATCGGAACGTGCAAGCTTGGATCGGGAAAGATTTCACCTTGGCTCCGGCCCTCATTCGTTTGCATTTCCACGATTGCGCTGTTAGGGTAAGCATACATCCATGCATGAAATTTTATATATATAATTACATTGTGAGTTTAGTCCTTAATGTTTGAGCTTATCTTTAATTTGGTATCTATGGTTTTGAACATTCAATTTTATCCCTATAATTTTCTGAGTTCAAATTTTGCCTAAATTTTAATTTAGTCCCTATGAGATTTAGTTAAACCCTCTCAAATCGTAGTTGAATTGTTTTTTATATACCTAAAATCGAACCAAAAATTTCTTTCATTTTAGACAACCCTAAAACTCTAAAAGAAAACATCAATTCATTGTTAAAATTACACCATCCTAAACCAAAATAGAAAACATTACATTAGTCCATTATTGCCACATAAATAAATAAATAAAAAATGTATCACTGAATATGGTAACAACTAATTATACCAATACCAATAGAAACAATTTGGATATTTGTTCAATTTATAAGAATCAAATTAAAATTTAAAAAGCATAGTATGATTTTAAAACTTAAACCCAAATAATGGAACCAAATTAAATAAAATAACTCAGTATCGCGTAGTGACCATGAGGTCTTAAGTTCAATCCCCCACCACCTTAATATGTAAAAAAAAAAAAAAATTTAAACTCGAGTGAAATTATTCCATCCATTGAAGATTGAAATAGATAAATAAATAAAAGTTAAAAAAAAAATTATTTCATCTTAGTCCCTATATACTTTTGATAAGTCTTAAAATTAATTTCTATTATTGTTAATTATTTCATCTTAATCCCTATACTCTATAAATATTAAAATTGGTCCATATTATTATTGTTGACTTTTTCGATAGGGATGTGATGCATCGATTCTACTGTACGATCGTGGAACCGAAAGAAGGGCATACGTCAGCAACACCCTGAGGGGATTCCAAGTGATCGACGACATCAAGGCCGAGCTCGAGATAAAATGCCCCAAAATCGTCTCCTGCTCCGACATCCTCACCGCCGCCGCCAGAGACGCCACCCTTCTCGCCGGAGGTCCCTTCTGGGAGGTACCATTTGGCCGTAAAGACGGTAGAATCTCCATCGCCGCCGAAGCAGAGCGAGTCCCTCAAGGCCACGAAAACGTCACCGTTTTGATCGATTACTTCCGAAATCTAGGGCTGGAGGTTCTCGATTTGGTCGCCCTCTCCGGCGCACACACCATCGGCAGAGCTGCCTGTCACACCTTCAAAGACAGGCTCTACAATTTCAACGGGACCCGAAAACCCGACCCGGTCCTGAAACCTCCGTTTCTGAAATTTCTAAAGAGTCAGTGTAAGAACGATATGGAGCTGGTTTCTCTGGACGCGACGACGCCGAGAATGTTCGATACTGTTTACTACACGAATCTGGAGAATAAATTAGGGCTTCTGGCGACGGATCAAGCGTTGGTTTCGGATGACAGAACTTCTTCGTTTGTGGATTTGATGGCGAATCAACCGTTTCTTTTCGATAGCCAATTTTCGGCGTCGATGGTGAAATTGGGGAATGTGGGAGTGCTCACCAGGAAAAACGAAGGCGAAATTCGAGTCAATTGCAATTTCGTCAATCCCATAAGGAAGTAAACATTTGATTATCAAAATAAAATTGCATTATTTTTGTTTGCTTAATTAATGTTTACTATGTATGAAATTGTGAGAGCTTTTATTAAATGAGATCATTGTTGTATTTGTATGGGAGAATATCATATTCTTTATACTATGAGAGTTGTTTGAATTAATAGTGTAACTTCTCTTGAGATTTGGTCACTCAAATTGTTCAAAAGAATAGATGATTGATAATAACAGGTTTAGAAATTACAAGGTTATGTTATGTCACCCTCTTTTTCAAAAATAAGATGCAAAATTTAAACTCAATTAAGTGTGAACAACCAATTGGATTGGACCATCGACCATTACTAATGCATTTGTAGAAATGCCAGTGCATTTGAAAGGACCATAGTGGCTGGCTATGTCTATGTTTAAAGAGATTTTCTTTCATATGAAAATATGTGCAAGGTCGAATGAAATGTGGGTAATGCTATGTAAGTATAGCTAAGCGATAATTATCCTGATCCTGTACTCCTTTTCTGTAAGACGCAAGTTCAATAATAATATTAATAATTTTCTACCTTCAATAATAATTTAATAATAGAGATAGGCTATAACCCAATTCTGCCAGTCCGACACATGGCTCAACTATAAGTTGTACATTACAGTTAAAGATTTAGTATTTAGGATTAGAGGTTTTCTTTAAATGTTAAAAAACCCTAAATACTAAACCTAAAACTCTAACTATTAAACCATAAATTTAAACCCACAACACTATTATCAGAAGAAAAAGAATGCCACATGTCAAGACTGTAGCCCAGCCAGCAGCAATTACTCATAATAATAATAATAATAAGAATAATAAGAATGTGGATATCAACCTTCAGGAATATTAAATATGGAAATGAATTTTGTGAGTAATAAAAATAAAATTGTACAAAAAAGAAGGGAGTGTGGGAGAGATTTTCTATTTCCAACTGTAATGTGATGTACTGTATAATTAATGACATACAAAAGAAAATGAAACAAAGATTAGGATTTAGGAGGAATAATAAACATTGGCCTCCTCCTATATCTTCTACGTAGCATTGCCAATATACAAATCATATACACCAAAAAATTAACTATAAAGACTGCACAGTTGTGCAGACAAAAAATAGAATCAGCAGTTCTTCAAACTCCTTCAAAAACTCTACCTTCTTCGTAGGAGCAATTGCACAAATATTACAGGGATCAAATGTAATCACCACTTTGATTTCAATCATCTACATCTTGTACCCATGCCAAACCTGTAACAATTTCGTCTTTAGTTTTCTGAAATTTATGTTTGTTTCCTCCCAATACATTGGTAGAAAGTAGATAACGAAACAAAGAAACTTATAGATGGAAGTAGTGTTTATAAACTTAATTTTCAAAAACTAAAAACAAATGGTTATCAACTATTATGGGGTTTACTGTTTATCAACAGAGCAAACATTAAGCATGAAATAGTGAGCTACACAAATAATTGTATTGGGAGAACGAGAGAGACCTCGAAGCACTGATTCGACCGCTGCATTTGGAACAAACAGCCCAACTATTCTCTGTTTATCTGTGGTAGTTTCTATACGTACTACACGAAGCCGCTTGTGACTTTGGCGTGCCTATAAAGAATTAAATTAGAAAACGTTAAAAGATGTTAATTCACCAAATCTTTATATTTTCAAAATTCATACAATGCAAAATAATCATACACTCAAAATGAGAACTTGGAAAAATCTCATCAATCTCCCAAAAGGATGATATGAGATGAATGCTTCACTCGGAAGGTTAAAGCCAGTATACCTGCTTAGAAAGGGCTTTTTCAATACTTCCCCAAACAGGAAGAATAAGGCCACCCAATACATTAACTTCCTGTATTCTCCTGCCAACCGTACAAAAGTTGCCAAGCTTACAATTCGGTCCATGCATGCACTGGATACAGAGGTAGCAAATTATTGGCAACAGGAGGAAATGGTAGAGAAATACAATATAAAAAATTAGATCAAAACTGATGGACCGATCGTCGAGCAATGACACATTTAAATATTAAAGCTGCATCCGTTCAGTTGCAGTATAAGGGAAAAACGCCAAAAGGCAAGGTTCTTAGGAGTCCCCTTACCTAAAAGAGGGACCAAACAAAACGCCCCCAATCTAAGATGATAACAGAAGTAGAACAATTACAAAAAGTATTGTATAGGGCACTCCCCAATTAGAGGACACAGACTGTACAATTATCACAAAAATCAGCAAAACGCTTGTGTTTATTATTGGAAACCCTATTATTTCTTTATTTTCAAATGAACCACGAAAGAGCTATTGAGGCACTTAGCCAGAAAATGCATTTTAATCATCTTTACCTGTTTCGAGGAAATGTCATACTCATCTTCCCACCCACTACGAGCCTTCTCTAAAGATGACATTTTCCGATATTTGTTTCGCAACTCAGAGAGAGACATTTCCCTGTAGAAGAATGGAAAAGAAAAAAATAAATAGAAAAATATCGAGGTGTATGATTGCTTAATGCAGAGAAGCTGATAACCACTTTAATTCAATACCTTAGCGACTCCCCAACAGCTGGGCGGACAATTTTATACATTCCAGGAACCGAACTGACAAATATTTTGAGAATCAATAGAAACAATAAATTAGATGGGATTCCAAATTGCACGTAAATTTAACGAGGAAATAGGAGCAAAATATAGGAAACCAAGTATAGGTATAACCCCAATGATAAAGAGGGAAAATTCTATCGCCATCACTCCAACATGGAAAGAAGAGAAAGCTCAGCTGTCTGGAAACTAATCCTAATGTTAAAGGGTTAAATTTTCTGCATGTTTAACCTTGGCCCCCTTTTAATATAATCAAATGCATCAAAGAAAGTCAATGAATACCATTGAAAACAAACCAAATCAAACAAGTTTGGATGATTAAGAAAAAAGAAAAGGAAACCAAAAGTTCAAATCTGTTATAATTTGTCTGTCCATATCATTGACATAAAAAACATACAAAAATTAAATTAATGAATGGACATAAAATTGTTTTATTTAGAAAGAAACTAGATTAGGGAAGAAAAAAAACTACGAAAAAGAACAACCTGCAATTAAACAAAATCATTGAAAATGAAAAGCCAGCATGTGAACAAGTCTTAACTTAGGAAAAATAGCTTGTCCCCAACAAAGGTCTTTAGTCATTCTTTCATTTCTTAGATATATGTAGAAGAGGCATCCAATCCATTAACGTGCGAGAGAGATGATATTAATGATGAAGATATCAAAGATGTTAGGTCATTTCTGGTCAAAGGAAAATCAAAGTGCAAGCTTGATGGGTATAAAAACACAATAAAATAGTACCTTTCAAATGCTAATATGAAGTGGCATCTTCCCAACCAGTCCCTCTTAGATTCATAGAACCCATCATTGGTTGAACCAAGCCCGTCCTTTTGTTTTTCATCAAGAATGGTGCTCGCAGACTGATGCACAGAAACATAAGAAAACATTATGTAAGCTTTGTGAAAGAGTGAAACGAGCAGTAGAAGAAAATATCCCCCATCTTTCTCGATTGGACTTTCTCTAGGAGCATTCAGGGAAAACTTTATGCTAGTTTTAGTGTTCTCCCCATAGGATGGATGGGAATACAAGTTGCTCTAGGTTCAAACTTACCCTAGGCACAAAGCTACATTTTTGCAATCTATTTTGAATCGAGCTAGTTTAAGGGAGATTTGAAAAGAAATATAACTTTTAGGATAATGAGATATTCCCAGAAGATTAGCTTTGGGCACTTTGATTTCTCTCAATCCACATCTTTTGGGCGATTTATTGTACCTGCCTATTGTGTATGACTATATACTTCTGAAACTATCCTTGTTCTCAGATATTTCCCAATTGGAGTTTTTTTTTAATAAATAAATAAACAAAATTACAATGTCCATTTCCTTTTGTGTCTTAGGAATCGGTTGCTAGTCTTCCATTTCTATACAAGTGTTTCCTATACGTGCATAATAAACAAAAATAATTTGTGGAATTACATGAAAGCATGTGTACTGCATTCCAAGAAGATATCAATCAACTTGTTCAAAAGAAGATACCTATCAAACAAATATTATCATAGTAGTTATAAATAATATTAGAGAACCTACCTCCCAGGTCATACCACGATCCAAAGTGAAAGTAAACAGCATAGTTGATGCCCCAGAGACGGGATCAACATGAACGGTCTGCAAGATAATTAAAATTAATTTGGTCGACAACAGCAAACTGATAAGTGAGGTGATGAAAACAGCAAACCTTCGGACTTCCTCGTAATTCAATAACATTGGCTCTCATATCAACAATTCCAGAATCAAGATTCCCTTCAATGCGTGCTTTCTGAGTTAGAAGATCCAATATGCTGACAAATAACTCAAAAATCCTGTATATTGATGCCAACATCAATGATATACCTTACTCTAATATCCACATGTATATCATACAAAATCATAGATCACAGACCTATTTTGAATCTCAGGAGGCAGGCCCAAAAGCCGATTAAGAAAACGTCCAATATCATTCATGTCTGACTCAACAATCCGACCAGAGATCTTTCCAGAGTCCTTCCCAGTCGCTAAACTCAGAAATAATAACTTGAAATCACAACCAAGTCTTGATAAAAAATATATAATTTATAATAGCATAACATAAAGTACGGTGGTAATAAGGTAACTAAATAATATCTAACCACGCGCAGACGAATTCTCACAGTAAAACTCTAGGCAACTAATATTTCCAGTTTTCGATTTATTTGTATTGTTGTGAAAACAAAATGTCACTAGAAGGTGGGATGGAGACGAGAGATGCAAATAGAAATGAGAAGTTACCAAGTACGGTGTCCCTA
This sequence comes from Herpetospermum pedunculosum, assembly GCA_028017165.1. NCBI lineage: Eukaryota > Viridiplantae > Streptophyta > Magnoliopsida > Cucurbitales > Cucurbitaceae > Herpetospermum > Herpetospermum pedunculosum. Next base: position 5,908,664 of record CM051529.1, on the reverse strand, counting down.
ATTATTCCCACAGAATTAAGAGCAGCTTTTGCATTCTCAATAAAATCGCGGATTGTATCAGGTTTCTCAGATGAGCAACCAGGAGGTTCGACAGGCAGGGCATCCTGAAAGTGAATTTGCATTATTTCTTTAACTCGGTTCAAACGAAAACCTACAGTTGTAAAATAACAATAACAATAATAATTAATACAAAATGTAGACCTGCTCCATTATTCCTCTATACATCACCGTCAAGGCTGTCTTCCCAAAGGCACTGTCATAATTATAAGCACTTAGTGACAGACCAGCCCTGCATGTGAATTGCGAAGTACCATCAAGATTTGATGAAACCACTTCAAGCATTGTTTAATTAATAATAAACGAAGACTCTGGGAAACTAATCCAACTAGCCTTCGATCTCCTTGAGTTAAGGCTCCAAGGGATTCTAATCTCTTGGCAACAATTGATGCAAACCTGCGTTCTCCACCAAGATTCGTAAAAAGCAGCCTACAAAACCATTCACAAGATAAATGTTACACCAGTCCAACAAACTCAACAAATACAAAATCGTCAACATCATAAACATTTTGCATCAAAACTATTACAAACAACTAATGTACGTGCATCATGCATTTCCATGTTTTATGGACACTATCACTAATGCATCATGCATTTTCAATTTGGATGAAAACTAATGATAAAATTAACTTGAAGTGATTATAAAATCCACTAGCTTGTTTCTTATCCAAAAAAAAAAATTATAAAATACACTAGCAGAAATATCAAATTAAAGGGCGCTAACGTAATAGCGACACAAAATTCATCCAGCAACATCTACCATCTACTTCTCATCTGTCTAGATACACATTGCACGCAGAGTACTTCATTCTAATAATAATTATAACTTATAAGTCTTATAATATTAATCTTTTTTTACTACTGTGGCTGCACGTGTATAGCTATAAAGTAGAATGCACTGGATGGTCAAGACCTTCTAAGTACTTTTTCGACAATCACTCTCTTTATGCATAACTATTTTTTTTTTCTTGTATTTATTTTCTTCTCTTGTATTATATGTGTTCGTTCTCAACTCAATTGCCATAGCAGATTACAAGTCCTCTTTTCTTCTTTCACGGCTATAAGTTATAATCAATTGGAAATTCTGTAGAATATTTAGAATGTATTTAAAACAAAATCTTATCAAAATTAAATTGTAAACAATATCTTCTAAAACAAAATATTATAGGATCCATTTATTAACATTGTTGGTTTCTTTCTTTCTTTCTCATCTGCAGTATGTTTAAAACCTTATAGAAAACTATGTATAGATTCATGAATTTTCCCTAAAATTAGAAATATATGAATATACACAAGAAAATACATTTTACAGTTTCCAAAAGTTATAGGTTAGTCTTAGGAACATGTCAAAATGTACAAAAACATGGAGTACACATATATATAGATATAATTATATAATATATATATATATATGTTTTCGCTATTTTTGTTGTTTGGTTTTCTTTTTACACTCTTTGGAAATTGATATCCTTGAACATTTTTCTCTCTTTTCATTTATCAATGAAAATTTTGTTTCTCGTTCAAAAATATATAACATATATATATATAAATACTAAAAACAGTCATAGGCAAAAGTGAGATATTGAATGGCGGATCATGTTTACTCACCATGATCTTATACTACAAACCATTAGGCTACATGAAGAACGCCACGACAATTTTTCTAAGAAAGCCTCATTACATAAGCTCAGGTAACCGATGCCTAAACCTCCGAGCTCCCAATTCTCTCCCACAAGAAATTCCTCATTAATCTCTCAATAATTTTACACACTGGAACGGGAGTTCTAAACAAATAGAGGAAGTATTTTTTTAAACAAAGCAAATAAAGGAAGTAATTGGAATTCCACTCAGCAGAATAAGCATATTCCCTTAGAAAATAAGACCCTTTTTCCAAGAATAGGGTCGTTTCTGAACTTTCTCCACCACAAGATTCCAAAAAGAAGTACTCTTCGGGTTATCGCCCAAGGGAAGCCCTAGATAAGAACAGTGTAACTAACTAACCTCACAACTCAACTGAACTTAGAGGTCTCACAGTATAAAACATCAACAAACTCCCACATTAACATCAACAAACTGAATTTAAAACATAGATATCAAGAGCCTTTTAACTTCTCTTATTACAAATTGGAGAAGCTTTTTGTAACTCATGGATACTTTTTATCCTTTCATTATATCAATGAAGTTCTATGTTTCATATTAAAAAAAAAAGATATCAAGAGCCTTTTAGATCACAAAAGGACATTTGGGGTAGAAATGTGAAACTTGCTACGTAACCCATTCAAAAACATCTACAGTACGTTCAATTTTCTAGAGAAATCTACAGTTTGAGCATGTTTCTCTCTAAGCATCCCAGTAGTATTTTGTCAACCAATGATAGTTTAAGCACCACCATAATGGGACAGCAGACTTGCAACAAAGGGTTGGGATAAGGTGTTTAAAATATTTTAAAATTATTTTGATGAAACAAAATGGAGACCATTGATCTTTGAAGAACTTGATCTATGAACACATAAACATCAAGGTGGGAAATGGTAGAAGAACATATTTTTGGAAAGATGTTTGGTATGGAACAAATAGTTTACAACATCTTTATCCAAGACTATAACATCTATCTCACAAGAAAGAAGCATCTATTGCCGACATGTGGTGCCCGGAATCGAAGATGTGGATTCTCCATCTAAGAAGGAACCTAAATGATGTTGAAACTGAGGAATGGTCTTCTATGATCTATACCTTACAGCCATTTAATGTCATAGACAGAATTGATGTTTGGACATGGAATCTTGAAAAAGACAATTCATTTTCTACCAAGTCTGGCCAAAGTTGTAACAACCAGCAGCTTTTGTGAACATTCATCCTTATACACGCTGATTTGGGCTGGTCGATACTAAAAAAAAGTGAAACTTTTTATTTGGGAGTTCAGCCATAGATGCATCAACACTTTTGACAAACTCCAAAAGAGGTCCCCATAGCATTCTCTCTCCAAACTGCTGCCACATGTGTTTATCCAATGTCGAGACACAAATTTATCTATTGAGTAATTGCTCTTTTGCCAACAAATTTTGGAATTTTATGATGGATGCTTTTGGATGGTTATTTCCTCGACCGGGAGACATCCTTACCCTAGTCTGATCATGGGACACCCCTTTAAGAAGGAGAAAAAGACTCTTTGGTTATGTTTTATTCGAGCTTTCTTTTAATATCTTTGGCGAGAGAGAAACACGCGCATATTTAGAGATTTATCTAAAGATATTAGCTCATTTATTGATTCTACTTCTTTTTTGGCTTTATCTTGGAGCAAGCTTTATACTCCTATTTGTAATTATAATCTCACCCAGTGTTTTCGAGGCGCAAGGCGCACTCTAAGGCGACAAGTCTCCTAATCGCCTTAAGGCGAGAGGCGACAAAAAGGCGTAGCCTGAGTGAAGCAAGGCGCACCTAATAAAATACTAAATAAATATTATTTATAACTATTTTATAGATAAAAAATAATAAACACTTAATTCTAAAAACATGAAGTATGAACAATATTTAATATTCAAATGAAATTAGAAAAAAAAAAATAAAGATATTCGGAAAAAAAAAAACTGTAATATGGTAGAAAAAAACAAAATAGTTCTACAGACCTATGAAAAACTAAACAAAAAAGCTTCACAAATAATGCAATCTGTAACTCATGAAAATAAAATACGGCTGGAAATAAATTTAGAAAAGAAAGTTTGACATCTGTCCTGATGGCATGCAGCATTAATGCATCTGACTTTTCTTCTTCCTTATTATTCAGTCTCTTCTACTTCTTCCTTTTCTAATTCGTTCTTTTCTTCTTTTTATTCTTCATCTCTTCATCTTCTTCTTAATTTTTTTTCATTTGTCATCTCTTCATCTTCTTCTTAAAGATTCTGACTCTTCATACTCTTTCACCTTCATATTATCAACTCTCCCAACTCTTCCATTATTCATGTTAATAGGGTTTTTCTACTTCTTTCTTCTTGTTCTTTTTCTTTCTACTCTTCTTCCTTTTTTTTTTCTTTTTTTTCGTGGGCTTTTTTGAGTTGAGTTTAGCATTTATTAAAAAAAAAAAAAAAAAACGATCAGGCGCGCGCCTCCTTCACATGCGAAGGCGACACCAGGCGACGCCAGGCGCGGCTGGGCGCACGCCCGATTGAAGTTAGTCGCCTTCGCCATGTGCAGGGCGCAATACCCTCAAAACGCTTCGCCTGAGGTCGCCTCTCGCCTTAGGCGAGCGCCTCAACAACACTGATCTCACCAATTAGTGGAGATACTTTTTGTAACAACTCTTTGATGGGCATTCACTTTTTTAACACATTTCATATTATGAATGAATGGTTTCTGAATCTTATCCAAAAAAAAAAAAAAAAACGGAGACCAGATAAAAAACAGGACATCTGAAGTTTTTGGAAAGAAGGAAAATATGGATACTATAGCTCTTAATTGGATACTCTCTTAACTGGATACTCGAGTTTTTTTTTTTCAAATAATAATAATAAACAAGGGAATTTCATTGAAAATAAGAAATTACAAAGGGGACAGCAGACCGCACATAAGATCAAGTTAGAGAGTTACAAAAAAAAAAAAGGCTCCCTAAGATAGCAAAAGAAATATGTAATTGCAAAAAATAATTAGAGAGAACTCCAAGACAGTCATGACTCATTACAAAAACGGGTCTAGAAGTTCCTACCAATGCTTTTCCATACCCTAAAAAATTATTCTATTCCTTTCTCTAACCAAACTTAAAAAATTAAAAATAACTATTAATTTAAAAGATTAAAAATAAATAAATAAGAACCAATGGCGTCCAACCACAGCATCATTCTTTTCAAGTCTTTGGCCAGAGAGAAATATTTCTAAGCCTACTCATACTTCAAAAGGCAAAATAAAAGCAATCTCGAATGTTTTTAACAACCTCAAATATATTTTAGCAAGGAGGGGCAGATGGATACTCTAATATTTAATACTGCCATACTAACACAATTACAAAGTTAAAAATGAAAACCATATAAACCAGTGGTAACAAAAGCACCTGTATTCGGGTGCTGAAGCTTGATTAGAGCGATGAGTTCGTCCAAATTGTTGAATGGCTCGATCAGCACTCCAAGGGAGTTCTAAAGTAAAATGAACTCTTCTTTTCTGTAACGCCAAATGCCAAAAGCAATAAAAAATTGAACAAGACCATGAGGAAGCAATTATTGATAAATTTTATATATACATATAGATACTTATAGAATACAGCTTAATTACCCACACAAATTCAGTCACAGGTGAGTAAGTTCAACTTATTTACACATAAATTCAGCTAGCCCCTAAAGAACAAAAATTTCCAAGCAGGTATGCCGTATGCATGAGAGAGAAACCTGATTTGCAGCTCTTCTGTCTGCCTGCAATGAAACCCCAGCTGATCCAGCTTCAGAAATGATAGCAACAAACTTCTTACCATCCATAAACAGTTGTTTCTCATGCATATTGACCATCTCCATACTCACATCCTTCCTACACATTAATTTAATTATAATAAAGCTGAACTGAGAAATAAATGACAATTTAGAAAGAATCAAAACAAAATTGAAAACTCACGAGTTCCGTGGCTGGTAAGTAACACCCTTTCCGTTGGGAGCCCTTACAAGCATTCCCCTTCTTCCTGTTATTTCAGCGACTTTATCAGGGCCTCCAAGCTGCAACAGAGTTATATCGATCATCAGGAAAAGTAATTTGATCACGAGCATATGGTAACACATGGGCATTTATGCACACATATATAGAGATATACTATACTTTTAAGCAAGCATAAAAATATTTTTTTTATAAGGTATCGAGCTTTCATTGAGAAAAAAGGAAAGAATAAGGACATACAAAAAAAGAACAAAACCCACAAAACAGAATCCCGCTAAAAGAAGGAACGTCAATCAAGAAAAATAACGCCTAAAGAATAATTACAAAATAACGGCGTCACCGACTCCCACAAGGAAACATAGAACCTAACATGGAACCAAATAACACTAGTCTCCCTTTCAGTCCCTCTAAAGATCCTTCACCCAAATAACACTAGTCTCCCTTTCAGTCCCTCTAAAGATTCTTTCACCCCATAAAATAGCACATATCCCGGATTGCCATAAAAACTGCTCCTTCACCCGAAAAGGCGAATGGAGAAGGAAATCCTCGATCATCTTTCTAAGCCCACGGTGCCCAGCAAACTGAAAACCGAACGCCTCAAAAAAGCAATGTCAAACATCCCTAACAAAGTCACAGCTCCACAACAGATGACCCAGATCTTCCTCGGCCCTCCGACAAAGAATGTAACAGAAAGCACCCACTTCTCCGAAGCCGGTCTAAAGTGTTAACTTTTTCGTGGATGACTTGCCAAATAAAGAACTGAACCTTCTTAGGGATTTTCACGTAGGCATAAAAATGTGGTAGGCAAGCAACAAGTGTGACAACAATAATTCACTCCAGTATCCGTTAGAAAACAAAAAAATCACCATGCAGTAATTGTAATGCTACAATGCTACAATTTTTGAAGATCTAGGAACAAAGACATGATAATATGGTTGTTCAAGCGGTGTTTTGGATTCTATGGTTGGAAATAAATCAGCGAGTTTTTGAGGATAAGACAATTTCTTTAGACTCTTTTTGTAGTAATACTCGGTTCTTAGTTTCTTGGTGGTGTTTGAGGATCAAGAAATTCTTCTCTAACTATAGTTTGTCCAAGATTCAATCTAATTGGAAAGCTATTATTTAGTTTTTTGTGGAAGGGGTTCTGGTGAAAACCAATTAAGAGAAATTCTTATTCTTTTTCATCCCAAAAAAGGAATAGAAGAGCAGTTTATATACTAACTCTTTGGGTAAACACAAGGGTTAAAACTCATAAAAACAGAAAATAACCCAACTCCTTTTAACCAACTTCTAACTAATCTTGAATTGGAAAAGGAAATCTTGGATATCTTGAAATAATTCGAAAAAGAATAAGAATTTCTCTTAATTGGTTTTCACCAAATTTGGTATAAGAGCAGTTTATATACTAACTCTTTGGGTAAACACAAGGGTTAAAACTCATAAAAACAGAAAATAACCCAACTCCTTTTAACCAACTTCTAATTAATCTTGAATTGGAAAAGGAAATCTTGGATATCTTGAAATAATTCTTGAAACAAATCTTTAACTTCAAGAATTGAAACAAGATCCAAGATTTGAAACAAGATTCTTTGTTTAAGAATTCAAGATTTACAAAATAACAAAATATTTACTTGGCAGTACATCAGGTTCACTCTTCCCCTTGCCCTTAGGCTGTATGGTGAGGACTCCAGCCATGTCTTTTTCTCCTGCGCTTTTGCTCAATTCTGCTGGCAGAACATTCTTTCTATTTTCAAGATTAATCGGTGCCTTCCTATGAGCTGTCCAAAGGCTATTTTCCAGCTCCTAAATGGGAGACCATTAGGGTTTATGCTTCTAGCTGGTGTTTTTTTTTCTTTTTTATATATAAGAAACAATAATATATTTCTCAAAAACCACCGTAACCATGTACACTATTGCAAAAAGAATCCAATATAACCATTCTATTCTCAAAAACCCTCTCAGATGAGACACAAAGTTACAAAAGAATTTCTAGATGATGTTTAATCTCTAAAACTTTTAAAAAATACTTTTTCGCTCAAAATTACGCCAATTGGGAAGCATTTTGTAATCCCCTTGGCTTGGTGAGGACCCCTCATCTCCACCCTTTTGCATCTCCTTTCTTGTGAATCGTGATAATGAAAGTCTTGTTTCTTATAAAAAAAAAATGAAACCTGTATAACCCATTGATATGTTAGGGAGTTAGGACCAAAGCAGTGTCCTAGCAGCTTGAGGTATTGGTGCACGGGCAGGCCATGGCTCAAGAGGCTACATTGAGGACAATGTGACTTCTTTAGGGCAGGGCGTTGATAGGCCTGTACTAGAGTGTGATGTGTATTCATGTAAAAGTAAGGGAAGGGCGAGGAAGGAAGGATAACCAAAAGTTGTTATTTTTATATTATTATTATTATTATTTTAATAAGGAACCAAACTCTTTTTTTTTTTTTTTGATATCCGTGTGTGTCCGGGTCAGCTTACGCGCACCTCGACTAATCTCACGGGACAGACCGCCTGACCCTACAACATTTGGTTGCCAAGGAAACCCACAGGAAATTAATTCCTAGGAAGATAGCCACCAAGGAGTGAACCCATACACTCTAAAAGGGCATTAATAGTCTCAAGGTCATTCATGACCACTAGATCAACCCTTGATGGTGGTTAAGGAACCGAGCTTTCATTGAAAAAAGGTCTACTGAAGCCCAGAGGAAGCATTAAACCTAGCCACCTATCAAACCTCCTCACCCGATCTCTCAAGCAATATTCCTATCATTTATTCATTTAAATATTAAGCTTGATGCCCTGATCCCAACAATAGTATAAATCATTAATTGCCGTTGGTGTCAGGTCCTAGGAAATTGCTTGCGACACATGGTATGTCAACATTATAAGTTTCAAAATTAAGTGAGAATATCTCCACCTTTTGGTAATTATAGTATATCTACCCTTATAGCTCATTGGAAAAGTTTTTTTTGTAACTACATTTTGGTAGGATCTGGCTTATTTTGCAGCTCATTTCATCATATATTTTTTGAGGAAGAAACAAAACACCTCATTTCATCTATCAATGAATTTCATCGTATTTTTACAAAAAAAAAAAAAATAATGAATTTCATCGTATCAATGAAATGGTTCGGTTTCCTATTAAAACAAAATAATAATAATAAACTGAGAATGGAAAATATTTTAGGGCAGCAATACTAGAGGGATATTTTAGTGTACCAGAATTATGGGTTTTTTTAAATTTTTTATAGACAATCCAGCTTTCATTACAATAAAGCAAAATACAAAAACGCAAAAAAAAAAAAAAAAAAAAAAGGCCAACGACAAAAACTTAAACGCCAGAACTATGATTAACTAAAAATGGCAAGAAGTCTTGGAAGTTTAATGCAACAAAGAATTGATGAACCACTAACAAAAGGAAACAACCAGAAACTTATAACTGAATTAATGCAACAGAGCAATAAAAATGACCAGATAATTTTGAAAAAAAAAAAAAAAAAAAAAAAAAAATATATATATAAATACACACTTAAAATGAGAAGAAAGACTTTTCAAAAAAAAAAAAAAAAAAATGAGAAGAAAGAGTTTATAAAAGAAAACTTTTTCCAACCAGCCTGAGAAACACTGAGAAATTTCATTCTTGCATAATACCGAGGGAGAAAAAAGAAGAAACACTTGCCTGATCAATAATATCATCCAAAGGATTGTTTGGAAGATTCAATGAACGAATAATTGCCAACAAATTAGACTTTCGATCTGAAGCAGCATCATACCTAATAGTAAGACACAAAGAAATATAACTTCAGGTGAAATGTACGGAACTGAATTTGTGGCACTAATAAGACAACCAGCAGTCCTCAGCTTTTTTTTTTTTCTTTGAAGAAAAATTGAGGACTGCTCGTAGACTTATTAGTAAGGATTCCTCACATTTACGAAAGGAGAAACAAATAAAATATCAAAACCTTTTCAAAAGTTCAGCTATAACAGCTTTTCTTTCTTTAAGATACTCATCTGTCTTTTCCTTGCAAGACTGACATGACCACTCTGCAGTTTCTGTATCCAACAGAGGAGGGTCGAGACAGTCAGGATGAAAAAGTTGCTCACAACAGGAACATCGAAGTAATTTTTTCCTTTCCTGGAAAAATGGGTGTAAGCCCAACAGCACTGTCGTTTCAACTCAAGGTCTCAAACTATCAAATTATCTCAAGGAACTTACCTCTTCAGTATTGCAAATCTCACAGATCTGAAACTCATCATCTGATTCGGTAGATTCAGGAGCAGAATCAGCTGCAACAATAAGATTTTGAATAAAATAAATAAATTAATAATAAAGTTGTATAGAAAACAAGAACTAATTCTGGATTTTGTCCCAACAATAACAAGATGCAATGTCATAAAAACAGACTTTTTGCAGAATATGGATGCAGATGAGGACATAACTCTCATCATCATGCATAGCATGAGGAACAAGCTAGATAAAGCATCCATGCAAGAGCACTGATGCAGTCTTACAGAGGCAATGTAACCAAGATTTTAGAAAGAAGCCTAGTCTAATGCTGTGACGGAAGTCAAATGGGAACTTTCCCCTTTTTTCTTCATATAGAAGTGTTTCCATTAAGAGAACCTTTGGGCTGAGAGACATCCTAGAACTTTTTTAAATAAGTTGACTGCGTTAGAAATGTGGAATTTGGCAAAGTGGTGGGCTTCTTCCTGGTGTATGCTCTCTCCTTGTTTTTGTAATTACAGTGGCTCCATTATTCACCATATTTGGGGCCCCTTTTTGCACTCCCTTGGCATTTGGGGGCCTTAGTCCCTCTTCTTTTTGTAGTCCTGGTTTTTGTTAATACAGATGTTTCTTATCCAAAAAGTAAATATAAAATATTAAAAACAAAAAAGGCCGTCAAATCAATTATGTAGAAGACATGGAAAAAAATCAAAGCATCTACAAACTAAAGGGGAGAGACGTGGAAGAATTGCACTTCATATCCTGTTACTTATCTAATGTTTTTTATACATATAATTATGATGTTCTTATTACTGTCAATTGAGGGTCTTTTTTTTCTAACTTCCTTTGGCATGAGCCATCTTATCTAACCCAATTGTTCTCTCTTTCTAACTGAATAAAAGTTTCTTACCAATGAGACATAAATGTATGAAAGGACAACTTTTAAAAAAAAAAAAGACCCCATATATGCTATATAGGTAGGAGTCAGGACATAATCATTCAAACCAATTACTAAACAAAGACCCTCATAAGGATTTTAATAATGAAATTATAATTGAAAAAATAATTAAAAAAAAATCCTACGCTCCAAACTCAAGCTAAGATATATGAATGCAGGCAAAAATAAGATCAGCCACATTAAATGCATAAAAAGAGAGCTATTCAAGAAATACTATACAAACTAGGAGGAATGATAATTAGATAAACCACTAGACAAATGTACCAAATCCATCACAAAGGACTATCGAATAACCCACTTTCAGATTCTTCATCACTTTCAACATCACTTGGAGGTTTCCATTTTGCAGCTTTCCTTACCCTCCCATTTAGTGAAATTCCAGGAGTTGCTGAGTGTCTCTTCCTTTGAAGCTCCTTGACACTTCCCTCCTCTAAAGCAAGATCAGTTATAAACATCACACAGATAATGGGAAAAAGAAAAATAAAAACGTGACTACACGAGCCACACATACCAGGGAGGGTTTCAGGCTTTTCAGGCAAAGGGTAATTTTCTTCGACAAATTTGAGCAATAGTTCTCGAGGTCCAGAGACAAAATCATCAAGCTCAAGGCCCTGTACAAGAGAGAATTAAAAAAGATCCAAATTAGAAAGTACAGGATATCATATACAGAGCTTTATGGGACAAGAACGGATAATAACATAAAGCTATGGTACAGACATATTTTGTCACAGCTTCCTCGGTGCGTGCCTCTCCAGTACTTTGCAGGCCAATGACAACACACTTATCTCCCAATAATGCTTGCTTAGCTAGTCTAACAGTAGCAGGAACCTTCGCAGACATACACAAATGCCTGAAGAAACGCTACAAAAGCAGGAGGAAATTTTGAAGTAAAAGAAATGATATAGAACATATAAACTTCTTAAACAAACTTGAATTAAATTAAAATAAATAAAACTATAAATAATTCAACTTAAAGAGAAACTCAACTTTCAAGGAAAAGCCCAATTAAATATACCTGATGGCTAGCCCAAAATAATCGCCAAAGTTGATTGGTGCTAGGCTTGTCACTAGTAACATAGGCACTTGCTGTCATCAATTCTACCCGCAACTTTGCCCAAAATTCAGCTGCTAATGTATACATTTCCTAAGTAGGACATAAGACGACAGAGTCTCAAGGGGCCATAAAAAATGCATAAAAGAATGAAAATTAACCAGAGTTCAATAAAAAAGAGATGTGAAGCGTTGGAATCACTAGATTCCTATCTAACTGAAGACAGTCAGGTTAACTTCATATAATAATTATATCTCATCTCCTAGCACAAAATTGTAGGCACGTGTTAAACAGGAAAATATTTTGGGATAATCAATTAGCATTTGCCTTTAACTAATTTTATCAGCCACTGATTCTCCCCCCCACCCCCCAAAAAAAAAAATTGAAAAAGGGTAAACTAACTACATGGAAAAAAGTACATCCATTTCTCCTTCCTTTCTAAAATTAGAGGAACCAATACACTGTACCATCATCTCAGCTTCTAACGGTGCTTCGACAATGTCAAATTCAGCTCCTCGGTAGCTAAGTGTGCGACACAAATACATACCCCTGGAAGTTAAACGAAATACAGTTAAGTAAACTTTTCATTCTTTTTATTAGAGAGAAACAAACTTTTCATTGATAGAAGAAAAATGTTTAAGGATACAAAACTCACAAAGGGAGTGAAAAAAGATTAACAGCCAAATAAAGAACAAATCTCCAAATATTATAAGAGAATAAAACATTGATGAACAAAACGCCTGAGGTCGTGACAAAACAATGAGCTAAAACAGCCAAAAAAACAAAACTACTGCCTTTGATGAGAGCATAAATCAAAGAAAATAAAAATAAACCTTGCCTTGCTTTCATGTCCATGGCAACAAGTTCTAAAGCCCCAACACCCCCTCTCTCCAATGCACCTGCAGAAAATATATATCAGGATTTATCTCACCCTGAGAAATAGATGTATTGCATATTTATCAGGATTTATCTCACCCTGAGAAATAGATGTATTGCATATTTATCAGGATTGTTGATATGGATAAAAGAGGGAAAGAGAGGCTAGTTCTGTCTTACACTTCCTTGATGCTATGAAGTTGCAAGAGTCCATGTAATCTTTTTTAATAAGAAACAGAAACTTTTATAGAGATTTTTAAAAAATGATAGTCAAAGAAGGTAAAAAGGCATCATCGAACTAGGGTAAAAACAAATACTTATAATACAACTGCACCTAGAGTATAAAGCAAGCAAAAGATAAAACTAGATCTAGAGACAACATATTCTAAGTCCAGAAGTGATTTTTTTTTTTTTTTGTCGGAAATCGAGTTTTCATTAAGAAATATGAAAGAAACTACAAGGCCATACAAAAACCAACAAGAAATCCCAAAAGCTACCGAAAATGACTCCAACCAACCAAGTTTACACCAAGACCATAATTACAAAAAGGATTAGTGACCGAAGCCCACATAGAGGCGTTAAACCTAATTGTCACCCAAACCTCATCACAAGAGCGCTCCACCTCTCTAAAGATCATATTGTTTCTCTCAAGCCACACTCTCCACAAAATAGCAAAGAAACTGGTGTGTCACAAAATAGTCTCTTTCTCCCGAAAAGGCGAGCCCTAGAGCACCTCCTAAACCATAGCAACATAATTATCATTCCAAACCCAACAAATATCGAAAGCCTCCAACCATCTAGCCCAAAGGGGATGAACAAACTGACAACCCCATAACAAATGATGAAGGTCCTCAGACTAACATCTGCAAATGAAAATTACAAAATAGTTACTAATTATGCTACATTAATTATCTCCCTCTTGAAGAAAAAAAAAAAAAAAAAAAAGAACTTGCCCTCGAGTTTTCAAGATGTCGAAGTCGGGAATCTTGTTTCAAAACTACTTCTGATGATTAGAATAAATTTCAATACAGTATGTTGCTTTCAGCCAATCAAAATTCCAATGCAACATCTTATCAAACTTCGATAATTATAAACCTGTAAAATTGATTCTTTGGCTCTAGGGTTCTTGAAAAAACATGATTTCCAAACTGAAAATCTCCATCAAGAACATTGAAATTCGATATTTGCTTCCAAGATTCACTCAATTCATATCCCTCCTCATTATTTTGTGGCTCAAACGGTAAAAATAAGGGTGTGAGACTGCATTTCGTCATAACATTGTACCTCTTTTTTGGTTGATTCTTTCACTTTCAGAAAAGAAAAAGAAAAAAAGGCTTTCCAAGCAAAACAAGAATTCATCCTCCGTATGGAAATACTCATCAAACCCATGAAAACATTCTTCCACTAGATTCGTCCTCAACATTGTCTGCCCATAACCATCGTCAAAGTATTCCAAAAACCCATGAAAAAACTCTTCTTTGCTGGAAAAAAAATGGAATCTTAAACCAAGAAACTTCCATTTCGGTATTCTTGGAGTTTATCGGGATGAAAAGGGTTCCTGACCATTTCTGGAAGGTGTGCTCTCTGTTTTTGGAGCATTCTTGTCGGTGATACAGGTCGTTCTTGATAAAGATTTTTTTAAAAGGTATCAAACTTTCATTGAGATTAAATGAAAGAATACAAGGGCATACAGAAAAGAAAAAAAAAAAAACTAGCCCCAAGAAGGAAGGAACCCCGCTATAAAAAAGAGCTCCAATCCAAAAAAAACGTTCAAGGAATAATTACAAAACAAACGTCGTTCTTGATAAAGATAATTGTTGTTACCTTTTGTTTGATCTCTTTGACCGTGTAGATTAGAAAGATTCAAAGCCAGTTGATCCAATTGTCTAATCAATGTAAGGTTCCCCCTCCTTGTGCAACACATGAATCTCCCCATCCCTTATCTTCAACAGAACCCTAGCGTTCCTCAGAAACCCTTCCACCAATTCCTTGTTCAATTGAATTTGGCAGAAACTGTCCTCGCGGAACAGGAATCCAACGTGAGGGAAGTTGTAGAAAATGTGATCGAATCTTAGTGTTTTGAGGAAGAAATGTTGACTCGTATTTCGAGCATCGATTTCGTAGAATACCAAACATTTTCTTTCTTCCAGTTCCCTTACGTTCCTAATTTTGTTGTTGTACTTCTTTTCTAGGTCATCCTAAGAATCGAGGAAAATAGCTACGACATTGCAAACAGATCTGAACCGCTTGGCCAAACACAGGGTAAAGGAAAAATCGCCTTCTCCGACGAGTAATATTCAATGTCTCGACAAGTAGTGTTTCCTTCATACTTCTTATTCTTCTTCTTTCTCGTTATCTTCATCTGAAGATTCTGTTTGTCTCTCATTTTTCGACACTAACTTCATCGGTGATCGCTCTGGTAAAACCCAAATTTGAATCGACGTTTTGAATTCCGGAATTGCGATGGCAAATAAATCATAGTTTTTATTTATAATTGTTTGATCGATGTACCCACCATGCATTGAAGTTTAATCAAACTTCTTAGAATTTCTCCAAGAGTTACATCAACCGACAACAAGCGTTTAGTTGATGTTCTTGGTGAGAAAATGGTTTGCGGATTTTGGTGGTTGCCATCTTCCTAGCCATCATGCCCTCTCGTGAGTGCTTTGATACCAATTTGATAGAACCAAGCATCAAACGAGAAAATCTTCAAGAATCCTCAAGGAATGTTTTTTTTTTTTTTAAGAAATGAGACAATTTCATCGATGAATGAAATTTACAAAAAGGATATTTTTTTTTGTATAAGAAACGATTTCATTAATGAATGGAAAAAGAGCAAAAGCTCGAGCACCTAAGGGTGTTTACAAGAAAGCGGACCAATTGAGAAAAACTATAATTGGAGGAAGGGTGTTTACATTTACACCAATACAAAGCATTAAAAATATTTAAATCCATAACCCAACCAAAAGAAGAAAAAACATCCCGAAAGACTCGAGCATTCCGTTCTCACCAAAGAAACACTCGATTAAAAGCAAGCCATAAAGTCTTAGTCTCTCCATGGAGATGAACAAAGATGGTAATCAAAAAAACAGCCATGTTGTTCGGAATAACCAAAGACCAATCGAAAACCTTAAGGATAAAGGCCCAATATTGAGAGGCAAAATGATATAAAATCCATGGAGTTACAAAAGGCTTTCTCAATTAGATAGAAGGGAAGCATAGCTAAAGGAAAAGAAGGAAAAAGAAAGTTTACACCAAGATATAGCATTATAAATAACAAGGTCAAATAGGTGGTCAAAACATTGTTCTTTCCCAATAAAAGTGTGCTGATTTCTTTCTTTCCACAGAACTCATATTATGGCCCTAATAATGTGTGACGATAAAGTCGTTTTAACCTTCTTGAAGGGGTGACAAGAAAGAACCATAGGAGAGAAGAGACGAGATGTCCGATGGAGTGGTAAAGTGTCATCCAAATGAATTGATAAATATGTTCCAAAAGAACCCAGCAAATGGACAGTGGATGAATAGATGGTTCTGGGTTTCTTCATTTTGTTTACATAATGAGACATATGTTGGGAGAAGGCAATGCGAGGCATACGTCTTTGTAGAACATCGTGAATACTAATAGAGCGATAAGCCAACTCCCTTAGGAAGAATTTAATCTTTGTTTGGAACCTATCTTTTCATATACTCTGAACATCCACCCAAATTAGTGAGGAGAGATTTGACCGACATTAGGCCATTTTTTTGTTTTTGTTTTTTTTTTTTTTTTTTGGGGGGGGGGGGGGGGGTGGGGGTGGGGGTGGGGGTGTGTGTGTGTTAGGAGCGAGAGCCAGTTTGCTTGCTTTTGGTAAGCCTATATAAGTGAGGTAACTAATAGGCAAGCGTCGATGAGGAGATCCATGGGTTGGTCCAAAAGGAGGTGGTATTGCCATTACCCACATTGTGACAAATACAGCTAGTGATAAGAGCTCGAGAGCACCCCAATTAAGATAATTGGCAGATCCGTATTTCCCCTTAATGAGTTTTCTCTAAAGGGCCTCCTCAAAGGAATATTTTTTTTAATAAGGTACCGAACTTTCATTGAGAAAAAATGAAAGAATACAAGCGCATCCAAAAAAGAAAAGCCTCAAAAGAAGCCCATTAAAGAAAAGGAGTCCAGTCAAGTAAAACAAGACCTATAAAATAATTACAAATAAGTCGCGTCACCGACGCCCATAAAGAAACTTGAAATCTAATAAGGGACCAAATAGCACCAGGCTCCCTTTCCGAACCTCTAAAGGTTCAATTGTTTCTTTCCCCCCAAAGTCCCCATAAAACCGCGTAGATCCCAGCCTGACACAAAAACTTTCCTTTCTCCCAAAAAGGCGGATGGAGAAGGAACTCCTCGATCATCTCTCTCTGGCGCCTATGCCTAGCAAACTGGATGTCGAACACCTCAAAAAAAATATTTCACACGTCCCGAGCGAACTCGCAGTTCCACAACAAATGATTCAGGTCTTCCTCCGCCCTCCGACAAAGAATACAGCAGAAAGGACCAACCAAAGTAAAATTCTTTTTCAAGAGATGGTCTAGAGTGTTGACTCTTCCGTGAATGACCAGCCACACAAAAAACTTAATCGTTTTTGGAACTTTCACCTTCCAAAGAGAAGAAAAGACCGACTCACTAACTGAGGAAGGATTAATTAAGCTCTGAAAGAACGAGCCACACGAAAAACCCTCAACGGGGTTAGGGGTCCAAAGACGAGCATTCTTTCCACCCGGACTAAGAGCCAGGAGAGCCATAATATATGTCGTTTCCCTATTAGATAAAGCCCGACAAAAGCCAAAGGAAAAGGAAGGAGCACTTTCCGACTAGTTAAAAATATCGGCAACAGGATGATTTTTAAGGGAAGACAAATGATATAACCTAGGAAACAGAGAGCGAAGGGGACTATCCCCAACCCACTTATCCTCCCAAAAATAGGTATCCTTACTATCCCCACAGAAAACTGAATCAAGCTCGAAAAAGAAGGTATCTCAGAAGAGATATCCTTCCAAGGATTTCTGAAAGTGTCTTTGACCTTACCCGACAACCACTCGAACGGATGAGGGTCGTATTTACTCGCAATAACCTTGTGCCACAAGGTATTAGTCTCGAGGAAAAACCGTTAAAGCCATTTTGCAAGCAAAGTTTGATTACGGACTCTTAAATTACCCAACTCAAGACCCTCCAAATCCATGGAATTTCCCACCACCTCCCAATTAACCAAATGCGCACATTTCCCCTCCTCGACCCCTTCAGAAAATCTCTCATGAGCTTCTCCATCACCTTATAAACAGTGCAAGGGGCTTTGTAAAGGGAAAAAAAGTACATGGGCATCCCACTCAAAATAGCTCGAATGAGCCTCAGCCTCCCTCCCTTCGAGAAAAAACTTCTCTACCAGGACGACAATCTCTTACGCACTCTTTCCACCACAAGATCCCAAAAGGCTATAGACTTGGGGTTATGGCCCAGAGGTAAACCTAGATAAGATAACAGGAAAGAACCAATCTCGCACCCCACTATGTCCGCCCACTTAGCCAATTTATCAAACCCACAATTTAAGCCCAATAACTGGCACTTGCCCCTGTTAACCTTCAAACCCGACATGGCTTCGAAAAAAGCCAAGATATAGTTCAGAATGAGGAAGGAATCCTCTTTGTCGGAACAGAAAAAAACCGTATCATCAGCAAATTGGAGATGAGACATTATAAATAACAAAAGATTAACCTTCTATTTATAGCACTAATGGGTAACCCCGAGTTTTCAAAGCACAAGGAGCACTCTAAGGCGACCAGTCTTTTAACGCCTCAAGGCGAGAGGCGACAAAAAGACGTCGCCTGAGTGAAGCAAAGCGCACATAATAAAATAATAAATAAATATAACCTATAAGAGTTGTAGATGAAGAATAATAATAAATACTGAATTCTAAAAAGCATAAAAATACTACAAAATGATTTAATATTTTTTAAAAGTAATTAAACTAATTTGAAAAGGTAGAGATATAGAGATAAAAAAAAATATATATATTATAAAAAAATGATTTAACCAAGTACTAACTATTAAACATGCCAGACACTTGTATTAGTGGGAGTAAAATCAGGTTCATGCAACCAGCCGTATATTTTTTTTTTTTTTTGAGAAGCTGTCATATGATAAAATATACTGCCATCTGGCAGTTTCATGCAACCAGCACTTAGTGCCCTGGAAACTATTCTTCTTCTCACATCTTTTCTTCATCCTTTTTATTATTTTGCCTTCTATTCTTCTCCTCGTCAGTGTTCTGTACCCCTTCCAACTTTTTTTCTTTTTCATTATTTTTATTCTTTTCTATTCTTCTTCTTCTTATTTTTCTTTCTTCTTCCGACTCTTCTTCTTCCTGTTTCTTCTTTTTTTCGTGGGTTTTAAGTTAAGTTTAGCATTTAAAAAACAAAAAACAAAAAAAACTTAAATCATTAATTTCAATGAGGCGCACGCTCGATTAAAGGTCGTTGACCTGGACATGTATAGGGGGCACCACCCTCCAAACGCTTCGCCTGGGTCGCCTCTTACCTTAGGCGAGTGTCTCAACAACACTGGGGTAACCTACAACCTACTTGATGCTAACCTCCATCATATCCATTAGTGAGAGTTTTTTTAGCTATTTCTAGATAACCCACATAGGTCACCAATTTTGTAGAAGGTTTCAATGGACCACTTTTTTTTTTTTTTTTTTTGATAGGAAACAGAAACAATTTTATGGATCTATGAAAGAGTGTTACAAAATCAACCTATCCAGATAATTACAAAAAACACCTCCATTGATTATAGAGGGTGGTAAGATCATAAAGACAAAAAGGAGAGTATAACTTGCTCCAAGATAATGCTAGTAATGTTGTCAAATCAATGAATCTCCATGCATCTTTGGAAGAGTCTCTAAAGATACGAGTGTTTCTCTCGTTCCAAAGATTTCAATAGACCACTTGTCAATCGGTAAGTTCCTTATTTTTAGCCATCCACCATATGAGGGGACTTTTGGCTCTCTATAATAGGCATCTGAGCTCCATTGTTTAAATCTCACCAAAAAAAAATAACTCGCCTTTAATATTGCTAGTACGACCTTGTTCCATGTTTCAACAGCAATGATGGCTTCGTCTGGTTGTAGAGGACTGATGGAGCAATAATCAGTTATTTCTAGTTGGAGGGCCCTAAGAATATCAAACCAATCATCATGGAAGAACTTCTGTATATAATAATGGAAGATTTATGTCGAAAGATGCCAGATTGCATGGGATCAATGGATTATGGAGGGCTAAGCAGCATGGTGCTTTTGATGGATGGCAGAGATGGACGTCTTCCCATATTGGTTGATATTCAAAGTTTCGTTATAGGACAACTTTTCATTTATGGCCGAAGGTTGGTGGGTGAGGAGATTTTTAAGAAGAGAGGAAGTTTGTCCAACCCACTATTTTATCACCAACCAGAATGGGGAGTTTATTTAAACCACCATTTACCCCAAGCTTTGCAATCTCCAAACAATGTCCTTTTCAACTTGAGACCTTTTCAACCCATAAAACGTATTCATCTAATCGCAATTCTCTGAAGAAATTTTGGTTGAGGGGGGCTTTGATAAGGGAGGTGATCAGCCATGGTAGAGTCTTTTTTCAGAGAGAGAGTGAAGGACTGAACAGATGAAGTTTCAGTAATACATATGCGATATGCCTCTTCCTCCCTCAACCGTGAATGATTTCCTGTCGATGAAGAAGGAAAGAATGGGGAGTCGGCAGTCACTAGTCGATGGCCATGATTCTGGAAGGTTAAAAGCAGAGACATGGGTGGGGGAGGGGGATGAAAGAAGGGATACAGAGAGAATCATGGAGAGATGTTATATACCTCCTTCAGTGAATGAAGCAAGTATTGTTTCTTCTGTTTATTAACGACCAGGTTCAATATAACAGGCAAATATTTTGATAGGCTACCAACAGCAATATTACAAAGAGCATAGGATGCAGCAGACTTGATCTCTAAAAAGGGAGATTGAAATGACTCAATAACAATATTCTCCATGTGGGCATGTAAACTCGGGTCTTTGCTTCTCCAATCTCCCCAAGACAAAGTAATGTGAGGCGCACTCTTCTTCCAGGTGTTGTGTTTCATAAAGCACAAGGGTTCCTAAAGCACTATAGCCTTTTGGGACTTGAGCGCAAAACTTTATCAATATATATCTCTTTAAGTTAGCATCTTCAATAACTCTTCATGCATAATTGATGATTACTACATGCACCTTATCTCTAAAAGCTTCGGACAGGCATATTCCTCATCCATATCATCCGGACAAGATAAACTTACTGCAAATAGATTTACTTCAATATAAAAAAAATTCCCAACGGAATCACACCTAGAAAATCTCGGAAGTCAATGAAGGAAGTTCCAGTTCCCCAAAGCCCAAGTCGGACCATATAACCCATATTGCGTGGCTCAGATGCACCAGTGGCTGAGCAGTAAATTATACGAGCTTCAGGAAGTCGATCCTGTGATATGAAAACAAGAATATAGAATTAATGAAGAACTATTTGTTCCCTACTTGCGATACAATGAAAATCATTTTCAACAGAAAAGCGAAAGCCATAGATGGGAAAACCACATGCAGTTTCATAAACGAGCTAGATGGGTGCATTCTGGCTGTGAGGAGAGATAACATGGAGGATAATTCTCACAAGTCAACCATTTACATTTTTCGTCCTAAAAAGCAACTCATTGTAAAGGCTAAAGGGAAGACTGGAAAATAAGGGAATAATTTAATACCCAATTGTCACTATCCAGATGTCAAGACACATAAAACGTGCAACTACTTCAAAATATCTTTTATTGAAACAACAAACTCATCCAGATCAAATATTTTGTGAACAAATTCCCAATAAGATTAACAAAATAATAATCACACTGCATTCATAGATAAATTACAATAAGTTTGCAATGCTATAACACTGCAAAACTCTTAATACATGTCAATCTTAATCAACAAAGACTTCAAGTATAATTATGATAAGTGCAAATTTACACAATCTTTAATAAATTAGACTTCGCTCAAGTTTTGTTGAAAAATAAAGTGCCCAAGAAAAGTCAATATAAGCATTTGGCTCACGCATTTTGGAAGATTAAGCACAATAGACAAGCTACAAATGAAATGTACAGCACTGGTGATGTTTTTTTATAGGAAACAGTAACCGTCCATTGAATATATGTAATGGAATACAAAATATAGCCCTATCGGGAAACAATTAAAGAAAAAACATCCACTGATTTAAGTGGGTAGAAAAAGAAGAACTATAAACAGAAAGGGGGAGACAATTTGCACCAAGAGAGAGCAAGAAGAGAAGTAGATTCAGCACTCGCGATGTATTCATCAGTTTGCAGGTTTTTTTTCAATAGAAGAAGAAGAAAATCAATCTTATTTATTCTTTAAACTGATATAAACGTAGCAAATAAACGTGGCAAGAGCTAGGAGATTCTTTCCAAGATCTTCAAAATAAAAAAATTCAACTTATTTGCGGCGTAGAGCTGAAGAGTAAAGCTACAGTATTATGGGTTAATGGTTTTTAAAGAAGAAACGAAATTATGGGTTAATGTTTTTTGGGACTATTTGGATGGAAAGGAACCAAAAAATGTTGGAACGGAAAGCTTTAGATTCGTTCAAATGATGGGATTTGACAAGGAATCATGCTTCTTCTTGGGGTTATCTTCCAACTCGTTTTTTTTTTCTAATTACACCCTCAATGTATTCAACTCCAGTTAACAGGAGTAGTTTTAACTGACAAGGCTGCTATTTTCTGGTAATTGTTCAACTTGGTCCGTGAATCTTTTTCATATACAAAAAGTTGTACGTTTCAAAACAAAAACACGAAAGCAAAAAAAAACAGCATGGGTAAAGGAAGCACCTATGGTTTCTGTTTCTTATCAAAAAAAAAGCAATACAAAAGTCAAACAATGGACGTGAGAAGGTTTGGTATTGGTTCCAGTAAAGAAAGGCAATACCCCGCAAGATATAATTTTTCAGGAAAGATAAAACAGAATGATCACGAGCCATCATGAAGAGAATCAAAGGAGTAATGCTAAATCATGGTGAGACCATTTTATTGACTTGAATCTGACAAATCTATAAATTTGAGAAAATTATGATAATAGAATTTACAAGATTCATATTTCTTGTAGGCAGTAGTAATGCTAGGTCATGCACCTCAATACAGACCCAGAAAATTTGACAAAATAACCTACACTACACCGCCAAATATAGTGGATAAATTATTAAAAAAGAAAGATAATTCAATCTTATAGTATATGCTAAAGAGATCCACTAAAGGAAAAACCTGCAGCTCTAGAACGGCTTCTCCTGTCCTAGTTGGCTGGCTTCCAGCTTCCGGTACCAAATTTTTGGCTTTATGGCACTGCAATAAAGCTATTGACACTTAGAAACAAAGTTATTCAGCCCATTGAGTACTTATTGTATGGGTAATACTCCAAAACAATTTGTATATAGCCAAGAATAATAAGCAAATCTGAAAGAAAGGCGAGCTTTAGTACTTCATCAAATATGACGAGACCATCAAATCCTGTTCCACACCACTGAACAAGCTGCTGCAGGCGAGAACGGCCTCTTTCAGAAGATGCTATGAGGCTGCTATACGTCACAAAGACAACTCCTTCTCTAATACCCACAGACTTTGAGTCAAGCTTTGAATAAGGCAGCTTGTTCAAAGCATGCACTGCGAATGAAAAGGGGAGAAAAGATGGATATGTTTGATTGTGAATCAAAGCATGAAAAAAGGACTTCAAGTCTCCATCAACTATTTTGTTGGGCAGGATGGTCGTCATAGAAGTGTTTGTTCAAGTTATTTGTTTCAGAAAAAGAAAAAAAAAGTTATTTGTTTCTGTGTGTGGGTGGGAAGAGACCGCTGGAACAATTATTTTTTTTTAAAAGGTAATCGAGCTTTCATTGAGAATAAATGAAAGAATACAAAGACATACAAAAAAAACAAGGCCCAATAAGGGAACCCCACTAAAAGAAGGGGCTCCAGTCAAGCAGAATCATGTTCAATAAATAATTACAAAATAAACAACGTCACCGACGCCTATAAAGTAACATGAAACCTAGCGAGGGACCAAACAGCACAAGGATTCGTCTCAACTCAACCCCTCTAAAAGTCCTTTTGTTTCTTTCCCCCGACAAACCCCATAACATAGAACCACTGGAACATGTGTTACCTCGTAGATATGCGTGGGAACTGAATCGTTGGTCTTAATTATTGGTCTTAATTACCAGGAGTTGAATGCTGAAACGAAATGATTTTCTCAGCTATACTCCTCTCTTCCTATCCCTCCCTTTCCTCTTTCTCCCTCATCTTAGTGTCCGTCATTTTCAATAGCTTTTTGCTTCAGCCATGTTGTTAGTCCTTTATCATGGAACTGTTACTTCAAACCATGAAGCAGTTGATAGCTTGAAAGTAAAGGGTAAAAAAGAAGCACTTCGCATTTGATTTCAACATTGAAAATAAGGGTATGTATCATAAAAAAAGAAAAAGAAAAAAATGAAAAGAAGGGGAGGTTAAATTTTTAACTCAAAAAAGAAGCCATTTTAACCTTTTTAGCTGCCTTTCAAAAAAAAATAAAAAAAAAAACCTTTTTGGCTGTCGTCAAAATAATTTGTAATATTATATTGATTATTCGCTAGTAACCTCCCTAAAGGTCGGAGTTCTAAATCCCCACCTCTATTCCTTGTTGAACTCTAGTTCAATAAACATAGCATAGTTATGAGTGGCACGTTCTCGTGAACTGATTCAACTACCTTGAATGGACGTTGCACCTACATCATCTAAGTCTCTTCTAGCATCATACTTCAAATCTGAACCAACAGAAATCCACCTGTGCAAAAATGTTAGAAACTTAAGAAGATATTACAAACACGAATTGAAAATACAAAAGCCAAGCACAGTGCAGCACAAATTTAAATTTTTTTTTTTTTAAGAAATCAACATTACTGCACAGACGAGTGCATTAGTGTATTACATGTATTACACAAATACTTCGTTTCAATCGTTTCTGAGTTATTTATATAACAAACTATATTTTCATTAAGAGGGATGAGTCTAAGCAGATAAAAGAAACAGAAGATGAAAGAGGAGAGAAGAAGAAGAGGCACAAGAACAGACAAAATAGAATATCTTAAACAATTTAAAAATCCATATTCAAAGGGAGGTACTGCAATCATAGCATTCCATAGCTCCTCCTAGTAAACGATGTAGTCGATCAGAAAGAAATAGAATTCTTCACTAAAACATATATATATATATAGCAGTATTATGCAAATAGTTTTGGGTTCGGTTATTTAGACCCATTGTCCGATCTTCTTGGACATCATTTCCTATCTTTCTTTTTTTTCCTTTTCAAAAACAAAAAAAAAAAGGAAAAAAAGGAAATATCTGTTGCATAGTGTAAAAATCACATTAAGCATAAGACAATGACTAGTTAAAACAATAACTGGTCGGCAGATGTAATGTCACTCTTGTTTCTGCTCATTAAACCATTAATAATAATTCAACAAGGAAGATAATTGCAGAGAATGTGAGGAAGACTTTACAATGCTTTCGTCCTCCCATGGTGCCAATTTTCCCTTAATAAACCTGCAATGGTCCGACCTTTACCAACGCCAGCTCCATCTCCAATAAAGAATCCAGCCCTGGTATCATTTGGGAGATGGTGCATATGCCTCTGGATTTGTAATAGACAGTTCCTTAAGAGTGAAGAGAAATTTTAAATTATTGACCATAAAAACATCAACTATCCATGACCAACCTGAGAAGCATAAACCAAGGTTTCAATTTGCAAGCATGACAGAGTTTTTGACTTTTCTAAATCATCCTTGGTTTTTAAATCATAAGTGGGTTCAGGAGGCTGCACAGCAGATAAGGAAGATGTCTCCACAACTGGGTCCGGGTGAGGTGGTCCTATAGATAGCTTGGGAGGGTGCTGCACAGAATGCCAAAAACACAGCCATCTGAGACCAAATCACAGCTCTGATAATTGAAAACAAAGAATAAAGTCCATACCAAATCTTCCTGTAGGTAGTGAAGTTACAAGAGTTTATTATTACTCACATATTCTGTAAATGTTTCTCCCACCATACCACCTTCATCTTCTTCTCTTTCCACTTCAATGGCTACCTAACACATTTCAACTCATAAAGATGTTGTAAACTAGATAAAAAGGCATCTAATTAAGATTTTGGGACCCATTTGATTATACCCAGTAAATTTGGAGATGACCATCAATAAGAAAGGCAAGATGCAAAGGCACAGCCAAACTTGCCATGATTTAAACCAGTATTTTTTGAAAGCACACGCATACATATACATACACACACCATCTATATAATTAAAAATCAGCATGAATTTCTGTTTCATATTGAAAAAGAAAAAAATAAGCATGAAGCATGAGACAGAAAATAATGGATAAACCATCAAAGACAGACAAATTTCAAAATCTACAAATCTTTCAACAACAAAGAATTCACAAAATTATAAAAATAACCTACAAATTCACATCGCAAAGACCTATAATTTATAACTTATCATCACTAAATAGGCCCCCCATCCTCATTTTCTCCATCACTAAACATATAGCCTTTCATATCTTCCTCTTTGATCTCATTTTCATGCTTCTTTACATCTATGGCCTATGGGAGAGGAGATTTGAGTGAGAAGATTTAACAATAAGATGAGATGAATGAATGGATTTGTTTTAGTTTTTTTCTCTTTTGTTTATGGGAAACATATTTTCACTGAAGTAATGAAAGTTATAAAAAGGGGAGGAAAGCCAACACTTTAAATTTAATTTAACCCTAGTTTATTAATAAAAAAAAACGACGCACTTAAGCAATAAGTGGATGCACAAAGAGGCAAGTCACCTCACCTATGCCTAAGCACATGCCTTATGAGGCTTTTTAACACAGTATTGAACCCCTGAAAAAAAAATTAAGCATATAGAGAAAGAATGTATAAATAAATAAATGAGATACAAAATCCTATTCACATTATTGGTCTCAATCAATCTTCTAAAACACAAACGCAAGCTAACATATAATGTTACATGCTCCTGCTCTCCATTGACATTGCATATTACCTGATAAAGACAATTCGTGTTTTTATTCATTCTATGAGGTTATTATTTGCAATCTACATTCTCAACACACATACATAAGCACACAAAAAGTTCGCTCCATCTGAAATGAAAATACTAATTTCCCTCCAACATTACCCACTAAATAACAATGTGAAGTCAGATAGTGCATGTATAACGAAAGAAGAGAGCTGACAACTCACGGGGCTGTCCTCTTTTCCGTTCCTTGGTAGTTATTAAAAATATACAATACCATTGTCAATGTCAATGCTATCAACCAACTCTATTCTCGTTGATATTATATTAGGAAGAGTTTTTTTTTTTTTTTTATGGGAAACAATTTCATTGATTAAATGAAATGTACAAAAGGGTAAACCCATTACCCATCCATAGAGAATACTATTTTAGGAAGAGTAAAAAAGAGCTCCACAGAAAAGCTAACTTAAGGCACCATGAATCACTATCACTCAAGGAGAGACAGAACTGTGGCAATTTAAGGTCATTTTGCTAACAACTTATTTACTTGAACCTAGACAAGAGTGAACCGTTAGTTTAACTCACTCATATAACAAATATGAAGCAACCTTTTACTAATATGCGAAGGGCTTAATTTTCCTCAGAAACAAGTTGTCTTGGACTAATCCTATAAAATGGTGGATGTTTTTACCCTAAAAAGGAAGATGCTTCTTGCTAACCGTAGACAAAGAGAATTGGTATGAATTCGCAGGTGCTTCAGACTCAGGGAGCTTTTTTTTCTTTTCTTTTCTTTTTTGCATGAATAGGTGGTGATTCGGAAGTTAATTTCTTGCCAACTTTAGCAGAGAACACGTGCAAGATGGTAACCAGCATGTAATGCACAGTGATAACAAAGTACTTCAACTTTGAACCTCTAATCCAGCTTCGTACAAGTTCCAAGCAAAGGAAATAGATGAACCGCAAGCGAGAATCACCATAATCATCAAAAAAACAAAAACAAAAATCAATAGAAGAGTAAAGAAATGGAAACCTCGTTGACTTCCTCAGGAGGCGGTCGGAAGGGAACGAACTGCTGGAGCTTGGAGACATCGACAGCGAGGTCAACCGCACACTGAGGACAAACGAACCTAGTTAAACCATGAGGAACATTAAGAAGCGCCTTGCAATTAGCACAGGGAAGCTGCATCTTGGAAGGATCAATGCCATGAGCAGGGACATGGTGTATCAACGGAGGAGGAGGAGAAGTCGTCGCCGGAAGCGGCAGCGGCGGCGGCGGAGGAGGAAGAAGAAGAAGGGGTTTGGAGTGGGCCCTAACAATGAGTTCAGGAGGCAACATCTGAGGCAATTGACAAGAAGGACAAAAGAACTCGGTGTGACCAGGCGCTACAACCAAAACATCGCGACAACCGGCGCAACGGACCTGAACTCCTCCGGAGGCGTATAATGGCGGTGGATGCAGCGGCGATTGGGTCATGTTATAGCATAGAATGGAGGTTGAAGTTGTTCGAGCTCGTCGTCGAGAATTATAGCGCGAAGTTGGTTCGGCTTTGACGTTTGGGTGTTGGCGGGGAGTGGGGTGGGGTTTGGTTTTGGACGATCCTTTCCTTTCCTTTCTGCTCTGCGTTCTGAACTCTTCTTTTTTTCTCTCTCTTCTTCTTCTTTTTCTTTTTTACTTTTTTTTTTCTGACGTTTGAGATTATTACCGCGGAAGTTACTGTATGCCGTTTTGGGCTGGGAGCCCACTGGGCCAATGTGTTGAAGAGGGAACGAATGGCCCATTTAAGGGACCGACCCGTAATTTCTTGTTGGCCCATTTGTATAGAACGGCGATTGTGTTGAATCAAAAATGGTCCCGAATGCGGACGGCAAAATATACTTTTGACAAGTTTAAACGGTTTATTTGGTTTCTAAAGTTTCACAAAACATATTTTATGTCAAATCGAACATAGTTCAATTGGTATAAGATTGTGTCATTGAGTATGAAGTCATGATTTTAAGGCATAGACAACTCTGATTTCTATGTAAGTAAACATAATCGAACCGAAACTAATTACGATTGCAAAGAAGTAAACACGATCAATGGGTTTATGGTTGCGATTGAACGAGGGAGCAAACTGATTACTATTGCAAAGAAGTAAACACGACTAATGGGTTTGTGATTGCGATTGAACAAGGGAACAAATAAACATAATCAAACGAAAACCGATTACGATTACTGGAATTTTTTTATTACGGGAAAATAAACACGCCTTTATACTTTTAGTTCTTAAATATGGATTAAGATTAAGATGCATCTTCTGAAACATCAATGAACAAATAGATATAAATCTCACGAACTAAAAAGGTATTTTTATTATATATATATATATATATATATATATATATATATATATTCATAATTGTTGACGGTTATAAATTCTTATTGAGAAATTTTCATTTGTGTACCTTTCAATTTGTCACATGGTATGACTTTCAATGAAAAACTTAGTTAAATGTTACAATTTTTAAACTCTATCTAATTCTCGTTAATTCACTCATTCATTTTAATAATAAAAAAAAATGTAAAAATCTTCACAAATTTACTCATTTCAATAATATTAAGTTTTTCACTCATTCATTTTAATTAAAAAAAATGAAAAAAAACTTTATAAATTCACTCATTTCAATAATATTAATTTGTTCACAAATTTTAAGTTTTATTAATACGCAAAATAACCATCAAATGGTTAATTTTAACCAAAATTAAGCTCTAATGGCGTTTTCGTGTGAAGTCTTATCAAATTTGTACCATGTGTATGTCTTATAATTCATTGAAAGCATACGAGAATACTTTTGTGTGAAACAATGTGGAAAGTTCATTGGTAGATAGGTGAGAGATAATTATAACCATTAATACGTGACCTTTTGAGTGAAACAATGTGGAAGGTCCATGCCTTATTTCAAATTTTATATTTTAGTTAATACAATTTAATAAAATCCTCATCACCATAACGATACATCTTTAACATAATGTATGAGCTTTTTTTCAAACCAACAAAAAAAAAAAAAAAACATTACAATGAGTTAATATTTTTTATTTGGTCGATTATTATCTATCTCCCTCCTCTCCCATATGAAAAAGTTTAGTAGAAGAAAATTAAATCATTCAAGATAATTAGTATAACCTCACTAACGATTTTATATGATTTTATATTGTTGGAGGTAAGAGCGATAAATTAAAAAAAGTATGCTAAATTACAAGTATAGTCTCTAAATTTTCACGTTTGTGCTTATTTGGTTCATAAACTTTAAAAAAATAAATAATAGGTCGTCCTTAACTTTTAAATTTGTGTATATTTACCTATTTGGTCCTTAAATTTTAGAAATGACCAAGTCTTTAAACTTTAAATTTGATGTTGAATAAATCTTTAAATTTTTAATTTTATTATGACAAATCATTGATTTATTTAACATTTTTTTTTTTAATTCATGAACATATTGTACATCAATTTAAAACTTTATGGTATTATTAGACAAAAATTCATTTTATATCCAATAGAATAAATAATTTTAAAATCTTTCAATATTTCAAATAATTATTAGACACACAAATAAGAGTTGAATAATTTATTAAACACTTTTAAAAATCTAGAAATATTTTAGACACAACTTTAAAAGTTCGAGGACTAAACTTGTAACTTAACCTAATATATATTAGTTTCACCTACATATATCGAGTGTGGACCACATTGAATTATTTTCGATTCGTGTAGTATGGAGCATAATTTTCTCACGTCTAAACCCAACCTTGAAGTATGTTATTGTTGAATATATGTCAAACCCATGGACAAAATTGAATTATGCTCACCTAAGGGGTTGCACAAATAGTAATCAAGCCCAAACTAATTGCAAATTTAACAAACTTTAAAATGTTTTGTAAATATGGCAAAAAAATCTGTTTATATCACTGATAGACTTTATCATATCACTGATAGACTATTATCACTGACAAAAATCTATAAAAAGTTGAGCTGATCAGCGATAGACTTCTATCAACCATAAGATATCAGTGATAGAAATTGCCATATCCACAAATTTTTTAAAAACATGCTATATTTTTAAGAGTAAAACTTAGTTGCAGGCGGGGCTACAACTATCTTTTGCAGCCCAGCCACGTGGCAGATTTTGATTGGTCAAGTATTATGTTATTATTTTTAATTAAAAAATCATATTTAATGCATCACGTGACTTCAACTTTTTTTTCCCTGCTTTTTTTTTCTCTTCTCCATGGCTTTTAATTTTCGATTTTGTCCTTCCCTATTCAATCCTCTTCAATCTCTTTTTTATAAATATGATTTGAAATTTTTTACTAAGATTTGAAAATAGCAAATCATCGATAAAAAAAATTCAGGGACAATTTTTAATAATAATAATAATATCTAAAACTTCACCATTGTCCAACATCCTATGACATTTTTTAATAAAATTCATCTTTCCTCTTCTATCTAATTTCTTTGTTCATTTCAAGTTTTCAACTCAATTTCACTTTATTTATCAGAAAATAAATAAGGGTAAAAATCATTTTATACCCTTAAACTTTGAAGGTTGTATCAATTAAAACCTTAAACTAATGATTGTATTGATTTAAACCTTAAACTTTCATAACTGTATCAATTTACACCCTCTCTTAAAAAAATGTTAGTTTTCACACGTGTGGAGACTTGTAATTTATCCATTAAACCCCTAAACTTTCATACAATTGATTCACTTATGAAAGTTTAGGTGTTTAATTTCTAAAACTATAAATCTCCACGTGTTTAATTAACGTTTTTAAAATAAATATCTAACTGAAGGTGTAAATTGATACACTTTTGAAAGTTCAGGGTTTAAATCGATACAATCATTAGTTTAGAGTTTTAATTGATACAACCTCTAAAGTTTAAGGGTATAAATTGATTTTTTCCCAATAAATAATTAACTATTATCTTTCTAAAATTCTACAATAAAACTCTTCTTTCCTCTTCTATCTAATTTCTTTTTTCATTTCAAACTTTCAACTCAATTTCACTTCATTTATCATAGAATAAATAATTAATTATTACCTTTCTAAAATTCTGACAATTTTCGCTATGCTATTAGGCATATGGAGAGATTAAGAAATATTTACTAAGAATTGAGGAGAGAAGGGCAAAATTGGAAATTGAAAGTTATGGGGAAGTGAAAAAAATGAAAGAAAAAAAAGCGTTGAAGTGACATGAGACATTAAATATGATTTTTTAATTAAAAAAAATAACATAAAATCTGACCAATCAAATTCTGGCATGTGGCTGGACTGCAAAAGATAGTTGTAGCCCAACCTGCAACTAAGTTTTACTCTATTTTTAATTATCTTATTCTAAATTGATATTTGTTGCAATTTTTTCACCTATCCCAACCGATATAAAAAATTCTTGGTAAGAATTTTAAAATTCGACAAACTATTTATTTATCAGAGGGTAGGTGGCTAAAAGATGCAAAGTACACAGCTAAAAATTTATGAGCATTAACTCCTCCATCTCCTAACTTCTTTTAACTGGATTGAATTATTTCAATTTTTTATTTTATTTTATTATTTTCTTTTCTTTTCTGACAATAATGGGTGTGGAGGAGGATGTTTTTTTTTAAAGGTTTTTAAATTAGTGTAAAATTTGCTTGCAACTTAGACTACAAATATCTTTGGAAGCTCAACTACATTTCATGATTTTATTGACTAAATATTTAAATAATAAAAAATTCTTCAACCTTTACTTTGTTTTTATCCCTAACTTTCCTTTATTTATTCCATTCCATTAAGAACTTCTCATACTTTCTCTCTCTCTTCATTTCTCTCCACTTCAGACTTCAAGGCTATGGAATTTTCAGGTTATTTGAAATCTGCATGGATGATTGTGTGTTATATGGACATAAATGTTCAAGTGGTTTTTTAGAGGAAGTGAAGGAAAGAGTGGAAAATTTCACGGATGGATTCATCGTCATGATAGTGTATTCTTCAATTTCGGGTTCAATAATCAATTTCTTAAAAAAAAAACTTACACTAACAACGAAATTAGACAACGTGGGGAAGAGGTTGGTAAAAGGAAAGGTCGTTGGATTTTATTTTTCTAAGAAAAATCACCAAAAAAAATTCGAGAAATGGATTGAACAGTTTTGAGGAATTTCTTGCTTCAAGATAACTCTCTTGACTAAATTGAAAATAACAAGTCTTTGAATTTGATTGTTTTTTATAGAAAAAAACTTTACGATCCAATTCTTAATTGAATGATAATCATTTTTTTGGATAAATTCTTTAGAGTATTACAAATTTAAAGAACTTGAATACTTTAAAAATTTATTGCAGAGAAAGGAAGAGAGAATGAGAAATTAAAATTGAACACTGAGATGAGAGTGGAGGAAAGAGAGAAAGTAGGAGAAA
Organism: Herpetospermum pedunculosum; assembly: GCA_028017165.1. Lineage (NCBI taxonomy): Eukaryota > Viridiplantae > Streptophyta > Magnoliopsida > Cucurbitales > Cucurbitaceae > Herpetospermum > Herpetospermum pedunculosum. The sequence goes on along the minus strand of CM051529.1, from coordinate 5,875,293 downwards.
TTATTTATTGGACGAAGAAAGAAGGAAAAAATTGGGAGAAAAAAAAAATCTAAATAAACGGGGTTAAATTTTTTTTTTATTTAAAAAATTATATAAATATTTGATTAATCAAATCGTGACAAATGGATAAATGCAAAAATACTTATTACATAATAAATGCAAGGGAGAATTTCTAGCACATCTGTAGTAGAGAGTTTTTCCATACCACTGTCTTTAAAAAAATTACAAGTGGCAAAATGATTTAAAAAAATAATATATTTAATAGTGTGGGTCCCAATTAAACAATTATTTTGCTAGGTGTAATTTTTTAAAAGGCAGCTCCATACTACGGATGTACTATAAATTCTCCCGTTTTATCTATTGCTATACTCCAGTTTTTTTTTTTTTTTTTTTAAAAGGCTATACTCCAGTTGAGCCCACATAAAGTTCATCACTTTAATTTCACGTCTAAAGAAATTTCCACTCCATTTCCTCATTACACAGAATCAATTCCTTGCTTCTTTTTTTTTTTTTTTTTTTTTTTTTTTTTTTTTTTTTTTCCTCTCGTCTCTTCTCAATTTAAAATAGAATCCCACCCCTTTCCCTTTTTCCGTTGAGATCTAAAATATGCCACTAACAGTAAGAAGACATATATTTATATTTATAACCATAGTTTTATTTTCATAATTGAGTTTATATATATATATATATATATATATATAATTTTCATCGTTCTCTAATTTTCAGTGGCTGAGCGATATGGGAAGCTGGGTCAGCTCGTCTGTTAAAAGGATTACTGACGGCGGCAAAACGGGTGGCAAAACGGCTGCCGTCGGGACAAAACCGTCGCATAAGACGACTGAGCGCAGTAGAATCGGCGGCGGCGGCAGCAGCCGTGGAAAGGCGTCGTGGCGGCCCGATAAAAAGGCTTCTTTCCGGACGAAATATCGTTTCATCGCAGATAACTTCTCCTCTATTGATCAGGTTTCTCTCTCTCATCTCATGTTTATCAAGGGTACCCGCTCCTCTTACCATTTTAAAAGTCAATGGTACATTTTCAATAATTTAATTATTAAATAATTTTTTTATTATTATTATTATTATATTTTTTTAATGATCAAATAAAGTAATTAAATTTAACAAATATATGTCAATTACGCTATAATTACTTTGACTATATTCACTTTGACTTTAAATAGTGATTTTAAACACTTTGGTATTGAATAATATATATATATATATATATATATATATATATATATATATATATATTTTAATATTTATCTAAGATGGATGAGTAAGAATCTTTCTATTCACCACTATTAAAAAAAAAAAAAAGTATTGCTAATTGCTTTGAAACAAATAAAAATAAACTTTATTCTCTCGTTTATTATGTTTTATGCATATTTTTTCTCATATGATAAAAGAATGATGGTGGTCAGTGGGAGATTTTTCGAAATGATAATACTTACCTATTAACTAATGAGTAGGTAAATGTTATCATCTCGTATTTATATGAGATGATTATTAGAGATATATAATTTGTTTTGGACACGTGAGTGATGAATGCCAAATGAAAAAAGGAAAAATATATTTATAAATGGTCGTAACTTACTCGATATTGTTAGGAACAACAAATTAACCTCTCACACATCTCCACAGTAATATGATATTATCCACTTTGAACACGACTATTCATAGATTCACCAAAAAGACATCATACCAATGAATATATTATGATCACTCACTATATATTCATGACTTTCTCATTATCTAACAAATGTGAGACTTTGGTCTCATTCAGTTTCACAACAATGCAGTAGTGAAAAAAATATTAAAATATTATTTTGATACGCCAGTACTTTGAGACTTGTTCTATTTTAGACTACAATTTTGATCCAAATTTAGTTGTTATACTTAAGAAAAATAAATAGTCATTATTGTTAAGTTTGAAATTAGTTTTTATCATAAAATGATAATAATATTTTTTTGCCAAGTAAATGACACAAATATACTTTCAAAACTTATCGTTGAGTCAAACCGAACATAAATCAATTGACATAAGGTTGTGCTTTTGACTAAGAGGTCATGACAAACGTTAACAAACCAATTTTTTTTAAGTTAACCATTAACTAACACTATATTAACTTTGAGGTAATTTATTAAAAATATATAGATTAAATGTGGTTATTTGAAAGTATTATAACTAAAATATAACAAATCAATAATAGAGAGATTAAAATAATATTTTAACAAAATAGAACACATATTTATATATATCAATATAAATATAGTTCAACTGAGCGGATGATGCCAAAGCGAGCATAGCTCAGCTGGCATATGTATCTCTCGGCGACCAAGAGGTCTGTGGTTCGAATCCCCCCACCCCAATGTACTCAAAAAAAAAAAAAAAAAAAAAAACTGAGCGGATGATGAGTAGTTAACAAATTTAATTTAATAATTTAAATTGTCGATCTCAATAAAAATAATAAATAAAAAATTATTGTTGTTGTTGAGTGTATGTAATAACTTTTTTCTTTTTTCACATGTTGCTTTACTTTTTTGTTTAAACGAAATAGGAAAACGACTTTAATTATTATTGGGTGTTGGTTGGGAGTGGACCATAAAAAGTTGACGTGCTGCAGACGGAGATAAGTTTAGATTTATTCCAGAGCGCATAATAAATTCAGTCCCAGTTCCACGAAATTTCTTAGTGCTATACTTCTATTCACGTTCTAATTTATTTTAAAAAAATTGCAGATATATCAATTTCTATCACTGATAGTATGGTCTATCGCTGATAGTCATAAAATCTATCCGTAATAGTCTTAAAATCTATCAGTGATAGTCACTGATTTTTTGTCATATTTGCAAAAGGTTTTAAACTTTGCTAAATTTGCAATTATTTTTTGTCTGATTGATTGTTGTTTGTGCAACCAACCCTTTATTAATATATGAATATCGGTGGAAATACCGACCGGTATTTCAATACCGGTCACCGAAAAAAAAAATCGATTATTTTATTTTTTTACTCCAATCTAACGACACTCTCACTCAAAATCAAAATCATTCGTCGAAATTAGTTATCATCCATTGGAGAAGAAAAATAAATCTCAAACTCAGATGAAAAAGAAAGATTGAATATTTTTAGAGAGAGAAAAAAAGGAGATTGAATTTATGTGGTCAAGTACATGTTCATGTATGTTAATATACGTGCTTGAGTTAATGTTATTTGTTGTTTAAAATTAAAAATATTGATAAAGTTGTAGCATGATATGTATCTCACATTAATTAAATACTTTTTTATTAAAAAAAAATAAATATTATATTTTGAATATTTAAATAAAAAATGGAAGAAATCTCTAAAACAAATATTTTAAAGATTTGTAAATTAAAATAAGATTTAAATCATAAATATATTACTATATTAATGCGATCTCTCTCCTTCATTTAGTATCTAATATGACATTGGAAACTCTTCCACTCTAAAACAATGGAAGTGGGAGTGAGCCAATTTGATTGTTTTAAAGAAGTAGAAAAAAAATTATGGTGAGCATAACTAGACGATAATTGAAATATATTATTCTCTCGAGGTTGGAGGTTTAAATTTTTGTACCACTTATGTTGTAAAAAAAAAAAAAAAGTGTAGAAATCTCAAAAGATTTGAATGTTGAGACAAAATTTGAAGAACTCTTTGCACCCTTGATGCTCTCAAGACCTTCTCTTCAAAACTTAAAATTTTAAATGCTGAGACAAAAATTGCAAGATAGAACAAAAAATTCAACAACCAGTTGCAGTCATAAGAAGATGAACCATAGTGACTCCTATAATGAATTGTATGCTTGAACTTGGTCGCCTCCTTGTTCTCTCCATTTGTAGTACTCTCAAAAGATAAAAAAACAAAACATCAGAAATTTGAAATCATCCACTGCAATGCAAGTTCCCATTTGACTGCTTCGATTAAAAGCATTTCAAATTTTCAATCCACAGGTTACTGCAGCCTTGCGAAAAGAAGGATTAGAATCGTCGAACCTCATCGTCGGAATTGATTTCACCAAAAGCAACGAATGGACAGGTATGTCACGGTAAATTAGAACTTATCATTGTTCGTAATTGCTTAAAACCGAGCCAATTTGGCCATCGCCGGTGTTTGATGCACAGGTAAAGTATCGTTCAATAATCAGAGTTTGCATTCGGTTTCCAATTCTCCGAATCCCTACGAGAAGGCTTTGTCGATCATCGGGAAAACTCTGGCTCCCTTCGACGATGACGGCTTAATTCCTTGCTTCGGTTTCGGCGACGGTATGCGGCTTTCCGTCTATTTAGTTCCTCTTCATATCACTTTTTTTTGTTCATTCATCGCATTTGTGTCTCTATATCTCACAGCGACGACACACGATCAAGAGGTCTTCAGTTTTCACACTGATAATTCCCCGTGCCATGGGTTTGAAGAAGTTTTGGACTGCTACAAAAAGATAATTCCGAACGTGCAACTTTCAGGTTAGTCCATGATCATATAGATGAATTGTCGAATACTTTTGTAGATCGTGATCGCTCCAGAAATATGATTTATAGGGCCAACTTCTTACGGTCCCGTGGTTGAAGCTGCAATGGACATTGTGGAGAAGAGTGGTGGCCAATTTCATATTCTGCTCATTATTGCAGACGGACAGGTTGATATTTCAAACTCCTGTGTTTTTACTATACTTCTCTCATCCAGAGAGTAAAGGGATTCATTTTGTTACAAAGGTTACTCGAAGCTCGAGTGTTGGCGATGGTGACTTGAGCGTTCAAGAGGAGAAAACAATCAAAGCAATTGTCGATGCAAGGTATAAAAGTGGGAAAAATAAGTAACCTTAGATTTGCATCATCTAATTTTATTCCGGATTTTGAGCTATTGCCTTGTTATTTTCATCTAGTGAATATCCTCTTTCGATTATTCTTGTTGGAGTTGGAGATGGGCCTTGGGACGACATGAAGAAGTTCGACGACATGATTCCAGCACGGGATTTCGATAATTTTCAGGTTTCATAGCAATCTAAGAAAGATTCAATGGTAAATATTCAGCACAGTCACTCTCTGATCTTGCATTATTTCCTAACAACTACGTGCAGTTTGTTAACTTCACCGAGATAATGTCCAAAAACATTGGCACACCTGAAAAAGAAGCAGCAGCTTTTGCTCTAGCTGCACTTATGGAGGTTCCTTTCCAATACAAAGCAGTCACAGAAATGGGTCTTATGCGGTAGGGCTCACTCTTCTGATATTGCCCCTTTCATTACATGAAACCTCTCTAGGTTGGCTGGAATGACTTATTATTGACCACTATTTTTTTCTTGTTTTGATGTGGAGCAAAGACATGTGACAGGAAAAGCAAAAAGAATTATTCCACGACCCCCACCAGTGCGTTATACTCGTCCTACACAGCTTACTCCCGAACCCAGCAACACCTTCTTGGCTTCTCGTCCTGCACGACTTACTCCCGAACCCAACAACACCACCTCGGCTTCTGCATCTGATGATCGAAGCCAGGTATGCTCAATACTATTACGGAACTCTACTTGTGGAATATGGCTTTCCTTCCTTATTGGCCATGTATAAATCAGGGGTTTCACTCGCAATAGGCGTGCTTCCAAATTTGGGATGGCAAGTATAGAAACAATAACATTCTTTCCAACTCAAATGCAGGTCTGCCCCATTTGCTTGACCGAGGCAAAGGACTTGGCGTTTGGATGCGGCCACATGGTAGAGAGATTGAACTATCTAATATCTACAAAACTCTTTTTGATTCATCACTCTTTTATTCACTAGTTCAAAGAACTCACGAGCATGTAAATTTTTAGATAATATGCATAAATAAACAAAAAGTAAATCAGTGGGCTTATCCCATCACATTTTCTACCATTCCTACTTGTTGCAACATCTTAATACACACACATCTACTAACATTCAAACATTGCAGGCCTGTAGGGAGTGTGGATCAAAATTATCCAATTGCCATATATGTCGCCAGCCTATCAGAGACCGCATAAGGCTATATACGGGGTGATTGGGGATTGCACCAAGGGCATACTGAGATATAATATGCTGATTTCGATGATAATATGATGGATGTGGTGTACAGGAATCAAGGTTTAGGCGATTGGTAGCACTAGAATTTTATAACTGAAAGTCTAGGAATGTTCTAGTTTTGGGTGTTGTGTGTGATTGGGTTCAAGATGGGAACTTTGATGTACATGGAAAAGCAATGTGCTCCTATGTAAATGTAAAAACACTGTAGAATCATCCCGACATTGTACAATATGTTGTGAACTTGTGATGTAAACAAGATTTCATATGCATAATTGCACGTACTTCGAAGTTTAGTGAGCATCATTAATGTTATCTCTTACCATGTCCATATCCCTATAGAAGTTGCAAGCAAGTTCCCTTGACCATCTTCCAGAGCAGGCGCACACTTTTATCCACTTCCAGTTGTATTAAGCAACAGGGGAGTTGATTGTAACATACAAGCTAATAGCTGCACAGAATAAATTGAGATTCGATATAAAATTTCCATTAGCTTGACAGAGCTTGTCGATGAGTAGAACTAACTCGTAGTAACATAAAGCATTTAGAACAAACGGGGCTTTCTGAAAAGTTAGTTTTTACATCATACCATTTTCGTACAAAGTTTAAGCTTCAAGAACCTGTCCTGTAACAATATACCCTAAAACAGTCAGCTCACATTCCAAAATCTCACAATCTTATTTATTTTCCTTCTTGATTTGTTGTTCCTTATCACCGGCATCGTTGCTTTGATTCGGGATAGGTTGAATTCTCACATATGGCTTCCTTACCAATGTCTCTCCCCTCAATGCAGCAACATAGCGATCATTTGTGTCTTCTTTCCTCTGCAACTCACCTAGATATTCTGCCAGTCTCTCTTGATTTACTTTCCCCATCATCTAAATTTCAATATCACAAACATAAGAAGCAAAAACACCTGATGAACTTAACTGTAAGATTAAACCTACTCTGCCAAAAAAGCTACTGCGGCAGAAAAAAATGGCACAATTACGTTCTGACAGTATCACGCATTCACAAAACATAGCTTTATAACAGCAGCATTGATGGTCGGATGAGCAAAATCTCAAACAGTGGAAGCAAGCAGTAAATCAAAAGATATTATGGAGAGAAGTGTTGAAAGTTGAAACACATGAAAGCAAAACACCAGCTACCAAACTTGATGCAGCACAAATTCGCGAGCAAAGGGTTTTACAATTTTATTCTGTCTGATAATTCTTTTTTTTATAAAAACAAGTGTAGATGAATGCTCAGATGCCAAAAATTCTTCGAAATGTCAATACCATGGAAACTAGAGGTCTGATCAAATCAACCAGATTTGAACGGAGCAGTCAACTCGATAACAAAATTAATAATAATCCTGAGTTCTCTATCGAATAATCAGGTAAGTCGGTGGAATAAACAGATTCGAAATTCATGCGATCGGACGAAGCAGACCGGGAAGCCGAGTCGCGAAATGTCAGACGGAACAAAGAATTCTCAATTGAAGAAACTCAATCAGGGATCTCATGAACAAAATTGAGATGATAATAGGGTTTCAGGAACGGAACTGAAGAAGAGAGAAAGGAACATACGAGAGATTCAGGTCTTGCATTCTGGCGGAGGCGGGCTTCAAGTTGCTCGTTGCTGGAATTGGTGGCTTGCATGACGCAGTAGCCAATAACGCCGGGAACGACGCCGCAGACGGTGGCGAAGGCCAAGAAGAAGGGCTTGGAGTCTCTGGTTTTCCTCACTACCCATCTCCATGTCCCGCTCTTCTCCCACAGAAACGACATCCTTTTGCCCTTGCTTCCTAGCGCTGCAAGTCTGTGAACTGTAAAATCGAGGTTAATGAAAGGCTAGACATACCATACCATATAGTTAAATTATAAATTTAGTGCCAAAATTAGTCTAGCTAAGCAATAATCGACATATGTCAACATGGCTTGAGAACATGCAACAACTTAACTTAATGACATGATGTATGAACCAATGACTAAGAGGTCGATACTCACCCGATGTAGTAAAAAAAATATATATAATATATCAACACGAGCATAACTCAACAAAGTATGTGAGATTCAATCTCCCACGGCTGCATCTTGTCAAAAGAAAGAAGAAAAAAAACATGTACTATCGAAGTTGGAGGTTCAATCAACGTCTTTGTATTTGTTGTACAAATATTTTTTTTACAAGTTTAATCTTGAACTTTCAAGTTTATAAGACATAAAATTGATTTTTTTTTTAAAAAAAATACAAGAATTTATTAGACACAAATTGAAACTTAAATGACCTATTAGACAATTTTTAAAGTTTATGGATCAAATAGATGAAAACTTTAAAGTTTAGGGACTAAACTTGCAATTTAATCTTACTTGATTTATTTTTCATTTCTCGTGATTTTTTTAGATAATGACCCAATCTTTTGGGTCCAAATAGAATATGATCCAAAATTTAAAAATAATGATGTATAATATTTTGCATGCGTCATCATTTAGTGAAATTATTGTAATGTTCGAGAGTTAAAAAAAAAAAAAAAAAAAAAAGCGAGATCGCGATTGGGAGGAGGATAGAGGGCGTGGATTGTATATTTTTAAATAACTCCTAACTTTTCATCTTATTATTTCTCCCCATCTTTCTCTTACGTCAATTGTGCAGCTCATTCTCCAACAACCGCAGCTCCATCGTTGGCGACCACAAACAAATCTAAAGCGACACGTAATCGACTGACGACCCCTTTTCGACGACGTGCACAAACTTTTAGTGATCGTCTTCTTCTTGTTGTCGGTTACTCACAACAATCTACTCTAACAAACCTCATCGCGACGACGATTTGCCCTCCATATCTCTTATGTCTCTGACACTCCTTCTTTATCCCTCAACAACACGTGAAGAATATTATATGTGTTTCTCCAATGGGTTTTGTCACGTACACAAAGAGAGGAGGAGCGTGATCGCAACCGCAAACGCAAGGGAGGTGGAGTGCGAACGTGAAGGAGTAAATAATAGTATGGGGACACTATAATCTTTTCACGTGTTGGTGGCACTAACTAGAGATTATACATATTACTTTCAAATTTTTGATCATATTCTATCTGGGCCCAAAATTTTAGGTGATCCATATGAAAAAATTCATATGTATTTTTCAATTTGATGGTTAATCATCTAAAATTCTAATGAGAATTTCTTAAGAATAACTATAAATAAAAAAAGCAATTGAAAAGTAACTAACATAGTTTCATATTTTCATTCAATAATAGCTAAAAATAAAAAGCGCAATTGAAAAGTAACTACCATAGTTTCATATTTTCATTCAATGGCTAGCGACATTTTAGGAGGGGTAGTTAACAACTTATACGATAACCTTATTTAGGATCGGCCACATAACCGGTTTTAGATTTCTTTTTCATTTTTGTTTTTTTTAAACAACCGCTCATCTTATATTCAAAATTACCGACATTGTAGGAGGGAAAAGTTAACAACTTTCTTGGTAGATAACTTTATTTTCGAACAGCCCACATAACATATATTTTTTTTAAACAACGACCATAATATATCTCCCCTATTATAGCGAACAACACTTCTGAAATGATGAGTTTCCAAAACTCATCTCATATTATCATTTCAGTACGAAAATGCCCAATTTTCCTCATCAATTTGTTTCTTCTTCATCACTAAATCCATCGGAATTCGTCTGTCTTCACCATCAATTTAATGGGTTCTCGTCATATTAGTCTTGCTTTTGATGGCGTATGAGGTGACAAGAACATCTACAACAACTTTAATGTTTGCACCATCCATGTACCTCGCGATTCAACCCTTGATGAACTCCACAAGTTCATCGCTCAACTCTTTTCACTAGATGACCCAAAAAGGATCTCTCAACTGTCCTATTTATGATCGAGGAAGAGAAATTGTTGATCACAAGGCTTGTTGAAGACAGAGATCTTGTGTGGGTGCTAGCATGGGTATTTGAACCGTATGTACGACGACTGTTGTTTGGTTGACCATATTCGAGTTGTAGATACATTCACAAACAGTGGCGATGAGAGTAGTAAGCCGAAGAGGATGTCATCTCTGAAAAAGGGAATTTACACTTCTTTAATCCATATCGTATTGACGAACTTGTTGAGAACTTGGGCATTATCAGCGGATTCATGAAGTATGTACTTGGCAATACACTTCGTTGATCTAAATCGTTTTTTCAGAACCTGAAAGTAGTATTTAGTGAGCCTATGACCTAATAATCGTGTCTGTCACAAGAGTATATTCAGCGAATCTGACTGTCATAAGAGTATATCCAACGAATTCAGGGGTATATATTGAGCAATACACTAATTGTGATTTTTCAGATCTATGAGTTTTCATTTTCCATATCTTTAAGATAGTGTACATTTGGCAATACGCTGATTGTGATTTTGAATTTTCATTTCAATCTATAGCACCATTAATGCTTTGCTAATTTGAATTGGTATAACGGTGTACTATTTTTTTTATTATTTCTCCCCTTGATTCTCTTTGATTAAATAGTTCATTTTAGGGAGTAGTCAAATATCAACAAATAGTTTCATCCCACCACATTATAAATAGGGAAATTGTAACAGATGTCAATTTATAATAAAATAATTAAAAATATAGCATTTTTTTTAAAAAAATTGCGGATATGACAATTTTTATCACTGATAGTATGGTCTATCGCTCATAGAAGGTTATCGCTGATAAACTCAGTTTTTTGATAGAATTTTGTCAGTCTATCAAGTGATAGTTATATATCAACGATAGAGTCTATCAGTGATAGTCACTGATTTTTTGCCATATTTGCAAAATATTTTAAACTTTGCTAAATTTGCAATTACTTTGGACCTGATTGTTTTTTGTGCAACCAACCCTTATAAATATTATGCTAAATACAAAAGTTAGCTATTTTTTAACAAAAAAAATAATTGGGTTAACTATTTTTCAACTTGTATTATTTCATTTAAGCTATTCCTCTAGTTATCTCAATTCTAAAAGTTAGTATTTTTTTTTGTTAGTTCAAAATTCTCAAAGTTACTATTAACTTATTAAAAAAAAAAAATATCATTTGTGTCCATATGAGTTTCTTTGGTTAGTATTTTTTAAAGAAATAACTAGATGCACATAATGACTCAATTGGTTAAAGCATAAGCTTTCAACCAAGAGGTTCCGAGCTTCAGATGTATAAGCATAAGCATAATGACTCAATTGGTTAAAGCATAAGCATAAGCATAAGCTGCTAAAGCGAGCATAGCTCAGCTGACAGATGTATGACTTGATGACCAAGAGGTCTGTGGTTCGAATTCTCCCACCCCCAATGTACTAAAAAAAAGAAAGAGGTTCCGAGCTTCCACTTGTTGAACTAAAACAAATTATATATATTTTATTAAGTAATTGTTTTATTAACCTACTTGGATAGGTGGCCATGTTTTTTTTTTTTTTTTTTAGAATTTATTTATTTAGTTTAACGTGTGAGGTGAAGATTACAATGATATGCAGTTTTGAAATCAGTTTGAATTATGCTCAACTTTACAATAAACTTAGCTTTAATTTATTTTAAAAGTGCTTGTACAAGCTACACTATGTAGTGGCAGATTCATTAAAGCTCAGTGGCCCGAGCCCTCCTCAATTTTCCAACATTTACCAATATTAATAAATTGAATGGACAAATGAGTGAAATATGCTCTTGCCTTGTGGTTAGAAGTTGTACCTCTAACAATAGATGCATAATATTAAAGTTTTGATTTTGTTTTCTCTAAAACCAAATTAAAATACTGATTGATACATTGATATTTATTTGTTAAAAATCATCAAGGATTTAATAGAAAAACGACCAAATTAGACATAAATGTGTGCCATCGACTGCAATTTTTTATTGAATGAAAAGAAGAAACAATTGACTCCATTGATGGCCAAAGCGAGCATGATTTAGCAGACATATGTATATGTTGACGACCAAGAGGTCTGTAGTTCGAATCCCCCCACCCCCAATGTAGTAAAAAAAAAAAAAATTTGACTCCATTGATGCATTAATGGACGGTTCGGATGGACTTCGCCGTTCTTTCCCAATACCTGTCCAGACGCGACGCCCTTTTTCATTAGATGAACTCGCAAAGACTCGATTCGGGGACAATCTCTTTGGTTCTTGAGAATGGTCGCGTCTCTATTTTAGTGAAACTATTCCTCAAGCGGTAGAACGGAGAGAGGGGGAAGAGAGAAGCGGAGCCCGACCTATTTGACCCTTTGGCCGCCTTACCTTGAAAGAATTCACACTCGACTACCAGCAAGCCCCTTTTTCAAAAGAACTTGAAATGAGAGGTTTAAATCCTCACCCAACTAGAATTAAACAAAATTTTAAAATAGAAAAACCTAATTCGAAATTTCAGAAAATTAAACACAAAAAAATGGAAAAGAAAGCCCAACCATTGGACTCGGATTCTATCCAGAATTGTCGCTGTTTCATAATGGTTTTGAATTTAATGAGTGGGACACACCTCTGAAAATCACATTTGTGATCTGTTTGTTTCCAGGGAAAATTAGCCGAGAAAATTTCTTCACAACAATTTAAGAAAAAAAATGATGGGTGGTAATTTTTTTAATTTTTTATTTATTTTTGGAATCCCATTGGATAAAGCGCTGAATTAGAAGTGGCCTTGCTGGTCCATTTCCAGTCTATCATACACTACAATTCTTGTGGTGATTCTGTACAGAACGGCGGCCATTGTTGCAAAAAGCTTCTTCTTCATCATCTTCATTTGACTGACACTTCAATTTCTCAATCGCTCGCGATCTTGTTCACTTCATTGCACCGAAGTATATCTGTTATTGGGTTGTTTAATGTTCTGCTACTTTAACTTTTTTTGGGTTTTATCTGATTGGTTGTGTTTTGGGTTTGAAGAGAGCTGGGAGTTAGGGTTACTGGGGGCGGTTGTTAAGCTATGGATTCTGCAATTCAGGCGTCACCTTCTCCTGCTTCTTCTTCTGCATTTCGTAGTCCATGTCTCACCTCTGCTTCTCAGAACTGCAAATTTCCGTTGTAAGCTTGATTTTGGTTTAGTACTTTTTGCTCATTCTGTGTTTGTTCCATGTAATTGTGGTCTGTAATGAATGTTTATTTGCATTTCATGGGGTTTCATCTATCTGTTTTTGTGAAATGTTGAAGTTGTTTGTTTGCTCGGATTGTCTTGTTTTATACTTCAAAAGTGTTTATTTGCAGTGAAAATTCGTGTTTGAACACCATGGTTGTGTGAGCTTGAATAATGGTGCTAGCAGTTCCCTAGGGAGTTTCAGACTTATTTACTCTGTCAGTTGCATATTTTGCACATGTAATCTGGGGTTATTGGAGATGGCATTCTTAGTCCACCCGTGGTGTATGAGAATGCCAAAGTGAACTGGTTAGATTCCGGCTACTCTACATCCCAACCGTAGGGCTTCTGAGTTCTGACTCACCCTGGTCTGAGATTGCCCTCTTCTTTGTAATGGGCAAGGATGGGCTTACACGGTCAGGTTACAGGATAGCATCAGGGCAATGAAGTAGCTCGACTGAGAGGCAGTTTAGAGTGGTTCTTAGGGAAGCTGATCGTTGACAATTCATCAGCTTTGAAATTGCGTCCGGTGGTTTTCCCCCACTCACCATCCCTTGTACTTCAGTTACGATCTAGGGAAAAGGAAAACTGAAGTGTCCATAGTGAGTAACTTCTTAAGGCAAATAGACTGGAAACCTCACAGCTGGAAATATATCTTGTGTATATTATCCTTGCTGAGAGTTTCTACCTCTGGGGTAATATGCCTTCTATTACCCCTTGTTACCCTTTGGCCTTTGTCAGTCTTGCTTTAACATTAGTTTCTCAGTTTTTCAAAAATACTTGGATGAAGTTGAGTACTCTGTATTGTCTCTCTCTTTGAATTATTCGTGATGGGACAAATTCATGATCGAATTCCATGGTTTAATCTATGCTGGTTTTAAACTGCCTTCATATGCCATTGGGGGGAAGGGGTAACAACTGATTGGTATTATTAGCGAAGTTAGTAGTCAGGAATTAGCCATTGCCAACTGGCTACTTATGTGTGCTGATCACCGGGTTCTAAAAGTTAGTCGCATCCATATTCATTGTGCCTCTTCCTCATTATACTTCTTCATTTCCCTCTGGCATCCTTCCTTAACCTTCAACCTAATGTCTTGGTAAAACCTCATCTTCTGCTTCAAGATTGTTTGACTCACAATTTTCTTTCCGAACCTCTCTGTCTCTTTGCTTAGAGAGACAAGTTTAAAATAGTTTATGCAAAGAAGACATTGCATTTGCACGCAGTTCTCTAAGGTTTGCGGTGGTTATTATGGTCTTCCTGCTTTTGACTCTGCTAGTGCTGTTGACTGATACTCTGTGTGTGTGTGAGGTATGATGCCAATGGATGTTGGATGGGGACATTCATAATAGCTGCTACAGAGCCAAAGTACTCCTTCGAGAAACCTCAGATCCAATTTCAAAGGCAGTGAGTTGGGGTTCCTTTTTCTTGGGAAGAGGTTTGGGATGTTGCTAGATCTAATACCTCTTCGTGGGCTTCTGTCATTATGACTTTTTTATAATTGTAAGCTAAGAAGCACCGACACTGACACGCGACACGACACGCCGACACGCCAATTTTAAAAAACATAGGACATGACACGTTGGGGACACATTAATTTTTTTTTAAAAAAAATATATATGTGCGGGCATATTTTGACATATGGGGAACATTTAATACTTTTAATGTAAATTTCTTCTACCTTTTAAAGTAAATTTTGACATATGGTCGTGGATGGTCGTCGCTGGAAGTATCGTGAGAAATGGAGGAGAATCGTGGAGTGAAAGGAGTTAGGATTAGGAAGGGGTTAGGAAGCTGATTAAAACCATGTAAATTGATGGATAATTGAAAATTGGGCTTGGGTATTGGTTTTTCTCCTTGAATTGGCTCATAAAAATTTTACACATAAAAAACGTGTCTAAGGAGTGACCCCTCGCGTGTCGGAAAATAGAAAATATATTAAAAAAAATAGGACACTCTAGCTGGCGTGTCGAACACGTGTCGGAGCGTGTCGGTGTCCGACACCGACACTTTGTCATTTTAGAAGTGTCGTGCTTTATAGATTGTAAGTTAGGTTTTATTGTTGGATTGAAGTCCTCTTTAGAATGGCCTGATTCACAATCCACATTTTCTAAAGTTATGTTTGTGTTGATTTTATTATTATTATTGTTGGATTGAGGTCATTTTCTGTAGCTTTTGTTGGGGCTCCTTTTTGTTGGGTTGTTTTCTTGTATGCCCTTGTAGTTCATTCATTTTTCTCAATGAAAGCTCGGTTTCTTATAAAACATAAAATATGCTATAATTTATTACGCCAGATTTTCATATATAAGAGTTTTATAAATATGCTTATACATCAGTATGTCGTCAGTTGAAGAACTACACACTATATGGTTTCACATGAATTGATTTAGTATAGCAGTGAAAATTTGTAATTTTTTCCCCTGCACAGGCCAACTTCCAGAGTCATGGCTTCCTCTAAAAGAATGCATCGCACCTTCAGGCTCCATATTGATGCTTGTCCTAATTTCAAAGTCTCAAAAAATCACGTAGTTTCCAGATATTCTTCAGAATGGCCTGATTCACAATCCACATTCTCTAAGCAATCAATCAACAAGTATTTTCTGCCTCTGAGAGCATTGGTTGCTTCAAACACTCAAGATATTTCGGCTGCACCCTTAATTGGAGACGACAAGGTTGCAGTGTTGTTGCTGAACCTTGGAGGTCCAGAGACTCTTGATGACGTGCAACCTTTCTTGTTTAACCTCTTTGCTGACCCGGTATAATGCCCTAACAAATCCATTTCACTTTTGAGTATTTCTTTTTAATATGAAGTTTGAATTATTTAATCTTCTTCATTAGATGGAGTGAAACTTTAAGAAGTTTGTTTTATCTTCTTTCCTTTCATCAATTATGTTCAAAAGTTCTGACAACGAAGATCTACGTCACATATTCTTCTTCACTTTTTCCAAATTCTTCACGTCCTAAGTATCCCTTTTGTGTCTTAGATGATAGTTTGATCTAAATAGTGGCATGTGTTTGACTTATGGTTTCAGATCAAAAAAAAATCGAGTTTTTTTTTTTTTTTTTTTTTTTTTTGTGTGTGTGTGTGAGAGATAGGAAACAGAACAACTTCATTGATATAATGAATAATAGATAATTGAAAAATATAAATTCGATAGTTTTGAAGTACAGGTGGTAAATGATTGGCCATCAGAACTGATTTTTAAAACGTAACTTGGCATATTTCTTGTTATTCTTATAATGGTGGATTTGATATCTCAAAATTGATCTTCAAATTTCATTTTTCTTTTTTAATTAATCAAATATATTCAATGCCCTTTGGATTTTGAGAAGTAAAATCTCCTCAACTTATGAAATTCTTGAATGCATTTTTTCTTGGAATTTGAATGTGACATATACTGTGTTTTATTTTGACGGTTCCATAAAGTGCTATTCAATGGAATAAGTATCTACTTAATTTGTATGGATTATCACTTTGTCTTGTTTTATTATAACTTCTAAGTTTTCTCTAAAAATTGGATATATTCATTTTTATCTACAATTTACTTAACATTTGATAAATTTTTGTCATAATAAATGTCGATAGTTGTACTGTTACATATATTTTTAAGTATAAAACCCTCTGATAGTTGTACATATATTTATCTTGTATATGGGTTAACAATTTTTATGGTACTTAGCATCTAGTTGAAGTTGAAAAACCTATACTCTAAACAATTTTTATGGTACTTAATCATTGGGACTATGATGCTTTCGTTACATAATGGGATTAAAACCACGAAACCTCATGTTTTTAATAGGATATAATACGATTGCCACGATTGTTCCGTTTTCTCCAAAGACCATTGGCACACTTTATTTCTGTTCTAAGATCGCCCAAGAGTAGAGAAGGCTATGCTTCAATTGGTGGTGGTTCTCCTCTGCGAAAGATAACTGATGCACAGGCAAGAAATTCTTCTTCTTCTTCTTCTTGTTTTTTATTTTAATGCACATGTGTGTCTGAGCATGTACACCACTATTGTTGTTTAACAATAGAGATCACAAAAAATGATTAGAGGAATCCTGAGAATAGGAATACTGTCTGCATTTTCACCCACTTGTTCAATGCATGGTTTGTGAGTGTCGAGATGCATGATTGCTTGAAGGTATGTTGCCTTTTGTTTATGCATGTTTTATCCTTTCAGGTCTGGCCTAAACGTGTTTTATTTATTTATTTATTTATATTTCTAATAAGAAACAAAAACCACTTCATTCAATCGAACAAAAGAAACCATAAGGTCCATAACAGCCTGACGGACAAAGGGACCAGGCATCCCTTTTCTAAAAAATAGAAAGGTTACATAAAAGCCCTCCAATTCATTCAAGCAAGGCTTTTCGATGGGACAAGGAACTCAATCCTTGTCTATCACTCATCTCCAATTTGCACACGATACCCTCTTATTCTCCTCTCATGAATAATCTTATATCAAGAACCTCTTCCACATTGTGGAGGAATTCGAAAATGCATCCGGCTTGAAGATTAATTGCAAGAAGTTAGAATTTCTGGGTATAAATCTAGATGATGCTCTAATCACACAGCTTGCCGAGAGATTCAATTGCAAAAGAAGCTATTGGCCCAATTCTTATCTTGGGTTGCCGCTAAATGGAAAAGTCAAGACCAAAATTTTTTGGGCCTCGATCATCGAAAAGATTGAGAATAGGCTCTCTACTTGGGGAACCAATCATTTATCAAAGGGAGAAAGATTAACCCTTATACAAGCTACCTTGACAAACCTTCCTATCTACTTTTTATCGCTTTTCAAGGCCCCCAAAAGTGTCACTGATGACATCGAATAACTTTTCAGAAAAAGTCTTTCAGAAACTAACTGTGGAAGGGAAGCAATGATTACAAAGGAAATCACTTACTTAAATGGGATAAGGTCAAGGTGCCCTTTGATGAGGGAGGATTGGGTGTCCTGGATATAAAACACCACAACACCTCTCTCCTTGCCAAGTGAATTTGGCGTTTTCAATCTGAAAAATTGGCTCTTTAGATTATAGTTTTTCTCTTTTGATTGCTAATTGGAAAGCTTTATTGTAATTCACCTTTGGGTGCCCGAGCTTTAGCTCTTTTTCATTCATTAATGAAATTGTTTCTTATTCAAAAAATTGGCTCTTTGGAGGAAGATTATTGCTGCAAAATTTGGCCCCTCTCACCTCAATACAAAGCCTAATACTAGAGCCCTTCATTTGGCTAAAGGCCCCTGAAAATCCATTGATGGCACAAAGAATCTGATCTATGAGCATACTTCTATAAGAATTGGCAATGGAGTCAATACCTATTTTTGGAAAGATAAGTGGTTTGGAACACACAGTTTACAACATCTTTTTCCAAGATTGTATAATCTATCTAGGAAAAAAGATGCATCTGTTGCGGATATTTGGTGTCCTATCACCAACATTTGGGACCTTGATTTAAGAAGGAACCTTCTTGATGAAGAGATTGAAGATTGGATCAATTTGACTAGCTTTCTCCAACCTTTCATTGTGACTGAAATGGAGGACTCTTGGACTTGGAATTTAGAAAAAGATAGCCTCTTCTCTTCTAAATCCCTTGCCAAGAATTTGGCAACCACTGGCTTTTGTGTGCACACAGCTTTATACAACTTGAATTGGGCTGGCCGATATCCAAAAAATGTGAGATTTCTAATATGGGAACATAGTCACAACTCACAAGTGCATAAACACTTACAATAAGCTTCAAAGAAGACTACCGGGCCATAACCTATCCCCACAATGCTGCCATCTATGCTTATCAACTGCAGAAAATCAAATTCACCTATTTAGCGATTGAACCTATGCATCAAAGTTCTGGAACTACATACAATAAGCTTTTGGATGGGTTTTTCCACGTCCGTGTGATATTCTTTCCCTTCTTTATCTTTTGTTCATGGGCCATCCTTTCAAGAATGAAAAGAAAATCCTTTGGTTATGCATGATCCGGGCTTTCATTTGTAATTTATGGAATGAGCGAAATACTCGAATCTGTAGAGATGTATCTTGAAACATTTGCTCCTTTATTGATTCTACTACTTTAATTGCTATATCTTGGAGCAAACTTTCTCCTTTTTGTAATTATGATCTCAATACCCTCCTCAATCAATGAAAGTGTTTTTTGTAACTTCACTCGATTGAGCGTTTTTTTGTAATACTTTTCATTTTATCAATGAATTGGCTTCTGATTCCTTTAAAAAAAATAAATAAAATAAAATCCCTCCAACCTAAGTTGATGAAGAAAGTGAAATAATTACAAAATAACTTGTGATGGAAGCCATGATCTGTACAAGATCACAAAAGTAATCAAAATTGTACTTATATGAAAGAACTCTAGCATTTCTTTCCTTCCAAATCAACCACGAAATAGCCTTTGAGACATTGACCCACAGCACCTTTGCCTTGTCTTTAAACACTAACCATTGAGACATTCGGGCAACCATATGTCTAGAGTCTGAGGTTTACTTCATTGCAATCCAAAGATATTGCTAAAATGGTTCCATGTTAACAAAATTACAGTGAAGAAGCAGGTGGTAAAGTGATTCTTCACTTCTTTTGCACATCACACAAATATGAGGGGAAATCTTAAAAGAAGGGTTCCTCTTTTGAACTTTATCCTTGGTGTTGATACTGCCAGTGCCATGAGCTGCTCTCCACATAAAAGTTTCACCCTTTTTGGAATATTTCCTTCGTAAATCGCAGAGCTGGCATAAATGTTTCTAATCAGAGAAGGGCTCCTCTTTTGAACTTTATCCATGTTTTTTCGTTTCAAATTCTCAGCGTGAAAATTGAAATGAAATAGGAATTCAAGTTAGATAAGGTGCTTCCTGAAATTTATGAACTTTGTTAATAGCCAATATGTTCTAGAGAAAATCTAAGAAACATGGGGTTGGTTATCAACATGTTAAGAGGATTAAGAGTCGGTCAAAATGTTTGTTCAATTGTATAGTTAGCATGCTGAATGATTGTTGAAACTCTCAGTGGTGTGGGAACATGCAGTTGAGCACACAGTTTTGGTTTCTTCTTGTTGAATTTTTGTTGTTGTAATCTGTATATGTTCTTTGGTCAGGCTGAAGAGTTGAAGAAGGCCTTATGGAAAAAAGATGTTCCAGCTGAAGTGTATGTTGGTATGCGTTACTGGCATCCGTTCACTGAAGAAGCAATTGAACGGGTAGACATTTCTTTTTTATATTTATGAAATAAGATGTTGATTTTTGAACATCTTCTTGTTTCCACTGTTTCAGTTGTGGCAAAATAGGTTGGTGCATGTAGCTTGGGAAATAGTTCAAACTGTTGGAGCACATACTTTGGCTAAGTTAATTCAGCTTCAATTCCTAGTACTAGAAATAGGTTTTTCTCCACCTACGTCCACCCGTCTTGTGTGATAGTTTAGAGATCAAGTCCTTAGCTCCCATACCAATTTTTCAGGCATGTTCCAAAAATGTCAAAATTGATCTTCATTTCATTCAGGATGGAGTGGCTGACTGCTGACTGCTTGAGAAGGCCACTCCTTACTCATGCTTCCAGTTCCTGTGTTCTTAATTCAAAGCTTGCTAACCTCCCCACTACTTTGCGAATGGTTGTCTTGTGATGAAATGACCTTTACTATGCAGTGTTATATTATTCTATTAATTTATTAGTCAGCTATTTATTTATCTGTCCTTTGTACTTTCTTCTGCCTAACCAGCCGATAACTTTTTGTACCTTAGGCACGGTTGATTTAGCTCTTTGATCTATAATCTATATCTGTGTTTGAGAACCACATCTCAAACATATATCTTAAGTTAAGCCTCATTCAGTTGACGAGTGGTGATTCATTAAAACAATCTTTTATATTCAAGTAGAGGGCAAATTATTGGTCTGGTGAAATAGCTATCATGGTAGCTTACTATGCAAAGAGGTCATATGTTCGATTCTCGTTGCATTCAAGTAAAGGGCACTGAATGTTTAGTGGCACCAATTAAATGAAAGGGGGTGATAGATTCAAGAAGGATTCGTTATTAAGCTCCAAAGCATCTTATCTTCTGTTATTTCAGGCCTTGTAATTTTGAGGGGAGCTCTTTGAAGAGGCAGAAGAACTAAGGGGAGTTTGTTTTTCAATGCTTGGTGTGTAGTATGTTAGACTAAGGGGAAAACCAAAATCACGCTTTGTTCCATTAAGATTTTAGGACAAAATGCTGCTATATAGTTCTGTACCTCCTAAATGCTGGGTAGGCTTTTCACAATTTGGTTACGAGCAATTTACAACAAATGGAAGGACTAAGGAGTCTTTGGGAGGAAGAAGCAGCTGAAACTTGTTTGGAAAAATATATATAAAGAATTATTATTATGGGAATTATGTTTGGAAAGGAATTACAGAGTTTTTGTAAATAAGGAAAGAAAATGGGAAGATGTAGTTGAACAGGCTAAATTCAATGCTTCTTTTTGGTGTTCATTACCCAAATCATTTAGATTTAATACCCTTTTCGTGATCCGATGCTTTACTATACTTTTCACTATATATATATATATATTTTTATTAGAGGTTTTCACTATTTCATTTAAAAGTTTGTCTCTTGTTTCAAGAGAAAATGGTATTACATTTATACATTGCATGAAAAACATATTAAGGCAACAGAAATTGTCACGGTTGTACTCTCATTGTTCTCTTTTGTTGGCTGATCGGAAAATTTGTTTTCTTTTCCATATTTAATTCTAACTTTCTTAGCCTTGTATTGTAAGTCTCCATTCTGTTATAAGGGAACAACCGCATCTTATGGAACTTACAAACTCCAAAATTTGGTGCATGAACAAAATTATTGTATTTGTTTATTGATGCTTCTTCCATTTTTTTTTTCCTCGTAGATAAAAAAAGACAGGATAACAAAGCTTGTCGTTCTTCCTCTTTATCCCCAATTTTCAATATCCACTAGTGGTTCAAGCCTTCGGCTCTTAGAGGGTATCTTCCGGTAAAGACCAGATCTTTTATGTTCATATAAAATTATGACATCTTGGGTTGGTTTATATGTCAATAAAGTTTTCTTTTTCGTTAGGGAGGATGAATACCTAGTTAACATGCAACATACGGTAATACCTTCCTGGTACCAGCGTGAAGGATATATAAAGGCCATGGCAGATTTGATTGAAAAGGAATTAAAAAGTTTTGACTTTCCTGAGCAGGTATATGTTTCCATGATCGAACATATATTGTTTCATAAAATGTCGTTGATTATAGTCAAATGCCAATTAACCTTTCTGGTTCATAAGAGTTACTATAATATAACCCAACTATATTGTAATGTAAAACGTAATTGAAATTACAAGATAAACCAAGTGTTCGAGGTACTTGGATCCTCCCAATCTTGAGATAACTCTCAAGCCCTAATTCACTGCCAAAATATTGCTTCCCCTTCCCTACTCTCTCTATTTATAACCAAATATCCTAACAAACTCTCTAACTAATTACTAATATATCCTCAATACTCTAATTCCTTCCTAACAACATACCTATCATTAACGTTTGCATCTTCCTCCATGGCCAAAACCGAACAACTCTGATACCAAGTGTTCGAGGTATTTGGACCCTCCCAATCTTGAGATAACTCTCAAGCCTAATTCACTACCAAAATATTGCTCCCCTTCCCCTTCCCTACTCTCTCTATTTATAACCAAATATCCTAACAAACTCTCTAACTAATTACTAATATATCCTCAATACTCTAACTCCTTCCTAACAACATACCTATCATACTATTCATGGGATGACATCCAGTGTAACTTAAACATGTACATAACAGGTAATGATATTTTTTAGTGCACATGGTGTCCCCCTTGCATATGTGGAAGAGGCTGGTGACCCGTACAAAGCAGAGATGGAGGAATGTGTGGATTTGATCATGGAAGAATTAGAAAAGAGAAGCATAACAAATAGCTATACCCTTGCTTATCAGGTATGTGCCTTTTCAATCATTTCTCTGGGGGGTGGGGGGGGGGGGGGGGGGGACCAGAATTCTTTATCGTCAATCATGTAAATTGCTTCTGGAAGGTTCTTTGGAATCTTTTGGATATTTTAGGCAAATGGTTGACTCACTCGGCTATGAAATATTCAAATGCAAGTTTTCTTTTTTTTTTTTAAAAAAATCAATTGTTGGTGTTTTTGCCTAATTGTTCTTTACCCCTTAAGGACTATGTATGCAACTTGGTGAGGCAAATGTTTTAATAGCTAATCTAATGTCTCACCTTTAATGGAATATACAGGCTTCACAGTTCAGAACTTATTGGCTCCCGATGGAGAAGGGATAAATAGAGGAGAGATAATATCCTTTGGGATTATGTGTGCAACTTGGTGGGGCAAATATTTTATTAGCTAGTCTAGTGTCTCTCCTTTCATGGAACATACAGACACTAAAAAAGATATAGTTTTCAGAATTTGTTGGCTCAGAGTCAGGATGTAGAGGGGCAAAAGAAAGGAGAGATGTATAGAGGGAAACATAGAAGCGGTTAATGGACAAAAACAGTTGGTTGGAGAAAGTCCAGGAGTTGGCCAGGCTGTGTGTGTGGTGGGGGGAAGGGAAGAAGGGAGAAAGTCAATGAGAGGAGGGAGAGGTGGATGAAAATAGATAGGCGGTTAAAGGACAAGGAATGGAGGATGGGAGAAGGAGGAAGTCAACGAGTAGAGAGAGGAAAGCATGTTAAAGAAGAAGAATGGAGGATGAGAGATGGGAGAAAAGTCAATGAAAGAGAGAGTTAAAAGTTGACAAGCAGTATTAAACTACTTTTTAGCTTGTATGACATATAGGTGGCATTAAAGAATATTGCCAATGGAGAGATGGGCAGAGGAAAATGGAGAGGGGTTAAAGGACAAAGAACGGCTGATGGTAGAAGGGAAAAATTCAAGGAGTAGATGAATGAAAAGGGAAAAGTGGAGAGAGAGAGAGAGGAGGATGGTGTAAGGGTAGAATTTGACTAGTATGCAAACACTTTTTTGCTCGATCAATTTTCTTAAGATGCTATTGAAAGTGGATGAATGGCTAAAATAATTGAATAGTAGTTGGAGACATAATCGAAGACTGGACCTTTTACCACCGAAGTAGCCAATTATATTAAACCCTTTGTTAGGATTTAGGGTTTAGTTTAGGGATTATTCTTTCCTTATTTGTTATTGGTTATTCTATCCTTATTTGTGTTTGTTCTTTCCTTATTCGTCATAGCAATCTCTATATAAATCTCCATGTAATTCTCTCTCAATACAAGGAATAATATACTTTCGATATATTATAACACCCTTGAAGTTATGTTCATCCTTTAGCATGGACCTCTTCAAATAAATACTAACCCTTTGCTAGGTTGTTTTTTTCCTGAAATAAGGTACATGAGGATTGATCAATGGGCCACGCTGAGAGAAACCAAATTGCTAATAATAGGCAGCATTATTTGTCATATTAATGGGTCATGGTTTGTCAGAGAATAATGTAACAAATGTTAAAGGGAAGGGTAAGATTCTGTGTGGTCTTACTTTCAAAGGGAAGGGTAATATTCTCTGGACGAATGCAAATCAAAATTTAGAATGGAATCAAGAATCTTCAATGACAAATGTAGAGATAGGAGTGAAGTGTGGGATCTAGCTAGATTTTTACCTTCGACTTAGTATTCTCTCTAACTTCTTTTGTAACTATAGCCTATATTTAAATTATCTTGAAATGGAACACTTTTTGTAATCTTTGGAATATTTGAGGGTGTGTCTCTACTCCGGGTTTTTAACTTTTGATAGTTTCAGTAAAAAGTTTTTCATATCCTATCAGAGGAAAAATCACAGTTTTAAGTGCGACGCTGTGAAGCTTTTAGTTCTGGAAGTTGGGCAAATATTTCGTGCTTCGTAGTTCATTGAGTTACAACTAGGATGGTTTTTAATTAATTTTTTTATTGTATACAATCTTGATGAAGTGGGTTTCTGATTTGTTCTACAGAGTAGAGTTGGACCTGTGGAGTGGCTAAAACCTTATACAGATGAGACAATAGTAGAGCTTGGACAAAAAGGAGTTAAAAGCTTGCTGGCTGTACCCATTAGGTCCGTGTATTTCTGCATTCAACATTATGGTGATTGATGATCGATGATTTGATATTACATAAATTATAATAAACAACAAAATTGGATGTTATGATTACATACGTAACATTTGCTTTGATTCTTTACAAATATAGTACTTCATAGTTAATAATCATTGGATGTTATTCTGAAGAATATATCATAACAAACAAATTATCAAGTCTCAGTATCTTGTATCACTCATGAAATACACAAGTTCCTTTGTCCAGAATCACATAAATAATCTAATTGGTATGTCATGTTAATAATTTGACATGTATCATCGGCAATATGTTTCAATACTTATTGATATCATGTGATTGAGTAAAACTCAATATTTATTGAGAACCAGTAAGTTCCTGCATATGAGTTGATGATATTTATTCACATATGGGCTGCATGCAGAATATCTAGTTTAAAAATCAAAATCATATTCCGTTCATTAAAATTTTATGCTATGCTTCATTTGCAGCTTTGTAAGTGAGCATATTGAAACTTTGGAAGAAATTGACGTGGAATATAAAGAACTGGCTTTAAAATCTGGGATAGAAAAATGGGGACGTGTTCCAGCGTTAGGATGTGAGCCTACTTTCATAACAGATTTGGCTGATGCTGTAATTGAGAGTCTTCCGTATGTCGGGGCCATGGCCGTCTCAAATCTTGAAGCCCGGCAGGTATTATATCACCATTTCCGAGGGAATAAAGCTTAACCTATAGTACTAAAAGCTCAATAGATAAATTCATGTTGGTGTTTATGGATGAATATTATTGTTTTAAAAAACAAAATCATTGAAAATGCGTTGGGATGGAGGAATATTATTCCTACAACCAAGACCTTAGTTTTAGATTGTTATCTGCACATACCAATCATATTAGTTAGTTTGGTAACTATATTTATTTATAAATGTACAACAGTGAAAATGCACCACCTCTTGTAATGCAATTAGGTATTATAGAAGCTATTGAATTGAAACATGATTTTGACAACAAAATTCATCCAAGTCTCTATCTTCCAATATTTTACGGATACTAGATTTAAATTATGAACTATAAATCGTAGATACATATGAGATCTGATCTGATCTGATCATAGATCTATGATTAGTTGTTGAGGTGTGTGCACAATGGTGGACACTTTTGCCACAATGCCACTATATTTATAGATTCTTGTGGTGCACCTTGATCTTTTGAAACTCAATCCGGACCGGAAGTATGCCAATGGACCACCTGAAGCTCACTGTCTTTGACTGCATCATTCATTTTATTTTATTAGATTTAATCAAAGTTTTTGTAGTTGGTCGTTTCAAATGTGCAATTCATGGTTATGTTCTCTCTCTCCTGAAACATTATGCATTGTAAGTCTGGATTGGTACCAGATCGCTGCTGCCTGCCCTTTTGGTATTATACTACATAGATGCTGTATGCATCATCCACTTCATGTTAAGTGTCCATCTTCCTAAATGAACGATTCAGATTCCATCTCCTGGTATTTAGTTTGAGAAATCTGAAGTACATATTTGAGTGGGTTACTTAACTCACTGTCTCTTTTAGAAGTTTTATTTCATTCTCATTAAAGCATCAAATACCTTACAGAAAAACACTGTATCAATGGATTTAGAAAGGGATATCTTTGGATGAAAGAAATGCACTACTGGCTGTTATGCTGCATTTGACATGTCTGTCAGACTATGTGCTTCTCATATTTCTTCTGTATGGAAGATCATAAAGCTAATTTAATATATATATATATATATATATATATCTTATCCCCTGTTTATATTTATTTATTTATTATCTTGATTGTATTCAAACCTTTTGTTTTAGTTATCAGCAGTGAGAACCTTGTTTCTTTTATGATTAATTATTCATACTCATCTCTCATTTTCCCCTTTTCAGCCCTTGGTTCCACTTGGCAGTGTGGAAGAGTTACTAGCAGCATACGATTCGCAACGTAGGCAGCTACCACCACCTGTAACGATGTGGGAATGGGGTTGGACGAAAAGTGCCGAAACCTGGAATGGAAGAGCAGCAATGCTGGCTGTACTTCTCTTGCTGGTCCTAGAAGTCACAACTGGAAAGGGGTTTCTTCACCAGTGGGGAATTTTCCCCATACTTCATCAATGATCTCTCTCTCTCTCTCTCCCCAAATGGTAGGATGTGTATATTTATTTGGTGAACATATATGTTGCGCAGCTATTGACATCTTCCATCCACAGAGAAAGTTTTAGATGCTAATATATTCGTGCTAACAGGGACTTAAGTTGGGTTGTAGTCCTTTTTATCTTTTGGCATTCTCATTTTGGACTGGAATTTTGATAGTACGTAGTATATGGTGGTATACTACCCTGTGAGCAAAATAATAATAAGTATTTACCTGGTCCTTGAATGCATGTACCAAGTGGAATTTGGTTGGGGGTTAGAGATATTGCCTTTCCCCTGTTTGTCTATCTTATCAAATACACACAGTTATCAATTGTATTAATATAGATACAATTTTAAGTATAGCTTAATTTGTATGCTTGTATATCAGGTTTCTTACAATATATACTTTTTTTAATTATAGTATTTGGCCAACGTGGTAGCGATTTCTCTACTAAAATGCCGACAGCTGGCCGTCTGAAAATTTGAGCTCTCAGTAAGTGTGCCATGCATTTGATTGAATTAGCACAATGTTTTTCAGACAAGTTACTGTGCCCTTTTTGGTTGATTACATTGATTTTGCTAGTAAAGATAAGTAAAATGGTGGGGTATTAGAGTACCATTGACTGCTTGAATTAGGACCTTGAAACTGCTAAATGGTACGTTATTTCATTTTCCAATCAGGACTGCAACTTTTTTTTCTCATCTTTTCAATTGTTATTTTCAAATGATTAAAATGAATATGCATTAGAAAAGAAAGTGAAAAAGAGCACCCTGTTTACATTGGATTAGTGGCTGTTAGAAGATGGGCCCAGACACTTATCAAGAAGTTGGGATAATTGTTCTAAA
The DNA here is from genome assembly GCA_028017165.1 of Herpetospermum pedunculosum. Taxonomy (NCBI): domain Eukaryota; kingdom Viridiplantae; phylum Streptophyta; class Magnoliopsida; order Cucurbitales; family Cucurbitaceae; genus Herpetospermum; species Herpetospermum pedunculosum. The sequence continues at coordinate 5,847,086 of CM051529.1, read as the reverse complement.
TAGACTTCATAGAGATATAAACAGACTCTTTTTGACCAATCTCTCATAAAACACAGACAGACTAATGGGTTTTTTTAGAGTGAAGTTATAGAATTAGCCTTGCACTTTAAATTGAATGACATATTTTTTTGAACAACAATTTGTGGGGTGAAGGAAACGAACTTCTGACCTCCAGGTCGAGGGAGCATGTTTTATGCCCCTATGTTCATGTTGACATTCAATTAAATGATATCATAGAATACAAAGATGAGAATGTGAATATGTCCCAAACCGATCATATGAAAAAACAAAGAAAGAAAAAAAGAAAAAAAGAAAAAAGAAAGAAAGAAGAAGAAGAAAAAGAAAAGGGAAAGGTATAATCAGCAAGCCCCACACATTGTCCCCATGAAGAGTGATGAGAACTCACATGAAAGCTACAATTAAAATCTGAGATGAGTTAAAAAAACAATGCCAAAATAAAGGAAGAATCAGAACATTTGTCTTTTGTGTTGCCAGCCACATTAAAATGATTAAATCGGATCAGCTGATGGGAGAATCTGAGCATGCTCCTTCCCCAACTCACTCCTCTTCACCCTAAGCTTTAGCCCTCTCCTTTGCTTTTACTTTCCCTTTGTTTATTTATTTTTACTTCAGATTGTCTGAAAGGTTGCATCACTTTAGACACTCTATTCATTATTACATCTCTCTATCAATATTCAATGTATTAGTTGTTAAATGCATCATATAGTTAAATAATCCACCATATGATATTTCTACATGCTATTAAAGCAAGAAGTTTCGAGTTTAGATTTGATGTGTACTACTGCTATTTTCTTCTCATTTCATAATAATTATCTGATGATGATATCGACCCGACATGTTAGTTACTCAACATGTTATAAAGTAGATGTGAACACAATTATCTTTAGCTAGATTAAGTGACTATTCAATTGAAAAATTTGAATGGTAGAAGAAAAACGCTTGACTTCCTTGACTGGACAGCACATATGATCACATGTTTCTGTTTATGAATGTGAAGGAAGGGTCCTGCTTTAAATTAAAGAGAGATGACATTAAAATAACATAAAAAACCCCCACTTTTTATACTCATCTCATTCACACACCCATTAACAGGCAAAATTTGGTCAAATAATATACACAGAGAGTCACAGTCACACACACACATTCTTCGAGGAAGAGTCAAAACAATTTTCTTTTGTTTTTCTGATGCCTCTGTGTAAATTAATATTGTACTTCGATTGGTGAAGTGTATGAGTTTGGAATCTCTTTTTAAACTTAGCTGATATCATCCTTCATCAGATCAAAGCATCATTATTTCAGGTTCACTCGACCAAAACGTAAGCCAAGAAGGCAAGGCCGATAAAAGGAATAAAAGGGTCTTTCGGCAAAAGAGCTAAGTGGCAAGTTGGTAACCTCTCTCTCTCTCTCTCTCTCTCTCTCTCTCTCTCCTTTCTTTATATCAAATAATTGGTTTTGCTGAAGTAAGTGTATGATGATGCTTTTGAGGTGTAAAAACTATAAAGTGATATAACTAAAGGTAGTAACTTGTAGTTGAATATACTGTTTTTTCTCTATCTACCTGTATTTGTAGCATCACTTTATTGTTAAATTAATGCCTCTGCCTTCTGCCTATCATTCATTGAATCTCTCTCATTGTTTTAAACATTTATCTTGTGATTGTTGTTATTTCTTTTGAATAAAGGTATAGATAATAAGTCGGGTTTCCTTGGCAACCAAATGTTCAAATATTGTAGGGTCAAACGGTTATCCCGTGAGATTAGTCGAAGTACACGTAAACTGACCTGGACACTCATGGAATAAAAAAAAAATGTGGGGTAGAGAGATTTGAAGAAGAACCCTAAACTGGCCTAGAATACAAAAAAAATGTGGGGTGGAGAGATTTGAAGAAGAACCATATGGATGATATGATAATTAGAACTTTGACATATTCAAGGATCAATATGTAGTTTTAGAAGAAGAATGTTGTGTGTAGTATTACATAGTCCATTTACCAATAATATATCATTGAAATACTCTCAGAAGGGAGAGTCTTTTCAAGAATTCATGATCATTTTACTAAACAGAATCAATGACAGAATAATTTAAATTATCAAAGATCAACATGTTTTTCATGATTGATAACTATTACGAGAAACCCTTTATTTGGAAATGTGAGTATCATGATGTTATTAGAGTTCCAAGATTTAAAATTTTCAAAAAACCCTTCTCAAAAAACAAGCCTTTTTTTTTGTTTTGTTTTTTTGTTTTTTTGGGGCTTCTTCTGCTTATTCATTTATCTACTGTACTTATATTCAAAATGTTCATCAAAAAGTGTAATAGCATGGATCTGAAAGCACGCGTAACTGTCGACATTACTGTCTCTTTTTTCTTGAACTTCTTCTTCTTCTTCTTTCATAAACTTAGTGCAATGAAAACTCTGTCATTTTTGGGAACATTTTAGAGAGAGAGAGAGAAAAACCAGTCAAAGATTGTGCGCAGTAATCATTAAAGTGGGGAGTGGATCTTTGTCGAAATGAAAATGATATTTTAAGGAAAGGAAAGGAAAGTTAAAGTGGGGGGGCTGGGGGATTAAATAATGCTTGAGGAAAAAAAAAAAAAAAAAAAAAACACAGAAGAAAAAGAAAAAGGCCAAAGCAAACAAAGCTACAAGACAAGGCTAGGAGATAGGAAGAAGTAGCAAGGGTTTTCGTTTTGGTTTGCAAAAGAAAAGAAGAAAAAAAATGGATGGTGGGGAAAGCAAAAGCAAACAGTGTTTGAGTTTGACAGGTAGATATTGTTGGGTCCCTATTCTAACTGTACAACCAAAAAAGTTGGGCTCGAAAATTAACTTCGAGTGTCCGAAATAGATTACGCGCACTTCGACTAATCTCACGAAACAACCGTCTGACTCTACTATATTTGAATGTCAAAGAAACTCGTTGACATCTTAAATAGTAAATAGGTAACCACATGGTAGTACTGCTCTTATTAATTGTCGCTCATATCAATTAATATGATCATAACTCAACACTTAAAGCACTCTCACTTCCTTCCCTTTAGGTTGGAATTTCGAATTCCTTAGCTCCACATTCTTTGAACTAGTGTGAACAAAGAGAAAACATATAATAGAAAATCTCTTTACTATACTGCACATTAATTGTCATAGTTCAACTGACATATTGTATGAACTACTGACTAAGAGATTCGAGATTTAATTTTTCACGGTATGGTGTCAAAAAAAAAAAAAAAAAAATAATAATACGGGCACTGCATATTAATTGTGATCACAATTCGACAATTAAGGCCCTCTTAATATTTTGGAGGTTTTGAATCCCTACCATCATTTTAGAAGTCGAGTCGGCCCTGGAGGTCAAAGAGTATGTAATCAAGGAACTTGTGGTTTGCAATGAAATGAAATCTAATACATTCATTAAAAAAAATTTGTAAACCACATCATCATTTAATAATAATATAGCTTAAATGATATAGCACGAGCAACATTAAAAAACTATCTTAAAAAAATTTCTTAACGTGGACAGAGAATAAAAATTGCATAGGTACTAGCCAACGTGAGCATAACTCAACCGACATATTGTATAGACTAATGACTAAAAGATCATAGGTTCGATTCCTCATCCCCACATGTTGTAAAAAAAAAAGTTGCATAGGTACTACGAGATTAATATTAGATTGCATAGGTACATTTCACATTGTGTTTTTTAAATTGGTTAAAAAATACTTTTGATTATGAACTTTTATGGAAGTAACAATTTAATTCCTGAACTTTAGATTGTAGTGATTTAGTCTCTAAACTTTAAAATGTATGACAATTTAGTCCCTACACTTTCAAATTTGTAACAATTTAGTCCCTATCGTAAAAAATATCATAAAAATTAAATGTCAATTTTATTATCAAATAACATAGTCTTTATAGTTTGTAAACACATCTAATTCATAACCAATTTATCTATTTACATTCCTCAATTTTTTTTTATCTATCTACACGTATAAGAAATGTCATTAAATCTTAATAATATTTTCACAACATGGATTAAATCGTTACAAATTTGAAAGTTTACGGACTAAATCGTTAAAAAATAATTTCCCCATTAAAAAAATAAAAAAATAATTTAACCTTTTAAAATTTATTTTAATAAGTGATTGGAATATGAAGAGAATAGGAGAATTGCTTGTAATGGAGTTGGTCGGTTGGAGTTGTTTTTTGGTCCCAAGTTGAGGCTTTCGATGCGTTTCCCTATTTTATTTTTGTTAGTTTGTGAGCAGACAAAAGCTTTCTGCAGACGAAGCTTCTTAATCATATATCCTCTCTCTCTCTCTAACTATATAATATATATAAAAAAAAACTATATAATATAAAACTATATAATATAAAACTATATATATATAAATGTGTATATATATATGCATGCATGCCTCGTTTTCACACTATGCCCCTTACTATTTTTTACTCATAGAATCTTCCTTTAAAGCCGTAAAGACCCTCTCTTTCTCTTTCTATCTCTTGCATATTTACACATATACTCTTTAATTCCCAACCTTCATTTAATATATAGTATTTGGTTAAAAGATTTTGAGTTCAAATTCTTATCACTTTCGTGTTAATATTTTGTTGTAGGGAAGAAGATTCGTACATCAATCTTAACCCGCGAGATTAAATTTTGAATTTTGTATCTAGTAGTGACTTATTAATGTTTTTGGCTTATTGAAAATACAAATCATATGATTTTGATATAAATTTACAAGAGGAAAGAAAATATAATCTAGAATTGAGGTTTTAATTTTAAGTTATGTCGGTTCATATTATTTTTGAAAAATGGGTGCACCACGAGGATTTCTCAAGTAGTCACCTAACTTAGTACTACTCTCACCCAAACACACTTAACTGCGGAGTTCTGATGGGATCATTAGTGCATTAGTGCTGATATGATTTGCACCCTCAGTTCATATTATTTTTGCAAAAGTAGATGTATTACTAGCAAAAGCCTCAAATACGACACTCCAAACCCACATACGGACCGAAAAATCAAGGGGATCCAAAGTAACAAGAACACAAGAGACTCACCGAAAAATCAAGGGATCCAACCCAAAAACCGAAAACTTCGAGAGAGGACCTCACAACCCGAGGGAAAGAGAGGACAACAAAATAAAATACAACATTCCAAACCCATGTTCATATATTGGTTTTGTTTTTTGTTTTCTATGGTTTTTATTCAAACAAAAAAAAAGTTAAACATAGAAATTGCCAAATCAAACAAATATGAAAAGTAAACAAGCCTAACCACTAAAAACAAAATTATTATCCAATAATAATAGTGTGAATTTAACATTTTTTTAGCACATCAAAGCCGAGGTTCTGAACCTCCGACCTTAAGGAAATAAGTGTATGTCAATTATTGTTCAATTATGCTATGTTGATAATGTCGATAAACTTTCGATTCTTAGTGAGGTAGTTAATTTACTAGAACAAGAATAGAAAAAAGATTACATGATTTTTTTTTACTGACTAATTAAAAAGGGAATGGGTGATTAATTAACTTTAGTCAAGTCAAATTTTGTTAGCTAAAAAGGGTTTAAATAAGAGGAATCACATGACAAAAGTGGTTTCACTTAGCTGATCAAATCATCCAAAGAACAAAGACATCTTCTTCTCTCTTCCCATATAATCCCTTCAGCTGTCAGATTTTATAAACAAAAAAGAAGAAAAAAAAAGCAATCTCCACTCTGTAATATAATCTCACTTTTAAGCTCCAATTCTTTTTCCCTCCTTATATAGTTTCATGTTTCTTCTTTCTCTCTCTCTCTCTCTTTGTTAAGACACAACAAAACTCAAATTCAAAGCTCTTTTTCAATGGCTCCCATGACCCTCCCACCAGGGTTTCGCTTCCACCCAACTGATGAAGAGCTTGTTGCTTACTATTTGGATAGAAAGATCAATGGCCGCTCCATTGAGCTCGAGATCATCCCGGAAATCGATCTTTATAAGTGCGAACCTTGGGAATTACCTGGTAATTAATGTTTGTTTTCGTTGTACTATTCGTCTTTAATCATTGGTTCGTGTTTTCTTAACGGTTTTAAGTTTTTAGAAAAGTCGTTTTTGCCGAGCAAAGATATGGAGTGGTACTTCTATAGCCCTCGGGATCGGAAGTACCCGAATGGGTCGAGAACGAATCGGGCGACGAGGGGTGGATACTGGAAAGCCACGGGAAAAGACCGGACCGTTCAATCGCAGAAACGGGCGGTTGGGATGAAGAAGACTTTGGTGTATTATAAAGGAAGAGCACCTCATGGGGTTAGAACCAATTGGGTTATGCATGAATATCGTCTTCTCCAATCTCAACTCTCCAACGCGGAATCGTCTCCTTCGACGAAGGTCTTTTTCTTTTTCATCATCTTCTTTTTCGGGTTCGGATTCGATTTTTCATTGAACGATTAAAAGTGTGGGGAAGGAAGAAGACGAAGATGGATGAACCTCACAATATATCTAAAAAAGAAAAGATAGAAAGAAAAAAAAACCCTAAAAAAAAAGGAAGAACAAAATATCTCTCAAGTGGTTTCCTTTTTGGTTCTTTTTTTTTCTCCTTCTTGAACTAAACCAAAAAGAAAAAGAACAAACATCAATAAGGGTTTATGAAAGACTCTTTGGTTTATAACTTTAGATAGATGTGTGTACTTAATTTCCATCTCTTTTTCTTAGGCTTTAGCCCTTTACCCTACATGGCTAATATATCCCTTTCTTTTTGGTTAAAACTTGTTTCTCTCAAATTTCTACCCTTTCATCATTAAAAACATCCCTTCTCTTTTGAATAATTTCTTGAAAAAAATAATAATTAAGCTTCAACTAGGGTAAAAATTCAATCTTTTCAAAATACTATATATAAACACTTTCTTTATGTATAAGTTAGTTCAAATATTGACACAAAATATCAACAAGAGCATAGCTGGACAGTATCGCCTAGTGACCATGAGGTCAAATATTAACACAAAATGACTCAACTATTGGAAATTACCACCAAACTTAAAAGTTTAAACCTCAAAAAAAGTGATAAAAAATAATTAATGAACAAAATCTTATATCTTGGTATTGATACATAGGACTCTTATGCATTGTGTCGAGTATTCAAGAAGGCAACACAAGCACCGAAAGCTGTAGGGGAAAATGCAACCGGAGTCGACGCCGAAGCTCCGGTGTGGCAGATGGCGGACGAGCAAGATATGCAAGTTGACGACGGCGGGGGGCCGGAAAGTTCAAGAGGAGGGATAGAAAGCAATGAAGATGGTGATAGTTTTGATCACTTTCTTCATGAATATAACCCTAAAATGTTCAGCTCTGAAAACTCTTCCTCCGATCTCACACAAGGGAATGTCGCCGACGACTTGCCGGTGCCGGTCGCCTCCGATAATGAAGCCAACAGTGCAGCTAATAATCTGTATCCAATTCACATTGATTGCCCTTCAAATTTTATGCAGGTACTAATTCTAAACTTTCATCATCTTTAGTTCATTAAATACTACGAAAATTAATTAAACAATTAATTCTTTGTTTCTTGTTTTTGTTTTTTTTAAGATTTATACAATGTTATTTATGTTTTTCATGCATGCATAAACACACGTACGATATCATAGATATCATCTTCATTCTCATTTTGATCACTTTTATCATCTTCAAGCAACCTATTGATTGTTAGGGTTTAAAATATTTTTGGAAGGGTTTTATTTTTTGAATTTTGGTGTATGAAACCATTATTTTTTTTGAATTATCATAGGTTAAATAAGGTTGAAAAAGCCATTTTGATCCCTGTATTTTTTGCCTCATGCATTTTATTTCAGTTCATATACTTTCAAGCGTTTAAATTTAGTCTCTATATTTTCAATAAATCTTAAAATTAGTCATTATTGTTAGTTTTAATATTTCACATTCAATAAAAGACCTATAATATGAATATATGTTTTCAAAATTTATTGAAAAAAAACTAATATAAACTATCTTTTTTTGGAAAAATTAACAATGAACTAACAATAACAATAAGTACTAAATTTAATAGTTAAAGATTTATCTAAAGTCCATAGACTAAATTTAGAGGTTGTAAAAAAAAAAAGAAAAAAAAAAAAGACTAAATTTAGAAATTTAAAAGTACATAGAGTATTAAAATAGAAATGTTATTTTTAACCTAGATTTAATTATCATATTGAAGAAAACAAAACCATTCCAAAAAAAAAAAAAATTGTGATCAATTTCTTCAATAAAGACAGTCCTTTTAAGTTTATAAATTTTCTTTACTTATTTTTTCAAATGAAAGAACCATATTTGAAGTATATACAAGGAAGAAAGAATTCAGTTTTTCTAGTGAACTTAAATAGAAAGTTAATGAGTATATATCACTTTATTTCAAAATTTTATCTAAAGTGAAAATGTTTTTTTTAAAGAGATTTTTTTTAGACATCACATCATTAGCAAGTTCCCCAGTTATTTTGGTGAACTTTCCAAATTCTAATTATATAATTAAACATGTATTTATATGTATAAGGACTTATTATTATTATTATTATTATTATTATTATTATTATTATTATTATTATTATTATTATTAAATAACTCATGGTCTAACTCATAAATATGCACTTATCTATGTATTAGTTTCAACTTTATCTTTTAATTTATTTTTGTAAAAGCCTTCCCTCAACAAAACTAAAACAATTGAGGTAGAATTGAAACTTTAAGAATGTTAAAGAGTAAAACTAAATAAAAAACTACATAGGTTAATTAAAGGCAAATTCAAATTAAGATTGAGATTAGAATTAAAACTTATAAAAAGTTAAAGGTTAAAACTTAAATCAACAACATATTTAGGACATTTTGAATAATTTAGCCGGTACTATAAATGGTCTAAAGGTAGTATAATCCACTCTTCTTTTTTAATGATTTATTTACTAGATTTTTTTTCTTTTCAAAAGAGAACTAATTCAAAGCTAATTATTATAATTATAATCAAGATATATATATTAAGTGTTGCACTAATCATGCATGGTGGTCGCATTCATGCATGCGATGCGAACATTATATATATATATATAGAAAAATCGTAACATATGTCAATTTAGAGAAATAATTAAAAATATAGTAGTTTGTTAAAAAAATTACAATTTCTATCACGGATAGTATAGTCTATCGCCGATAGAAATTTATCGTCGATATCCACTGATTTTTTGTCATATTTGCAAAATGTTAAATTTGGTTAAATTTGCAATTATTTTGGGTCTGATTGCTATTTGTTCAATCAACCCATATATATAATATAATATAATTTTTAAATTTAAATATGACCCACATTAACAAGCCCTTTGAGTTATCTTTTTATCTTTAAAGTTAAGAAGAAAAAAAAGTTTGAAGTAAATGAAATGACTACACAAACACAATATCTTTTCCAAAAGCTTCTTCCAATCTTAATTTTTATCTTGACTCAAAAATGTCTCTCTTTTCACCATACTCCATGACCCTCTTTTGACCAAACCTTCCTAATTCCACTCATCTTTCTTCCCTCATTTTCCTCTAAAGTTTTTCTATTGATTATATATATATATATATATATATATATATATATATATATATATATATTACTATAATTGATTATATATATATATATATATTAAAAAAAAAACACTAATCACTTAACCCTAAAAAGCATTTAAAAGTCACTTCTTCATTGCTTATTTTGAACTTTAAGGATATGTGTTTAGTTCATAGATTGGATTTTCAAGACCAATAATGTTGGAAAATCATGCCTATGTTGTGTTTAGTTTATAATTAGGTTTGTTTATCTCACATTACCAAATTGTTGTTTCATAAGTATTATATATATATATATATATATATATAAATAAATAAATAAATAAAAGTACTTAAAAAAAAACTATATATATAAACTCAAACTCTTAAATAACCCACTTCTAGGTTGGAAAAACACTTACTTTTATATAAATTTAATTTTTGGATTTATGAATTTATATAAAAATAAGTGTTTTTTTTTTTGCAACGGTATTTTAATAAATGCGAGGATTGAACCCATGACCTTTTGGTCATGGGCACAACCTTATGCCAATTGAGCTATGCTCGGTTTGGCAAAAAAAGTAAGTGTTTTTCCAACTTTAGAAGTGAGTTATTTAAGAGTTTGAATTTATATATATATAGTACTTTTTTTTTAGTACTTATATATATATATATATAATACTTATGAAACAACAATTTGATTAGTGTTTTTAAAAATCAAGCTTATAATTTCAATCATCTCTATTTGATAATGGTTTTACTTTGGCTAACTAGCTCTAGCTCTAGCCAAAGCCAAAACCAAAACCAACCCTATAAACATTTTGCTCATTACATATGTAATAACATATATATTTGTTTGCAGATTCAAAGCAATTTTATTGACCATCAGAATCTTCATTACCAAAATCCTTATTATCCGCCATTGGAGCTCGAGGACTTCCCTCAGCTGAATATAATGGGGGAGACGAAGTCGTTAATGAAGCCCGAGTGCATGGACGAGTACATGAAGTTCGATAAGTTCAGAGACTCCATGAATGGAACTTTAGAGGAGATTTTGTCTCTGTGTAGTCTTCCCATGCAAGAAGATAATGTCCAAAACTCTTCCTTATTACAGTAACGTAAAACCACTCACAAAACAACCTCAATTTCCAACTTACGTTTACTGTACATTATAAATTTACAACACAACATTCAATTTACACTAAAATCAATCTCCAAGATATCATGTAGAGAGAAACAAAGAGAGAGGACAGAGATTAATTTTGCATGTTTTGAGAGAGATCAGCTGACCCATCATAACATTACATTATTAAGTTTTTTTTTTTTTTTTTTGCTCGAGTTCAACCACACGTGGGAGTGGGAGATTCAAACTTTTGACCTTTTGGTCGATGAAATATGTCTTAACCAGTTGAATTATGTTTAGGTTGACGATAGCATTACATTAAGTTACTACTTATTCCATGTTAATGGTTTTTAGGCATTTACATGTGTAATAGAGTGATGGTTGTGTCCAAATTAAGGAAATCAATCATACCTTCATTTATTTCAAATATTAACTGGTCTCTTCCTCTCTCTCTTATTGGTATTGTTTTTTTAATTCAACTGAGTGGTAGATTCGAACATGTGATTTTTTTAGTCATGAATATATATCTTAACCGATTGAATTATGCTCAGGTTTGACTATTTCTCTTGGAAGTTCAATTTTGCATTGCAGTTGTGGGTGTGAGAATTTGAAAAAAGTTATTGATGTCTTAACATTACTTTAGTAAACTCACACTTGATTATTGTTTGGATGTATTCAAGGGCGAGATATATTTGTATGTGTTAAACCAAAGGTAAACTAAACCTACCTGGTTAGACACAAAAATAATATGGGTTGGTTGCATAATAATTGTAAATATAGTAAAATATAAAATATTTTTTAAGTATGACAAAAAATTAATAACTATTACTGATAGATGGCTATCACTGATATTCATTGATAAAATGACTATCACTCCATAAACTACTATTAGTGATAGTCAACAAAATTTTATAAAAAAAATAAAGGCTACTATCACTAATAAAAAATTGTCATATTTGCAAATCTTTTAAAAAAATACTATATTTTTAATTATTTTACTCTAAATTGACATCTGGTACGATTTTCTAAATAATATTTCTTATTAATATATGATTGATTAACCTAAAATATTACAACTTTGTATAATAATTATAATCTTTCAATTTTGAAAATTTAAGAGGAAAAATAAGAGAAATTAACTTTTAAGTCTTAACGGTTTTAACTTATTTTCTAACTTAAATGAACTAAGAAATTGTCTCTTCCTTCCTTCTTCACGCTCTACCTTGAATACGCTCCCCGAGATAGAACAATGATATGGGTATTTAGTCTAGAATGGTTGTTTTGATTGTTGATGTAGAACAAATTCGAAAAATAGAAAAGACAACGACGTGTTGTGCCGTGGAAAAGGCCACTGCCTTGAAAGCAAATTTGACACAAATTTGATACGACCGTGGTGCTTAATCATTGATAAGTCGATTGCTCCCCAAGTTTAACACAACTCCCAACTTAATCATGCACTTGATGAAGAAGAGATGAAATCGATGAAAACTCTTATGCTCAGTGTAAAAATACAACAAATGAACTTCATATTTATGGAGTAGACATGATGAGTTCATGCAACAAACTCATTCCATGATCCATAAATTTGGGAGGAAAAGTAGTTCATGTCACAAACTTATTCCATGATCCAAAAAATTAGGAGGAATGAGTCATTCCCAACAGTTGATGCCAAAATTCGAACATGATGAATGCTCTTGAGCCTCACGTGACACCAACGATAAATTTGTTATTATGACGACGAGATATCACCTACAAGAGAGAAGAAGAACAGCGTTGTGTTGCTAGCCACACATGCTCTAGATGCCTAAGTCAGTTGGAGGCTCAGAGAATAGCTAGTATTTTAAGTAGATAGTTTGCAGGCCCACATGGGCCTTCGGGGTCGGTTCAAGCGTGGTTTTAGTTCCCTGATAATTTATCTCTTGGGTTTATTCTGCTGGTCTATTTTTACCCATAACATTAATCATCACGGAAACAAGAAAAAATAAACCAGCATAAAGTTTCTATTAGAGATTTATCTATCTTAGAAAATAGTTAGTATTCAGTTAGTATCTAGTTAGTATATTTTGAAAAATTAGGGTTTGAGTTATCTGGTATAAATTCATTCCATCCTAAAAAAATCAAGAGGATTACCGGAGGAAAAATACATAAAATCAATGTGTTTTTGTTAGAGAGGATGTGAGAAATGATTTCTATATGATTTCTTGGAGAGGTAACATTGGGAAGGATTTCCCTTATGATTTCTCTTAGAAGATTAATGATCCTATAAATTCTAAACTATGGGTTTGGTCCATTAATATGGATACATTATTTCAAGGCCCAACAATACAGGGACTCTTGAGAGAATTTGAGAAATGATCTTTTTGTCATTAGAAAATGGCTTTTTAGATGAAAATGAAAAGAGAAAAAATAGTGGAAAAAACTAAAAGTGAATAAAAACATGAGAATTGAATTAATGAATAAAGAAGAAAAGATAAAAGGTAAATATACAAAATATAATATAAATTTAAAATTATATATAATGGTATGCAATGAATTTGGCATATTATGTGTATGCAACTTTAATGCAAGCACACAACCACACACACAGCAGCAACTCAAACTGACAACTACAAGACAAAACAACTAAACAAGAACCTTCCTCGACTTCTGTATTCCTCGGAGTGCGTTTTTTTTTACATTCTTTGTGTTTCTTTTTTCTAAATTTTTATCTCTATCTATCCAATTTTTCAATCTCTCTCCCAAAGCAAAAACAAATAAAAAAATAAATAAGAATGAAAATACAAAGTTTACTTAGTTTTCTAAGATTGTATTAACCACGTTTATGAAAAAAAAAAAAAAAAAAAAAAAAGTGTATTGTAAATTTTAAAAAATATAACAGAAAATATTAAGTAATTAGAAAGTTTATATATATATATATGACACATTCTATTAATGACCTAATACATAATGCGCTAAGCTAAGACACGTCCTTGGATCTCGACTCTAAGGCAAAACCTACAGGACACTTCGTCCTTGGATCTCGACTCGCTGAATCATTCGTAGCAGGTCGATCATAACTGATTCAAGGCATTACAACAGATACAATGTAGCTAATGACTTTATATCTATAGATACAAGAAAAATGAAAAATCATAGATGCTCTAGGAGGAGATTGATACAATAATGTGGCTAATAATTTTATACCGTTAGATACAAGAGAGAAATGAAAAATTATGATTTCACCATGGACCTAGAGATTTAGTGGAAAAATAATTCTTCTATGACCCCAATTCTTTTTGTTTTTCACGAACTTCCCTCTCTCTCAAACTAAAATTTTCTCGAGATACAAAAATTTATATGAAAATTTTATCAACGGACATCTCACTCTCACAACCCCAATTGATTTTATCAAGAAAAAATAAATAATAAATGAAAATTTTATCAAACCGACCTCCCTCTCACAACTTATCTTTACCATCTTCTTCATTTGAGGTCGGAGGTTCAAATTCTCATACCCTTATTTATCTTTACCATTTTCTTCTTGAGGTCGAAGTTTCAAATTCTCATACCCTATAAATTTTGTAAAAAAAAAAAAAAAAAAAAAACAAGAGTGGGAATAAGAAATAATTTTTTTATCAAATGGGCTTTTTTCTTCTTCTTCTTCTTATTTCATTGTATATATAACGCATATACAATTTCTCATGACAAAATGGATGAAAAATATACAACATATATATATCAACTCAAAGAAGAAGAGAACTAACTCTTCACTTATTAATTAGGAGTTAACATTTTTTTCTCTTTTCCTTCCAAACATAAAAGTCAGTATACGCATTTGTTAAGATCTAACCCCTAATCTATATTAACTTAATTACATTCAAATTTAAGTCACTAATTATTACACATATAACATCAATTAATTTAACCAAATGAAGAATTTCTTCCCTGTGGCTGTGACATTGTAGGGTTGTTATTGTTAGGCATACCATTATTCGCCCTTTCGTCGGAATGTCCGGACGATTGCCGCGGTGACGGTCTCTCAAGCTTTAACGACATGTCGAACTTCTTCTCATTCATCGTGTCGTTGCCAATGGCGAGCAGGGATGACGGTGGCGGTGGCTTAGATTCATACATTTCCAGCTGGAGAGAGTCCAAGTCAGTCGGGCCGCCTATGGACGGTGGCGGTGGCGCTAGGGTAGCCTGAGGGGTTCCCAAGTCCTGGAGCCGGAGATCGTCCGGCCAGAAAATGGGGGTCTTACCGGTGCCAGAGATGAAGGGGCTAGGCTTCTTGAGGCAGTCGATGAGAGGCGGCGGAGGCGGCGGCGGTTCGGAGGTAAATAGGTTGTTGATGTCTTGAAAAGGAGGGAAGGTGTGTGGTGGAGGAGGTGAAATGAAGTCTTTGATGGCGGCGTCTGAAACAAGATTGGTGGTTGTTCCTATATTGTTGGAAGTGGTTTTGAAAGGTCCGGCGGCTGCCGCGGCGGCCATGTTTTCACCGGCGAGGGTTTGGCAAGCTTTCTCCAATATGCTTTGCATGTACTTGCCTTGAGCCTCAATTCTCAATTGAAGGTGTCTTTGTACCTACAAATTTCACAATCATTTAATTCTTTTGTTGAAAAAACAAAATCTACCATCAAAAGATTTAAGTTTTCAAACTTATCTAATAGTAATAGTGAGTGATTTGAAAATTATCTGAAAATTTCTAACCATTTTTTTTTTTTTTTAAATGATACTTCATTGATGGGTATGTAAAAAACATACAAAGAATAAATTATGAAGCATCATAATTACAAAAGAAATCCAAAGATGGTGCATTGATAATAATTTATTCCCAAAAAACGCAATGCCCCTTTGATTTTTCATTGAAAGAAAATTTCTAACCAATTTTTGAACCTTTTCAATTGTATTTTTTTTTTTTTATTTTTTTTTTTTATATATATTCGTGAGTGTTCGAGCTCGCTTACGCGCACCTCGATTAATCTCAGGGGAAAGACCGTCCGACCCTACCACATTTGGCGCCAAGAAAACTCTCATTCCCTTTAGGAGGGTTTTAATAGTCTCAACGCTTTTCATAACCACTAGTCAACCTTTTTCAATTGTATTTATTTAATCCCTATACTTAAAAAAATGTTAAATTATAAGTTTAGTCTCTGAACTTGTATTTGTATATTTGTGTAAAAAATGTCCATAAACTTTTAATTTTGTGTCTATAACACTTTGATATATATTCGAAATTTTAAAAAAAAAATTCTCTAAAATTTAAAATTGAATTTTATACGTGATAGGACCCTAAACTTTCAATTTTGTATCTAGTAAATAAGTGAGTTTTAAAAAATGTTGAATAAATCACTGATTTATTAGACACAAAATTAAAAGTTTAGGAATTTGTTAGACATTTTTTAAGTTTGGTGACACGCACAATTGAAAGTTTAGAGACTTATTATATATTTTTTAAAGTTCAGAAAATTAATAACATAGTTTTTAAAGTTTAAAGATCAAAATAGACCCAAATTTTATAAGTTCAGGGACTAAACTTATAAATTAACCTTAAAAAATTATAATAAGTGCTCTCTGTCACAACTTCATATGTTTAGAAGAAGAAGATTATATAGCTTGTATACCTAAGTTCACGACAAAAGAGTTGTCCCATGAGATTAGTCGACGAAAGAGTTCTTTTCATTCTCATTGTCCATATTATATGGTTTATATAACTTATGGTCTCGACTAATCTCATGGGACAACCGTCTCACCCTACGACATTTGGTTGTCAAGAAAATTTGTAAGAAATTAATGTCTAGGTTGCCACCAAGGATTGAACTCATTCCTTTTAGGAGGACTTTAATAGTTTCAAAACCTTTCATAACCACTAGGTCAATGGTTGGGTTTCTCACATTTCTTAAAAAAAAAAAAATAAAAAAAAAAAAAAAAAAAATCTTACATTTGTATCTATTTTAATATAAACTAGTAATTCTAACGGCACATGAGGTGGAGTTTAAATTAATTAAAAGAAAGATGGAATCAATTAATTAAAACTATATATTAAATCCACCCACACTTTAATTGGTTCAACTTTTGAGTCAAATTAAAGCGATAAATTTAAATCAAAATCATATACAATATAATTGTGCTCAATTATCGAAAATAAATGATGGGCTCACCTCAATTTGTTCATGCAGTCGTCTCTGGACCTCCATTTGCATTCTAGCAGAAAAATATGTATTTTTGTTTTGTATAAGGTTAGTTGTTCAGTACGATGTTAAACTAAATATAATGTGTAAATTAGAATTATATCAGACAACACAACACACTTGTCGTACAAGAAAACACAAATTAAAGTGTCCCCTCTTAACCCCACCGCCCCTCTCAATCAAAAAACAAAGTGTCAAAACAAAAACATAAAAGTAAAAGAAGAATTTAACCAAAAAATATGAAACCAAATCCTTGAAAAAAGGAAAAGCAAAATAAAAAAAACATACTCGTTCATACTACGGTCCATTAAACCAGAAGAAGATCCACTATTTCTCTGAAGTTCTAAGGCTGAAGCTGCATAATAATATCATAATCACAAAGATTATTTCTAAAGCAATTTTTTTTTCTTTTCAAATTATTATTTATGATTATTTAAAGTTATATAAACTAGAAGAGAACGTTGAAATTCACCTCTCATACTATCTTTTATTGATTGATCATTGAATTCCTTGTGCGGTTGTTTTCCGAGTCTGAACTTCTGAACGGTTTCAGAGAGAGAATGTTAAATTACCACCGAACTCAAAAACTTAATTTACTATGAATTCTCGTATTTTTTTAAATCAAATTAGCACAAGCCTAGCAAATGATTATCAATGTTGATCGATGGAGAGAAAATAATCGTGAGGAATTCTTAATTCAAAAGTTTAATTCAAAAGTTTAAGTTGATGGGCTACGATAATTTTTTTTTTTATTATTATTATTATTCTTGTTAGTTTGAATAGATGACATGAGAATCGAGAGACGGTAGACGGTGATATCGAAATTTACCTGGAGGTGGCTCTTGAGATGGTAGAGAGTGAGGCCCTTGACGCCCATAACCCTCATGATGGTCTTGGGAGTGGCCTCTACAAAGGAATAAACATGAGCCCTAAGAGGAGAGGAGAGGAGGAAGAAAAACAAAAATGATTATTAGACGTATATTGAGAAGTTAATGAGAGAAAAATCGTACTATCGGGGCCTCCGAGCTGAGTGACGGCATCGACGAAGCGCTCGTGGAGCTCGACGGTCCAGCGGAGGCGGGGCTTGGGGTCGGTGGTGAGGACGAGACCGGAATCTCCTTGGACACACATTGGCCTGTCATGAGAAGTCATAGAGGAGGGTTTCTTGGCAGCATGGAACATTATTGTGAATATAATTTCACTCTTTTTTTTTTGGTTTTGCTCTGTGGGAATACTGAGGAGAGATTCAGGAACAAATGCGAAATGGGAAATAAGGGGAGAGAGGAGAATAGGGTGCCTTTTTATTTTTATTTTTTTGAAGAAACCCCTGTTGTCTTTTTTTTTTCTTTTTTTTTTTTTTTGTGTTCTAGTTAGCATAAAGAAACAGGGAGAGACTGTCAAAATTTTGTTATTTTTTTTTTCTATCTTTACTTTGCCAAAAGAATCTCTCTCTCTCTCTCTCATAAGAATTTTATTTATTTTATTTTAGTCCTTTATATTGTTATCTTATCAATAGTTTCTTAATCGTCGCATAATTGCTTGTGAGAGTGAGGATTGTCCCCAACACGAGTCTTTTTAGCATATTTCTTAGGAAATATCCTAGGAGTTCACTCATGATAGGTTTACTCCAACCCAACCATGTTTAATTTTGGAGTTCCTATGATTGAGAAGGAAGGTGCATATTGTTGGTATACATATAGTAACTATCAATTTCTTTAATCATTTTTTTTTTTATATCTGTGAGTGTCCGAGCCAGGTTATGCGCACCTCTACTAATTTCACGAGGCAATCTCCTAATCCTACAATATTTCTTAATCATGTTTGCATAGCCTCATAATATTTTTCATTCGGTTGTGGTCTCGGTTCATTCATGATGTACCCCTCCTTTACTTAGCATCACAAAGTTGGTTCTTATGGATGGTAAATATCAATAGAAAATGAGGTTAGCTTTAACGGGAAGTACTTAACAATAATGAGAAATTAATAAGTCCGCATCAAGTTGGTAAAGAAACTAACTATTGATAAGATTTTAAAAAGAAACTAAAGATCAAACTTTTAGGTTAAATATTTACAAGTTTAATTGAATTTTCGTGATTGTATCTAAGTGTTTAATAGATCTCTACACTTTTAGTTATATGTCAGATAAGTCTATGTTCTACTCAAAATTTTATAAACTTCACATACTTTAATTTATTAAACACAATTGTATTTAATTTGTGTGCCAAAGCGAGCATGGCTCAACGTTGATATGTACTTCTTTCCACATTTGTTGTATTAAAAAAATTGAATTTTGTGCCTAAATAAAACCTTAGCCTTTCAATTTTGTGTCTAATAAATTTGTGACTTTTAAAAAATGTCTAATAGATCAATAACCTATTATATACAAAATTGAAAATTCAAAGACCTTTTAGACATCTTTTAACTTTAGAAACTCTATTAGACACTTTCTATAATTCATATATAATTTAATTATTTAACATAAAAATGAAAGTTTAGTTACTAAACTTATAATCTAAATAAACTTTTTATTAACACAAAAGACAAACATGAACGTAGGAAATGCATAAATTATATTTTGATGTTCAAACTTTTATGTTCTTATTTCATTTTGATTCTTAACCTTCAATTTTTTTATTTTTTTTTTTTTATTTTTTTTTTGTTATATATCCCTAATTTAACTTTCTCCAAATAAACCATCAATGCATTTTTCCACGTCAATATAAGTTTTTTTATACATTGTTTAAGAAACGTCATTATTTGGATATAGATACATTGTAGATTCATTTATTCCATTATCATATAGATTCATTAACATCCAAATTTACAACTGATCTATCTAAACATAAACTAGTAAAACGTATAACATTTTTCAATATCGAAGTTCGATATTCTCCATCTCCACAATTGTTAAACTCGAAAAACTCAAAAAAACGTGCATGAGACTTGTTCACTCTCTTCACCACACACATAAATAACTTGAGAAAAAGGAAAAGAGAGAGAATGATTTTGTTACATCTCAAAAGGAGCAAGAACATGAAGTCATCAAAGTCAATTTCTCTTGAATCAAGGAAGAATTAGAGCCCTTTTCTTGGTATATCAAGAAGATACGAAAAAAAAAAAAAAAAAAAAAAAAAAAACCGTCATGCAATCATCACAAATAATGGTCCTTTATTATTATTATCCCTTCTTCTATTATTCACTGTGTGGAACCGCGGGAGAATTTCTAGTACATCCGTGGTATGGAAAAACTCCATACCACTGCCTTTAAAAAAATGACACGTGGCAAAATGATTTAAAAAAATAATATATTTAATAGTGTGGATCCCAGTTAAACAACCATTTTGCCACGTGTCATTTTTTTAAAGGCAGTGGTATGGAGTTTTTCCATACCACGGATGTACTAGAAATTCTCCCGTGGAACCGCACTCAAATCACTGCCCTTTTGGCTTTTACACCCTTTTTTTTAATTAAATTTTATTATAAATATGTGTGTATATATATATATAACATAATTTTTAGCTCCTCATATTAGTGCTTTGCCTTATGTTTGTTTCGTACCACGATTCACTTTTTAGCTTAATTATTTACAATCACTGAAACCAATATCTCAGCATCAATATTTCCAATCCCAACCCCACACAAAAGCACTTTCCCAAAAAGTTCTTATATTATAATTTATACCCCATTTATACACAATCCCACAATCCCATTTCATATCTTTCATTTATATATACCTTATACTCATTTGGTTGTTACACATAGAAATGGCTAGTCATATATATTACAAGTTCTATAGGAAACTATTGTGTTTAATGAACAAATTCTACGAAAATGAATCACTTTCTTTGGGTCAACCTCATCCGCATAGTTTAAATAATGGTTAAGATATATACGTCCAACTAAGAAGTTAGAGCTTAGAATTCTTTCATTCCCACATGTTAAAAAAAAAAAAAAAAAATCGATGGTTACGATAAAATTATTATAAATTCATATTGTTAACATTATTTTAACATCAAACATCAAACATCTTGCTCTAATACCATGTTGGTGTGTCAACTTGTGTAGTAATTGACATGTACTCCTTCCTGCCTTTGAGATTGTAGGTTTGATCCCCACCTCACATTTGTTTTATTAAAAAAAATCAAAAGTTTAAGCTAATGAATTATAGTAAATTTAACTATTAATCCATAGTCGTTATGATTAAAATCATTTTTGTTTGATTTTGGTTGGGCTTTATTCGTTTGTGATTGTGGTAGCTTTTAAAATAATTGTTGACAATGGTGCTTTTGGAAGAAAAAAAAATAGTTGTAATATGAAGTAAATTATTTTGGTAAATTTTAAATTTAAACGTGGAAAAGTAAGATAAAATCGAAATGTTTAGAAGTTTGGTTAGAAGAGGTATCTGATTCTTTGGGAAGTCAATCTAAGAAGTTATAGTTTTACCAAACACTAAAAACATTTAAAATTCTCTCGTAATCACTTTTAACGTAATCAATCTCAAATGCAATCTCAGTCTCTGATAATCCCTCAAATTCAAAATTCAAAAGGGTTTGAAGGATTTGAAGATTCAATGTTGTAGAAGTAGAAAAATGAGAAAGAAGAAGAGATTCGTGGGGTCATATTTGGATGGATGAGATTGAAAGCTCCAAAAAAGAAAAGCAATAACTAGCTAGAAGATATGAATGGGAACCAATTCCATTTAACTTTAAAAGCACTTTTGAGTTGGTTGGTTTTTTGGTTCATATGTGAGAGAAATATATAGAGGCTCTCAATATTAAAAAGGAGTCTGTTTCCTTTAAGCTTTTTTAACCTAATTCCGAGGCTCTCAATATTAAAAAGGAGTCTGTTTCCTTTAAGCTTTTTTAACCTAATTCCCATTTGCTTTCTTTTCTATTAAACTTCTAAAGTTTTCTTGTTGGGAATAAAAAATTTCATCTCCTCCATTTCTTTCACTTTAATGGGCATTCTCTCTCTCTCAATTGCATGCATTTTTACACACAAAAAAATGAATTGAAAGCAACAAATCAATTCAAACTAACCAAGCTCAAACACCATAATTGTAAAAACTTTTTGTTTGTTTTCTTTGGTGTTTATTTCTAGAATTAAACATACAAAGTCAAAACCCATTACATGAAAGCTTTCCATATTATAACAATATTAGATAAATCGTAGATAGAAAAGAGATAAGATTTTTTAGACCAAGAAGCCGCTAGAACAATTATATCGTCCCAAATCGACTGAATACTACGAGCAAAGTTGTTAAAAATTCTATTATTCCTTTCTCTCCATATCGTCCAAAGAGAGGCCACCAAAATATTGTGGATGAGGATGTTCTTTTGGGATGAATCATTGAAGCTCATAGCAAGGGCACAAAGATCTTCAGCTTTGTCTAAATAGAGCACTTGAGCAAAAGAGCTAATATTGTTCCAAATAGATTGAGAGAGATGGCAATGGATGAACAAATAATCAATGTCCTCTGACCCAGAACGGCAAAGAACACACCAGTTTAGGTGGAGAGAAGCCTTAGGATGACACTTCTGAATTCTATCAGTATTAAAGCTCAAGCTCAAGCTTAGGATGGTCCCTCAATTTTGAAGCTCAAAGCTCAAGTTCAAGCTTAGGATGGTCCCTCACTTTTGAAGCTCAAGCTCGTTTCATTTTGATTCTTGAACTTTTAAATTTGTTCTATTATAGAGTTTGAACTTTAAAAGGTCTATTTTAATCCTTTAACTTTTAAAAAGTAACCATTTTGATCTTTACTTTTATTTTGTTTTCAACAAATTCACACATAATTTTGAATGTGTATTAGCATGTTAATGTGAGTGTAATTTCAAGTCATATAGGCATTAGAGACAAGCATTTGACAAGTAAATATTATATGAAAAAATAGAATGGAACAAACTTAGACTGCAGTTGGGATTGAAATTTAACCGTTTTTTTTGTGTTTGGTAAAATAAATTGTTGTATAATTTGTTAAAATCTTCCATGCATAACATGCATTCATTTCACACCTTCCTAAAATATGTTCCCTCCTAACTTTTAGATTCATTCAACTTCTCAACCAATTTTCAATTTTCTATCCTTCCAAAATTAAGATTTATTTTATTTATTAGTATCTTTTTCACGCAACCAAATTTTATTTTATAATTTTTTAAATTAATAAATCGAATACAAATATTTTTTTAAAATAATACCTTATTGTTTTTTCTTAAAAAAATAATTATACAAAATTTTATAATAGATCTATTTTAGCCTTAAATCACAATAATTTCATATTTATTTACCACACGGTAACCAACTTATCTATAGCTAAAATTTCTCAAACACTAATTTACTTCATAAAAAAAATATTATTTTTAAAAGCACAGTTACGAACCATTATTTTAAAAGCTACCAATCCAAACGGAGTCTTAAAAATTGAGGAAACCAAAATAGACATCGTGAAAGTTAAGGATTTTTCGAGACCAAAATTCTGTAATAATGTGTTTTTTTCTTTTTTTTTTTTTCCTTAATGGTTTAAAATGGGTTGTTAAGGAAATTTGATTAGCAAAAGAATGGAAAGAATAGGGAATGGATGCTTCCTTCTTTGACAATCAAAGGAAGATTCCTTTACCAAAGATATTTATGGCTCAATGTATCAACACACTGTCTTTGTATTTAATCAATTTAGCATTTTTCATTAATATGCAATATTCTCTCAACTTGTTTATGATTGTTTCACCAAAATCATTTTTGGGGTGTTATCTTTGGTGAAAATATTTCATTATTTTTTTAAAAATATATAGTCATAAATTCAGTATACTTCATCCATTGTTTATTTAACCCTATAATGTGAAATTGCTCACTCAAACTAATGTTTGCATGAATTTATTTGGTTAAATTATAAATTTAGTCCAAGAACTTTCGAATGTTGTAAAATTCACGAATCTACTAGACACAAAATTGAAATTTTATAGTTTATATATCTATATTTAATAGATCAATTTATTTTTAAAAATTTCGATTTTTTCAAGGATATATATATTAGACACAAATTTCAAAGTTCAAGGACTAAACTTGTAATTTAACCAATTTATTTTTAGATTCTATTCAAAATAATTCATACGGATGAAGATATTATTTGTCCTCATAAACTTGCAATCTTATGTCAAATAATCATCATGGTACTCAAAGCTTAAATCTACGAGTTATAGTATATTTCATCTTTTATTTATATTCTTAACATCTCTTGCTTTTAAATTGAAAATCGAGTACATCTCACCCAAAATAATATTTATAAGAATAAAATTTCAATTCTACTAGACCCTCATTTTTTTTTTTTTTTTTTTGTTAATCACTATATTTTTTTTAATTTTTTTTTTGACAAGCACATCTCCATCCATGTGCAATAAGAAAACCAAAGCATTTTCAATCAAATTTGGAGATTCTTCTTTGGACTTTTTAAGCTACTAATAAATTAATAATACAACAAAGCTAATGCAAATATCCAACTTTGAAGTTTGAAACATACTCAACCAAAGTTAGGCTTCTTCACCTTTTAGCCCATTAAATTTTCAATATACCTTAAGCCTCCATTTGTAAATAATAATAATAATATAATAAATAAATAAAATAAAAAGAGGTGGGTTCGTTTAGTGTGGAGAACATCTTTGCTTGAATTTTAAGCATCTTTTTATTTTTCCAGGAGAATTATTCCTACTCTTTTAAAATGAATATATTCCTTCGAATTTGAACCTGTGGGACCCATATCTTTTTATCCAGTTTCTGTAGATTTGTGATGTACGGCTGATTAATCATCTACTGGGACTGACCAAATCTTTGTTGTGTATAATATTTTTAGGTCCTAATTACCCCCACGAGACTATGCAATTTACTTGCCCAGAACACTACAACCCTTATCTATCTATCCATGAAGCTATTCCTTTTCTCATTGCTTAAGCGGTAAGAAACTAGCGTCGAGGTTAAGGTCAGGGTAGGTAAGGGACAAGCAAGAAACTCGAGAATCTATCGTCTTCGAGCGTGTTGCGGAAAGTTCGTCAAGAGACCTAGTTTCGAGAATAAATTCTTAAAATATCTTAAGATGGTTTCTTTTTTCCACATTTAAGTTTTTTTTTTTTTTTTACATGTTTTTAGCAGGGTTGTTTGGTACTTCGTCGACGTGCAAAGTAGTAAAATGAAACAGATGAAACATGAAAATAATATTTGCATAATTCTTTTACAAAAAGAGGGGAAAACGAAAAATGTACTAGACTTGAGATCTCTTTTTAAGTGTTTAAAAAAAGTACTTTTGAGTGGGAAAAAAGTTGTTTGTAAGCACTTAAACATGCCCTTATTGCTAAACAGGGTTATGGGCCTGGCTGGTCTAGTTTCTATTTGGTCATTGGGCCTCAGAAGAAGCCCAAGCCCATTATTCCCGGACTGAGGACTCTCCAAAATGTACATTCAGTTGCGGTCCATATTCCCCAAGCAAACATATTTCAGCTGCAAGTACATACGTTATTGAGAAACTGCTACAAATTCTATTAAAAAAAATGATCCACTTGAAAGTTCAGAAAACAGAATCAAAGTCGTTAAAAATCATCATTTTTTTCTTGAAAATTACTTCAACAAACCAGCTGTTTAATTTTTTTTTAATTTTTTTTTTAAAGAAACCGAGCTTTCATTGAGAAAAATGAAAGGAAAAACAAAGACATACAAACCAGTTGATATGATTGGTCGGTTTAAAACCAAGGTTTAAATGGAGTCAGGAAAACAACCAACCAGAAGAAGATTGGATAATTTAGACGAGAAACATGAAACTTGGTAAATAATAAGACTTCAAAATTGAATCAAAAGGGTGGAGTAATACCTCAAGATACTCGTCGAGCCCATATTTCGACCCTTCCCGACCAAGGCCCGACTGTTTAACGCCACCAAATGGAGCCACCTGCAATAAGACATCAGAGGATGTGATAAGCAACTCTACATTTACAAGTGACTATGGTTATAAATTTGAAGGTCCTGCTTCAAATATAGATCCCACAGGCCGTCCATTAGTTCAATTTTGTGTTTATATTAGAAGGTTTAAATGACCCTGTTTTTGGAACAAGCCTGCCCTTTCTTCACCTTTTCAGGGAAATACAACATGGTCAATTGAGTCTAGAAAGTAAAACTAAAAAGATCAAGAATTCTCATCCGCAAGAATTAGCAGTTCACCAATAACATTCAAACTCGTAGTATAAAAGGCGTAGTACGCAAATATGATGTCAATCGAAGTCTAGGCAGTATACAACTGTTCAGTAGGATCATGAAAGAGAAAGCAAATTTTTAAGATATGAAAAAATTTCATTGATAAATGAAATTTACAAGGCTTGCAAAAACCAATAGTAAAACAAATTTTCTCCTAATGGTAGAATCATCATCCTTTTGAAAGATGGAAAGCAAATATCATTCTCCAACAAATATAAAGTTTGCTAATCACTAAAGAGATAGCAGGATGAGGCTCACCTCTGTAGAAATTAGGCCTTCATTAATTCCAACCATTCCATATTCAAGAGCTTCAGTCACTCTCCATGAACGTTGAATATTATTTGTGAATATGTAAGCAGCTAATCCTACAAGACATCAGAGTAATTAAAATTTAGTGAATTGATGGCCTTAAAATATACTAAGAAACACAATTTATCGATGTTGGTAAATGAGGTAGAATATATGATGGGAATATGATGGCGCTAGAGCGGAACCTGCATTGGTGTCATTAGCGAGAGCAATTGCTTCCTCCTCTGTTTTGAATGGCAGTAAGGGTGCCACGGGACCAAATACTTCCTCCCTGATGTAAAATACAACCAGTTCAAAGATATAAAGGCATGAAGCACAATTAAGCATCGGATCGAAGAAGTGCCCGGCACCAAAACAAGTATAGGTGTTAATCATGCTTATCAGAAATCTTGCACATATCACAAGAACATTATAAGCATTAAGTACCAAAAAGGATCTTTCCATATCCAATTCAAACTGATCAAAAATTAGTATTAAGTCATCAACCGGGTACTTGGTACTTTTCCCCTAACCAAAAAGAAGGGCCAAACAGTATAAATAGAATTTAAAAGATATATATATACATATACATATATATGTATATATATAATACATTTTTTTTTCTTTTATATCTGTGAGTGTGTCCGGACCCGTTTGCACGCACCTCGACTAATCTCACGGGACAACCGCCTGACCCGACTACATTTGGTTGTCAAGAAAACTCGTAGTCGTAGGATATTAAATCCTAGGTAGGTGACCACCATGGATTGAACCCATTCCTGCAAAACCCTTTATTATTTTCAAGGTCCTTATTGGCCACTAGGCCAATCCATGATTGTTTAGAATATAAAAGATACTAGTCGCTAGGTTAGTTGAGATGATCCAAAGAGGGCAATCAAGAAAAGGCTCTACTAGGGCAAAGAAAATTCTAATTTAAGATTTTATAACAAAGATAGGGTATAGTCATTGCAACAAAAATTGCTCGAAAATATGCAGAAGATTAGAAATCACCAAATCTACAAATTTAAGGCATCCTAGTGGATGTCATATGTCTAATGAAACCAGAATGTGAAGATTTATGGACCTGGAAATTATTAAGGAGAGGTAACGTAATAATAATATGCAACATTAATACCTGGATAAAAGCATGTCACTCTTCACGTCAGTAATAACTGTAGGTTCAAAAAATGTCATTCCAAGGCTGTGTCTTTTACCACCAAGAAGAACTTTTGCTCCCTGCAAAAGAAAATTAGGAAGGAAAGAGAGGGAGAGAGAACTAAGTGAACTTCAAACGATAACTTAGCGGCACAAATTGGAAATAAATGGGGAAAAGATAAACACATCAACACACCCCAAATTTTGGAAAGTTTTTTCTTTTTTTTTAAAATGAGAAACAGAGTTTTCATAAAGAAAAATGAAAGAATGTACAAGGGCATAAAAAAAAAAAAAAAACAGACCAATAAAAGAATCTCAAAAGAAGCTACACAAAAGGACTCTAATCCAAAACTCAACATACTAAGAGACATTAAATCTAGCAACACCCCAACTACAAAAATCCCAGCTGCCCTTAAATAGGCAGCTGGCCCGTAACTTACAAAACTTAACTGACTGAACCAGTACCCACAGTAACAAGCGGTAAAATTTCAGTAAATGGATAAATAGCACGGAAACAACAAAACAATAAATTAGTTACGTCAAACGATCAAGATAACGATGGGAGACTAAGAACCTTAGATATATGAGCTCATCATCCTACTTTTTTTTTATTATATCCGTGAGTGTTCGGGCCAGCTTGCGAACACCTCGATTAATCTCACGGGACAACTGTCTAAGCCTACTACATTTGGTTGTGAAGGAAACTCGTAGGATATTAAATCTTAAGTTGAGTGGCCGGGTCAGCTTGCACGCACCACCTCATGCTACTTCTCATTATCACAAACAATACCAACCGCAGAACATTTGGTTCTGCTAATCCTAAGACCAAATATCCCTTAATAGAAGAACCAAAGCCCGTAATTACATGAAAAACAAACATAAGAATTCTCCTCAAAGGCAATTGGAAATGCACAAATCAAGTATGTTCCATTCAGGAAAGCTAGACATCCACATTCATTGCACGATTTAGAATTCCAGAAATTTCTGTCCCACCTATTGTTCAACTTTTTGGAAACTGACTGGTGAATTCAATACCAATCACCATTTAGACCTAAAGCAATAAGCTAGAAGAGCCTCTATGAATCACTACCATAATGGTAATTAATAATTCCAAAATACTAAGTCAGAAACAAACCTTTGTGATGGCATCTTGAAGAAATTTCTCAACCTGTCAAAAAAAAGCCCACATGCATCAATACATACAGAAATTGCTCAAATTAATTGATGCAAGAATGCAGATTTTATGGTTAACTTGATGAAAACATAACAAACCTTCTGCACGGCAGCTTCATTAATTAAAGGACCCTAAACAAATGAAGTTAGAATCAAATTATGGACTTAGTTCAAGATAACTTTATAAAGAAAAGACTGACAATCACAATTGAATAAGGGATTAAAAGGCCGAGCAACTACCTGAGCTACACCTTCACCAAACCCATCACCAACTTGCAGATTTTGCACTGCTTTTGAGAAAGCCTTTGAAAATTTCTCGTATATACCTAAAAACTAGAGCTTAGATCAAATCCGAAGAAAAAAACATGATTCAACCAGTCGAAGCTAATAATTTTAAAGAATTGATTTAGGATTATATGGAACTATGGTACTATCCCAAAAAAATATATTTATCTTCTCGAAGGAAATAGAGAATCAAATAAGAAAACAACACATTACAACACAATAATATATAGTTTCCTCCAATGAACAAATAACCCTAACAGCCTAACCCATTGGCACTGCAATTACAGGGTTTATGCATCAACTAATAGCTTTCAACACTTTAGAATTAGCTCACCTATCACTACCATCATTTCTTAAAACTTCAGCAAAACTTGAATGGAAGATATCAAGTCAGCTATTAAACATAAGATTTCACTACTACTATCAAAAGCATCCACAAAATACTCTAAGCAAAAAAAAAATACTAAAATCACTTGGCCAAATCTTTTAAATGAGCAAAGGAAGCATCCATCAGAACTGAAGTATACATCTGTCAATACCTTCTTGAACAAGAATTCTATTGGCACAAACACAAGTCTGTCCACTATTTCGAAACTTCGCTGCAATCTGAAAAAGATGAAATAGGGTTTCACTACTCAATTTTCCACGGCAAGATATGCATGCACTTATAATAAATAGTAATCCTGCTACTGAATTTTCCAAAGCAAGACAACATTGCACTTCTGGAAAATAGTATAGCGTTCCTAAGTTTACCAAACAGACTGAGAAAATTAACGAACATTGAACAATGAAAACTGCATGTAGAACATAATTTTTAGGACAAATAGAAGCATAATTAAAAATTTGGTACATTAAAAGCTCCAAAAGATTAAAAAATAAATAAAGCAGAGCCCACAACATTATTGTCACAAAGTATGTTGTTTGGATTAAAATGAAATCTAGATTAACATAACGGAAAAGTAACCAAAAAATTATGTCAACCCTGTCCATGCTATTTTACCCAAGTCTACATTGAGTTCCAATAGCTGAAATGAAAATGTAAACAAAATCGATGCTCATATATTATTTCAATAATCGATAATTTCACTTACAGCTCCTTTTACTGCAACATCCACATCTGCGTCATCAAAGATTATGCAAGGTGCATTGCCACCAAGTTCTAAGGACACCTAGAGAAGAGAAACGAGTATCATAAGCACATTAGGTTTTTCAAGCTCCATTGCCAAAAAAAAAAAAAAAAAAAAAAAAAAAAAAAACTGAACTAGGAATATACCCTTTTAACAGTCCCAGCAGCTCCTGCCATCAATTTTTTTCCAACTGCTGTTGAGCCAGTAAACGTGATTTTTCTTACCTGCACAGGTGGGATAAACAACCAATAAGATTGAAGCAATAGCACCATATTGCAAAAATCATCATTCTGTTAATAATGTTAATAATTGTAAGGAACCTGGGAACTTGCAAGTATAGCATCCCCAATAGCAGGAGCATCTCCCATAACAACATTCACTACACCCTACACATTAAAAAAGCAATCAGTAGTCATATATGAGAAACTGAAAAGTGCACTCAGCACTGAGTTGCAAAATGAATATTTCAGACATGTTACAGCTGTATATATTATTACATACTCCCTTCCCTTTAATTAGGCCTAATTACTAGCATTAGGTTAATTAGTATTTCCTTATGTAAATACATTGTATGGATATTTATACCCACTCATTCCGAATGAAATAAGACACACAAAACATTCTCTCATTCTCTAGATTACAAGACACAAATGCAAATACAATGTTTTGAAAAAACAACGCAGATTAACAAAAATGTAAAACGAAAAGAACTAAGAGAAGTCGTTCATGCCAAGCTAATGTTCTACAAATTTTCTCATTTTTCTTTAGCAGGAAATGACAACACATAACCTACTAAAAGTAATTTATGCAAAAAAAAAAAAAAAAGCAAATACCGAGACTATCAAAAAAATAAGTACAAAGTCAATTTCTATTAGTGTTGCCAATATATACGGAGTAGGATAACTTTCAAAATGAATTAAAAGCAAGACATTCTAAGTGGTAATTACTGGGGGAATTCCAGCTTGAAGTGAGAGCTCAGCTGCTGCTAAAGCTGTCAAGGGGGTAAGTTCAGAGGGTTTTATGACCACCGTACAACCACATGCAAGAGCAGGTCCAACCTGAAATGAAAGGATAACAGATAATATGGTTTTTTGGAAAGGTCATGTTCTCATAAAAGGAAAAATATACAGCACTGTAAACAATTGAACACAAATGCTCGTGAAGTGGACCAACCTTCCGTGTAATCATAGCCAACGGAAAGTTCCAAGGGGTAACAACACCAACAACTCCAACTGGCTGCAAAAGTAAATGTTTGTGAAACACTATGGTACTGAATATGCAGAAATTTCTTGGTTGAATAATCAATTAAGTAAGACTTCCCAAATTCCCTAAATCTAAATTTAGCAAATCGTAATCTGTAAAATATTATAGAAGTAAGAAAAGGGTGTTGTGAGATGAAAGGGAGGCTCCCTTCAGATCCAGTTCCCAAACTTAGGCATTACATGATCAGTTCAATTTCAACATGACATGACAACACAGCTTTAGGAAACACAGGATAGAATAACACAAATTTATTGTCTCAATGCTTCAAAGACTTAAAATATGGTCGCTTAGCAATTAGCATCATGTGCCTTAAGCTCATGACAGACCTGCATACTAATGTGTGCGTACAATATATAGATATTCCAAATATCTCCATATTAAACATTTCAATTAATTTTTTGGGTTGGATGACTAAATTTGAGTAGTTTCATCACGTGCACACATACTGATGCATATGGCATTCTGGTAATTATCCAAAAAAAACAAGCAGCATAGATCTGTCACTTGACCTGCTTCAAGACAAAAAGTCGACGATCGGCTATAGTTGGTGAGATTATGTCACCATATACTCGTTTTGCTTCCTCAGAAAAGTATTCGATGAAGCTGGCTCCATAGTTAGTCTGTATGATGAGTTGGAAGATGTATGTTAAAAGAACGAAGTGAAGCCACATGAAAATCTGATGATTACTGCAGTGAACCATATGATACCTCGCCCACAGCTTCTGTTAAGGGTTTGCCTTGCTCTAAGGTTATAAGTTGTCCAATCTCTTCTTTGTGGGCAATTAGGAGCTCATACCTTCAAAATACAGGAGAAAGAAGAAACGTCAGAAGTATGACAGGCAACCAATGCAATACTATTCCAATGAACTAGGCAACACTGAATGTAGAAATGGTTAAATATCAAAAGTGCTCAATTTTATTGCCTCTGCTACTTTTTGTATATCCTTCTCTTAGTCAAAGCCCAGTCAGAGCAGAAAATGACTTGCAATGAATTTATCTTGGCATAAAAAGACTTGTAAAAATATTTATACTATGTTTCAAAAAAAAAAAATATATATATATTTATACTAATATCTCAAATGGATGGGGTAAAAAAATTCAAATAATGAAAGAAAATTAATCTTTTTCTCTTAATATCCAATTAGCGATAAAAGGAAAGGTAATAACAGTGCAAATAAATAAACAAACTTCGAATAAATAAATAATTGCATACCATTTACGTAAGCGCTTACTCCGATCAGCTGCAGTGAGCTTGCTCCAAGCTTTAAGGTCAAACATGGCAGATGGATCAAGTTAGCGAAGAATTTTTTAACAAGAAACAACTGTCATTAAACAAATTAAATAACAAAAAATGGGGGAGGTAAGCCACATCCAACGCTATGGAAGTCACAGAAAAACGCTTCCAATTGGCAAAAATAGTGTTTGAGCCATAGTTACCAAAAGGTTTGTATAGTTTGCACCACAAAAAATGTGACAAAGACATACAAATCGACATGCTAGTTCAACACTTAAACCTAACATTGTAACTAATATCCTTGCATTGCACATATAAGCTTTAGTCTGGACCAATCTGAAACTTACACTTAAAAGCATCATAAGCTGAAGAAATAGCATCATCGGTCTCCCTTTTTCCCATGAGCGGGACATTGGTTATAACTTCACCATTGGCTGGATTATGAACCTACAACACAAAGATGAAATTTATCATAGTCTGAAACTTGATATTTTTTTGTCTTTTTATATTCGTGAGTATCCGGTCAACTTACGCACTCACTAATCTCACTTTATTCTAATGATTATTAGGCCAACCGGATACTCTTAAGCTTAATTGTGAGCAAATATAAGGGGGGTGAATGAGCCAATCTGGAACTGTGGGAATCAGAAAAACCAAAATCCTTTCAAGTTTCAGCTATACCTTCATGGTCTTCCCATCATAAGCATCAATCCACTTCCCGCCAATGAGGCCTTGGCTTCGTAGCAATCCAGAACTCTGAAGACGAGCGGCGATACTCTGAGCCTCCGAGCTCATCTGACATTCAAATCCAAGCATATTTGCATAAGCTCCAATTCCAGAAACTCAAATTACCAATCCAATCCAAATAAACTAATAAGGAACAAACGGAGAAGTGATAGGATTGATTACCTGACGAATGAGAAGAGTGTGAGAGTGAGATTTCTGCGCAGCAAACACATAAGAAGATGGAGATAGAAGAGGGAGCCTGCTCGATCGCACCACTGATCGAAATGCTCTTGCAGCGACCGCCATAGTTATGCTCAGATCTCTGTTGTTTCTTCTTCTTTGGATTTCAATTATGGCTGCAGTAGTGAACAATTAATTTAATACTCACCTTGACATCTGTTCTTTGTTAGATTATTATAATATTCGAAGTATATATATAAAAACAAAAAAAAAATGAATTAGATAAGAGTTTAGAATAAAGTGGGTTATTTGAATAATTTTTTTTTTTTTTTTTATAACACGTGGCAAACTTAGAATTTCTAGATCTTTAGTCGTTAGATCAAGCTACACTCTTGTTCGCTTATGATTTATATTATGTTTTTTTAATTAAATTTATATTATGATTTAAGATGGGATATAGGTTGGTTGCATAAACCTAAAATAATGACAAATATAACAAAATTTAAAATATTTTGTAAATATGATAAAAAAATCAGTGACTCACTGATAGACTACTATCGTTGATATATGACTCTCACTGATAGACTACTATCAGTGATAGTCACTGAAAAAAATTTATAAAAAAACTGAGTCGATAGACTAATATCAGTGATAGATTTCTATCCGCGATAGACTACTATCAGCGATAGAAATTGTCATATTTGTAATTTTTTTAAAAAAAATACTATATTCTTAATTATTTTACTAAATTGATCTCTATTACAATTTTCTTACATATATTGGTTTTTGTTTTTTTAATTATGATTTGGAATTAAATTAATTAGTTTTTTTATTATGCTTATATATTATTTATGCAACTTTATATGGAATGAAATTTTGTGTATTCTTTTTTTTATTCCCTTCTTACATTTAACAACCATATCATATATGAATCGATATACACCACGTTGTAAAATGAAAAGTCAACTTCATCCGTGGATCGTTTGGATAGAAATCAAATGTTCAACAGATTCTGTTCTAAAATTTTCCTACCCCTTCTAAATTATTATCAATTTTGTCTTGTTATTTGTTGGTAATGTCTCTATTGGATTTGTGCATTACTTGTCGTTTTCTTTTTATCATTCTTTTTATATATAAAGTTTTTGAAACAATATTAAAAAATATTAAAAAAAAAATAATAAATATATATATATATATATATATAGGAAAATTGTAACTCAATTTAGAATAAGATAATTAAAAATATAGCATATTTTTAAAAAATTTGCGTATATGGCAATTTTTATCGCTGATATCTTATGGCTGATAGAAGTTTATCGCTGATCACCTCAGCTTTTTATAGATTTTTGTTAGTGATAATAGTCTGTCATTGATAACAAGTCTATCACTGATAGAAACAAATTTTTTTGTCATATTTGCAAAACATTTTAAAGTTGGCTAAATTTGCAATTAGTTTGGACGTTATTTGTGCAACCAACTCTATAATATATAATTTATTATTATTATTTAAAGATATATTACGCCATATATGACATTTTATGAGAATGTGCTTGTAAGTTGGAATAGAAAAAATATGATAAGGAACAGAACCGTCTTTCGAGAGGATTTCGGAGAGCCACTTAACTGGGATCTCTCCCAATTCACTTGAAAAATTCAAATTGCAAGAGCGTTGTGCCAACCGATGGGCAACGTCATTTTTACATCGAGAAACATGGTCGAAATGAACTGTCACCGATGAACTTGAGTAAGATGGAGAATTTCATCAACTATTATGCAGACTTCATAAATGTCTACCAATTCTCCCCGAATCAGTTTGATGGCATGAAGACAGTCTGATTCGACGAAGATTTTGTTGGGGTGAAAGTTGGGGATGGACTCCAGACCCAAACTTATCGCTTGAGTTTTAAGAACGTGGATGGGTCACCGTTCCTTAGACAAACGACATCCTGCTGAGATAAGAGTTTCATTCACATCTCTAATGATCCATGTTATTCCGCCCCGTTTGAGAGAATCACACCATAAGGCATCACAATTTATTTTCCAACAATCTCTAGGAGGGGATCCCACCTCTCGGCCTACCCTTGTGGTCACCGAAGTGGCCGTTCGTCTAGTAGGTAACAACTCCTGATTTCTTTGTGATAAATTGTGGTCCACCATGAGAGCCAAAGTCTCTCTTTGAGGTTTATTGTTATTATGAAGAATCTGATTTTTGTAATCTCATATCTTCCACATGATTGTGAGCATGCTCCTCATCTCATTGTCATCGCCCTTAACCCACATCCATTCGCAATAGTCCTTCATGGTCCAATCTTCTCTATTAGCATTAAAAAAATAAAAAAAAATATTAGGAGAGAAATGATTTAACCACAAATATTTTGTAAATTTACAGTTCCACATTAGGTGAACTGTGGTTTCCTCAAAGGAATTACACAAGATACATCCTTTTTGAACATTCATTCCTTTCTTTGTGAGGTTTGCTTTGGTAGGAATGATGTCGTTGTAAACTTTCCACTCGCATATTCGAACCTTTGGGGGCCCTTGAGTAGTCCAGAATCTCTTCCATTTTGCTTTCCTTTGGTCTATACTCGAAGTCGTGGCCTCACTTGAAAACTTAATGGTCATACCCAATTTGTAGGCACTCTTAACTTTGAAAATTCCTTTATCATCTAAAGCCCATATGATCTCATCTCGAGGCCTTAATTTAGATAGAGGAATGTTCACTATTCGGTCGACCTCATCATTTGGGAAATGTTGTCGAATCATAGGGATGTTCCAACAGTTATCTTCGGTCATAAAGTTAGCCACAGAACCCTGTCAGAAATTGTGATTGATGTGTATGGGTAGTCGGTGCCCCGCTCTCGGAATCCAAGGATCTTCGCCAACAATGACACTCATACCATTGCCAATTCTCCACCTGTAACCTTTAAGAAACAATTCTCTGCCACAGATAATACCTCGCCACACCAGCGAAGGTTTGTATCCCAATTGAGCTTTGAGGAAGTTTCCACTGTGAAAATAATGCTCTCTCGGTACTTGTCCTAAGAGGCCATCAGGATTTTTGATCAGGCGCCAACTTTGTTTTGCTAGCATGGCTTTGTTGAAAATCGTTAGATCTTTAAACCCCATGCCTCCTTGGTCCTTTGGCATGCACAACTTCTTCCAGATTCTCCTGTTGCTCCCCACCATAACCTGGCACACATAGAATTAAACTCGTTACATAGAGTAATAGGTAATTTAAGGCAACTCATAGTATAAGTAGGAATGGCCTGAGCTACATCTTTGATTAAAACTTCCCTTCCAGAGTTTCACCCATGGAGAAGAGCTTTGTTTTCCATCATTGGAGCAATTTCCACACCCTGTATTTCAAATTGCTGAAAATCTGCCTCTTACTCCTTGCATTTTGGTAAGGGAGACCCAAATAAAGCCCCAAAGAATTAGTGTGCTGGATTTTAAGGACTTGTCGGATATGAGTCACCAGCTCTGCCTTCGTATTTTTGTTGGTCAGGAAGTTTGATTTCTCGTAATTGATGCATTGTCCCGTCGCACTCTCATAGGCCTTGAACACCCTTTTGATTGTCTGACAGTTACCTGTTGATGCTTTAAAGAAAACCAAACTGTCATCTGCATAAAACAAGTGAGTAATAACATGACAATGTTTATTAATTTGCAAACCTGTTAGGTTTTTTAACCTTTCCTCTTTGTTAAGGAGCGTCGAGAAACCTTTTGCACACAAGAGGAACAAGTAGGGGGAGAGCGAATCACCTTATTGAATACCCCGATATAGAGAAATATTACATTTGGGGACCCCGTTTATGAGAATAGAGAAATTGATCGACTCAACATAGTTCATAACCATGTCAATCCATCTCCTGTCAAAACTCATCGCTTTCATCGCCCCACAAAGGAAAATCCACTCCACTCTATCGTAGGTCTTGCTCATATATCCAACTTCATAGCTACTAGGCCGTTTGTTCCCCTTTTTTTACTCTTTATATCATGGAGACGTTCAAACCCTACCAAGGCATTGTAAGTTTTATAAGACGGTCGGGCACAAAAGCATATTGATTTAGGGAGATAACGGTGTCTAGCACCTGTTTTAACCTATTAGCCAAAACATTTACAATTAGGTTATGAAGCACATTGCATAAATTTATTGGTCGAAAATTCTTCATACTTTGAGATCTTTCTTTTTTGGGATGAGCACTATGTGAACTTTGTTGAACAAACTAATGTCAGCCTGCTCGTTTAAAATTTGCAAGCACGTGTTTATAGTATCTTGGTCAACTATGTCCCAGTACTTCTTATAAAAAAACAACTTGAACCTCATCTGGCCCAATATCTTTGTCAGATTCATACTTTTTAAAGTCACTTCTACCTCTGCTTGAGTATAGGGTCATAACAAAACTTGATTCTGTCTTTCGGTAACTATTTTGGGGATCCAGGATATAACCTCATCTAAATCTTCAGCTAGTTTGGTTGTGGTGAACATTATTTGAAAATATTTAGTAACAATACTTAGTGTTGTTTTCGAAACTTTTTATAAAAATATTACTAATAAAAAACTAATTTTAAAAATATAGTTATTTTAATTGCATGTGCATATCGTATTTTCAAAAGACGATCTCTCTACGTGAGCCCACATCGTTTTTTAAAATGTTCATTAGTGACTGTGCTGATGAAGATAGTATCTTCAAAGTTGTTATACTTATAATTCACTCGATTGCCAATTTTTTTTTTAATTATTAAAAAATAAACTACAAATAAGTTCTACAAAATATCTAAAATCATAGGTACTTTTATTCCCTTTACCTTTAGCTTTGTATATGTTTAAAATTCAATCATCAACTTTGAGGATAGCGTCTTAATCAACTAACCT
Organism: Herpetospermum pedunculosum; assembly: GCA_028017165.1. Lineage (NCBI taxonomy): Eukaryota > Viridiplantae > Streptophyta > Magnoliopsida > Cucurbitales > Cucurbitaceae > Herpetospermum > Herpetospermum pedunculosum. Next base: position 5,808,696 of record CM051529.1, on the reverse strand, counting down.
TAAGGATATTGTATGTTAATTAATAATTGTTACATTAATATATATATATATATATATATATATATTTTTTTTTAAATGAGTTATGATCATTCATCATTGAATGATTTAAATTCATCAATGACTAACACGTAAACTAAAACACAATTATATGCAAATTCTCAGGTTAATGAATAATTAGCCAAATTTAAAATTTTGCACGTTCACAAATACTTTTCTTTTTAAATATAAAATAATAATAATGATTTCTAAAAAAACAAAAAAACCATTAAAATTTATGAATATTTTTTATCAAATTATGGACTTAGTTCAAGATAACTTTATAAAGAAAAGACTGACAATCACAATTGAATAAGGGATTAAAAGGCCGAGCAACTACCTGAGCTACACCTTCACCAAACCCATCACCAACTTGCAGATTTTGCACTGCTTTTGAGAAAGCCTTTGAAAATTTCTCGTATATACCTAAAAACTAGAGCTTAGATCAAATCCGAAGAAAAAAACATGATTCAACCAGTCGAAGCTAATAATTTTAAAGAATTGATTTAGGATTATATGGAACTATGGTACTATCCCAAAAAAATATATTTATCTTCTCGAAGGAAATAGAGAATCAAATAAGAAAACAACACATTACAACACAATAATATATAGTTTCCTCCAATGAACAAATAACCCTAACAGCCTAACCCATTGGCACTGCAATTACAGGGTTTATGCATCAACTAATAGCTTTCAACACTTTAGAATTAGCTCACCTATCACTACCATCATTTCTTAAAACTTCAGCAAAACTTGAATGGAAGATATCAAGTCAGCTATTAAACATAAGATTTCACTACTACTATCAAAAGCATCCACAAAATACTCTAAGCAAAAAAAAAATACTAAAATCACTTGGCCAAATCTTTTAAATGAGCAAAGGAAGCATCCATCAGAACTGAAGTATACATCTGTCAATACCTTCTTGAACAAGAATTCTATTGGCACAAACACAAGTCTGTCCACTATTTCGAAACTTCGCTGCAATCTGAAAAAGATGAAATAGGGTTTCACTACTCAATTTTCCACGGCAAGATATGCATGCACTTATAATAAATAGTAATCCTGCTACTGAATTTTCCAAAGCAAGACAACATTGCACTTCTGGAAAATAGTATAGCGTTCCTAAGTTTACCAAACAGACTGAGAAAATTAACGAACATTGAACAATGAAAACTGCATGTAGAACATAATTTTTAGGACAAATAGAAGCATAATTAAAAATTTGGTACATTAAAAGCTCCAAAAGATTAAAAAATAAATAAAGCAGAGCCCACAACATTATTGTCACAAAGTATGTTGTTTGGATTAAAATGAAATCTAGATTAACATAACGGAAAAGTAACCAAAAAATTATGTCAACCCTGTCCATGCTATTTTACCCAAGTCTACATTGAGTTCCAATAGCTGAAATGAAAATGTAAACAAAATCGATGCTCATATATTATTTCAATAATCGATAATTTCACTTACAGCTCCTTTTACTGCAACATCCACATCTGCGTCATCAAAGATTATGCAAGGTGCATTGCCACCAAGTTCTAAGGACACCTAGAGAAGAGAAACGAGTATCATAAGCACATTAGGTTTTTCAAGCTCCATTGCCAAAAAAAAAAAAAAAAAAAAAAAAAAAAAAAACTGAACTAGGAATATACCCTTTTAACAGTCCCAGCAGCTCCTGCCATCAATTTTTTTCCAACTGCTGTTGAGCCAGTAAACGTGATTTTTCTTACCTGCACAGGTGGGATAAACAACCAATAAGATTGAAGCAATAGCACCATATTGCAAAAATCATCATTCTGTTAATAATGTTAATAATTGTAAGGAACCTGGGAACTTGCAAGTATAGCATCCCCAATAGCAGGAGCATCTCCCATAACAACATTCACTACACCCTACACATTAAAAAAGCAATCAGTAGTCATATATGAGAAACTGAAAAGTGCACTCAGCACTGAGTTGCAAAATGAATATTTCAGACATGTTACAGCTGTATATATTATTACATACTCCCTTCCCTTTAATTAGGCCTAATTACTAGCATTAGGTTAATTAGTATTTCCTTATGTAAATACATTGTATGGATATTTATACCCACTCATTCCGAATGAAATAAGACACACAAAACATTCTCTCATTCTCTAGATTACAAGACACAAATGCAAATACAATGTTTTGAAAAAACAACGCAGATTAACAAAAATGTAAAACGAAAAGAACTAAGAGAAGTCGTTCATGCCAAGCTAATGTTCTACAAATTTTCTCATTTTTCTTTAGCAGGAAATGACAACACATAACCTACTAAAAGTAATTTATGCAAAAAAAAAAAAAAAGCAAATACCGAGACTATCAAAAAAATAAGTACAAAGTCAATTTCTATTAGTGTTGCCAATATATACGGAGTAGGATAACTTTCAAAATGAATTAAAAGCAAGACATTCTAAGTGGTAATTACTGGGGGAATTCCAGCTTGAAGTGAGAGCTCAGCTGCTGCTAAAGCTGTCAAGGGGGTAAGTTCAGAGGGTTTTATGACCACCGTACAACCACATGCAAGAGCAGGTCCAACCTGAAATGAAAGGATAACAGATAATATGGTTTTTTGGAAAGGTCATGTTCTCATAAAAGGAAAAATATACAGCACTGTAAACAATTGAACACAAATGCTCGTGAAGTGGACCAACCTTCCGTGTAATCATAGCCAACGGAAAGTTCCAAGGGGTAACAACACCAACAACTCCAACTGGCTGCAAAAGTAAATGTTTGTGAAACACTATGGTACTGAATATGCAGAAATTTCTTGGTTGAATAATCAATTAAGTAAGACTTCCCAAATTCCCTAAATCTAAATTTAGCAAATCGTAATCTGTAAAATATTATAGAAGTAAGAAAAGGGTGTTGTGAGATGAAAGGGAGGCTCCCTTCAGATCCAGTTCCCAAACTTAGGCATTACATGATCAGTTCAATTTCAACATGACATGACAACACAGCTTTAGGAAACACAGGATAGAATAACACAAATTTATTGTCTCAATGCTTCAAAGACTTAAAATATGGTCGCTTAGCAATTAGCATCATGTGCCTTAAGCTCATGACAGACCTGCATACTAATGTGTGCGTACAATATATAGATATTCCAAATATCTCCATATTAAACATTTCAATTAATTTTTTGGGTTGGATGACTAAATTTGAGTAGTTTCATCACGTGCACACATACTGATGCATATGGCATTCTGGTAATTATCCAAAAAAAACAAGCAGCATAGATCTGTCACTTGACCTGCTTCAAGACAAAAAGTCGACGATCGGCTATAGTTGGTGAGATTATGTCACCATATACTCGTTTTGCTTCCTCAGAAAAGTATTCGATGAAGCTGGCTCCATAGTTAGTCTGTATGATGAGTTGGAAGATGTATGTTAAAAGAACGAAGTGAAGCCACATGAAAATCTGATGATTACTGCAGTGAACCATATGATACCTCGCCCACAGCTTCTGTTAAGGGTTTGCCTTGCTCTAAGGTTATAAGTTGTCCAATCTCTTCTTTGTGGGCAATTAGGAGCTCATACCTTCAAAATACAGGAGAAAGAAGAAACGTCAGAAGTATGACAGGCAACCAATGCAATACTATTCCAATGAACTAGGCAACACTGAATGTAGAAATGGTTAAATATCAAAAGTGCTCAATTTTATTGCCTCTGCTACTTTTTGTATATCCTTCTCTTAGTCAAAGCCCAGTCAGAGCAGAAAATGACTTGCAATGAATTTATCTTGGCATAAAAAGACTTGTAAAAATATTTATACTATGTTTCAAAAAAAAAAAATATATATATATTTATACTAATATCTCAAATGGATGGGGTAAAAAAATTCAAATAATGAAAGAAAATTAATCTTTTTCTCTTAATATCCAATTAGCGATAAAAGGAAAGGTAATAACAGTGCAAATAAATAAACAAACTTCGAATAAATAAATAATTGCATACCATTTACGTAAGCGCTTACTCCGATCAGCTGCAGTGAGCTTGCTCCAAGCTTTAAGGTCAAACATGGCAGATGGATCAAGTTAGCGAAGAATTTTTTAACAAGAAACAACTGTCATTAAACAAATTAAATAACAAAAAATGGGGGAGGTAAGCCACATCCAACGCTATGGAAGTCACAGAAAAACGCTTCCAATTGGCAAAAATAGTGTTTGAGCCATAGTTACCAAAAGGTTTGTATAGTTTGCACCACAAAAAATGTGACAAAGACATACAAATCGACATGCTAGTTCAACACTTAAACCTAACATTGTAACTAATATCCTTGCATTGCACATATAAGCTTTAGTCTGGACCAATCTGAAACTTACACTTAAAAGCATCATAAGCTGAAGAAATAGCATCATCGGTCTCCCTTTTTCCCATGAGCGGGACATTGGTTATAACTTCACCATTGGCTGGATTATGAACCTACAACACAAAGATGAAATTTATCATAGTCTGAAACTTGATATTTTTTTGTCTTTTTATATTCGTGAGTATCCGGTCAACTTACGCACTCACTAATCTCACTTTATTCTAATGATTATTAGGCCAACCGGATACTCTTAAGCTTAATTGTGAGCAAATATAAGGGGGGTGAATGAGCCAATCTGGAACTGTGGGAATCAGAAAAACCAAAATCCTTTCAAGTTTCAGCTATACCTTCATGGTCTTCCCATCATAAGCATCAATCCACTTCCCGCCAATGAGGCCTTGGCTTCGTAGCAATCCAGAACTCTGAAGACGAGCGGCGATACTCTGAGCCTCCGAGCTCATCTGACATTCAAATCCAAGCATATTTGCATAAGCTCCAATTCCAGAAACTCAAATTACCAATCCAATCCAAATAAACTAATAAGGAACAAACGGAGAAGTGATAGGATTGATTACCTGACGAATGAGAAGAGTGTGAGAGTGAGATTTCTGCGCAGCAAACACATAAGAAGATGGAGATAGAAGAGGGAGCCTGCTCGATCGCACCACTGATCGAAATGCTCTTGCAGCGACCGCCATAGTTATGCTCAGATCTCTGTTGTTTCTTCTTCTTTGGATTTCAATTATGGCTGCAGTAGTGAACAATTAATTTAATACTCACCTTGACATCTGTTCTTTGTTAGATTATTATAATATTCGAAGTATATATATAAAAACAAAAAAAAAATGAATTAGATAAGAGTTTAGAATAAAGTGGGTTATTTGAATAATTTTTTTTTTTTTTTTTATAACACGTGGCAAACTTAGAATTTCTAGATCTTTAGTCGTTAGATCAAGCTACACTCTTGTTCGCTTATGATTTATATTATGTTTTTTTAATTAAATTTATATTATGATTTAAGATGGGATATAGGTTGGTTGCATAAACCTAAAATAATGACAAATATAACAAAATTTAAAATATTTTGTAAATATGATAAAAAAATCAGTGACTCACTGATAGACTACTATCGTTGATATATGACTCTCACTGATAGACTACTATCAGTGATAGTCACTGAAAAAAATTTATAAAAAAACTGAGTCGATAGACTAATATCAGTGATAGATTTCTATCCGCGATAGACTACTATCAGCGATAGAAATTGTCATATTTGTAATTTTTTTAAAAAAAATACTATATTCTTAATTATTTTACTAAATTGATCTCTATTACAATTTTCTTACATATATTGGTTTTTGTTTTTTTAATTATGATTTGGAATTAAATTAATTAGTTTTTTTATTATGCTTATATATTATTTATGCAACTTTATATGGAATGAAATTTTGTGTATTCTTTTTTTTATTCCCTTCTTACATTTAACAACCATATCATATATGAATCGATATACACCACGTTGTAAAATGAAAAGTCAACTTCATCCGTGGATCGTTTGGATAGAAATCAAATGTTCAACAGATTCTGTTCTAAAATTTTCCTACCCCTTCTAAATTATTATCAATTTTGTCTTGTTATTTGTTGGTAATGTCTCTATTGGATTTGTGCATTACTTGTCGTTTTCTTTTTATCATTCTTTTTATATATAAAGTTTTTGAAACAATATTAAAAAATATTAAAAAAAAAATAATAAATATATATATATATATATATAGGAAAATTGTAACTCAATTTAGAATAAGATAATTAAAAATATAGCATATTTTTAAAAAATTTGCGTATATGGCAATTTTTATCGCTGATATCTTATGGCTGATAGAAGTTTATCGCTGATCACCTCAGCTTTTTATAGATTTTTGTTAGTGATAATAGTCTGTCATTGATAACAAGTCTATCACTGATAGAAACAAATTTTTTTGTCATATTTGCAAAACATTTTAAAGTTGGCTAAATTTGCAATTAGTTTGGACGTTATTTGTGCAACCAACTCTATAATATATAATTTATTATTATTATTTAAAGATATATTACGCCATATATGACATTTTATGAGAATGTGCTTGTAAGTTGGAATAGAAAAAATATGATAAGGAACAGAACCGTCTTTCGAGAGGATTTCGGAGAGCCACTTAACTGGGATCTCTCCCAATTCACTTGAAAAATTCAAATTGCAAGAGCGTTGTGCCAACCGATGGGCAACGTCATTTTTACATCGAGAAACATGGTCGAAATGAACTGTCACCGATGAACTTGAGTAAGATGGAGAATTTCATCAACTATTATGCAGACTTCATAAATGTCTACCAATTCTCCCCGAATCAGTTTGATGGCATGAAGACAGTCTGATTCGACGAAGATTTTGTTGGGGTGAAAGTTGGGGATGGACTCCAGACCCAAACTTATCGCTTGAGTTTTAAGAACGTGGATGGGTCACCGTTCCTTAGACAAACGACATCCTGCTGAGATAAGAGTTTCATTCACATCTCTAATGATCCATGTTATTCCGCCCCGTTTGAGAGAATCACACCATAAGGCATCACAATTTATTTTCCAACAATCTCTAGGAGGGGATCCCACCTCTCGGCCTACCCTTGTGGTCACCGAAGTGGCCGTTCGTCTAGTAGGTAACAACTCCTGATTTCTTTGTGATAAATTGTGGTCCACCATGAGAGCCAAAGTCTCTCTTTGAGGTTTATTGTTATTATGAAGAATCTGATTTTTGTAATCTCATATCTTCCACATGATTGTGAGCATGCTCCTCATCTCATTGTCATCGCCCTTAACCCACATCCATTCGCAATAGTCCTTCATGGTCCAATCTTCTCTATTAGCATTAAAAAAATAAAAAAAAATATTAGGAGAGAAATGATTTAACCACAAATATTTTGTAAATTTACAGTTCCACATTAGGTGAACTGTGGTTTCCTCAAAGGAATTACACAAGATACATCCTTTTTGAACATTCATTCCTTTCTTTGTGAGGTTTGCTTTGGTAGGAATGATGTCGTTGTAAACTTTCCACTCGCATATTCGAACCTTTGGGGGCCCTTGAGTAGTCCAGAATCTCTTCCATTTTGCTTTCCTTTGGTCTATACTCGAAGTCGTGGCCTCACTTGAAAACTTAATGGTCATACCCAATTTGTAGGCACTCTTAACTTTGAAAATTCCTTTATCATCTAAAGCCCATATGATCTCATCTCGAGGCCTTAATTTAGATAGAGGAATGTTCACTATTCGGTCGACCTCATCATTTGGGAAATGTTGTCGAATCATAGGGATGTTCCAACAGTTATCTTCGGTCATAAAGTTAGCCACAGAACCCTGTCAGAAATTGTGATTGATGTGTATGGGTAGTCGGTGCCCCGCTCTCGGAATCCAAGGATCTTCGCCAACAATGACACTCATACCATTGCCAATTCTCCACCTGTAACCTTTAAGAAACAATTCTCTGCCACAGATAATACCTCGCCACACCAGCGAAGGTTTGTATCCCAATTGAGCTTTGAGGAAGTTTCCACTGTGAAAATAATGCTCTCTCGGTACTTGTCCTAAGAGGCCATCAGGATTTTTGATCAGGCGCCAACTTTGTTTTGCTAGCATGGCTTTGTTGAAAATCGTTAGATCTTTAAACCCCATGCCTCCTTGGTCCTTTGGCATGCACAACTTCTTCCAGATTCTCCTGTTGCTCCCCACCATAACCTGGCACACATAGAATTAAACTCGTTACATAGAGTAATAGGTAATTTAAGGCAACTCATAGTATAAGTAGGAATGGCCTGAGCTACATCTTTGATTAAAACTTCCCTTCCAGAGTTTCACCCATGGAGAAGAGCTTTGTTTTCCATCATTGGAGCAATTTCCACACCCTGTATTTCAAATTGCTGAAAATCTGCCTCTTACTCCTTGCATTTTGGTAAGGGAGACCCAAATAAAGCCCCAAAGAATTAGTGTGCTGGATTTTAAGGACTTGTCGGATATGAGTCACCAGCTCTGCCTTCGTATTTTTGTTGGTCAGGAAGTTTGATTTCTCGTAATTGATGCATTGTCCCGTCGCACTCTCATAGGCCTTGAACACCCTTTTGATTGTCTGACAGTTACCTGTTGATGCTTTAAAGAAAACCAAACTGTCATCTGCATAAAACAAGTGAGTAATAACATGACAATGTTTATTAATTTGCAAACCTGTTAGGTTTTTTAACCTTTCCTCTTTGTTAAGGAGCGTCGAGAAACCTTTTGCACACAAGAGGAACAAGTAGGGGGAGAGCGAATCACCTTATTGAATACCCCGATATAGAGAAATATTACATTTGGGGACCCCGTTTATGAGAATAGAGAAATTGATCGACTCAACATAGTTCATAACCATGTCAATCCATCTCCTGTCAAAACTCATCGCTTTCATCGCCCCACAAAGGAAAATCCACTCCACTCTATCGTAGGTCTTGCTCATATATCCAACTTCATAGCTACTAGGCCGTTTGTTCCCCTTTTTTTACTCTTTATATCATGGAGACGTTCAAACCCTACCAAGGCATTGTAAGTTTTATAAGACGGTCGGGCACAAAAGCATATTGATTTAGGGAGATAACGGTGTCTAGCACCTGTTTTAACCTATTAGCCAAAACATTTACAATTAGGTTATGAAGCACATTGCATAAATTTATTGGTCGAAAATTCTTCATACTTTGAGATCTTTCTTTTTTGGGATGAGCACTATGTGAACTTTGTTGAACAAACTAATGTCAGCCTGCTCGTTTAAAATTTGCAAGCACGTGTTTATAGTATCTTGGTCAACTATGTCCCAGTACTTCTTATAAAAAAACAACTTGAACCTCATCTGGCCCAATATCTTTGTCAGATTCATACTTTTTAAAGTCACTTCTACCTCTGCTTGAGTATAGGGTCATAACAAAACTTGATTCTGTCTTTCGGTAACTATTTTGGGGATCCAGGATATAACCTCATCTAAATCTTCAGCTAGTTTGGTTGTGGTGAACATTATTTGAAAATATTTAGTAACAATACTTAGTGTTGTTTTCGAAACTTTTTATAAAAATATTACTAATAAAAAACTAATTTTAAAAATATAGTTATTTTAATTGCATGTGCATATCGTATTTTCAAAAGACGATCTCTCTACGTGAGCCCACATCGTTTTTTAAAATGTTCATTAGTGACTGTGCTGATGAAGATAGTATCTTCAAAGTTGTTATACTTATAATTCACTCGATTGCCAATTTTTTTTTTAATTATTAAAAAATAAACTACAAATAAGTTCTACAAAATATCTAAAATCATAGGTACTTTTATTCCCTTTACCTTTAGCTTTGTATATGTTTAAAATTCAATCATCAACTTTGAGGATAGCGTCTTAATCAACTAACCTTAAGGATATTGTATGTTAATTAATAATTGTTACATTAATATATATATATATATATATATATATATATATTTTTTTAAATGAGTTATGATCATTCATCATTGAATGATTTAAATTCATCAATGACTAACACGTAAACTAAAACACAATTATATGCAAATTCTCAGGTTAATGAATAATTAGCCAAATTTAAAATTTTGCACGTTCACAAATACTTTTCTTTTTAAATATAAAATAATAATAATGATTTCTAAAAAAACAAAAAAACCATTAAAATTTATGAATATTTTTTATCAAAGGCATTTAATTAATGCGAAAATTGATCTCATGACTTTATAATCAAGAATGTTCGATTTGACTAAAATTTAAAAATATGAATATTTATAAGTACTCTTTAACCTAACCTAATATAATATAGATCAGTTATGATCTATTCAGAGGTCGACGACAGATGGACGTATTACACTAATTACAGATGCAAAATAATTGCATTCTTTTAATTGATGATTAGATTATAATAATTGCATTTTTTTTATTCCCTTTCTTTTAATAATTGCATTATGTTGTCCGATTATAGTTCAAGTGGTATAAGATTGTGTTCTTGACTAAAGGGTGATGGGTTCAATCCCTCCATTATTATAGATCTTTTTGAAGAAGTTGTGAAACTCGAAATGCAAGAAAAATAACTAATTTAACCTTTCAAATTTATATTTTAACTATAATTACATAGTTAATTTTTTTTTATAGATCCTTATAAATATGGAGTTGAAAATTTGAATCATCCATCTATTAATAAAAATTACTAAGGCATAAATTCGGCTAATCTATTTATTTAATTGTATAATTATAGGATGGGAGATGGAACCATCAACATTTTAAGATGGTAATTTAGTGCATTTTTTTAATGAATTATGTTTGAATGGACCTATTTTCTTTATTCAACTAGTCAAAATTTATTTTAAATTTAAAATGTACAGACATTCATCCCTTAAAAAACAATAAATAAATACAAATGACTATATATATATATTATTTACTAATTTATATGTGTAGATTTAAAATTTGAACGTTCAAATTTACTTATATCGAAGAAGAATAAAATAATTAGTTTGCATATTTACTTAGTTGAGTTAGTCAACATATATTTTAAAATTTTAACTTCATTAAATAGTACCATAATATTAAATAAACAACAAATTTAACATACAACCACCAAAATGTAATCAACCACCAAAATTATTAAAATGTAGCTTTAAAAGTACCTCAACTACAAGTACAATATGATGGCCCTAACTACACAATCAAATAACCAAATTAAAAGAAAAATAAAAAGAAAAAAGAAAAAGTTAGTCCATACTAATTTAAATTAAAATCATTAACAAAATTCAATTATATCATTTGTGTCTACGTTTAAAATTGTCCAATGATAAAGTTACACAACACAATATGGAAAGTATTACAAAATTTAAAGAAGAATTAGTTCACCTAAAAACAAATCAAAATTTTCAAAGGACATTTTAGAAGTTTGAGAAAGTATTAAAAAAAAAAAGTTTGAGAAAGTATAAAAAAAACAATATTTTATGTGATCTATCCATGTTATTAAGCTAAAAAAAAAAATATATCTAATAAGTCATAAAATTTTAAATTTGGTATCTATTATAGGTCCATGATTTTTTTAATTGTGTTTAATAGGTCTTTGACTTATTCTACATTTTTTTTTTAATTCATGATTTTTTTTTTTTTGCAACGGTGTTTTAATAAATGCGAGGATTGAACCCATGACTTCTTAGTCACGAGCACAACCTTATGTCAATTGAGCTATGCTCGGTTTGGCAAAATCTATGTTAATTAAAAGTTGAAGGTCTTATTAGACATCAAATCTAAATTTATATCTAATATATGAGTTAGTTTTTAAAAAAATATATCGTAGGGACATATTAAACACAAAATTGAAAGTTTTAGAATCTCTCAAACATTAAGTGTAGAGATTGAATGGACACACATTTAAAAGTTCGAAGTTTAAACTTGTAATTTTACCGAAAAAACTCACTCAAAGAAATAAAATTCATGTACGTTTTCATAATTTTTTTAACCCTTCAAACGTCCACATTTTCCCTTTTCATGTCACATAAGTATAAGTTATAATTTATAATTTATTTTTTTTTGCAACGGTAGTTTAATTAATGCGGGGATTGAACCCATGATCTTGTGGTCACTGACACAACCCTATGTCAATTGAGCTATGCTCGGTTTGGCTATAATTTATAATTTAACCATTCATCTAAGAATTTCGTTTGTGTTGTTAATTTTAGGGCATTTTTCAAACAATTTTTTTTATATAATTAAAGGGTCTTTTTAACCGTTTTTTCATTTTTAAATTATTTTTTTAAACGGAACTAATCCTTCAAAAGTGTTTTTTTTTTTTTTTAAGCCTAAAAAAAGTCTTCCCACAAAACACAAAATTACAATTCTACCCATCCTCACGGTCTACGGTCAAGCCTTATTATTCAGACAAAAAAAAAAACACATTATTATATAGACTGCCCACGTTAAAATCCATCTTTTTTTTGCTCTCTCTCTCTATTCGTCCGAAAAAGAATGGTCAAAGATTCAAAACAATGATCTTATCAGGAGAAAAAAAAAAATATATTCAAAACAATGATTTAAAAAATAAATAAATTAGCGTACAGAATAAACTTACACTAAAAAAACAAGGGCTGAATTATAAAAAAAATGTCTTTCAACTTTTTCATTCGTTTCAAAAATATATTTGTCCGTACAAAATTTGTAATATTACATTTCATCTTTTGTATACATTTAAAAAATATTAATGAAGTAGAAAATCGGTAATATATATATATATATATTTTACAACATGTTTGAGGTGAAAAATTGAACCTAAGATCTCATGGTTACTAGATTAGGCGATACATCATAACATCATGCTAGGCTTTTCTTGGCAAAAACGTTAAAAGATTAGACAGAAAATAAACATGTTTAAATATCATCTATTTTTTTTTTGCAAAAAAAAAAAAAATTGGACGAAGAATATAATTTTTGTAGACCATCCAAAATTGACCTTGTGTTCATGAAATACTTTAAGACTATTAAATTCATAAGGTTTTCTTGGAGTTCAATCTTTGGTTACCACGTAGCTACAAATTAAATTCCTACATATTTTCTTGACAACTAAATGTGGTAGAGTGAGACAATTATTTATTGAGATTAGTCGAACACCGATTTTTCATCCAAAATTTTAATAAATTTATACTCGTAAATGTAAAAAATAATATTGCAACTTTTGAAAGGATAAAGTCTTTAGGGTCGATAGACTCGCACAATCCCTCTCTTAGGAGTCGAGTTTCTAACATGTGAGGTGATCGGGTGGCTAGATCTGTAGTCCATCCTGTTTCCAATTCTTTTGTTGTATTGGGTGATTAAGATGTAAAACCTCTTGCTTTGATTTCTCCGACTTTGGTTAACCCAAATCTCTTAGATGAGAGTCTATGTTGAGTTGGCTTTCTAATGCTCGGGGTGAAGCTTTGTTCTTTGCTCTTTCTCCGTGTCTCATGAGTTTTAGTTTTTCTTTGTTTACTTGTTGTTTTTATGTTGCTTGTTTCTTTATGTCTTGACCTCACATTACGATATCCCATTTTGCTTTAGTAATATATTACGATTTATTTATTTATTTTTCTAAAGAAAGAAAGACAATGTGTGGAATGTGTGGAGTTTAGGGTTGGTTTATTAAGTTGGAAGTAAATACAAAATTATAAAGTTAATTAAATACAGACCTCTAAATTAAAGAGAGGGGAAGAGAATTGAATTAGAGTAAGTAATTTAACCCTCTTCTTTCATTTTGATTCCAAACGTTCCTGTTTTCGGTGTTTGGTTGGTTTTGGCTTCGTCTCCCATTACCTTCCTTACGTTTTTCTTCATCTTCTTCGTCTTCTTCATCTTCTTTCCTTTCTCCCCTCTCTCTGTTCTAGAAAGAGAGGAGAGAGAAAGAGAACAAAAGGGCTGCTTTCTCTTCGCCGTCTTAGAGAGAGATTTGGTTCAGAATTTCATACGCGATCGATTGATCGATTGATTGATTGATTAAACAAGTTTTTTTTTGTTTTTTATTTCTGAAAAGTCAAACATCAAGTAGCGCAAAGACCCAGCATCCTATTGTTTAATCTTTCTTTGATTTTCCCCTCTTTCTCTGAAATCTCCGAGACTCGGATTAAAGCTTTGACGCGGAACGGAACGAAACCCATCTTTGTTTTCATCTCTATTTAACTGGGTTTCCTTCTGATCGAGGTCTGAAAGCTTGCTTTTACAGACACCAGAGGGAATCCAGTTATTATGAGTTCCAACACTGCGTCTAGCTCCGGACCACCCGGATCGAACGATTCATCAACAAATAGAAGGAATTCGAAGCGACCTAAATGTGAGTTTTCGTTTTTCATCTTCGATTGAACTATTGATTTGTATGCTCCTAATAATTTTAGAACCGATGATTAGGGTATTCATTTTTTTCTTCTCGTTCTCCGAGGCGAATTTAGGTTTCTTGACTTTTTACGACCGTTGATTTGTGCTGATCTTTGGATCTTGTTCTTAATTATTGAGGAGATTGAACATTTATTATATTTGACTTTTCTATGTTCTTTGTATGATTATGCAATGATAGACTGATGAGATGATTAGGTTTATGCTTCTGAATTTCCTGTTTGAAAGTTAAGAATAAAGATATGGCCTTAAATTATCGGTCACTTCTTTTTGTATGTCCTTGTATATTCTTTCATCGAGAAAGTTCGGTTACTCTCAATAAAAAAAAATGAAATAAATTTCTTCTTCACGTCTGGTTTAAATGTCTTCCATTTGTATGGAAACTGAAACGAAATTCTTATCCAGATTCGAGGTTTACCCAGCAGGAGCTTCCGGCATGTAAACCTATTCTCACACCAAGATGGGTAGGCTTTATTTTGTTGTTCTTGTTTTAATATATTTTATCTTTATTGTTGTCAAAAAACTAAGGAACAAAGTGGAATCTCTCCTCGTGCAGGTGATTTCTGCATTCATGTTAGTTAGCATTATCTTTGTTCCCATTGGAGTTGCTACCTTGTTTGCTTCTAGGGATGTACGTTCAAACAAGAATTATTTTCTTCTTCCTTCTTTAATTTAATTTTCATGGCAAGTTTGTTGTTCTTCAACTGATTTCAGATGCTTTTCCTCTTCATTAGGTTGTTGAAATAATCGATCGTTATGAAACCGATTGTATACCAGAAAGATTTAGAGGCAACAAGGTTGGGTTCATACAGGGCCCCGAACCAAAAAATTGCAGCAGAAGAATAATTGTAAGATTCTGGCAGCGTCACTACTTCCATAATTGATTCTTACATGTGGAATTGGCTTTAAAAGTAGCTAATGGTATTTGGAAGCTAATGAAAAGAAAGAATTCCTTATGTTGAATATTGTCTTGAGATGATCTTGTTAATCACAGACAAATTAGCAATCCCAGGAATCAGGATACCTTTCAAAATCACTACAGTAATATGTATCTTTCCATCCATTTTCGTGTAGGTGACGAAACGTATGAAGCAACCAATATACGTCTATTACCAGCTGGACAATTTCTATCAGAATCACCGCAGGTACATCGTCTTACTAGTTTATAAAAAAATATGCATATTAACTAGATACATGTTTTTACCTTCTAGTATTCTGCATATAAGTGCTTGGAATCTCCTTATCTGTTTTTCTTGATCTCATGCTGTAAATGAATTGAATCTTTTATTTGCTTGGTGGTGTTTCATTCTTAATTTTTTTTCTTCATAATGCTGTGATTCAGATACGTGCAGAGTCGTAGTGATAAGCAATTGAGAGATGCTGGCAGCCAGCATGATACAGGCTCTTGCAAGCCTGAAGACAATGTGAACGGACAGCCAATCGTTCCTTGTGGTTTAATAGCATGGAGTTTGTTTAATGATACTTATACCTTCACCCTTAACAACAATCAAGTTGCTGTGAACAAGCGCGATATCTCGTGGAAGAGTGACCGGGAACACAAATTCGGGAAGAATGTATTTCCCAAAAACTTTCAGAATGGTACTCTGAGAGGTGGGAAAGTCCTTAATGAATCCATACCAGTAAGTCAAAACTACTTGTTTTTATCTTAAATCGTTTACATATGAGCTATGGGGCCTTGTTCTTGACATATTAGAACTCAGGAAACGAATGCTGCCAACATAAACAGTTGCCTGACCTTGTCTTTTGTATTATGTATAACAGTTGAGTGAACAGGAGGATCTTATTGTGTGGATGCGAACTGCTGCTCTTCCCACATTTAGAAAGTTGTATGGAAAGATAGAGGTCGACCTTGAGCTAAACGATGTAATAGTTGTGAATTTGGAGAACCATTACAACACATACAGTTTTAACGGCAAGAAAAAGCTTGTGCTTTCTACAACTAGCTGGCTTGGTGGGAAGAATGACTTTCTTGGCATTGCTTATCTTATCGTCGGTGGGTTATGCTTCTTTTTGGCAATGGCTTTCACAGTCGTGTATCTTGTTAAGCCAAGGTAATTTACCAGAAACCTCACTTGAACTGAACTTCATGAATTTTGTTATCTTGTTATCTTGTTCATAATTTCAAAAGTTAGGATGTGCAACCAAATGTAATAGAGTCATGCGGTTGTCCCGTGAGATTAGTCGAGGTGAACAAAAAGAAAATGTGCTATAATTGCTCGGCTCATTAGTTCGATCATGGAAGTTAAAGACTCTGCATATGATGTTTTTCTGGTCTCCCAACAACTTACCCCTGTGTGTTTTAATTGTGGATTTTTAATTCCAATGCTTATTATTTGGCCATGTTTTAAAAAAGAATTATATTCTTAAACCTTACCATTGGGGGGAACATCTTGAAAATAACCCTTCCCAATCAGATGGTATTTTACAAAACAATATTTGATCCCATGACATACAGATACTTCAGAATGAGGAGTTTGCAGTTGCTGCATTTTTGTTTTCAGTGAATGAAGAACTGAAGTATAAACCTGTATTTTTTGACGTTATAGATTTTAATGTCATTTTCTAACGATTTCAGGCGACTTGGAGACCCATCATATCTTTCATGGAATAGAAACCCAAGTGGGCACTGAAACAGGAACTACTAGAACACGGTTTGTTGTAATTTTATTTGTAATATTATTTTGTTGTGAGCATAAAAAAAAACAAAAGGAAAGTGCAGGGTGTATGACAGATTGTTGTAATAGAACTTCTATTTTCCTTTTTATATGAAGATGTGGTGTGAGAGTATCAGATCATAGTGTAACTTCAAATGCTGTATCTCATTATGTCAAATAGCTTGTCTCTTTCTGATCAATGGTGTTTACCTTTAAATTTTACAACTGCAATAAGTTTGGGGAAGGGAGTTGGAAAGTTTAGAGCACACGTAGAAGGATGTTAGAAAGATATGCACCCTCTGGGTAAGTAGGGTCGATGGGATGATCGCATGCCGCTCCTGCTTGTCGTAGGACTGTGATCTTCTTTTTGGCCATTGATGCTGCACCCTGTTTAAAGGAAGGGAAAAGTATCAACCAGTTCAGTTTCCTTAAACAAGCCGAATAGAATCTAACGAAAGTTGCTTCCTTACATGGTCCGAATGATATTATTATCCTAAATGGCTCATAGTTACAACAAACTACAATCTTTAAACAAATCTTCATATTGTTTAAGGCAGGGTGTGGGGCATAGAAACTATATTAAAACCAAATAATGTTTGTAAACTGGTTACAGGTCATCCTTAAAAGGCATGCTTGTATTCTCTATAGTGATTATTTATCCGCCGAATTCGTTTGCTTAATGTTGGTATTCAATTCTAAGAAGTCCAAATAAGCAATAGTGATTAAATAATCAGCCAAACTCGACTTGCCTGGAGTGTTTGCAAGAACATCCCACTTTGTGTCATTGCTCCAGAACATGAACAAGTCATCAGAAGACCACCTTTCCTTGTGAGTTGCATTGCTAATGAATTTAAAGTCCTGTACATGCCTGATGCAGTTTGCAGAACCTGGGAAATTCTAGTTAGTAGGAGATGATACAGCAAACAAGTATTTGAAAAGCAGGTCAATAGGTAATAATAGACTTAGCCGTTTAGACTAGCAGGCAATGATTATTTACAAACTTGAAGGCATTTTTCCAAAACAAAACCACGATGTTTTTTTTTAACAATTTGATCTATTTCTAATCTGGTCTTATTCGAGAAACTATTTTTAAATCAACTTCTTATATTTTTTCACTTCCAAAACTATTTTAAAGAATTATGACTGCGAGATTTGTAAAGAATAAAGACTAAAGGTTGTATTTGTGAAATTGAATCACTATTTATATGAAAGAATGCTAAAAAAACAAGTCATTCATGAAAACAAAATTAGCAAAACAAGAAAGAAAAATTTAAAACAATTAACCAAAATATGTCTCGTTGATTTTTGTTCCCAAACAAGCCCCAAATCCAGTTAAACTTCATACATTAGTTCATTAACGAACACACTTCCTAAAACCCTAAGCTTAATCAAAATGAATCAAAAATATTTTTCTATGATGTTCAGCATAAACATCAACAACTCCGAATTTCCATTACAAAATAAGTGTTTGGGCCAATAAACCCCTATCTAATGGCGAGATAGTTGGAGAAGTAACAAAACCCTATCATTTTCATTACAAAACCAAAAAATCTGAAAAAGATATTATTTTGTGAAAGAATTTTTGGGCCTAGCGGGATTTGTGCTCGTGGAAAGCCCTTTTAAGAAGGATGATTGAGATACTAGTCCCAGGACTCTCAGTATGAATCGGCGAGAGCTAAGAAATTATATCTTAAATCCACATCATTCTGACATTCTAAATTCACCCACACCAAAAGTTGATAGGGATTTCACGTGGTTCTATCTTGTAAGAGCGAACAGAATCAAAGTGTTAAGAACTTTCGTTCACTTTGTACCAAGATTTCACATGGTTCTAACTTGTAAGAGTGGATAGGATTAAATAATAAAAAAGCTTAACAGGAAAATTAATCAAGTGCATCATACCTTTTTCCGTGGCGCTAGTTTGGGAGGATCCAAAATGACTATATCCCAAGATTCATTCCTAGATAGAGCATCCTTCATGAATGCAGTGGCATCCGCTTTCAAAAATGATATTCTTTCTGGATCCATGCTATTAAGGATCACATTTTCTTTTGCTAGCTCCAGAGCAGGCAATGATGAATCAATACCTGATAATTAGCAAACTTATTAGAGAAGTTAATGGTAACATTGTACTTTAGGTTAGAGAACCCTGTTTCTTTCCCATCCTCTTCTCACAGGAATTAATGCCACTAGTGCTGATAGTGAGCTAATGTAATAGGAATAGACAAATACACACACAAAAAAATATTGAATTTCTAAGTATGAATATATAGTGTCTTTGCCACAGCATACTCTTCTAAACATTTTATCTAAAGGTTCCAATTATATACACAGAAGATAAAATGTATACCAGTGACGTTAATAGCTCCGCCACGTGCTGCATTTAGAGAAAACCCACCACTGTAGCAGCAGAGATCAAGAACTTTCTGACCCTCTGAAATTGTTGAGATAAAATGACGATTTTCACGCTGATCAGCATAAAACCCTGTTTTCTGGCCTTCAAGTGAAATGGCATAAAAAATTCCATTCTCTGTTACCTATCAGAATTAAGGCATGTTCAATATCTTATGTGATTAGTTGGTAACTTGGTTGTATGTATTTGCGCATAAAGCTGAGCAGGATTAGATTAGTTTAGAATTTTTTGAAAAGGAGATTAGTTTAGAAGTATCTTCTACATTAACATGATGGCCTGATTGCTTCTCTTGTTACCAAGATTTCCACCAGCTAGAACACATTCCAATGAGGGGATATGCGTAAAGCTTACTAATATAAGCAACTCCTGCCTCCTAGTTTCCAAATCTTTGATACTCCATGATTATTAAAGCATGGAAGATCAGTTTACTCATCGAGAGGAGCTGACATTTATAACATTTAGTTACCATAAACATGACATACAAATACACATTCAGGGAATTGGAGTGAAGAATGAACAATTTTATTTGTATTACACCATGCATCAAATCGTGATTCATTACACATGAGAGCCATTACCTTTATGGAAATGACCAATCATGGCATCGAGCTGGTTAATTTCGTTTACCTAGAGAAATGTCTAATGCAACTGCATAAAATGCAAAGAATGAATTCATTTGAGTTTGCTACATAAGAGGATATTTAAGAACATTTCTTGAAACAAAACAAATGTTGCAGTGGTTTGCTACCTTTGTTCTTTCAGGACAAGTAGATGGATTTGTATCCTTTAATTCAGACACATCTATCCCTTCTTCTTTCAAAATTTCCACAGATGGTCTCCATTTCACATGATTGATTTCGTCAATTCCACGGACACAGCCCTCGATTTCAGCTTTGTACTTCTCCACCCAAGCAGCGGATGATGCTACCACTGCTAAATCTCCAAAGACGTCAATGATTAGTCCTGATAATCTGCAATAAGATAATAGTAACACATTTGGATAAAGATGGTATAGGTTCCAATATGCAAACAAATTACATTTGGAGCAACACATGAGAGAGAGGACAGTTTACACACACCCTAACAGTTTTTATTTTTTTAATGAATAACCGAGCTTTCATTGAGAAAAAATGAAAGAATACAAGGACACACAAAAAAAAGAGAATCTAAAAAAAAGGGCCTCCAATCAAGCAAAATAAGACCTAACAGATAATTACAAAAATGCTTCTCGAGAGAAGCCCACAGAGAAACAAAAAATTTAACAAGGGACCAAACATCACACAGAAAATGCTCCAACCCTCTAAAGATTCTATCGTTTCTCTCGCCCCAAAGCTCCCACAAGATAGCACATACACCAACTTGCCACACACACCCTAACAGTTAGAGTTAAAGAATGAAGCTCGATGCATGGTGATGATAAATTTTAGTCAAACAAAAAAAATTATAAGAAAATTTAGTCAAATTTTACAGATATGGAATTCATAATGTATGAAAACATGAACAGGATACTCAAGGTCGATACCTGTCTCCTTCACTGTTAAGAAGCCGATACGCATTCGTATTGGCTGATGGAAGTCCCAAGTTCTTTCGTAATTCTCTAGCAGTATGAATCCTTGTTTCAATCAGTTTCTCCATGTCCAATGTGCATGAAGGATCTCTGCATAGCATAAATTGGAAACTTAGCACCACATAAAGAATAAAATCTGCGCCACAGAGTTCAAGCATTGGTCAGTTCAATTTCAATACCTAGCTGCCTCCTCTTCCAACTGCATCAATCTGACAGAGAACATGGAAACTGAATTATACAAACCCCAGCCTATAGGTTTTTCAGTCCCATCAGCTACCAGCACAACATCTCCAGTTTTTGGTGGTGGCCTTCCAACTATTCTATCAACAGCTCCACTGTACACCATTGGACTTCCATCTTTAAAAAGTTGTGTCTTCCCCTTTTTCAGTACAACCTTGGCCAAACCTACCAAGCCCAAATTCAACAATTTAAAACCTATCGCTCGACATGATCGACATTAACAGGTTTCTAGTCTCGTAGCTACTCAATTCCAGTTCCTTCGTCAAAATGACCAATTCAAAAGCATAATTAAAGATGAAAAGCTGCAGAATACATCGATAAACATGGATTTTGATGCAACCAGAAGCTAAAACGTTCGCCATACAGGTGGGTAACAAACATAAACGGATTGGGACAATCGACATTCGTTTTCCAGTTTGCAGGCGAGGGATATAGGATCATACACTGACCTTTGGGGCAAGCAGAAGCGATTTCTTGGATTGTGGAGGCGGCCGGTGAAGAAGAAGAAATGGAGAGAGATTTTAGCAGGCGGGATTGAAGCTGCTGCATGCTTCCGCGTTTGTTGATGAGGCGAAATTACCCCTTCCTTCCTTTTTACTCTTGAGCGGGAATTCATATGACATCAAATTCCAACCCCACTCTTATCCTTTCGTGAGTTTTCGGGTTCGGGTCAACTTGAACGTACATCGACTGATCTCGTAGGACAATCGCCTGACTCGACTCTATTTTTTTTTAGGACAATATGTTGAGTACGAGATTGAACCTAGGACCTCCGGCGATACATGCTCTTGTAACTTGTTGGCGACTCGATTCCATTTGGTTGTCAAAGAAACTGGTAGGATATTTAATCATAGGTACGTGGCCACCATGATTAAATTCAAATATTATCAATAATTTTAAACCTTTTAAATTCGAGTATATAATATATAACCAATTAAGTTATGTTAAAATTGTAGAACCATTATTCTTGTCATTTAGCATAATTGAGTTAGACTTCATATTAGTGCAAATTTGACATGATATTTTAAGTTATCATGAATTACTATGTTTTTTTGCTTGAAAATTTTATAGTGTTTCGTTTAAATTATAAAGAGAGGTAAAAAGGTGATTCTGACTAGTCAAAAGCGTTTAAGTTCAAACACAACTCCTAAAAGTCGTTTGAAAACCTTTAGAAATCATATAAAAGAAAATAATTGTGAAACAATAATTGAGAGTTCATAAATATATTAAATATTTTTTAAGTTTAGGGATATTAATAGACCCAAAATTATAAATTTTTAAATCTATCGGACACATTTTGAAGTTTATAGGCCTGTTATACACAATTTTGGAAGTTTTGTTTTGTTTTTAAAAGTAATAAAATTATGAGTAAAATGACGACTTCATCGTTCAAGGTCAAAGCACGAAGAAGCAAGTAACACAAAGACAACAAGTCAATAGAAAAAAAACACGCTCAAAGAGAACACAAAAGGAGCAAATGACAAAACTACACGAAGAGCACCATAATGACAACTCAACTTGGGCGCTCGACCAAGACATCAAAACTTACATTAAAAGGAGAAAAATGTTAGGGCTAACACCCAGCGATACGTAATCAAAAGACAAGTATTAAAGTTCATAAACTAGAATTGTAATTAACGAGTCACTATTTTAGACGAAAGTGCTTATAATTATTAGTATAGTATTTTACTTAAAACATTCTGGTTGTTTCAAAATGAATGTTAAATGTATACTTTCAAACTATTATTTTTCAATTCCCCAACGTGAGTATAATCTTGTAAAAGAAAAACATGAATATAATTTAACCGATAATTGGTATTTACATTATTTTTTTTTTTTTTTTTTTTTTTTTTTTTTTTTTTGTAGATAAATGTTTCCTTTGTTGTACTAATTTTTTTTTTCTAGTTCCTAAAAATTAACTAGCAAGTAAGCAACATGTCGATACACCTAAAAAGAAATTGTATTTAATGTTAGTGACTATTTTTTTTTTTTTTTTAATAAGATTGTTTAAAGTTAATTCGATATAATAAAACCGGATAGTTTTTTATTTATTTTAAAAAATAGAGCTTGTTAGTTTGAATCAACCTATATAATTTTATATGTTCTTTATTATAATTATTTAATTATAATTTTTTTATTAAAAAAAAAAAAATGACAAAATTTCCGTAGGGTTAACAATCCGGAAAATGAAACGTTTCAATTGATGCACAATTTAAAATAAAGTATAAAATAAAATGTATTGTCGTTAAAAAAATCACCACCATATAATAATTTAGTGGTTTGAATTGAATCATCATCATTACTAATAGATTTAACTTTTAAAAAAAAAAAAAAATCAGCATCGTCAATTTTATTGGAATTTGAAGGGTGTGGTTTCAAAAAATACATGTCAAGAATCACAACCCCATTTAAAAGAAAAAATAATCATTACATTAAAATAGAAATATGACTCTTAATTAAGATAAAAACCATTCGTATTATATGAAGATATATTATTTGTCTCATTTAAGAAATTAAGACAAAAGGGTACCCATATTACCAGGGGAGAATAAACTCGACACAAAAAGTTTATCCTCGTCAATTTTTTTAATTAAGAAAAATGGGACTCTCTTTATAAAAAAAATGTATTTAAAAAAAACTGACAGAAATAAGGTAGTTCTGAAATTATTTATAAAAATAGGATAGTTAACTCGTGTACCATAACCACGATTTATAGGTTAAATCATGAAATTTAGCCGTTTTCCATTTTGTATGTAAAAAATCAAGAACAATAAAGCTTATTCGATTCTCCAGAGATCTGCAGTGAAGTAACCATTGTTTTTTATTGTAAGATTAACTTTTGATTGGAGCCAACCTTTTTTATGATTGAGTTCATCGCCAGAAAAAATGGCTCAAAATGTCAACTCCCAATAATTTATCAAAAGCTTCACAAATATGAAAAGCTTTTGAAATTCAATAGTTGCAAATTTTCATTATTTTTTTTTTGTATTTTTATTTTAATATCTTAGAATATTCAATTCGTCATTTCTTTTTTGTCGGTTGTCGTTCGAGGGGTCACCGACTTTCTTCTTCTTCCTACATCTTTCTTTGTGGATATATCTAATAAGACGATGCTTCTTCCTATAGCCATGATAATATTTTTTTTGCTTTGATGTTAGATATCTTGTATTGAACTCCATGGGGTTTCCCCCTATTTTTGATTGATCACAATATAATGTTGTGGAGGAATGTTGTTGGATCTCTTTGTTGTTCTAAGATTTTTGGTTTTGAAGACGGGGTTCAATTAGTGGCTGTCAGAAAAATGTCGGTTCTAAGTTATTAGAAATTTATCTATATTAGGAAGTTATGTTTATGCATTTATCTTATTACATATGTAATTTAACAACCGAAAAAATAGTCTGCAGATCTTCAAAATAATCGAAAAATCTTCATTGTTTTTTTTTTTATTCTGGAAGAGAATCGAAAAAATGAAAAAAACAAAAAAAAACATAACTGCGAAATTACATAAATCGTGGCCATGATTTACATTCGATTTAACTACCCTTTTATGCAATTATTTTATAAAAATACATTATTTATTAAAAAAAAATCCAGAAAAATGTCCTGGTTTTTTAAGACAAAAAATAATAAATTAAAATAATAAAATATGTTATATACAAGAGTAAAATTATATAAGGACGGTTAAGAATAAAATATTAAAAATATTAAAAATATTAAAATTTATATTCAACCTTCATGTTTATTTAATTTAAGAAAACAAAAACAATAATAATAAAAAAAAAAACAATTACAAATGATTTTTTTTGTTTCTTTAAAAAAAAAAAGGACAAAATGGGAAGAGAATTCTATTTATCACGAAGGGTTTAGGTTAGGTTCAGTGCCTTATCGTGCTAACCCCCCCGGAGTTCTGCAAGTTATCTCTTCTCATTCCGCCGCTCTCCGATCAATCGGCCGCCGCAGCCCCGCCGATATTCGGACTCAAGAATACAGTATCTGAGGAACAAGCGAAACACAATTGCAGTCATCTTTCGTCTCCACTTGCCCCCAACCACCATCGTTGTTTTCTGTCTTCCGCTGTAATAAGGTAGAAGAAAACTGTCATCGCTCTCGAAATTTCTGCAGCGAAGCTGATTTTTGTAAACCCCATGTGGTTATTTGAATTTTCTTGTCCGTTCGAGTTTTCAATTTTCCCAGCTGGTTTTCTGTAGTCATATGCCTGCCTAGTGTTTGATGAATTGCCTCACTCTTGTGGATTTTTCCGTTAGATTGTTTAAGTTTACAACTATGTGCCGAACGAATGCTTGATGCAGTGCCTCATCTTGTTTTATTAATCCGGCGTTTTAAGTCTGTATTTATAGCTAACAAGTGCAATGTTTTAGTGGCTAGCTCTATTGAAATGTATGTCTAGAACAATGATCCAAAGGGAAATGAGATGTGCGTTCTAATAGACATCAAAACTCGCCTAAAGCTGAAAATTTGAAGGTCATGTTGTTCCTAATCGGTCATTATTTGTTGCTTATATTTGGTAGTTTGACTTATATGCTAATCGCCTCCTTTTTTTTTTTAATTTGGTTTTCGTTAACGTTGTAATGATGCTGTTTTGATTTTACAAGTTATGGATCATCAGATATTCATCTATGATTGATGAATTACTAATTCTGATGATTATGTAGTTGTAGAGCGTAGCAAGAAAAAAAGATGAACAAGGAGAAGATATTTAAGCTAGCCAAGGGTTTCAGAGGCAGGGCCAAGAATTGCATTAGGATTTCCAGAGAGAGAGTGGAAAAGGCTCTCCAGTATGCATACAGAGACCGTCGCAATAAGAAGCGAGACATGCGCTCCCTTTGGATACAACGCATCAATGCTGGCACACGCATTCATGGGGTATGTGCATTTTCCTTGAATGTTCTTCATTAGACTACTGCAGTTGTTTCTGTGATCTCGATGAGTAACTGTGCCTCTTTAGAATTACTCTTCGTTTTGAATTTCTTAATTTTCTTTCATTCTTCCATCTAAAATTTGATCACTTTTAGCTTCTGAAGCTTTGATATTCTCACATCAAATTTATAACTTCCACCTTTAATATTCCCACACCCCATAATTTATCTTCTGAATTTGTCCATTTATTTCTTTCTAGAATTTATCTCTGTAATTTTATGCCAACTTGACCTGCCTGGAGATGTTGCATACATTTCAGGTGATTCGTGAATTTTAGCTCTTTTTGTTTGAATGGCTTGATTTTTGCAGAGGGAGGAGTGAAAACTGCTTTACATCAAATAATTACTTTATACTTTTGTTCTGCAAGATCAATTTGCTTCTTACTACTTTAATAAACTCTACTTGGGAAACATGTCAATTATACAGAATGTTCTAACATTGTGGTAGGTTTCTCACTTTCTACATCGATGTGAATTGCCTCTTATTTCCAATCAATATTGAATTTTTTACCAAGTTACTCAAATATTTATCTTCTATATATTTGGATAATTTCCCATGTAGAGATACTAACGTTTCTCTTGTCTCCCACCCTACCATGTTAGGTAAATTATGGCAATTTCATGCATGGGCTGACGAAGGAGAACGTTCAACTAAATAGAAAAGTATTATCAGAGATCTCAATGCACGAACCTTACAGTTTCAAGTCCCTGGTAGACATCTCTCGAAATGCATTTCCGGGAAACAAGAATGTAGTGTTTCCCCCAAAGAAGGATGGCATTTCCATAGTTGTTTAATGGATCATTTAAGAGTCCTCTAGATCTCCAGTTATATTGAAACTGACTCGGGATGTTTGTCTGGCTTTTGTTCATTGAGAGTTAATGCATGTTGTTGAGTGTTATTCCTTTCATTTCTGTTGTATTAATTCTCCTAATGTTGTCAGACACTGAAAGGATCTTCATTTGAAATAAGTATAAATTTTCTTGGATGCTTTGGTTTAAATCCACTATCAAGGATGTTATTTGGTTGTGACAAGTTTCTGCAGGACCTCCAGTCAATTTTATGTCATCACAGGACAGAGAGCCGACTTGTCACTAATTTTGGTAGGACTCTCAGTAAAATGTCAATCATTATAAGGGCAGATCCATTTTATTGGAAAGCTGAAAATTGTGTACAGCATATGTATAATTCAAACAATTGAATAGTCAGAGAACCACAATTCAAACCACTCTATTTCAGGAATTCATGCAACATACATATTGGTTATTCGCCATTCGCCATTCTATGAAGCTTTAGGCTTGTGCTCTGGCTTATGAGTGAACTCAAAGTCCACATGAACAAAAGCTCGATCAACCTCACCAAGCTGTTCAAGTTTATCTTGGAGTGTTTCTCCAATGTCGTGCGCTTGACTAAGAGACGTTTCCCCAGGCAACACTATGTCCACCTCCACAAAATAGTTGCATCCAAAGGTATATGCTCTCACTGTATCAATGTGTTTGATTTCCTCGTGATGATTCCATACTAGATATGTTAGCTTAGCCAAGTAGTCTGGTGGGGCTGTCCTCCCTATTAGCGACCATACATTTTCCATCACGGTCTTCGACCAGTTGCTGATAGTGTACAATGCTATCTATATATAATATGTACATGTAGATGTAATTAGTGTGTAAATATGTTTAGTGAGTAGAGAGACAAATATGAATGCTGTGTGTAGCTAACTTACTAGGATAGCCCCAAGGGGATCAAGCCACCAGTAGAATTTGATAGCCAAAAGGGCAGTGGCAAGACCAATTGTATTGGTAATTACATCAAAGAAATGGTCTTGGGCATAGGCTCTGATGATTTCATTTGTGAATCTGCGACAGTATATTGTGAGGCAAAATTTCACTACTGTCACGGATGCCATTATTCCAACCATCCATTTTACTTTATCAGGATCTTTATCTGGTTGAGCCTGCAATCATTTCACAGACAATCATATGGAGATATTACTGGTTTGTTATTTTGTATTAATTGATAATCAAGCTTGTTCACCTTTGAAATAAGTTCTCGAGCTGATTCAAGCAATATTTGTATTCCAAGAGTTGCCATGACTGATGCAAACACGACAATTCCCTGGCATAAATTTGAAAGGTTAGTCCATGCTATTTTGCTCTCTTCTGTATGTGTTCTAAGTTTCTAACACAGGCTTGACTTTTATTCTGCTGGTGAACTTGCTGATTAATTGTTATGACAACATAAAAAAGTTTCTTGCTTTATTCTTGAAAAATATTGAGTGTCCATTTACTGAACCATCCTTTATTTTCTTAGATTAGCATTCCCATTCTTCATTAAATAGAGATTCTTCTTGACTAGTTAAATAGCTAAGTTTTGCTGATAAAGATTACTTACCACTGGTTGCATCCGATTCTTGCCGATAGGATAACTATAGTGATTTGGCTTTCTCATAGCATTAGCTGTAAACCATAATATAAACCCCGATAAAAGATCCAACAGGGAATCTAGTGTTGAAGCTATTACAGCTAGGGATCTGCTCTCAACCGAAGCATACACTTTCGCGATGAAGATCAACATGTTGGCTACGTTAGATACATATATTGCCCATCTCTCATTGATCTCCTGTTGCTTCTTTTCATCCTGATATATTAGAAACTAGGTGAATGTGTCTGAGAAGAAGAGGGTGTGAATGTCGGAGAGAGAAAAAGAGACAGACCTCTGTTAAAGTTCCAGTCACAATACCCAGTTCATTGTAGGAGTCTACTTCATTGAATCCTTTTAGAATACTTTCCTGCCTTTCATAGTACTTAGCAACCTTTCTCTGTCTCTCTAGGATCAAGATAAAAATGCTCATTAGTTTCACCTCGGAAAACCCAAAGTTTCTCGGTTGAAGGTAACTAAGGTGTCTCGTTTGATAACCATTTGGTTTTTGGTTTTTTAAAATTAAGCTTGTTTAGAAACTTAATTTTAAAAAATCAACATGCTTATCAAACTGAGACCCAAAGTAACAGTAGAAGAACACTTATTCAGGAACTAAAATTGATAAGATATGCATTTGAAAAGCTTACTCCATGACATCCAGTAATAAACAATGCCATGATGAGATCTCTTCTTTGTAGCAGGCAAGCGGAATTCGTCCATATTGAGACGCCACGAGGGAACCTTCGTCACCATCCCATCTGTTCCGGCAGCCACACCCTCTGGTGACAAAAGCTCTGTTCTGAAAGAATCCGTTCTGGGATTATCTGCCATCTGGTTGAAACTTGAAAGTAAGCGATCTTCTGTTACATAAACCAGAGAGAGGATTATAAAGGGAAAGACGATGGTGGAGTGTTGCTGAGTAAGTTAGATACGTTGGAAATATAACAATAGGGAAAGGTGGATTCAGTAAACAATGGCATGGAAAGGGTTGGATTATTTAAGGGAAAGGGGTGATTAGACATGCATTTCTGAATTTCAGTGCTTCAAATAATTTAAATAATACTTGATTTTGGGAATTGCTTTGTAGGAGCTTACGTGCTTTCCTATAACTAACTATAACAAAACCATCGATGCTTTTTTTGTGTTTAATGTAATGAGAAATTTTAAGGAACTCTGGTAAGTTTTTTTTTTTTTTTTTTGATTGTCTAGACTGACCTTGACTAATTTCATGGGACAACCGACTAAGTCTACAATTAATTTATAATAAGGTTATTGTCATGCAACAAATCTTCAACGTCGAATCTTTTGAGGATAAAAATGTATTTCTTCCCAAAAAAAAAAAAAATATATATATATATTATTATTTTAAATGGTTGGAGCATTGTTTTGTCGGGACAAATGTAAAATCGAGGAAAAAAATATCGATAACATTTTTTTTTTAGTACAACTGTGATATGAAGATTTAAATTTCAACTTCAAGGGAATGAGTACATGACGATTATCGTTGAGTTATGTTCACTTTGGCCTCGTTCAATTAATATGACATGCCACTGTTTTCTCTCTTTTTTTTTTTTTTTGTATCAACGGTGAATTTAACGAGTTGTGACCTGCAATAAAAGAGACTTAGTTATCGGTGCGACACAACCACACAGGCTCCGACGCTCAAGTTAGTGTTGGGAGAAAGAGAGTTGAATATGGAAAAAATTCTTGTAAATGAAGAGTATTTTAGCATACATTTTCCATTTTCCTTTTATAGACCCTTTCCATAGCCGTTTCTTTATCGTTTAAGCATTTAAGCATATTCATGTCGAATAGTAACTCTCGAGTGTTTTAAGGATTGTGTAACCGCTCGGTGGGAACGGTTTTAGTTTGGCTAGGCCGATCCTTCGGGGTCGGCGTGCATCCCTTCGAGCCGATCCCTGAGGGATCAACTGGTTCTTGTGGGGCCGACCCATCTTTGGGGTCGGCCTTTAGTTGCCGAGGGACGACCCGAGCTTCAGTCTTTCAGTGTTCGAGATGAACCAGTCTTAGTCAAGTCTGTTGAGTCCCGGTTCAATGCAACTTCAGGTCAACCAACTTTTCTCTGGGTCTATCCCTTAATAGGGATCGACCTAGCTCCTTAGGTCGACCTTGTGGAGTCGGCCCCTTCCCTTGGCCGAGCCGGTTGGCCGATCCCTCCATGCAATCAACGGCTCTTCTATGGGCTAATTTTCGGGGTTGACTCTCATCTCTTTTGGATCCTTTTGATGGGGTGAGCCTTGTTTCTTAGGAGACCTTTTGCTAGGATTAAGTGATTTTACCCATAGCATTTTTCATAAATAAATAAATAAATAATATTAAAAAAAAAGTTCGATAATTCATATTTCTTTTTCCTTTTAAAGCAAATGAGTATATTCATTGATAATTACTATTAGAGATTTCTTGTTCTCTATTTGTTCCAAGTAAACAATTGAATCTTTTTCTTGTACGTTTTACTTCCTTGAAAGTATGATATATTCATATGATAAACGAAAACTTTTTAATAAAAAAAATGTTAAAAATCTGAATACATTAGTTGGAACTTGGAATGAGGCTCATTCAAAGTCCAAAAAAAAATCATGATTTTTTTTTTTTTAGTAGTACAAAAAAGTATATCCCACCACTCTAAGTGAAGAATATTATGATAGAATAATGTATATATATTAAAAACTCTGCCAAGAGCATAACTCAATGGTATCGCCTAGTGGCCATGAGGTCATAGGTTCAATCCCCCACCCCAACATGTCAAAAAAAAAAACCCGAAATTTAACTGGTGTGCAAGGGGGTGTGTTTCTGTTTAGGAAGAGAGACATTGAATACTATTCTCTCCAAAACAATAGCATCAACCCAAAAGAGAAAATGATTAAGAAATTGAACAGAGGGAAAAAATAAAAAATAAGGAGGAAGCCAATCTTTTGAATTGACATAGAGGAGTTGTTGGACCTAATTCACCAAGTGAAAAGGATTGTCCAAGATTACACATTTTACATTTATTAATGTGACGTGTGTGTACCCCTTTCAAAGAAAATCCCACCAATTGAATTACAATCCAAATTTAGATGACAGACTCCATCCCAAAAGAGAACTACAAACCATTTTGCTGCTGCAACATAAAAAAAAGTGATTTTCAACGCGCAATTTGAAATTACTTCAAAACATGCTAAAGTAATTTTCAACCGGGTACTGGACTCATCTATCATGTTCAAAATTACTTCAAAACATGTAAAAATATGTTTTTAATCATTTAAAATCATGTTTCGATGATTTTCAACCCACCTTTAAAAGATCTTGAGACTATTAATGCCCTCAAAGAGTGAATAAGTTCAATCTTTGATAGTCAATGTTGTAGTATCAGACGGTCTGTCCCGTGAGATTAGTAGAGGTTACCTGATAATAAATTTCTTAGAGTTTCTTTGGCAGCCAAATGTTGTAGGATCAGACGGTCTGTCCCGTGAGATTAGTAGAGGTGTGCGTAAGCTGACCCGAACACCCACGGTTTTTTTTTTTTTAAATCAACCCGACAAAAGTAATTCTTAATCAATCCATGTGAACAAAATAATGAAATACAATGAAAGTTGAAACAGACAGGATAAATAATGGATGGAAAGGTTCTTCCATAATTAATTGTTATTAAATCTGCCGGGTCCAGATTTGTTTATAACTGGAAGAATGAACTCTTACATATCAAATATTTTCCTTATTTCATGCTCTCTCAGATCTAGCTTCTACTGTTTCTTCTACATAAACAACCGAATGAATCCATTCCAAGAAAAAAAATAGACGCCTATCTCATTTCAAATCAATCAACAACTACTTGCGACCAAAATCACTAGAACTGCTGGGGGCTTTGCCGACGACAAGTTTTATCATTTAGTTCAAGGCCGAAACCAATGACATGTGCTCGATAAGGTCCAGTACTCGGTTGCTGCAAAGACGAACAACAGTCGTTCATGAGCAACATCCCCAGAATTATTTTAATTAGAGAGTATCACAGGTCATTACAATGTGAAAATGTGTGAAGTAGAGGGAGAGAATACCTGTATCCCCATTCATTGTCGTACCAAGTCACGAGCTTCACGAATGAGGTACTGAGACCTATTCCAGCCTTTGCATCAAATATACTTGACCTACAACAATTCAATAATGATTAATGTTATTCAGACCCCCCTTTCCTAATTAAAAATATTTCAATTACTAACCACATTTGATAAGTTATTTATTCTAGTTTCCACATATACATCCACATAAGTTGAGTTAGAAAATGCTGGAAAAAGTCGTACCTTGAGTCGCCAAGAAAATCAGTAGAGACGACATCCTCGTCGGTATATCCAAGAATGCCTTTCAATGGACCTTCGGACGCATACCTTTAAAAGAGTATTGAAAGAGTTGCCGAATGGTCATTAAACATGTTAAAACCTAAAGTTGTATAGGAAAAAACTTAACGCACACAGGTTTGGAACAAGACATACTTTACTGCTGCCTTTACATCTTCATATGAAGCACTCTTTTCAAGTCGGCAAGTTAAGTCCACAACAGATACATTGGGTGTTGGGACACGGAATGCCATTCCAGTAAGCTTTCCATTTAGCTCTGGAAGAACTTTACCAACAGCCTGCAGTTGTTAAAAAAAAAAACCCATGACATTTTCAATTGATTAAAAAAACCATAAAAATCTATCATTTTTTAGGGAACATACCTTGGCAGCACCAGTGGAGCTAGGAATTATATTTTGTGCAGCACCGCGACCTCCTCTCCAATCCTTCATTGAAGGGCCATCCACGGTCTTTTGTGTTGCTGAAAAAAAATGAAAGAATACAATTGGCACACATGAAATAAGTTGGGAGTTTGAGAGAGAATGAGAGAATGAAAGACCTGTTGTTGCATGCACTGTAGTCATTAGACCTTCAACAATACCAAATTCCTCATGAACGACCTACATGACATATCACACAATTTGAGTCAGGTAGACTGTATAAGAAAGCACAGAGAACTATATCCCTGTACTTAGATCGAGTGAAAATTAGACGTATGTCTACTCTCTCACAATGCTCCGAAATACTCAACACATTTAGGGGTTTCATTCATACCTTTGCAAGAGGTGCAAGACAATTGGTAGTACAACTTGCGTTGGAGACAATATCCATTGTCGGCTTGTAAGTTTTTTCATTAACACCAACTACAAACATAGGTGCATCAGCTGATGGGGCTGAGATTACAACTTTCTTAGCACCACCCTGCAGTGCAAAGTTATAAATTGTTAACATGGGTTTCAAAGATATTGAGCGGAAGGGACAAACAAGAAATTAATACAGGAGAGAGATTGATGCATCAACAATCAATAGCAACCTTCAAATGTGCTGAAGCCTTCTCTCTTGTAGTGAAAACTCCAGAGGACTCAACAACATATTCAGCCCCATAATCACCCCAAGGGATATCTGCGGGGTCCCTGAGTATGAAGAATCACAAGAATCAGTCTCTACTCTCTAGTGGAGTTCAGTTACTATAGAATCCTTCATACACAAGAATCAGTCTCTAGTGTAGTTCAGGTACTATAGAATCAAACAAAAGCATACAAAACGACATCGTAAGAAATTTACAGGTGAGCCACAACACTAATTTATAATTTTATAATGTTTTAAAGAAGCAAATATTCAGTTACTACCTTTTGCTTACAACTTTGATCTGCTTCCCATTAATTTCCAAGGCTGAATCACTGAGAACCTTGATAGTTCCATTGAAATTGCCATGAGTAGAATCGTATTTGAACATGTAAGCCTGGATAACAAAATCCAAATGGATTATATACTAAACTTACACATACCATGTACTTAAAAACAAATTTTATTCATCAAACTAATGCATACTATGTACTTAGAATCCAAATGGATCACTGATTAAACTTAAGCATACCATGTACTTAGCGTCAACAAATGGATCGTTAACTGCTACAACATCAATATCATCCCTGGAGGTTGCAATTCGTAATACCAGTCTTCCAATCCGACCAAAACCTATATAATGAGTCATCACAAAAAAAATTAATTTGTCCCATGAACATTATTAGAAAGCAACAAGCAATAGAACTATATCTATAAAAGAGGGAAAAAAAAGTATTCCAATCATATGGAAAGCGAAAAGCTACATAACCTATGGCATAGATTCTCTTCCAGAATCAAAATGCATAAAGTAACAATAATAGACATATTTCTTGAAAATGGTTAATAATCAATATATGGAGTATGGAATACCTCCTGACACGATGAAATAATTAAAGATACAACTTATAGAAATGTGTATTACATTATTTGAAGCCTAGTTTTGAATGTGACACTTGATCACGCACTTCAATGTGATCCATAGTCCATGTTTTTTTCACTTTCTAATACTTTGTTGCTTCGTTTTCATAAGCAGAAGTATAGCCGAAATTATCTATACTCGTTGTGCATCACTTTCTAATACTTTGTTCACTAGGCTTATTATTCTGCTTAATCTATTTTCTCCCATTACTTTATTTGTCATTAAGTGACAACTTATCTATAAGTGTAGTCGAAATTATTTGTTTAGGCTCCGGAGATCTTTCTAGCCTTAAAACAAAGATAACCATAAGGATATAATTCCTAGGCCCAGAAATAAAGTTAAGAGTCTATGAAACTGACCATCAAACAAAATTCATGGAGACTTTAGTTATTAACAGAGTAGAAGATAGAAGACAGTAGCCTGTATAGGACACCTATTACTAATACCAATCAAATTCACATACCATGCAGTGTACTAGGCTACTAGCTACCTCCCCTCCGCACCATTAAAAAGCATTACAACCTTAATTTATTTTTAGAAGAGAAACAAATGAATCATTGATTGATGAAATGAAGGAGTAAAACTTCAAACACCTATTGGTGAGGATAAACTATAATGAATAAATTTCCTCTACTTTTGTTCGTTTTATGGATTCAGTTTTTCTAATGCATTACAGCCTTAAATTCACATTTCAATAATCAATGAGACAAGTACATTTAGAAAGTAAGCCTTCAACATCCTGCAGAAGGTGATTCTATTGAATAACAAGATGAATAGTAACACAACTACGCTGAAAAATCATACCATTGATTCCAATCTTGGTCTTCCCACTGCTCGGAGTTTCTGAAGAAAATGAACAACAATCAAATATTCAGAAACTAACAAACTAAAAACATATCGACGTTTCTTGGAGGGGGAAAAGAAAACTTACTTTGGATCGTCGGAGGTGCCTCGGTGGCCGTAGCTTTGATCGGTTGGATAGTGCGAACTTTAGATGACCTACCATCCAAGTTACAAAATTCCCAAAGTAAATAAGCATGGAAATAAGACCATCCAATTCGAAAACGTATGTAAACTTAAAACAGTATTCGCTGAAGGTCGGAGTTCACCTTAACTGTAAAGAAGACGCTCCACCGGAAACAGTAGTTCCAAAAATGCCAGATTGAAGCTTTGAAGAGTTCCCGACGCATGAAGCCTACAGAGATATGAGCATATAAACACAATAAGAAGAAGAAAACAAACCTAACGAGATCCAGTACCAGTAATAAAAACACAAGGTATCATCTAAACTACAAATATATAATAAACAAGCAATGATCCGTGAAAGAAAAGCAACCTTCCGGCAGTCGGACGGCAAGAATTCAGAACGAGAAGCTTCGATCAGAGAAGAAGAAACGGCAGATCCAGCAAAGGAAGATGAGAAAGCCATCGTCGATGATCGTAGAAGAAATGACGACACGAACGAAGAAAAACGACAAATTCCAAAAAGGAAAAAACCCTAGCGAAATGAAATGACAGATATTTTTCAAAAGTCTGCGGCGTTTGTTATTTTAATAGCCCGAAGGCGTTACTATTGATGTGGTAGGTGGCGATACGGCGGCGTATTCCCGGTGCCGGTCCCCGGAACGGAGAAAAAGAAGGCCACGTCGGATAATAGTGATTTTGTTTTGTTTGTATAAATAGAAAAGAAAAAATATATATATTTCTTTTTGTTATTGTGATGGACCGGCGGCGTAAAGGCAACGCTATGGTGGTCGTTTTCGGGTTTGACGGCGACCGGCGGTTTGGCGGTTGGTTGGTAGAACGGATCGGAAACAACCCACCCACATGATACGCACGTGCTCGTATTCTTGCTGGCAAAAAACAAATCAAAATTTTCCACTAGCCCATCTGGCACGTGCCTTTTTTCCACCGCACTTGTGATTTTAATTAATTCCAAAGTGATTCGAAATTTCGACTTTTATTAAATTTGTTAAATCTTAAATTATATTACAGAAATTCTAAGAGTAGTTAATTTAGAGTAAAATAATTAAAAATATAGCAATTTCTATTAGTATGGTCTATCGCTAGTTTATCACCTCATTTTTTTTTATAGAATTTTGTCAGTGATAGTCATATATCAACGATAACAATCTATAAGTGATAGTCACTGATTTTTTTTTTTTTTTTTTGTTATATTTGCAAAATGTTTTAAATTTTGTTAAATTTGTCATTATTTTGGGTTTGATTGTTGTTTGTGCAACGAGTCCATTATATTATGGTTTGTTGCATTTTTTATGAGAATTTTTTAAATATTTTTTGTACTCTTGACTAAAAAATTATGGTTCAATCCCTGCATTAATTAAATATTTCTGAAAAAAAAAAAAATTAAGTAGTCTTATTACACTAATTTTGTAACTATTTTGATTTTTTATACTTTTTTATAGATGTTTTGTTAAACTAGTTTAGATATGTTTAAATCTCTTTGTGAAATTGAATAGGAAACTTAAGACTAGTTAAAATTATTAAGACACTACTTTAATTCTTTTAACTTCTAAAAATGTTGAGATTTGTTTCCTAACTTATTTCCATAATCTTAGGATTACATCTTGATTTACTAGATTTGACATAATTGATATATATATATATATATATATATATTTAAATATACATAAACATAGTTTCCTAGATTGTAATATTTGATTCATTAATTCTTGTAAAATCTCTAACGTTAAGATCAGGTTTTCATTTCACCCATTTTTTTTTTTTTTTTTAGAAGTAATGAGGCAAACATTTGCTATGCGGGGTTAATGCAAATACTATAATTTAATCGCAATTATCAATTGAAATAACAAGATTTAAGGCCTTGTTGGAGCCAAAGCGAGCATGACTCAACTGACTATGTGTTGACGACCAAAATGTCTGTGGTTCGAATCCCCAACCCCAATGTACTTAAAAAAACTTCTTGGACAATTATTTGGCTTTGGGTTTTATATTTTTTGAAAAATGCATTTATTCTCTAGCAATTTCTTTACCATAATTTTTACTTTATTAAGAAAACACTTGAATTTTTAACTAAATTCAAAAAATAAAAAAGTTTTAAAAAATTTAGTTTAAATTTTGAAAATAATTGTAAAGTATATAACATAAGAACGTAACAAAATAATTAGTATTTATAAGTTTAATTTTCAAAAATAAAAAATAAAAAATAAATAGTTATCAAATGGGATCTAAATCACGTCACTATTGTGTGGTTGATTTTTTGGCAAATGAGATCAAGATTCACTACCTAGATGTAGACTCGTTTACTTTAGTACAAATGAAAATGGAAAAAATGACTTTTTGTTTGGCACACTTTTTAAATTAAAAGAGAATAAATTCCAACAACACATTTGTTGACTATACGTTTCTAGTTGGTTAGAAATGTAAAAATATATTAGGATAATTATAATACGTCAATATTGTTAAAATTAGCTACACATTCGAGGAAGATTTAAACATTTAACCTCTTAGTCTTAACTAGTCAAACGTATTGATGAAGTCGATATGTCTTAACCAGTTGAGTTATGTTTTGTTGTCCATTACTTGACGTATTCCTAACCATTACCGGAAATTGACTTGGAGCTTAGGTAAGAAAAAATGAGAATATCAAAGAGGAAAATGGACATTCATGCACAAATTTATTCCAACTCTTAAAACAGTTGTTGTCCCTATACTCTGTTCCCAGCAGGCAAGGGGAATTCAAATGCAGAGACAGAAAGGAACAACAGTTAAAGTTACCACTTTTACAACAAAAACTCATTCTTCTACAACAATATATTTTCTCTGTTACACATTACAATTTAAGCATTCAATTGCGATGGGAGAAAAAAAATTAAATTGAATAATTAGCCATCTCCTACACGGCGACGGGTACGGCTTCATCAAGAGCAAGGACACCAGGAAGCTCTTTGCCTTCCAACAACTCCAAACTAGCACCACCACCAGTCGAAATGTGGCTCATAACGCTCGCAACTCCCACCTTCTCCACAGCTGCAACCGAATCTCCACCTCCGATGATGGTCGTCACCCCCTTTCCGCTGAGCTCTGCGAGTTTCTTAGCGACCGCCTGCAACCAAGTGCATATTTGAGATTGATACTGACCACATAAACACATCTACTATGCATCTGTGCACACTTTGAACTACATTGGTTTCTATGTCTCTATCATGTCATACTTTGATGAACCAAACAAATCAGGCACCTCAGACAAACCGTTAATATTCAAGATCTCACATAGAGTTCCAGCATTATAACAAATATATAAAGGTCGGTTTCGGAATACCATCCCCCACCTCCAATAATAGGGGAAAGTGTGTTGCAATAACATGAAAGTTAGAAGAGTAACACTGACCTTGCTTTAACTCCTATTCAATTATATCTCAGTACAAGTATTTACTGGCTATATTAGTATGAAAATGGCATCGATGTAAAATGCATTTCTGTCGACATGGAGAAGTTTTTCCTTACCTCTGTTCCGACTGCAAACTTTTCGAATTCGAACACTCCCATTGGTCCGTTCCAGATGATAGTTTGGGTAGTGTCCAAAGCATCGTTGAATGTCTTTACGGAATCTGGTCCAATGTCTAGTCCCATCCATCCATCAGGGATGGCAGATGCTGGGACAATCTGCAATGCAAAATTAAGTTCTTTATTTCCCTGATCCGTAGAACATTTTAAAAGTTCCCAAAAAAACTGCAAAATAGTTGAAATTACTGCTAACTTGGTTTAAGCTACTATTTGAATCAATCAATGAACAAGAATTCAGAAGCTTGTGTTTTTGTAGCACTGCATTGGTCTGAGAAATGGATCTAAGAACCAAGATTTACAAACAAACCTTGCTGTTTGCATCGGGAGCAAACTTGTCTGCAATGATGACATCGGTTGGTAATAAAAGGGATACTCCTTTCGCCTTGGCTTTCGCGAGGAGGGTGGTTGCTAGTTCTAGCTTATCCTCTTCTACTAAAGATGAGCCAACAGAAAGCCCCTGTGCCTTGTAAAATGTAAAGATCATTCCACCGCCGAGGAGTAGGATGTCACACTTTTCCAGAAGTGACTCGATGACTCCAATCTTCGACGAGACCTTTGAACCGCCAACAATAGCAGCAAACGGCCTCTTTGGGCTTGACACGGCCCCCACTAAATAGTCAAGTTCCTAAAGCAATCACCCGCAGGGTTAAAAGATCATTAGACATTGGAAAAGTATAACATGATGAACATCAGGCCAATCATTATTTGGGACAAGGGAACTCAAGTTTGGAGGTTCTGAACAAACTGAGACCAGTTACCAGTTATATTTCAAGACCATTGAAAACAAAAAAGGTAAATAATGCGTAGTAATATATGATATTTTTGCAGGCAACAAGTATATCTCGCGCCGATTAACAGATCAAACCTTTTGCAAGAGGAAACCAGCTACGGATGGCTTCAAAAACTTGGTGACTCCCTCAGTAGAAGCATGAGCTCTATGGGCAGTTCCAAATGCATCGTTCACAAAAAGATCAGCTAGAGAAGCAAGCTTCTTTGCAAACTCGGGTTCATTTTTCTCTTCTTCCTTGTAGAATCTCACATTTTCAAGGAGAAGGACTCCGCCCTCGGGCAGGGAAGCAACCAACTTTTCGACATCGGGACCAATGCAGTCATCAGCCTTCACGACCTGATGGGATATGGCATACAGAAATGTTCAAAGATGACCTCAAGGCGATAATTGACAATATACAGGAAAGAAAGAAGAAACCCTTCTTTCAGATCATGAAGAAGAGAAGTGTACCTGAATGCCAAGGAGTTCAGAGAGCCTAGGCACAAGAGGTGCCAAGCTGTATTTTGGAGTCACACCTTTTGGTCGTCCCTGAAAATTTCCATTGTTTAACAACATAATCACAAGCTTGCAGCATAAACAGTAGACTTTAAACACACTTTGTTAATAAAATGAAGAATTTGACCCCTGTTCTCAAGTTTCCATTGATGGCTAATCAAAAACTCAAAAACGCATTTGCCAATACATGCAATGTACCATCCCAGCTGACATCCCTTAACCTTTTCATATTTGATTTTACACATTTAAACACGATTTACATAAATGATTAAAGGCCTCTTTTGAAGTGATTACGAACATTGTAAAAAGTGATTTTAAACATTTCAAAATGAATCCAAAACACATGCACTTAATAGTTACCATCTTCCAGAATCATCAATCAGCATTCATATTCAACAAAACAAAAGCCTAATTTATAAGTCCCAAAAGCACACTCACCAAATGGCTAGACAGAAGCACTTTAGCGCCCTTCTCAGTCAAATACTTGATCGTAGGAATAGCAGCTCTGATCCTAGTGTCATCAGTAATGTTCTGATTATCATCCAAGGGCACATTCAAATCAGCTCTCACGAACACTCTCTTCCCCTTCAAGTCAGCGGCAGACAAATCCCCAACACTCTTCTTGGCCATGGACACCACACCCCTCGAGGCCTTGCCTCCAAACGAGCGAATCTTGGAAGCGACATGGAGGGAGAAAAGTGGGTCGGCGGCGGAAAAGCCTAGGCGCTGAGTGGCGGCGGTGCGGAGGCGAATTGAGGAAGAGGAAGTAGTGGAAGGCGAGAATTGAAGAAGGGCAGAGCGGGTTGAAGAA
The DNA here is from genome assembly GCA_028017165.1 of Herpetospermum pedunculosum. Lineage (NCBI taxonomy): Eukaryota > Viridiplantae > Streptophyta > Magnoliopsida > Cucurbitales > Cucurbitaceae > Herpetospermum > Herpetospermum pedunculosum. The sequence continues at coordinate 5,767,180 of CM051529.1, read as the reverse complement.
GTGGAAGAGGATGTGGTGGGAAGGAGATGGAAAGTGGTGCGGGAAGCTGCAGACGCCATTGATGAAGCAGGGGACTGACCGAGTGAAGTGGGTCTGTGTGCGATTTGGGGAAGAAATGGGAGGAAGATGATGATTTGTGGAGGGAGAATGAGATTGAATGGGAAATGTGGACGAGAAGAACAATGAGATCGAATGGGCAATAATCAATTTTGTGGCTTTGATCACGGATTTATCTTATCGCTGAGATGAGGTTCACGATCCATGCTTTCTACTCTCTAGATTGTATGACCAACTATGTTCGTGGGTTCAAACTTTTGTCCACTCCATTTTTTTTTTTCGATTAAATTACGAGATTAGTCTATCTAATCGGTCGCCATATTAAAAGAAATATATAAATTATTGAGTTATTTTAATTAATGTAGAGATTGAACTATTTTAATTAATACGGGATTGAACTCATATCTCTCAGTTAGTCAAAAGTTAAGATCAATTGAATTAGATTCGATTTGACAAAAAAAAAACAAAAAACAAATTATTTGATCTATCTAATTGAGATTTTTTATATTAATAATCTACTTTAAATAACTTATTATAGAAATATGGTAGTTTTCAAAGTATTTACAAAATTAGGGTACCTAAATCGTGTATCATGAACACGATTTTCTTAAATTGTGTCTATGGTACACAATTTAGGGAGTAACTTGTATCCATGGTACACGATTTAGAAAGTAACTCGTGTACCATGGACACGATTTAAATGACGTGTCAACTTAAATTGTGTACCATAGACACAAGTTACCCCTAAGTCGTGTACCATGGACACGAGTTACATGTGACGTGACATACCCCTACATCGTGTACCATGGACACGAGTTACTTCTAAATTGTGTACCATAACACGATTTAAGGAAATCGTGTCCATGATACACGATTTAGGTACCCTAGTTTTGTAAATACTTTGAAAACTACTATATTCATGTAATAATTTATTTAAAGTACATTATTAATATAAAAAATCCATCTAATTGATATGAAACTCAATTTATGTCTAATGCAATGCTAAACTTTCGAGGAAGATTAGTAGTTTTTTAAAAATGTCAATAATCTAATGCACAAAATTAAAATTTTAATAATTTATTAGATACAAAATTTAAAATTTAAAAATTCGCTACACACTAACTCAAACGTGGTTCAATTGATATAAAATTGTGCTTTTAACTAAAAAGACCCCAAACACGAAAACTTAAGAATGACGAGTTTAAGTGAGTGAAAACTAAAAAAACTCCAAACACGAAAACTTAAGAACTCTTCAAAGTAATTAACTCCCCATTTTAAAGACTTATTAACTTCAACATTTTGCAACTCCTTATCTTGAATAGCCGTAGTCTAAATAGATATAAGATTATTAAATATATTTTCATGTTTTATGAAAAATAAATAAATAATTAATTAATTTATAAATTAAAATTCAAACAATATACATAAATTAAAATACACCTCCAAACCGCAAAAACCAACATGACTCAGCGGAGCGGGCATAAGTATGCATGTACGACCAAGAGGTCCGTGGTTCCTACCCAATGTACTAAAAAAAGATTAAATAAAAAATAAACCTCCAAATACTAAACCCTAAACTGATAATTTTTTATTTTTGGACCTTTTTTTTCTGACCCACATTTGAAGGATTTCACTCGGTGATTGGCCCATTTTAGCTGGCCCGATAAGCCACTGAATCCAAATCCAATTCAAACCCATGTCGTTACTCAGCTCAAGCAAACTATTCTGCTAGCCAAAAAAAATTCATTGGAACAGCATCCACTGCAAACTTTTGGTTTGATTTCAGGATTGAACATCAGAGAATTGAAGCTTTAGCTTCTTCACTCTGCATTTCAGCCCAATCCAGCGATTCTGTCAACGTCTTTGCCGGGAACAAGAACACATAAACCCCTTGCTAAAACCCCGAGGAACCTCTAAAGACCAATCCCATTTCAATTTACAGCTTATCTTCCACAATCCGAGCTCAATTTCTTCGAATATGGATGTCGCAACCCGCTTCAGACCCAACGAACTTCTCTCTCCGTCGACTTCGTTCATCCAACGATCTCAAAATGTCATTCTCTTCACTCTACCAGCCAAGCGTCGCGCTAAGTATTCCCGCCAGAGGGCTAAATTTCGAGTTCTAGCTTCCGCTGATGGTAATGGAGCTAACGGGTCTCCTTGGGGAAGTTTCAGTAGGTCAGTTCGTCGCGGCTCCGAGAGGTTCTGGTTGAATTTTGGCGAGTCTATGAGAAAGGAAACTGGGTTTGATTTGAATCATGCTGATGTGAAGTGGGTTGAGTTTTTTGGGCGGGCTAATGAACGGGTAGAGAATGTGGGAGCTGAGTTCGAGAGGTTTAAGACTGAAACATTGCCGGAATTTGTAAGCTGGAATCGTTGGGAGCGATGGAAGGTAATCTTTCAATTCAATCATACATTGTTCTATTTGGGTTTTGGCCGTGAATTGGAGTAAGAATTGAGTCGTCATGATAAATTTAAAAGGCAATGTAGCTGCTGGGGCTTTTTAATGTTGTCTCCTTTGTTTTAAAGTCACTCGTCGTGAAATGTTCTGGGTTTGCTTCTGATAGAACGTTTAGTAATTGTTTGACAAGAAAGCAGTAGCTCTTTCTCTTTACATTGGTACGGTGAATTATTATTTTTCATCATTTCATTTGCATAAGATGATGTTATCTAGGAACATTGTGCTATCGAGTAGGTATTGCAGTTCCAACAAATTAAATAGAACTTCGCAGTTTTGATTAGGGAAAATGCTCATGAGATTGAAACTTGAAATTATTTGCTATAGATTTTCTCAACTTCTCTGCCTCTACAATTGTTTTTGAATAAGCCAGACAATGTAGTTTTTTTCTTTTATAATTCCAGGATCTCAAGAACTGGGAGCTAAAACGAGTCGGTGCCTTGTTTCTCTATGCTTTTGTTATGATTGTTTCTTGTCAAAGAATTTATATGGCAGTTCGAGCACCATTTGTAGATCGCCAAAGAAAACAGCTAACGGAGGCTTACATGGAGGCATTGATTCCTGAGCCATCTCCTAATAATATTAAAAAGTGAGCTTCAGTTAATTTTTTTCCAACTGCCGAAGCAATATATCAAGTAAAATACATACCTGAACTTTCACGTGGCACATCGAATTCTGAATATTGTTTACTCTGTGCTGCCTATTTATTCTATAACAAAGCCAAAGTTGCACCCATATGCATGTAGTAGTATATAAGCTTCACAGTTATCTGGTGAAGACTGAATATTAAAACTTTGTTAGGTGCTGCATGATTTTTTTGTAATGAAGCCTCAGATTCACCAATGTGCATGTAAATATAAAATACATTAGATTATGGACGTTAAATGGTGAAAACATTCTAAGGTAAGGATATTGTCCCTGACTATACAGATCAATATCAGTATCGAGTAATATCTTTTTGCTTTTCTTTCATCTTCTCCTTTGGCAAGGAGCTTGATTCAAAGCTTCGATAAATGAATATTTATATATATTTGAAATCAAGTAGCAGTCAACCTAGCCTGAAACATTCTTACATTTTTTGTTATGCTGCATAGCAAGAGTAAATTAACAATATACTGCAGTAATGCCAGTGGATTATTTCCTCTATTAAATTTCTGAGGAAACTTTTAGAAATTTACAGATTTAAGACAAATATGCTTGATTAGAAGCGCTGGAATTGATTGTGAGCTTCATTTTGGTTGTTCTCAGCTAAATCCATTACCTTGAAAGTTACAGTTGGCCTTTGTACTGCACTGTGCAGGTTTAAGAAAGGGGTATGGAGGAAAACAACGCCCAGAGGTCTGAAAATGAAGAAATTTATGGAAGGAACTGATGGAACCCTTGTTAAAGATTCTTCTTATGTTGGAGAAGATGCATGGGATGATGATTCGGAGCCTCTGCAAGATAATGTTAAGAAGATTATTGACAGTGACGAAAAATTTAAGGGTGATGAAAAGGAGAAGATAAAGGAACAGTTGGGGATATCAGGTTACTGTTTATAGATAAACTCATGTTTATATTTTTATTTGTTGTTTATTCACTTCTGTTGCTGCATCTGTCATCAGAAGAATATTCTTGCTTAAATCAATACCTTGTTGAGATTCTTTCATTTTTCTCAATGAAAGCTTGGCTTCGCACCAAAAAAAAAAAAAAAAAAACCTTGGTCCGAATCCTAACAAATTCTTATTGCAAGATATTTTTCATTTTTTTTTTCTTTTAAAAAATATGTACATGACAATGATGTCTTTGTTTTATGGTTAAAACTTAAATTACAAGTTTAGTTCCTGAGGCTTAACTTTTAAGTTTGTATCTATTTGGTCCTTGAACTTTCAACAGTGTCTGTAGGTCCTTAAACTTTCAATTTTGTGTCCATAGGTCTTTGAATTTTCAATTTTGTGTCAAATAGGTCCTTGACCTATTTGATATTTTAGACACAAAATTGAAAGTTTAGAGTTTCATTAAACATAAAATTCAATTTATATCTAATAGATCAATTATTTTTTATTTTTTTTTGAATATGTCAGAGATCTATTAGACAAAAAATTGAAAGTTTAGGGACTTATTAGACATTTTTAAAGTACAAGAACCTATTAGACACTTTTGAAAGTTTAGGGACCAAATAGACACAAACCTGAAAAATTTAGGAACTAAACTTGTAATTTAACCTTGTTTTATTTATTTACATTGTACGTGTACAATTTTTAGGTATATTTAAACTAGTAAAATCACGAGTGAAAGATAACTATTTTACTTGGTTAGTGTAAGATAGAAAAGGCAAATGAATGAGTGCCATGACTTCCATAAATGCGACTTGAGATTGTATTATGACTTGTTTTGGTTTATAAACTTGTTTGAATTGAGTTTGTATTCTTCTACAGGATGAGCAGCTGTAGTACTGAATCTTTCATAAAAATTGGTAATCAAGCACTCTAGTAGAACACTATAAATCTAGACCCTATCCCAACTAAAAGGCCATAGAGAATTATGCCATATTTTATTTTAAAAACTATCTATTGGTTGTGATACACTCAATTTTTTATTCTTCAGAACCAGAAACATTTATAACTTTACTCGACTAGTGCAGGACAAAAGGATATTGGAACTTGGCGTGAAAGGCTACAAACGTGGAAGGAGATCCTTAGGAAAGAGAAGTTAGCTGAAGATATAGATTCTCTGCGTGCTAAATACGTTGTTGAATTTGACATGAAAGAGGTTGAAAAGAGTCTTCGTAAGGACGTGGTAGAAAAAAAAACAGATATTCAAGGAACAAGGGCACTTTGGATATCTAAGAGATGGTGGCGTTATCGACCTAAACTTCCTTACACATACTTTCTTGACAAACTTGATTGCTCTGAGGTACAAGACTCTTGTTTATATGTTTGCCTATCTTTGCAGTCTGACAACTTTTAAATGCCTTTTCTCCTGAGTTTTTAGCGTTTTATTGCTTTTAGTTCGTGTGCTTTTATATTTTTTTGGTAAGCATCGAAAGAATATAACTTCTGCTTAAAAAGTTGCTGATTTATTAACATACTGCACTTCTCTTTCATTACAATTTATATCAAAGCTAGATAATAAATAAAAAATTGGGAGAGCCTTTTGTAATCACCTTGGATTTTCCATCCCTTTTGTAAATTTCATACATCAATGAAATTGTTTCTTACAAAAAAAAAATAAAAAAATAAAAAAATTATAAATTGTTTCTTATAAAAAAGAACAATTTATAGCAAAGCAAAATAAGATTGGGTATCAGTAAGTTATAACAAATGTATCAGTAATTTATAGTCTTAATGCTAGTAATAGCACAAAGAAGTTTATTCTATTGTTGTCTCAGACAAAATTCCTTATTTTAATTTGGACACGACATAAGGTTCTTCTACATAATCTTATATTTAGCTGGTTTATTCTGATGCCGTGGATTGTCTTAGGACAGGTTGCTGCTGTTGTCTTCACTGAGGACTTGAAAAGATTGTACGTAACAATGAAAGAAGGTTTTCCATTAGAATATACTGTAAGTTTATTCCTATAAAAAATATACTGTAAGTTTATTGCTTGACCACTATAGTCCCACCATCATGCACGGTTTCCCCTAAGTTTTAATTTTGTTTATTGTTCTTACATTGGATAGGTTGATATTCCCCTTGATCCTCACTTGTTTGAGGCTATCACCAGTTCTGGAGTTGAAGTTGATCTCCTTCAGAAGCGCCAAATCCATTATTTTCTCAAAGTTCTGATTGCATTGCTGCCTGGAATATTGATCCTATGGCTTATTAGGGAGTCTGTTATGCTTCTAAGTATTACTTCGAAGCGTTTTCTTTATAAAAAGTACAATCAACTTTTTGACATGGCGTACGCAGAAAACTTTATCCTGGTAAAGTTTAGGTTGTTTTCTTTCTATTTGCCTATCATCTATTCTTTGTTTTTCTTGTCTAATGTTTTCAACCTCGGTCATTTTTATTTGGCCAGCCAATGGGGAATGTTGGTGAAACAACATCAATGCACAAGGAAGTGGTTTTGGGTGGTGATGTTTGGGATCTTCTTGATGAGCTGATGATTTATATGCAAAATCCTATGCAGTACTATGAAAAAGGGGTGCAGTTTGTGCGGGTAAATCTTCCCATTTTCTTTTCCTTTTCCTTTTTCCATACAGGTGAAGCAGGGGTTGTTCTGTTGCCCCGTTCTCTGAATGTAAAGAGTTGAAATTGACTTCTTATTTTTTGGGTAAAACAGGGTGTTCTCCTTTCTGGACCGCCTGGTACTGGGAAAACACTTTTTGCGAGGACACTTGCCAAGGAAAGTGGACTGCCGTTTGTCTTTGCATCAGGGGCAGAGTTCACGGATAGTGAAAAAAGTGGTGCAGCAAGGATCAATGAGATGTTTTCTATTGCAAGAAGAAATGTAGGCTATGCTACTTGAAAAAGTTTGTGTTTATTATTATTATTTTCATGATTCGCATTTGAGAAAATATTGGTTCCTCTTGAAAACTTCTCAATGGACTAAATATGTTCCTTCCTTTCAAACAAATTAACTCTCTATTTCTCTCTTTTTGTCTCTCTAACATGCAAGTCCTTCCACGGGTCGAATAATATGTATTCATGTTTAAAATAAAATGTCCCTTCTTTTTGAAATATGAATTACTAAAGCATTTTGTAATTATCAGTTAGGCTTGATCCTTTTGGAATTGAAGTCCCTTGTAGCCTGCGGGATGGTTTTTTTTTTTTTTTTTTTTTTGTATTCCCTTGTAAAAGCGAGTCGTTTGACCATGCATGTCTCTTTGTCTTAAAGCTTATTCTTCTTCTTACCTAGGTAGATTTTAAATGCTGATGTTTTGAGAATTAGTTTTCATGATTCAGGAGGTTCTTTTTTTTGCAACGGTATTTAATTAATGCGAGGATTGAACCCATGACCTCATAGTCACGGGCACAACCTTATGCCAATTGAGCTATGCTCGGTTTGGCATTCAGGAGGTTCTTGAGTATGAAAAAGGCTATTTGGCATTTTCTTTGCCATTTGCTGTATTGCAATCATAGCTGTGACTTGTTTATGGAAGAGAAGATAATTATTACTCATTGCTGTCCTATGCGCAGGCTCCATCATTTGTTTTTGTGGATGAAATTGATGCCATTGCAGGAAGGCACGCAAGAAAAGATCCAAGAAGAAGGGCAACTTTTGAAGCTTTGATTGCGCAACTTGATGGCGAGTTAGTGTTTTAATTGAATGCTAGCATATGGATGTGTTTTTCATAATACTTCTTAGGCCATTTGATTCATTCAATATATTCAAGGAATTTATCTTTCAATTTTGCCAGCTTAGGGTTGCATAACAGGAGTGAGCATATAAGATGACCGAAATGGCTGACTATGGTAGCATAACACTAGGCACTAGCATAACATGAACTCAAAAAAAGAAAAAGAAAAAAAAAGCATAACACAAATTGTAAGGTTTGGCTCTAGTAAGCTAGATTTATACCCTCGAACAAAAGGTCAAAGGTTCAAATCTCTATCCCCGCATGTTGTTGAACTCAAAAAAGTTTTATGGGGTGGGGTTCCCTTTACCCTGGCCTCTCGGTTGTTTCTTTTTGTGTTCCGAGTATATAGTGTCTTACAGTTTAGTCCAATTGATATGAGATAGGAATTTCAGTCATATAAATTTAGGGTTTGAAAACATTTTTAGCATTTCCTTCTTTCATTGATTAGTTTTATTGTCTGGTTATAATTAGGAAGGAAAAAACTGGTGTTGATCGGTTCTCACTTAGACAAGCGGTGATATTCATCTGTGCTACTAATAGGCCAGATGAGTTAGACCTTGAATTTGTTCGTTCTGGACGTATTGATCGTCGTTTGTACATAGGCTTACCAGATGCAAAACAGAGAGTGCAAATATTTGGTGTGCACAGTGCTGGAAAGCAACTTGCAGAGGACGTTGATTTTGAGAAGGTAAACTTTGGTTTCTTCTTTTTACAGACTGCTTTGCATTCTTTTGATTTTTCTATCTATGTTTCAAATACACAAAATGAGAAAATTTGTAGTCATTTTTTGTAGGTAAAATTTAATGAAGGATTTAATCATCTCATAAGTGGATTAAATTGTCTATACGGCTTTTCTTTTGAAAAATCATTTTACATGTAGTTTTGCAAAGCTTTTCGTTTCTCTCCATTGAATTATCATTTTTAGTTTAGTCCATTCTATGTCCTCACATCTATTGGAAAATTCAACGTAGCCTCACTCGAAGTCTGTTCAAATATTTACCCTGTTTCTATAAGTTGAATAAGATTAGGTTTCATCAACCTTCAAAATTTTTGCACTATCTTGGAAAGATGATGGAGAAGAAATATAACAATTCTTGAAGAGGAAATAAGAACATTACGATATGATTTGGATACATCTTTTTTTAAAAAAAAAATTGTTGGCATTTGTTACCAGACATGGAAAAGTATCTGTTTTGAGGGAGTGTTAACTTTGAAACTACTTTAAAGAGGTTGTCCTATATTTGAAATACTATTCAGACATTTATGATTGAATGAAGCATAACTGCAGGTAGAATAACAATAAAAACAAATTCAAGGAAAAAATAATAATAATAACTTTTGAAAAACCGTTACCAACATATTTACACTAAAATTTTGATTTTTTTTTTTTGATAGGAAACAGAAACAATTTCATTGATCTATGAAAGAGTGTTACAAAATCAACCTATCCTGTTAATTACAAAAGACACCTCCATTGATTATAGAGGGTAGTAAGATCATAAGAACAAAAAGGAGTGATTAACTTGCTCCAGGATAAAGCTAATAAAGTCGTCGATTCGATGAATCTCCGAGTATCTTTGGATAAGTCCCTAAAGATTCGAGTGTTCCTCTCATTCCAAAGATTCCAAAATAAAGCACGAATAAAATATTAATCCATAAGATCTTCTTTGCTTTCTTGAATGGGTGCCCCAATAGAAGAATGTAAAACAACGAGAGCATATTGTCCGGTCGAGGGAAAGACCAACTGAAAACATCGAGGAGGAAGTTCCAGAACTTTTCAACATATGTGCATTGACTGAAAATGTGGATTTGAGTTTCGTCACTTGCTAAACACATATGACAACAATTTGGGGATAATAAGTGCTTTGGAAGCCTCTTTTGAAGCTTATCATAAGTGTTGATACATGAATGACTAAGCTCCCATATGAAGAACTTTACCTTCTTCGGATATCTTCCAGCCCAAATAATATACTAAAATTTTGATTTGAAAGCATAAAACTGTTTTTGAAGATAGCTCCTAAACAACCCCTCCATTTTTGTAGATTGTCAAGGTGATGTAGTTATGACAGGTTCCATAAAAAAAGATATACTTCTGGCAGGGTGTTGGGGGGAAGAAAAGAACATGGTTACTTTTTAAAATATCCCTGCTTCAGTTCGAAGTAGTATTGCTGATTTGCTTTCTTTGGTTGCTTTATTTGTATCTCGATACTTAATGTTGTATTTCTCGTTAAGGTTCCAATTAGTTTTGGATTTTCACTTACTCATGATCTCCACTGTCTTTTACTCAACAGCTTGTCTTCCGTACAGTTGGTTTTTCTGGAGCAGATATACGAAATCTTGTCAATGAGGCAGCAATAATGTCGGTATGCTATCAATTTTTTCTCTTAATACTATCCTTTTTTTTTTCTTCCGGTTCTGAAGTATATTTCAATAATTTGACAACACCTGGGATGCTTCTTTCTCTTTCTGATTAATGCATCACACGTCAAGAACAGAAGTTTGAGGGAAAACATAAATTACAAAGTTAGACGTGTAAGGTCTTTCCTGTGAAAAGAATGAAATTGAGAATTTTGAGAATAGATGAACCAGCCTAAGTCGGGTTCCCACAAGCAATTAATACAAAAAATGCCTTCTAATTAATAATAAAAAAGGTGTCTTTAAAAAAAAAAGATGTGTAAAGCACTCCAAGAAGAGGTTCTCAACTGTACAGTGTCACAGAAAATTTATTCTTCTTAACGCATTGATTTTAATACTTTTTTCGTTCTTCCCTTGGGTCATTGTGGGTGGAGATGATACCCTTCTGTATTTGTATGTCCTTGGCTGGAATATTTACGTATACCACCCATTATTTTGGGGTACTCTATGGAGTCTCTTGTTTCGTTTTTTACTCTTCCCTATTCCCAAGCTGTGAAATCTGTTTGACTATACTAAATGTCTTTCATTTGATGGTCGCCAAATGGGCCTCTCAGAGCTCATATGAATATTTGCAATCTATTTGGTCATTGCAGCACAATTGCGTTTTTACTTTTTATGCTCCTTGATTCACTTCTTTTTTTTCTTTTCAAGTGTACGAGTGGGTCATCTGTTTGACTATACCTTGCTGTTGTATTGAAAGTTGTCACAAAGTGTGTTTGTTTTTGTTTTTTTTTTTTAATTTATATATGCATTAGCATTTCTCACTTCTTAGCAGACTCTGTTTACTCTTCACTTCTGATGTTTAATTTCGTCTGGATACTAGGTGAGGAAGGGGCACTCCAAGATCAACCAGCAAGACATGGTTGATGTTCTAGATAAACAGTTGCTTGAGGGTATGGGTGTACTTCTCACTGAAGAAGAGCAACAGAAATGTGAAGAAAGAGTATAAATCTCTCTCTCTCTCTCTCTCTTTTTTTTTTTTTTTTTTTTTTTTTTTTCCGGGGTGTGTGTGTGTGTGGTGGGGGTTCTAATGAAGATTAACAGTTCATAGTACCATGGTCATTGTTATTGATAATATTACTTTTTGGTCACTGCACAATAGGTGTCTGTTGAAAAAAGGAGACTGCTGGCTGTACATGAAGCTGGTCATATACTATTAGCTCACTTGTTTCCTCGTTTTGATTGGCATGCCTTTTCTCAGCTTCTACCAGGGGGCAAGGTGAAATTTCTGGCATAAAAATAGAATTTGGATGCCACTTAGTTCCGTTGGACAGATTATCTATTAACATGTTTTTCTTTCAATATTAGGAAACAGCAATTTCTGTTTTCTTCCCTCGAGAAGATATGGTTGACCAAGGTTACACCACCTTTGGTTACATGAAAATGCAAATGGTAGTAGCTCATGGAGGACGCTGTGCCGAACGTCTTATATTTGGTAATGACGTAACTGACGGAGGAAAGGATGACCTAGAGAAAATAACTAAGGTCTGAACTTCTAGTCTTATTTGTAAAAGAATTTGAAAAATTGTTATTATTATCAGATAATAAGAAACAGAACATACTGTCCTGGCTGTTAATACTAAATAAAAATATACAATTATTTTCTTATACACAAGATGCTCTAAACTACTTGCCATAAAAAAGCTGGAATCTGAGTATGTTTTGCTTTGCTCCTAAGTAGTTATCCTAAAATCTGCATTGAAAAGGCGCAATGAAAGAAAATAATGGCTATGATTTTTATCTGAAGTTAAACTTCTTCAGTTACTTATGTTTTCAGATTGCTAGGGAGATGGCAATCAGCCCTCAGAATTCAAGACTTGGGCTTACTGCTTTAACCAAGAGGATTGGGCTGGCGGATCGACCAGATAATCCAGATGGAGAAATGATTAGATATAGGGTAATCTTTTTTCCCTAGTGGTTAAAATGATGGTTCAATAACCTGATACTAATCACTTGACTTTCAATTAACTGGCTTATCTTCTGCCTCTTTCTTGTGTCAGTGGGATGATCCACAAGTGATTCCGGCCAACATGACACTCGAATTGTCTGAGCTGTTTTCCCGGGAGTTGACAAGGGTATGTATAGTTGCTTCAATGTCCATTACTGTATACTAGTGTGTTAAGAAGAGGCACTTGATTTGCATCATTGTATCAATGCAACTCGTATCTGCTCATTGAAATAGTAATCGGAATAGACAAAATATACACAATAGTCCCTAATCTTTTGAAAATCTCATTCCACCCCTGGCCCTAATGTTTTATAAATTCTCAATTAGGTCCTTTGTTAAAGAATTTGTTGAGAAAAAGTTGATTGACCATTCCATTGCATTAATGTTATATTAACATAGTTGAATTGAACACGGACATGCCATTGGGATGCTATTCGAAGGGACCTAATTGAGAATTTTTAATACAGCAAGGGTAAAAATTGAGAATTTTAAAAGATTAAAGACCAAATTGAAAATTGCCTAAAGGATTAGGGACTACGACTATTTGGTATATTTAGTCGTGAAAATACAATAAAACTGAACATCTTGCTAATATGCAAATATTTATGGCAAAAAGTGATTGGAAGATTTACATCCATAATATCATACTTGGAAGTATGCGTACATTTACTAGTTCCGTGGTATAAAATTATCTCCCGAGTCATTAAAAAATAAGGAAAAAGAAAACCCTCGATTTTTCTTCAGAGCTCATCTTTTGATATTTGAAAGATCTATATTTTCTGAAAGTAGAGTACTTTTCTGCAGTATATTGAAGAGACAGAAGAATTGGCGATGAATGGTTTGAGGGAAAACAGGCACATACTGGAAATGATTACTGAGGAACTGCTGGAGAAGTCTAGAATAACTGGATTGGTATGTCAATATCTTCTTTGCTTGCGTCAAACTGTACAGCAATTTTGTTATACATTACAAACTTAAAATAGCAATTTAATTCCAGATTAAAGGATCCCTGATTACTGAAGATGATTAGATGAAAAGGCTACTAGTATCAATTAAACTGTGTTCCCTACTGCCACATGAGCAGAATTATCAGAATCCTGTCCATTTATGCTCTACTATCTTGCAATGGGAACCAATATAGAACAAAATACCTGCTTACAAAGGGGGATTGAGAATGGGGTTTATCAAAAACTATGAAGCTAAATACTGAAAGTTAAAATTATTTTCTTGGCCATTGTTTCTTTTGATTTAATCATTATTTTGTTCGTATTAGTTCTCTGGGCAGCTTTTATTTTCATTTAGTCTTCACTTTTTGAGTTTTTTTTAACTGAAACCATCTTCAAATAATTGAATTTTCATGGTTTCACAAGTTGGACATACCTTATCATTCCCTTTTTTGTTCCCTCTTGTAGGAAGTTGAAGAGAAAATGAAGGGCCTGTCGCCAGCCATGTTCGAGGACTTCATCAAGCCGTTCCAGATAGACTTGGATGCGGTAATTCTTCCTATTTCTATTAACTAAGGGCATGTTTGAGAGTGATTTTGAAATGGTTAAAATCACTTTTGTCATTATCAAAAGCACTCCAAAACATGCACTCGGTCATTCAAAATCTATTTTTTTTATTTGATTTTACTATTTTAAATGTGATTACATACCATTAAATTTGATCTTGAATGATTAATTGCATGTTTTGGAGTGATTTTAAATGTGACAAAAATGATTTTAACAATTTCAAAATCACTCTCAAACCTAGTTTCCCTTTGATCCATTTCCCCACCAGTTGAAATCAATTCCCACTCTATTTACCCCTCGGGTATGATGAGGTTTTCAGGGCACCACCCAAGCAAAATAATTAGAAAACAAAGATAACTGTAACAGTAGAGAAAACAAAAATATACTGATATCCATTTCTGTTGCAAACAAAAGTATGATGTTAATTGTAAGGGTTAAGTCAATTTTGAGTTGGATTTTTGTGTAGGAGGGAGCACTGCCTCATAAGGATAAACTGCGGTACCGACCTCTCGAAATATACCCCGCACCGCTGCACAGATGTTGAAGGGACTATATCAGTTGTTGCTATTGGTTGGTTTGATGATGCTGGATGCAGTCATGAGCCAAGGAGGAGCTAAGCAGAGGCCCCTGGTTTACTCATAATTGAACATCTCAAATGATTGTATGGCGCATCAGCCTCGACAAGAGGGCGTCGCCCTCGTCCTCGGCATAATAAGAGAAAATCAAATGTCAACCTCCTTAAGTATTCTTGGCTGAAGCATATAGCTTAGCTATGAGATTTACATCTTTGTGTTGTATTATTTAACTATTCTAATGTACAAGTAAGATGCCTGCCAATAGTGCAATCAACATGTTTCATGAGTATAAAATATGCCATATATCGACAAATATTTCGAAAAAAATCACGAATATCACACAAACTTGGAAAAATATTTTGAGAACAAGTTTTGTTGTCATAAATTACTATTTTTTTTTTTGCAAAGAGATTTAATTAATGTGGGATAGGGGGATTGAATATCTGACCAATTTCTGACCTCTTAGTTAAGAGCACAATTTTATGTCAATTGAGCTATGTTCGGTTTGACCATAAACTACTATAGGTAAAGTTATCAATAATTAAAAGTCAAATATATGCATTAATATAATAATAGGTAAAAAATACACCTGAACTTTAAAAAATACTCTTAACTATGAAAAACGTTTAAAAAATGTCTCTATAGTTAACAACACACAAAAATCTAATTTGGATGGTTAAATTTGAATTGTACTCGTGTAACATGAAAACGTTACGCCCAAGGTATTAAAAAATCATGAAATTCATATTTTCGTTTTCATGATTTTTTTTAACACCTCCGATGTCCACATTTTTTTTTTCTTTATGTCACGAGTACAAGTTAGCATTTAAGCGTTCATGTTATAATTTTGTGTAGGTTGTTAACGTTGAAAGTATTTTTGAAACATTTTTCATAATTCAAAATTATTTGTGAAAAAAATTAGAAGTTCAGGATTATTTTGAAACATTTTTGTCATGTCATCATTAATAATTTTTGAAACTTTGGAAAGTTTGGGTTATTTTTTAAACAGGAGTATGATATTTTTGTCATAATTGAGTGATATTTTTATTTTTTGATAATTTAGCATTTTTATTTTTTTGAGAAAAGCATTTTTAAAACTGCAAACATGACTCTAACGATTATTAAACTTTGCCCTAATTGAAGGGATAATTGAAGGGATCTGGGCGCCAAAGCCTTCAGACAGTAGAAGGTAGAACAAATAAAGAAACTAATTGGCAGTGAAGCAATCAAATTTTGCTGCAATTTTTCCAAAGCTTGAATTGTTCTTCATCAGCTCTGATTCCATGGATCAAGAAGTAACAATCGACGAGAATTTCCTACTTTTCTCAAAATCCCATCTCAAAAGCCTTAAACCTCCCCTAAACCCTACCGCCGCCGTCGAGATCATTGCTCCGAAGATTCCTATTCAGATTGAGAAATCCACAGAACTCACCACTGAATCCACCAGCAATCTCACATTTGCCGACCTCGGCTTGTCGGAATGGATTGTTCGGACCTGCAAAGAATTGGCTATGAAGAAGCCAACGGCGGTTCAAACCCACTGCATCCCGAAGATTCTGGCTGGCCTCGACGTGCTTGGTATTGCCCAAACTGGAAGTGGGAAGACTGCTGCGTTTGCGTTGCCGATTCTTCAACGCCTTTCCGAGATTTCTTTTGGCGTCTTCGCGCTGGTGGTCACTCCCACTAGGGAATTGGCCTTTCAATTGGCTGAGCAGTTTAGGGCACTCGGTTCTTGCTTGAATTTGCGGTGCTCTGTGGTTGTTGGAGGGATGGATATGTTGACCCAGACGCAGACTTTGTTGAAGAGGCCTCACGTTGTAATTGCGACACCGGGGAGGATTAAGGTATTGCTGGAGAATAATCCTGATGTTCTTGCCGTCTTCTCGAAGACTAAGGTTCGTTCTTCGTTCCTTTCTGTTATTCAAGTAGTACTGCTTAATTTGAATTTGATGAGTATTGAGGGGTCAGAGGATTAATGGGTACAGGGTTCCTAATAGAAATGCCATATATTATTGTTGGTAACTAGAATGAAAGGAAGCGATTGTTTCAAAGTGGTTAAGTTATGTATATTTTTCTTTTATAAGAAAGGACCACATATGACATAACATTGCAAAGGTGGCTTCTTTTTTTCATGTGTGAAGAAGCTTGTCTTGTTCGTATTGTTCAAGTTCTCATAGCTGGGTAAGCCCATGGCTATTTAGAATATGAGATACTCTGCATATATATGCCAAACACCTCATGTTCTTGACTTCTTAATGATCTTTTTACACTTCAGTTCCTAGTTTTGGATGAAGCAGATAGAGTATTGGATGTCGGCTTTGAAGAGGAATTGAAAGTAATCTTTCAAAGCTTGCCACGTAACCGTCAAACTCTATTATTCTCTGCAACAATGACAAAGGATCTGGAAACACTGCTTGAGCTTTCTGCAAACAAGGCTTACTTTTACGAGGCTTATGAAGGCTTCAAGACAGTTGAAATGCTTAAGCAGCAATATGTTTTCATTCCAAAGAATGTGAAGGATGTTTATCTACTACATATTTTGTCTAAAATGGAAGACATGGGAATTCGATCAGCAATCATATTTGTGCAAACTTGCAAGTATGGCTTCTTTTTGGCCTTCACCTCTCCTTGTTCTCTCTCTCACCCACACACACATTAACATAGGTCTTAATTAACTTCCTTAGGTGTTCAGTGTGCGTGTTCTTCAAACTTTCACGTCTAATTGACTTAGTATTTTAAATTCTTTAATCCATTGGTTTCTTTCTCTGCTCTATCTAAAGCTGGCGTTTATTATTTCTTTCAACCATCTGCAGAAGTTGTCACCATTTAGGGTTGTTACTTGAAGAACTTGATCAGAATGTGGCAGCATTGCATTCATTCAAGTCACAGTCTGAGAGGCTTTCTGCACTCTATCGATTCAAATCAGGACAAGTTCCTGTACTGCTTGCAACTGATGTTGCTAGTCGGGGTTTGGACATTCCAACAGTTGATCTTGTTATCAACTATGATATTCCAAGGTTGGCTTGTGATTTCTCGTGCTTAAGTTGTAGTGTTCCTAGAATGTCCGTGACATAAATATAATAACATTTTAATTCAGGTTTCCAAGAGATTATGTTCACCGAGTGGGACGTACTGCACGTGCAGGCAGAGGAGGATTGGCCATGAGCTTTATTACCCAGGTGAATGCTACTAATGTGGTGGATAATTGTAACATTTTGATTCGATATGTTTCTTGTAGATGAGTTCAGCATCAAATGTTAAAAAGTTTCTTATATAGTGAATGATGATTTTGTTATCAGTAAGCTGCATTATATTATAATATTTTATGATAGTTCTAGCTATTTCTTCCAACTCTACAGTCTACATTCTCCAATTTACCGAAGGATATATTTTTTTTTTCAAAGATGGATTTGTAATTAATATTATATGATTATACATGCAGGAAAGTCGTAAGTTGCTAATGTTTTTGTTTTCATCTCTTCAAGCAAGTGTTTTTCCTGAGATTTATTTGGGTTTTCTTACTTTTGATAAACATCAATTTGGTTTGCAGAATGATGTGGGGCTTATTCATGAAATAGAGGCCAATCTTGGAAAGAAATTGGAGAATTTTGAATGCAAGGAGAATGAGGTGCTTGAGAATATTACAAAAGTAAGTTTCGGATGCTTGGGCCTTTCTTTTTTCTCTCTGTTTTCCCCAATGCAAAAAAAAACTTTGATTGTAGGAAATGAATCTGTGAGTGTATTTTATGCTGTTTGCCGATGGAACTTCCTAACTCATCTCGTCAGTGTTGATAACTTCTGAGTCGGACTCCTTTTCCTTTAAAATTGGAAATAAAACATGTCGACTCCACTTCTCTCTCTTAACACAAGCTGAATTGATGTTGAGGGAAAAATAATTTTCCGCACTCTAATCGGAAGAAAGGGAAGTTTTGTGGTAGGCTGGGGGGTTTATGGGGGGAAAGAATTAATAGGACCATCAGAGGGATCGAAAGGGAGCCTAGTGTTATTGGGTCTCTTCTTAGGTTTTACGTTTCTTTGTGGGCGCCGGTGACGCAGTTATTTTGTAATTATTCTATAGGTCTTATTTTGCTTGACTGGAGTTTGAAACCTTTATGGTGACCCTTTTGTGAGCCTGATTTTTTTGGATGCCCTTGTATTCTTTCATTTTTTCTTTCAGTTTGGTTCTTTATCAAGAAAAAATTGGTACATCATGTAGTAGTCAAACTGAGCATAGCTCAACTGGTATAAAACATGTGTCATCGACCAAGAGGTCAGAGGTTCGAGTCTCCCCATCTCCCACTTAGTGTGGAGCTCAAAAATTGATACATCATGGAGTTCTTACCACGAGAGTTCTTATCTTGTAACTCTATGCATGATAACATCTGTTTTTTGATGGATCTATCTCCCTCGAGGCAGTGTTACAGTGTATTGGGCTGAATCATGTCAGTAATGGCTGTTTGGAATTAATTGTCATAATCTGATAAGCCTAGAAAAACTTGTTTCAGTCTAAAGCTTATGAATTTTCTTAGCCTCTCTAGTTGTATCAGTCATTTTACAGCTCAAATAGCAATAATGTATGATGGTGGGGACTCTGCTTGAGCTGTGTTCTAGTGTACTGGGCTGAAACCATCATACATTATTGCTATTTGAGCTGCTCTCAACCCCTGTTATGCATGAAATGACTATTAAGTAGTTTATGAACTTCATATCGTCCGGGCTATAGTCAGAAGATTTTATATTTCTTGTCAGCATATCAAAAGTGAAGTGAGTTTAATTCAGTTTGCAACGTTTGTACGCAGGTTTACAAGGCCAGACGTGTGGCGGAAATGAAAATGATGGATGATGGATTTGAGGAGAAAGTGAAAGAACGAAAGAAACAGAAATTGAAAACATTGACAGAGAAAGGATTATTCAAGAAGAGTCGCAAAAGGAGAAGAAAAGAAAAAACTGCCAAGTAGTAAAATATGTAATTTTGATATTGCTTAAATTTAAGATTACATGTGTAATTATTTCCCAGCGGCTTAGCGTGTTTTGGCTCTTTGCCAATGAAGATTCCATATTAAAAAGAAGGAATATTGGTATTCTTTGGGAGAGCGAGATTGTTCTTTTCACTCACATATGATATATATTTTTTCTTTTATAATTTCTTTTCTCAAGTAGAAAGTGAGAATATTTCTAAGGTTTATGGCTTTAGTTTTTTGTGGATTGAATGATAGAGAACGAAATAGTTAATGAATATCATCTCCGTTGAAATGTTTTTAACTAAAATTGACTTAGTAAGTCAATTATCTAGTTCAATCAATCAAAGCATTTTTTTTTTTTTTTTTTTTTTTTTATAGTTTAAATACTATTTTGGTAGTTATATTTTCAGCTTTTGTTTATTTGTTCATGTACTTTCATTATGTCTATTTTAATCTCTCTATTTTCGCTATTTTTTTTCAAAATAATTCTAAACAATTTTAAAATGTGTTTTAGTCTAAGTCCTGTACTTTTTAAAAATCAGTCCAAGTCAAAAGTGATTTTTAAAAGTGATCATTTTAGTTCATTCGTATAACACAGCTGAAAAATTGATAAAAATGAAGGCTCAAGATAGATGTTTTTGAAAATATTGGAACTAAAATATAAAAATGTGGAAGTACATTCTATATAGACTTAAATACCAAGATCAAAATAGTATTTAAACATTCTTTTAACAATTCATGATGTATCGACTAGTGATCAAGAGGTCTTAGGTTCAATCCCTACCCTCACATGTTGTCAAAAAAAAAAAAAAAATCCATAGTTTATAAATGTTAATAATTTTTTGAGAAAAGGAATTTTCATAGAAAAAAGAATTTGTAATTCACTATTAGGAAAACTGTATAGAAAGTAAACGAGAGGAAAATGTAAGATTTGTTGGGGGAAATGAGAGAATAAAAAGACTTTGAGCAGTTCAAATCTTAATAAACTTTTTTTTTTGAGGTAAATTATAAACTCCCGTTTACAAGTGGAATTCATAGACTTGTAAGAGATGAATTATAAACTCCCGTTTATATATATATATATATATGAAAATGTGAAAATTCGAACATCAAACCATTTTACAGCTGATGAAGTTTTTTTTTTTTTTTTTTTGACAACTCGGCTGATGAAGATTGAAACTTCAAAAGTTGAGATTTAAATAATAGACTGACGAAGCCAACCTGAACACAGTTTAATAGCAATTGAGTAATTGAATTTAAAACTCCCGAATAAATAAATAGGAGAGAACAAGAAATCAAATAAAAATAGAAAAAAATTTAAATACTAAAACTACATATAATCCAAGGCAGAGGAGAGAACAAGAAACTTGGAATGAGTTGTAATTTATATTTATTTTTAATCAACATTGCTATAAAAAAAACACAATTTTAAACTTAATGTGGAATATAAAATTTGCCTTATCATTGTAAAATGCGACTTAACATATGCTAAAAGTAATCTCTAATATTTCACACATTTAAACCAACAAAAAAGGAAATGAAAAAAAAAAAGAAAAGAAAAAGAGCTGCATGATTCAACTTTCAAGCAAGAAGATGAACGGCCCGAAACCAGGAACTAACTAGGTTGGAAAATGAATGGCAGCAGAAATGCCCTAACTATCTTTGATCAGTTTTTGTATCAAACTATAATAAAGAATTTATATTTAAGGTTCAATAGTAGTATATTTCACACCAAAACATATATCTACCTTCTATTGACAAAAATACACACAATCTTCAAGACTGTAGAATAGAATGAACAAATATATATATATATAAGAAACCATGTAAATAACTCAACAATCCATTTGAAACATTATGATTTATGACCTTGGTATTTTGGGACCTTGTGCTTTTGTTTGGCCAGCAGCTGTTGACATAACACGCAGGCGCCCTGCAACTTCTGTGAAGCATGGCCTATCTGCAGGATTTGGCGCCCAGCAATGTTCCATCAACCTTCTCCACTCGGAATCGCAGTAACTCGGAATGGTTGGTCTCAATGTGT
The DNA here is from genome assembly GCA_028017165.1 of Herpetospermum pedunculosum. Lineage (NCBI taxonomy): Eukaryota > Viridiplantae > Streptophyta > Magnoliopsida > Cucurbitales > Cucurbitaceae > Herpetospermum > Herpetospermum pedunculosum. The sequence goes on along the minus strand of CM051529.1, from coordinate 5,745,927 downwards.
TATTCACAATACCCCCTGCATATAAAGGAGTGATATCTTCAGATTGACGAAAAAATCACTCATATTAACCAGCTGTAGTTACAAAATATCTTTGTATGTAAAAAAATCCACCAAGAGACCGTATTTTGTACAGAATTACAAAAAAAATCAAAGCATAAAGGCTTATCTTCAAACTAGGTCTGGGTTGGAATGACTTTCTAAATGTTAAACCCTAAACATTTTTAAGAACTTAAAAAATCATTTCATACAGACCCTAAGATGTTGATAACCAATTTTTTTTGGATAAGGTTGATGATAACCAAAATTTAGTTTGATTTATGATGTCATGTAAAGTTATAGATCCCAATCAATACTTTTTTTTTACACGAGTATCCAGATCAGTTTGCGCGCACCTCAACTAATCTCACGGGACAACCGTCTGACCCTACTACATTTGGTTGTCAAAGAAACTCGTAGGATATTTAATCCTAGGTAGGTGGCCACCATGGTTTGAACCCATTACCTCTAAACCCATTATTATTTTTCAAGGCCCTTATTGACCACTAGGCCAACCCATCTAAAGATTTATCCTAATGGGTATGTTAGGACACCGCCTAACGGGATCAAGAACTTCAATGTATTGATATGAAAAGATATATGAATTACAAGATTACAAGTGATTATAGGTACTTGCACCCTCCCATCTTGAGAACTATCTCAAGCCTTAGTCTACTTAACCAATTCCCTCCCTCCTCTAATCTCACTCCCTCTATTTATAACCATATACTCTAACTAACTTCCTAAGTAATTATCCTATATGCCCTTACTACTAATATATTAATATTGCCCATATACCCCTAACTAGGGTCCTGTCCTCTAATCTCACTCCCTCTATTTATAACCATATACTCTAACTAACTTCCTAAGTAATTATCCTATATGCCCTTACTACTAATATACTAATATTGCCCATATACCCCTAACTAGGGTCCTCACAGGGTACCTCTCCTTTTTTTGTTTGATACATAAGAGATGAAGAGAAGAAAGGCTCAGCATGTCCATGAATCAACATGGTGATAGTATTTTAACTTGCAAAACAAGTTAAAAAGTTAAGATATTCTTACCTATGATAGCCCCATAATGCATGTTGGCATATGGTTCCTCTCCTGTGAGAATCTCCCATAAGACGATGCCGAAAGAGAAAACATCAACCTGTATATCAAATGGCTTTTTGTCAATTGGACAGTCCCTTTAGAGTTTTGCATCCGTATCATTTCAATGCATCAACCAACTACAATGATAGTTTCGGAACACCTCATATAATATATGTGTGCGCGTCCATGTGTATAATATATAGAGAGAGTTATGTTTATTGTATTCCCACACAATACAAGCGTTTTAAATTTGAAACTAAATCATGCAAACTAACTAATGACACATGTACATTACCTTCTCAGAAACCTTATTGCTGCTACCATTTAGTAGCTCAGGTGCCATCCATGGTAGGGTTCCTCTTACACCGCCAGAAACCAAGGTATCTCGCTTGATCTTTGAGAGGCCAAAATCAGCAACCTGAAATAGAAGGTGACTCACGCATAGAAAAAAAATATATATCTTTAAATGGATAGACCATGATAGCATAAACACCCTCGGATTACCTTGCAAATTGGTCTTTGAGAGTCTTTTAAGTTCACAAGCAAATTGTCACATTTCAAATCAAAATGGACAATACTTTTCGAGTGTAAATATTCCATTCCGAATGCTGCATCCATAGCAATTATTAGCCTCTTACGTCGATCAAGATGCCTGCAAGTTCAAAATTTGTAAAATGGGAAAAGTAGTGAGGAAAATAAACATGAGCATAAATCAAAGTTTATCTCTTTAAAACTATCGATTTAGTCACTGAATTAATGTTGGTTTATATCTGGATGGATCCCAAAATATACTGAACTCAAAACCAGAAAGCAACATCTAGGGTCTTACTTATCCTTGGAAAGCAAAACATGTCGAAGGGAACCATTAACCATGTACTCTGTAACAGTAGCTAATGTTCCACCAGGACCATCTTGCACAACACCATAAAACGCAACCACGTTGGGATGGTGAAGTTTTGAAAGAATGTCGGCTTCCCTCCAGAACTCTACAGTCTATAAGGGAAAAAATGTAAATGATGCTGTTAACCGTTAAAAGCAACCCAAATAGAAATCATCAATATTCCCACGATTATAGCAAAAACAACACCATGACACAGCATCATAATGTCTTAATTTTTTCCCCAATAAATGCTAGGAACTAATGATGTGTTGAAAAATGTCAGAAATAATAGTAATAGTAATCACAACAACAATAATGCAGCAGAAACAAACAGCTCAAACCAATTAGAATTACCAATCTCTCTAGCTCTGACGATCGACCCATGAAGCAGGTTTTCTTTATTCTCTTAATAGCAACATCAGTTCCCCTCCACTTTCCATGATAGACAGTGCCGAAAGTACCAGAACCCAATTCCTTTAACTCTTCAAGATCATCGTTCTTTATGATCTAATATGTGCACGCAGAAGGTAAGCGAAGTGCAAAGATAATATGGATTATGAAAGAACAAGGGGGTAATAAACATAAGCCAGTCTATCTGAAATTGATCTTCTGTTCAAATTAAGCAACCAGAGGGGTTTTTTTTTTCTTTTGCCGAGCTTTCATTGAGAAAAAAAATGAAAGAATACTAGGGCAAACAAAAAAACAAGCCCCAAAGAGGGAACCCCATTAAAGGAAGGGGCTTCAATGAAGCAAAATAGTGTTCAATGAATAATTAGGAAGCAGATGACTTTACAGTGTAGAGATTAAAGGGGTAGAAGAAGTGATTTACAGCCAGAAAAAGAGGATATCATATTTTAAATAGCATTAAAGAACCATACCTGTAATGTATTAGGATCAAAAATTCCCAAAGAAGGATCGTGAGGAGGTAAGCCACTGCCCTTAGGTTCTACCTTAACATCCTGCCAGGAGGATAAATTTTTAGTTAAAAATCATCCCAGTTTATGAGTCAATTTTCTAATAAAAACAAAGGAATTATAGACCTATAGTAAAAACTGAAGTGTACCTCATGCCCAACATCTAATGTATTCAGGTTTTCCATCATAGCATCAAATTGTGAACTATCAATGGCATTCAATTGGGAATGATCAAAACGTGAAAGAAAATCGGTGGTGTCATTTCTACTTGCACTATGTGACACTTTCTGGTCATCACCGAAATTGAGCTGGGAATCTTCATGAATTATGGTTGTTAAAGGTGTAAAATCATCTCCAACAGTCTTAGGAGCAGAAGGAAAACCAATGTGATCTTGGTCAATAAGAGAAACATCATTTTGAACAAACTTTTCTTGTGCCAAATTATGGAAATATGCCCAGGGCTTACGTTCATGATTTTCCACATTAAGACTCAAACCAGTGCCATCTTTGTGCAGTTGGCTGCTAATATCTAATGAATCCTCAGAAGCTTTTGAGAATATATCAGATAAGAAATCGCGAGAAAATCGATCATCAATATCTATAACAATGTCTCCTTGCACTGGTTTGGAAACATTACCCGCAGATGCTTTTTCAGTAACATTGTTAATTAAACCTTCTTCCTTAGAAGCTAACTGAGATTGCTCAAGACCCAATGCAGGTAATTCTGATTCAGGTCCACATAATTTAAAACCTGCCAGTTTCTCATTGTTATTCACAGGGCAGTTTAGCTCCTTACCAGCCTTAACAACCCCATCTACTTTTGAATCATGTGTAACTTCAAAGTTGTTCTGTAACTTCAACTCAGCGTCACCATCTTGTGAAATATTCCAATTCCTTCCGCTAACTGCTTCATTAATATTTCTGCCATCTTGAATTTGGGAAAGCTCATCATTCCTGACTTTAGTGGCAGCATGTGATGGTTTTTCCATGGGAATGGAATTTTCAGCTTCGCAATTACTGCTATCTTGCAATTTGACAATGGATTTTGGAATCTGGTCCTGGTCAGACTGTGAATGAGATATTAGAAACTGGGAAACATGCGTATCATCAGACTTTGATAACCGATTCAGTAACTCCTCCTGCCCCCTAGGAATTCTTTCAGAGCAATACACTCTTTGTGAAACTGGAGGCTCAAGGAGACTCAAATCAACGATGTTTGATTCACTGTCCATATAAGCATGAGTATATGCATTCGATGGCAAGTTATAAATCATGTTATCCATATCACCAGAAACTACAGGATTTCCAGAAACGGACATTGAAGAAAGTCCTTCAGAACCCTGGAGCTCCTCATACTTGGGGGTTAAGAAGGGAGACTCACCTTGTGCCATGGAGACCGGTGTTGATTTTTTATCCGAAGTATTATAACTCATTGGATTGCCATCAAACAAATGAGAAGGATTTGAGGAGCAGCCACTTACAGGATGAATCTCTTTCTCAAATGAATCATTTAACCTACCTTTCAACTGTGTTGATGGTATCTCTGGATATTGTCCTTGAGGCACATGAACAACTCCCTGCCGATTTACAAGTTCGTGACCTTGGTGAATTTCCCTAGGTTCATGTTTCATCATCTGTTCATGATAAGTCTGTACAAAGGTTTCATAAGCATTGGAGGTATTTGCCCGAACAGGTTGTGAAGACTGCAAGGATGATGAGGCAATATTACCAGTTAATGCTGATGTATTGACACCAACCAAGTCCCTAACAACTGTACCCCTTTCAATGCTCTGTCCATAAACCTCGTCCAGGTTAATGGCAGAAGAACTTACTAAGCCATGCCGGTTTGAGTTTTTTCTAGTACCACTGTCCATGCCATTGACTGCGACAACATACTGGATCTCAGATTCATTATCCACATTACCCATAGAAAACTGCCCTTCATCCAAATCACTCATTGAAAACAGAAAAATTCTAAGTTTTTTGGATCCTTTTCCATCTTTGAATTCATTACACTCTTCCATCATATTCTGGAGATCCTCATCAGAAGAAACTGAAACCAATGCATCAAGGTCCTCACCGGGAAGCTGATATTTAATTGCATATGTTTCATTATAGATTGATGATGTTTTCTGCATAAGCTCCTGCCAAGTGATGTCCTTTTTTATCCGAATGATGCGTGTTTCACCCCCAACATATCTCAACTTACTATCACTTGGACGAGGAAAAATTTTCCCACCAAAACTGCAGAGGACTTTCATCTTTGCTGATGAGCTATCAGAGGTTCCAGATGAAGCATAGCCATGACCAATTCCACGACCACTATCAAATCTTGATGGCTCGCGTGATTTGTGATGAGCTGATCCATGGTTATTTCTGTCTCCATGTAATAAAGAGTTTTTTCGCTCAAAATCTTTTGACCCTTTTTCCATTGAAGTAATCATTGAAATATCTGATCCACACTCAGACCCAGTATGACTAAGACCTAAAATTCCTTTTAGATCCATATAAGCCGATGCACAACTAGGGTCACTAACCGAGTCCGGAATGACTGGTTTCTGGGAATTTGTTCGGTCACGCATAAACTCAAAAGCAAACTCCTCACCTGTCTGTATGGAGAAATTAAGGACAGGCTTAACCTCTGACATCCTAAGGTCCATGGTTCTTCCATCACTTTGCATCTTAACAATGCTCACAGGGTCCCCTATGGATGATTTAGATGCAGGTTGGAGTTCCCCAAATCCATATTGCATGGAAGTGCACTGGAACTGGTCATTTCTTGACTGTTCCATTTCATCGTGTTTTGATAACTTTATGGTTAACTCGGCCAAACTTGAACTAGCTCCAGCAGTCAGAAGCCAGTAGGGAAAAGCTGCTTGAAAATCAGATTGCTAGCTCTAGAATACCAGGAGGGGGAATGCATATTAAAAAACCATCAGAAATAGTACAAACTATCAAAATGAGCTGAAGCACATTGATTTGCAAACAATAGGTTTTCATATGGAAAAGAATTGAAGTTTCCAGATATGATCTCATACATATATGTAACCTCCTCACTCCAACCAATGAAGTACAGACACAGACACGAAGAAGACACAACATAGACAACGTCACAATAATATATATATATATATATATATATATGACTGTTTAATTTTAACATTTTTTTTAGTTTATAATATTTTCATATGAATGACAATGTAAAAGAGAAGTAAGGACATGAGCAATATTTCAAGAGATCAAAGAAACTAGTTACCTATTTCAAATTGCCTTAAATTTAAATATTTGAAAAACATCTTATAAAATAGAAAATTTAGGGTCAATCATGCTTGTGCATTAAATGCTTAAAAAAAAACAAGTTCGATGTTTTTTTAGTATTTCTCCCTTCTTCTTTTTACACACACCAATTTTTCAAAATAGATCAAACATCAAGACTTAAGTGTTAGACACATGTCCTAGTATTGAAGAATTTGAATGTCTGATAGGGTCGAGCAAAAACCTGCTACCAAACTTTTGTTTTTGTGATTCATAGACTCAAAAACAATCGATTTTCTAGAACTTGTTAATCCACACAGTAATTCATTATTCCATATATTACTTTGCATTCTTTATTTCCTTCATCTGATTAAAGTCGAACAAAAACTTAAGATCTGTACAATCAGAGCCAAGTCAATCCGTTAAAACAAAACACAATAGTCTTGAGTAGTAAACACAAAAGAACCAGACAACCAAGAGGTCGAATAATTGTTTATATGATCCAAGAAATTCCATCATTTCATACTGTATATTTTACGATCACGAGCAGTCCATTAGGTTTTTCAATAGAATTCAGATGCATCGAACCCAAACCCGAATTACAACACCACACACATTAAACGAACATAAATTTCACAACAATGAAAGTACTGTCAATCTAAACAACATCAGATCAAGCAAAAATCATCAAAAGTTCAATCAGATCCAGAAAAAAGAATAGAAACGTATTGAATCGGAGTACCTGATGAATTTGCAGAGCAAACCACGGAAGAAACACCATATCTCAAACCTCCCGAGAAGGATTTAGTACTAAGAAATAGTACTGCCTCCACGAGAAGCTCGTCAAACTAAATTTCCTCGACTTTCCCTCACTTCACTCACTCTTTCCAACACGTTCAGCCTTCGATTCGAGACAATGAACAAAAAAATTGAAAAAAAAACGAAAAAAAAACGAAATTAAGAGACCTTGTTCTTCAGTTTTCTTCTTCAATCAACAGATTTGAATCGCTTTTTCGCTTTGATAATATAAAAAATCGTAAGCTCGATCTTCAGGCTGCTGTATAACTCGAAATTTTCCCTTTCATTTCTTACGAATTAGCGCAGTTGCGAATAAAATATTCTTCGCCAACAGTCAAACGATCTTCCGAAAATGCCCCTACTGTAACTTCTTTTTTACATGAATGCCATTATATTTTCAAACTGTTTTCCGCGTTGACTATTTTCTTTACAATATTTCACTCTAAGCAACTGCCCTGCCCCCTCCACGTTGGCTTCATTGCACGTGATTTGCGCCACGTGGCATTACTGAAACCGGACGATTATTTTTAAAAGATCTGAGTGGCCCTTTAGTGGGATCCAGTGGTGCGGTAATATTTCTATCGTGGATTTGAGCACATTGGATAATTACTCGCCCTCACTATCCACGAATGATTTGGCTCCACGTGGCACTTGCATACATATGGAAAGTTGATTTTTTTTTTCTTCAAGGCCACGGAAATCATACATGAAATACGAAACTATGGACGGGAAATATTTAAATACTTGTGCCACTTATTTATTATTATTAACTTTTCTTTTTATTTATTTATTTATTTAATGAATGCAGGAATGAACCAAAAACTTTTAATCACCATCACAACCTTATGTCAATTGAAATATATTCGTTTTTTAGTACTGGTGCCACTTAGAAATATTAAATGCATTATTATCGAACATATTTTAAATATGATTAGCGTTCAAATTTGTTTTAAAATATTTTATTACAATTATCTAATTTTTTATCAAAGAATTTTTCAGAAATGTACTTTTCAAATATATATATATATGTGTACTTTCCATTTTGTTTATTTCAATCCATTTGCTTTCAAAATGTATTAACATTGTATTTTTTTAAATTAACACTGACATATTATGTACCTTCACAAAAACCTCAGCGAATGAGTTGTGTTACAATAAAAATAGACCAAATTTGAAATTATAAAACTGAAAATGAAATTATAATTTATTTTATAAACTTAAAAAACAAATGTTATGGAACAGTTGCGTTGTGATAGAGAAATAACTCAGAGATGGAAGAGTTCAATTAAATTAAGCAACCTGTGCACGAAGGCATTGCACCAGGTGGATCCATTAACCATTTATTTATACATTGCTTTGGACTTCAAATTTAATGATTAATTACAAAAACCAATATATCTTATTTATCTCTTTTTTATTTGGACCGCGAAATTTATTTTGAATACAAAAACCAACAAATATATATTTATCTCAATTTTATTTGAACCAATAGATTTATTTCGACCATTTTTAGTAGCTTAAATTACAAATTCAGTCCATTTAACTTTTAAGGTTTAATCTGTTTAACCTCTAAAATTTTAAAAATATTTAATATCTCAATAAATTTTTTTAATCGTGTCTAATAAATATCTAGATTTTACAAATATCTAAAAAAAATTATTGAAGTTTCAATTTTATGTTAAATATATTTTTGATATATTTGAAATTTCTAAAAATTAACTAATGTATCGAACAACCACTTGGTGCAGTGGGTGAGCGCTTCGCCTAAGATAGCAGAGAGTGGGGGTTCGATTCTGCCCTAGGGCAGATTTTCATAAAAATTATCAAACAACCACTTGGTGCAACGGGTGAGTGAGCGCATCACCTAGATAGCCAGAGTGGGGGTTGATTGATTCTGCACCGTGCAAACGGGGCATGTATGATTTAAAATATTTAACTGCATTATATACCGCCCATAGAGGCAAATTTTTTTGCCAAACCGAGCATAGCTCAATTGGCATAGGATTGTGCCGGTGACTAAAAGGTCATGGGTTCAATCCCCGCATTAATTAAACTACCGTTGCAAAAAAAAAAAAATTAACTAATGTCCTATACATAAAATTGGACCCTAAAAATTTAATTTCATATTTAGTAATTCGTAAATTTAAAAAATATTAAATAGGTCAAGAACTTTATTAGATGCATAATTGAAAACTCAGGGATCTATTAACACAAACTTAAAAGTTTCAAGATTTATGTCAAATCGAGCATAGCTCAATTGACATAAAGTTGTGTCTTAACTAAAATGTCAGGATCAATCTTCCACTCGTAATAATTAAATATTTTTACAAAAAAAAAATTTTTTTTAAGATTTATTATACACTTTTTAAGTTCGCAAAGTAAATAGATAGTAGATACAAACGTGAAAGTTGATAGGTCTATTAATTTCCTTTTAGAGTTTAGAAATTCATCCGTGCAAAATTAAAGCTGTTTTTTTTAATAATATTGTAATTTTTTTAAAAAATTTATAAAAATATGGTAGGTTTGAAAGTATTTTCAAAAGACGACCTCTCACGCGAGTAAATGTAGTCTTTTGAAGAGACGGTCTTACTCTACGTTCTTTTCATTAAAAAATTGATATTTTTTTAACTAGATATTCAAAATTTTCAAAAAATGTATGGTTGAAAAGCTGACAAAGAGAGCTTCAATTTGATATCTGGTTTCACTATTTTTTAAGTTGTGTATCAAAAGATAAAGATCATCGAAGTTTTACCATAGTTTTGCAAAGTTCAGAACTGGAGATTCTTTTGAGGAGTGCATTAAAAAATTGATATATTTTTACGTGGATATTCCAAAACTTCGAAAAGGGTATTGTAATTTGATACCTGGTTTTACTATTTATGGAGTTGTGTATCAAAAGATATATATCGTTGGAGTTTTGAAAACTTCACTAAACCCGAAACTGAAGATATGATTGAAAACTTCAAAACTGTAGCTAAACTTCGAGGATATGTATCTTTTGATACACTACTTTACAAATAGTCAAACCAGATATCAAATTGAAGCTCTCTGTGTTAGCTTTCCAACCGTATTTTTTTCGAAATTTTTGAATATCTTGGTAAAAAGATATAAATTTTTTAATGCACTCGTCAAAATAATCTTTAGCTCTGAAATTTGCAGAACCTATAGTCAACCATGATCTTTATCTTTTGATACACAACTCCAAAAATAGTGAAAACAGGTATCAAATTGAAGCTTTAATCATACCTTTTTCGAAATTTTTGAATATCTGGGTAAAAATATATCAAATTTTTTTAACGAAAGGAACATAGGTGCCGAAGAAGATTGTCTTTTGAAAATACGATCTTCATCCATGTGGAGCACGATCGTCTTTTCAAAATATGACATTTGCTCGCGTGTAAATGTCATATTTTAAAAAGACGATCTCCCTTTAAAACAACATTATTATTTATTTTATTATTTTTTTTTTTTTAAGAAAAATTATTAGAAGTATCAACCGCCACAAGTGAGGGCATAATCAAAGTTGCCACAAGGGCTTACATATAGTCAGAATCTAAACAAGCTAAATTAACCAACCAATTGGGATAACAATTTTCCCAAAGAACAGAAGAGGAAGAAGCAAAAGATGCAATAACACCAGCCAACCTATTACAAGGTGGATGAATGTGCAAACACAGAGTAATAATCAAATTTAGCTAGAAGCGCTTTGGAGTCCTCAACCCAAATGCCAATTTCATTGTTGAAGGTAAAAATACAATTCAGAGCATTGATGGCTAGCAAGGAATCAGACTCAATCACTACCCGGCGGAGGCCTCGATCAAAGGCTAGGGACAGACCCTCCCTAATTGCTGCAAGTTCCACATAAAGAGAGCTTTGAAAAAACTCTCCTTTGATCGCTTGATCAACCACAATAGAACCCAACCAGTCCCGAATAACAATCCCAATACCAAAAAAATGCAAGTGTGAGGACCAAGAACCATCAATGTTAATTTTGAACCAGCCCAACTGAAGAACTTTCCATCTAAGAGGGGAGACTTGTTGAAGTATGAGAGCATCAATAACCTTCACTTGTTGAGGTATGAGAGCATCAATAGCATTTAGAGAAAAACAACATTATTTTTAAAAATACTTTAAAACTACAATATTTTTATAAATTACAATATTATTAAAAAACAGCCTAAAATTAAAACTTAATACTGTATTAAATTGGACTGGTTGCACAAATAGCAATCATGCCCAAACTAATTGCAAATTTAGCAAACTTTAAAATGTTTTGCAAATATGGCAAAAAAATTCGTTTCTATCACTGATAGACTTTTATCAGTGATAGACTATTATCTCTGATAGACTATTATCACTGACAAAAATCTATAAAAAGTTGAGGTGTCCAGCGATAGACTTCTATCAGTCATAAGATATCAGCGATAGAAATTGCTATATCCGCAAAATTTTTAAAAACATGTTATATTTGCAAACAATAAGTATTAAATTGTCATTTACTACAATTTTCCGTATTAAATTTGTAATTTAATTTATTTAATATTTAAATAAACGAATGACGTGTAGGTCTTATCTGGCACAAGGAGCGCCATTGTCTGGGCGTGCTTGTCTTGATGCCACGTGTCGGTTCATGCACATGGAAAGACAACGGGCGACAAACAGTTCAAGACGGTGCGTTTTAGTCGTTCTCAAAAGTTCGCCGTTTATTCATTCATAATTTAACTGCACACCATGTGGACTACATGCTGTCGATGAGGTGGCAGACAAGTCATCTTAAAGTCTAGTCAGATAATATTATTATTTTATTAAATTGAGTGCTTCATTTCGGTGTAATGATGTAAATGTCCGAAAATATCATATAAATATATAACCATTAAATAATATAACATAAAAATAAATTAAAAAATATACCATAACTTAATGCTAATTAACGTTCACTCATTATACTCATTATTTCGAGGTCCGAAGTTAAAATTTTCATACTCATGTTGTACTTAAAACATTACAATTATAATCAAATTCAAGAGAAAATCGCAACGCGTCATGTTACATGTAGTAAATGTGAATACCAATTCAATTTTTTTATACCCTCGATGTGCAAATTAAATAATTGGATTTGGAGTTATGATTTTCAAAACATGAAATAAATTATATTTAAACAATGTAGTTGCATAACTTAAAGAGTGTAAATTGATACACTTATTAAATTTTTTTTTTTTTTTAATTAATACAGTTATTAAATTTTAATTGATAAAATCGAAAAAATGAAGCGTATAAATTAATTTTTATTAAACTCGTGTAATTAGAGATTTTGGAAATTGGGATGGAGCGAATTTCGGTAACTTTTGAGAAAATTTCTAGTACTTTCCTCTCCAACCTTTTAAAATAAAAAAATATGTAAATTTTGATGTGGGATCCATGAGTTGTGTACTACCATTTTTTTTATTTATTTAATTTTTTTTTTGGCTGTAAAAAGAGATTTTGATACGTGTTAAAATCTGATTGGGCTAAGGGGTTGAAGTTGAAATTAGACAAAGAAAAACAACCATCTCAAGGTTGCTTACAAAAAAAAAAAAATAAATAATAAAAAATAAAAAAAAAATAAAAAATAAAAAAAAATCGAGTTTATAGACCCTTGAGAAAAAAATTATTTGATTTGAGCGGTCCAAAGTTTTGAAACTAACACTTTTAGAATTATGGGTGTGAAAATCTTAAATACCCTTAATTTTTTTTGTTATTCCAAATCCTCTCTCCTCTCTTTTTTTTATCCCTCCTTTCTCTCCTCATAATTTTGTGAAAAGACTAATGGAAAGGAATGAAAGCTTAATAGAAAACGAAAATGACTTCTATTTGAGAAGAAGTGTTTCAATCTCTTAAGCTTGAGATTTCTTCTTTTTCCCTAATATGTGATGCTAAAATTCAAAAAATTGAGCATTTTGATTTTTGGTGAGAGACATCAAATTAGATATTTAAAAGAAAAACGACAAAATATTTTTTTACCGGTAGACTCGTATTCCCACAGGTATTCATGAATATTGGTTCTCACCAGTAAAAAAAATCGACCGACCGACTGTGTTTTTTTTTTTTTTTTTTTGTCTTTTAATATCCAATCTGACACTCCCATCAAAAATAAAAATCTTTAGGTTTTTGAATTTCAGTCTCACCGATGGGAGAAGAAAAAGAAATCTAAAGCTTAAGAGTTTGCAAAAATGACCTATGGTCAAATTAGGTCCAATCATGGCTTCTCTTCCTCTCAAATGGAAGTCATTACCTCCTTTTGTGAAGCTCTCATTCTCTCCAATTAATCTAAGAGCGAAGGGAGAAATAACGACGACAGAAGGGAAGGGTGGCGACGTGAGCGGTCAGAGCTGAAGGAGTGAGAAAGATGAAGATAGAAAGGGGGCGAGCGTTGTGGATCTTCTACGCGAAGAAAATACAAATTTCTTCTTTTATATATATATATATATTTTTTTTTAAATATAATAATAATAATAATATTATTATTAATAACTCTTTCATCGTAGTATTTTTAAGTTCAAATTTGAGACCACTTAAATTTACTGATAACAATAAATAAATAAAAAAAATTTCTCTTAGAACTCGTTAGTCGTTACACAAAACTTCCTAAACACCATCATTAGTGGGCTGATTGTAACTCGGGCCGACGTATTTTGAGTGGGTTTGGTATAAAGCCCGACCCGATTTTTTTATCATCATTCCCCCTTCTCCGACGGCATAATTTTCCGGACAAGGTACAGACAGACAGTCTCCGGTGACGGAATTCCAGAGGATTGGGAGAAATGTTATCTTTGAATTTTGGGTCGAAATGGGTTACGGCTGCTGCCCCCAAATCAGTTGTCAGACGTCAAAGACACTTGAGAAATCTATGCTGCTTTTCTAACCGGATTCAGTCCAATGGGATATCTTCTGAAATTCAGACTGATTTCTCTTCACCGTCGTCGTCGTCGAAAGATTTCTCGTCTTTAGAAGGTTCGATTTTCACTCTGTGTTGTATTGATTTTGATTCTTGAGATGGTTGTTTGTTCAGGAATGGACAATCGTTGTGTATGTTTGATGGTGGTTTAGTGAGGACATTTTTGTTAATGTTAATGTTTTTTACATAAATTCTATTGATGGAATTGTGCATGATGTTATTTAGGACTGGAGGATGTTATGGTCGGCTACATGTTTGGGAAGAAGAGAGCGACAGAAGTTGCTCACTCGTATGTATTATCAGCTAACTTTTTGTGCATTTTTACTTATGCTGGAATGGCTGTATGTTTTCTATTTGTTTTCAGGCTTTTGTTCTCCTCTGGCCCCCCTTTTTGAATGCAATGGTCTCTACAGAGCTGTATGGGCATTGATCTCAAGCCTATATTTTGTTTTTCTAAATACAGAAGTGCAACATGGTTTCTGGCATTTTGTTCTACAGAAGATTTTGCATTATAGGTAGTCACTAGTTTCTTGCAGCTTTTCAAGCCCTTGCTCAAAACCGATTTCAATCAATGTCTGTTGATAGTCTTAGGCCGTGTAACCATTGTGGGCTGACCTAGTGGTCACTGGTCAATAAGGGCCATGGGTATATCAAAGGGCTTAGGGGGAATGAGTTCGAGTCATGGTGGACCTAGGATTTAATATCCTATGATTTTCAACCATCATGGATTTACCTAGTGGCCATTAAGGGCCTTGTGAGCTTAGAGGGAATGAGTTCAATCCACTTACCTAGGAATTAATTTCCTACGGGTTTCCTTGACAACCAAATGTTGTAGGGTCAGACGGTTGTCCCGTGAGATTAGTCGAGGTGCGCATAAGCTCGCCCGGACACTCATGGATATAAAAAAAAAAAAAAACCCTATGATTTTTCTTGCCAATCAAATGTAGAAGGGTCAGACGGTTGTTCCTTGAGAACAATTGAGGTGTACGCAAGCGGGCCCAAACACTCACAAATATATATAAAAAAAAAGAAGTATTAGGCAATATTGGGTTGAGAGTCCACCATTATTGGAATATGGAGTAGGAATTTAACCTATCTTGCAAATTAGTTTTCTGTTTGAGACAGTATTCATCAAGATTCAAGAGCATAATTTTTTTTTTTTTTTGACTTTGCTTGTGTACTCCCATGATACAACACATATTCAAAATACATAAAACCTTTTCCCATCTTTTAGAATGGGACATTCTTTTTGTCTTGCTTTCTAGTTGTAGTTTTCCTTATGTTTTTGTGATGAGGAACATTAAAAGGTAATTTCATGGCTGGATACTAATTACATTGTCCTTTATCCATCAGTCTTTGGAAGCATGTCATCAGAAAAGGGGATGTTGTGGTAGATGCTACTTGCGGAAATGGGTACGATACTCTAGCTATGGTCAAAATGGTTGCAGATGAATCTGGTTCTGGTCGTGTTTATGCAATGGATGTTCAGAAAGAGGCTTTAGAAAGTACTTCTGCATTGATGGACGAGTCACTAAGTGAACAAGAGGTATCCTTATATAGTTATATTGGTCTATCACATGTTAAAGGAATCCATGATTTACTTCTTGTACATATACAGCCTATAACTTGTTCCAAGTAATGGCCTACAGCCCGAATTTGTAATTTTGATGATTTTATGTAGTCTAAAGTTTCTTTAGCATGGCAATACATGTTGATTGTATGTGATCCAACTATTTGTGACTTCGAACTGTTCTTCAGGTTTATTTTATCAATTCACTTTCTAAAAATGGGGACGAACAGATCATTTTACCTTTTGATCAGTGTATTTTATTTTTGGAAATGTTTGTTTTAGTGCTTATAGTTTCTAGTTTTATGTAGAAGAAACTTGTTAAACTCTCTTCCATTTGCCACAGCAGAATGGAGGATGTCATTCCAGAGGGTTCTCCTGTTAGGTAATGATTCCACATTTTGTGCTTAGTAATGACATATTGTATAACCAGATTTATCTTTGTAATCGAGACCTATCTTTTCTTGCATTTGTCACTAATTGTGTAAATTCTGAACAATGTTGTTCATTGAGGAAAGTTGAGGAAGAAAAAAAGAGAACTTCAATTAAATTTATTATCTGTGATTTATATTAGTTAATGCACTTCTTATTTTGTAGGCTTGTTGCATTTAATCTAGGCTACCTACCTGGTGGTAACAAAGCAATAACTACAAAGTCAGAAACAACATTACAAGCACTCGAAGCTGCCAATAGAATTCTCAAACCTGGAGGGCTTATCAGCCTTGTGGTTTATGTGGGGCATCCTGGTGGAGTGTAATACTTCTGCTCCTTTTTTTTACTCCCACTGTAATCCATGTTTATTTCTCTAGCCCAAAGGGGTAGTGATTTTGGATGTTAAACTTCTATCTATTATCTTTGTTGTGTTGTGGACATGGCCTTGAATGCATCAACCAGTGCATATTTTACCTTTTTCGCTGATCAGTAAAAATTAAGTTGATGGAATACTTGATTTTTTCCATTTTAATCAGAGAACATAGGTACTAGGTAGTAACTCAATTTCTGAACTTGTTATATCCTATTTTCTTTATAATAAATTGTGTGAGATCACTTCTTGGGGTTATATAAACACTTACACGCCATTATGGACATGGGAACGTTCACAACGATTTAAATAACGTTTGTCACTATGAATTTAAGAGTGTATGGTCTGTGGCTGGTATGGCTTGGATAATCTAATGTGGGCTGTTCTGCAACACTGACTTGGTTTCAATTCCCTTGAATGCTTGTGAGTTAGACAGACATTCTAGTTTGATGTGTAATGGGTTTCTTTTCTATTGTTTAGGGAAGAATTGGAGACTATCCAAAAATTTTCTAGCGACTTGGCTGTTGAGAATTGGATTTGTTGTAAGCTTCAGATGTTAAACCGGCCACTTGCTCCAGTGCCCGTGTTCTTATTCAAGAGATGAAAGTGGTAAGCTTTTTCTCTTCCATCCGGACTGTTCCTTCTTTCTTTGATGATGCTAGATGGACTTGTAAAATATTGTTTGATAATTATCATTATTCTTTTCAGAAAAAAAGAACATTAGCATAATTTTTTTTTTTGAAAAGGCACCGAGCTTTAATTGCGAATAAGTGAAAGAATACAAGGGCATACAAAAAAAAAAGTCCCGAAAGGGAACCCTACTATAAGAAGGAGCTCTAGTCAAGCAAAATCATGTTCAACGAATAATTACAAAATAACCGCGTCACTGACGCCCATAAAGAAACATGGAATGAAACCTAGCGAGAGACCAAATAACATAAGTTACAAAGTTAGCCTAAATAACCAAATAGGAATTAGCTCCATGTATTGGAGGCTAGTATATAACATTGTCATGTGACCAAGTTACATCACCTTCGCTTGGATAGGAAGTTAGTCATATCTCTACTTAGACCGAGTCTAACCTATGATGTTTCGATTTGGATACAGTGGCATGCCCTTGTACCTCACAATAGTCATGGCTAGATCATATGACAACTATTTCCATATTCTTACAACTGTCTCGATGGACTTTTTTTTTTTTTTTTGAGTACATTGGGGGTGGGGGGATTAGAACCACAAACCTCTTAGTCATCAAGACATACATATGCCAGCTGAGACATGCTCGCTTTGGCCTGTCTCGATAGACTTAAAAGTAGCTTTATGCAACTAGAAGCACTATTCAACAAGCCCCTTTCATTCCAATTCGGTATTTATGATCCTTGTCCTATATTAAACTATCATGACTCTATTGACTCTATTTCACATAGAGATTTAGCAACAATTAAACTCTCAAGTCTGCCACATGTGTGTTGCAAATGGTGAAAATCAATTGCATTTATTCAGTGAGTGTCCGTATGCTACAAAGTTTTGGGATTTCCTTCTTCAAGCTTTCAAGTGGCCTATCCCCCGACCGGTTAATATCCTCTCTTTATATTATATTATTTTCATGGGTCACCCCTTCAAGAAAGCAAAGAAGACTTTATGGCTCTGCTTTGTTCGTGCATTCTTTTGGAATCTATGGAACGAGAGAAACATGCGAGTTTTTAGGGACATTTACAAAGACGCTCAACATTTCATCGATTCTACTACTATTTTAGCCATTACTTGGAGTAAATTAACATCTCCTTTTTGTAATTATGGTCTAACCACCCTTTATAATCAATGGAGGGTCTTTTTGTAATTAAAAGATAGGATTTCTTTTGTAACACTCTTTCATACTATCAATGAAATTGTTTCTGTTTCCTATAAAAAAAAAACAATTAAACCCTCAAGTCTATAAATTGAAACTTTCACAACTAGTATTTGAGATTCTTCACCCAATTGAATAGCTTCTATTTTTTCTTCTTATTCATTTGCCACTCAAGCACTACATGATTTGAGCATTGAAGTAACTTCGATAATCATCATACCAATCCTAGTTCAAATTTTCATTCTCTTGAAAAGCCACTAAATTTAGAGCGGGAGAAAGAGCTTTGAGTTCAAAAAAGTTTTAATGTATATATATTTTTAATTCTATACCACCAACCAAACAACTACACCTTAAAGTCCTCATCCAAAAGCATTCTAACCCATTGAGGAAATACAGAAGGCCAAAAAATATTTTCTCTTTCCACAGGAGGAAGAGAACTCTGCACAACAGAGGAAGAAACTTCGACGGCTTCTCTAGCCAATCTATGGGCCACCCCGTTACAAGCCCTGGGGCATTTGGAGAAAGAAACCCCTCCCAGGCGATCACCCAGCTCTCCGATCTCATCAACCAAGTTGCTGATTTCAAACAAATCAATGTTTGTTTTGTTAAGGAGATTGATAACTCCCTCGACATCAGAAAGAGAACAGGTTCTTCAACCCCTTTTTAATTGCAGCAATTTCCAGAGTCTTAACCGTCCAGCTCTTTAAGATTGTCTTGAAACTGACTCCGATAGGAGATCCGTTGGAGTCACGAACCACCCAACCAATTCCGCCTTTTCTTTTTGTGTCACTCCAAGAAGCATTGAAATTGAGCTTCCAGGCATTCGGTGATGGGATACCCAAAAGGGATGACTCAAATGGCTCTCTAATCTTCCCGATTCCAGGTTTGACTCTCCTTCTTCCAACTTCTCTTTTAGATGCTTTTCTATCCATCTTTCACAAGAAATGTAATCTGGTGTCTTTTTTGATGTTGAGTTGATTCCTATATGTCCAAATGCACCACATTAACACAATACTTCTTTTGGTGTCTTCGATGCTTGAATTCTTAACGATCCATCTCCAGTATGTATCCGCCTTCCAACCATCCCTGCATAAGCAAAACAAATTAAAAAATGAAGGAATAAAATTCAGCCAATTTTATTGTTTCTGTTTCCTATTTAAAAAAAAAAAAAAATTCAGCCAATTTTTTTTTTTGTTGTAAATTTACAATCCCATATGACATGTTCAGTTGTCTCATGTTTTTCCATGCAAAATAAACAAACATAGAGGGTTAGTGTCGATTCCCTTTTTTGCAATGTTAACGCGGGAAGGGATGATATCTTTGATAATTCTCCTGAGACGGATCCTTTTAGGGTTTGGTCTCTCGCTAGGTTTCATGTTTCTTTATGGGCGTCGGTGACGCGGTTATTTTGTAATTATTTGTTAAACTTGATTTTGCTTGATTGGAGCCCCTTTTTATAATGGGTTCCCTTCCCGGGCTGTTTTTTTGTATGCCCTTGTATTCTTTCATACTTTCTCAATGAAAGCTTAGTACCTTTTCAAAAAAAAAATCTTTGATAATTCTCCACGCACAAACTTTTGCTTTTGGGATTACATTCTGCTTCCAAAGCTTTTTCCACCTGCTCATGTTTTCTTCGAAATTAGACGGGGAAGGATCCTCTTTTTTCCTTAGGTGGATACCAAGGTGGTAGACACTTTTGACTGTAAAAACACCTTTCGGGTTTGGGCTCCAAATAATTGTGTCTTTCGAATTGAGCCTTCCCGGAACCATATTAAGTACATTTTCAGCGTCCATGGGACTCAAAGCTTCTTTTACCTTAACTTCAACCCAGTCTCCCTGAGCATTAAGGAGTGAACTCACATATTGATTACTGGCCTTTAAACACGTCTCTCACATAGGAGGGGAGATGATTCCCTTTTCTGTCCATCCAGGGGTCTTCCTCGATTATAACACGTCTTCCATTCCTAACTTTCCATCTGTACCCTTTTAGGAAAAGGTCCCTCCCCCAAATGATTCCTCTCCAAGTAGCAGACGGTTTTGAACCAACTGAAGCTTTTAATAAATTCCTGTGATTGTAGTACCTCCTTCTAAGCGTTTTGGCTAAAGGACTTTCAGGATTGTTTAAGATGCGCCAACTCTCTTTAGGCATGAGGGCTTGATTAAACATGTTTAGCTCTCTAAAGCCCATTCCCCCTAGATTTTTTTTTTCCACACATCTTAGACCAGCTCATCCAGTGAGTCTTGCGGTTAGCTTCCGACGAGCCCCACCAGAACCGAGCACACATTCTATTAATCCATCGCAAATTCCTTTTGGCAAACGAAAGCAACTCATGACGTAGTTAGGAATTGCTTGGGCTATAGATTTGATCAGAATCTCTTTCCCTCCAACTGAAAATAGCTTTCCTTTCTAGTTCTGAAGAACTTTCCAAACTCGTTCTTTAATCCTTTTGAACGTTTTGGTCTTATTGCGCCCTATTTGAGAAGGCATTCCTAGGTACTCCCCAATTGACTCTGCTGCTTTGACTCCGAGGATGCGCTCCATGTCTTCAATCATCTCCCTCTTAACATTCTTACTAGGCATAAAAGCTGATTTTCCACAGTTTTAATGTATATTATGTGGGCATCGGTGACACGGTTATTTTGTAATTATTCATTGAGTCTTATTTTGCTTGATTGGAATCCCTTCCTTTAGCGGGTTCCCTTTTGTGGGCTTGATTTTTGGATGACCGTGTATTCTTTCATTTTTTCTCAATGAAAGTTCGGTATCTTATAAAAAAAAAGGGTTTTAATGTATTCATCTTCTAGATTGTTATCATATACTAATGGAAAAGGTTTGGAGAA
Source organism: Herpetospermum pedunculosum (assembly GCA_028017165.1). Taxonomy (NCBI): domain Eukaryota; kingdom Viridiplantae; phylum Streptophyta; class Magnoliopsida; order Cucurbitales; family Cucurbitaceae; genus Herpetospermum; species Herpetospermum pedunculosum. The sequence goes on along the minus strand of CM051529.1, from coordinate 5,724,954 downwards.
TAATAGGAGACCACCTGCTTGTACCTGGTTCCCTCTTGAGCCAATAAAAAAACAACAAAATATTCTAAAACAAGTATAGCACCTTTCCATTTGACAAAACTAAAATGACAATTAATAATGGTTTTGTTTTGGCAATTGCCCTGCTGCAAATGAAGCAAAGGCATTAATTAACTAAGGAATACATGTTGAAAGAGCCTTCTAGGGAAGGTGTATTTGTTGGTAATCTTGGTTGCTTTGGTGCTAATCAAAGTAGGTAAAGTTAATGAAATAAATTTGTTGTTTAATTTGAGGAATGCAAATTTATTGATTTATGCTGTGGGTTATAAACTGTAGTGACTCTTTTGCATAAGGTATTTTGTTCAGACTGTTGATGGAATTGGTTTGAAAAAGGAGATCAGCAAAGTAGGAGGATGCTTTTGGGCTGCTGGCTGACACAAACGATATCAGGAACAAGAGAAGGCATTAATGGGACAATGCTCATGATTCACTTGCTATTGCCTCTTCTGGACAGAGGATTAGGTCTAATGTGAATGTGACTGTTACATTTATGTCGATTGTGTATAACAAATGGGGTATGAGGATTTGAATCTTCGATCTTAAAGGGAGGTAGTTCATATCAATTCCTATTTAGTTATGCTCACTTTGGCGTCAGATTGGTAGAGCTGTTGGCATGAATTAATTCCACATCAATTTTGTAATGTTTGCTTCATTACCACAATAAAGATACAATGTACTATTGGTTTTATGTTGATTAATAAGACTTGTTGACCTGGATTAATTATTCTAGGCTAAATATATGTTTTTTTTCTTATGTTGGGAGTGTTTTTTTAAAGTTTAGTCTATTGTTTTAACATTTTTCAATTAAAACCGACTAATAATACTTTTACAGGTCTAAATACTATGTTAGTCCTAGTACTTTGGTTCATTTTAGTTCTCGTACATTTAAAACGTCCATTTTGGTTCTTATATTTTCAATTTTTTGTTCATTTTAGTTATACTTTTAAAATACTACCATTTTGGCCCATTCATTTTTATTTTTATCTCATATCTTTCAATCATAAATTATAATTTTAGCATGACACTTTACTTATTAAATTAGTCATAAATTTGTCTTTATTTACTAAATTAGTCATAAATTTGTATTAAAGGATTTTTATTGTATAAAATTTTATGTTTAAATTTTGTAAATAGAAATTAAATTGGTCAATTTTATAAGTACATGGACTAAAACAAATATTTTGAAAGTACAAAGACAAGTGAATAATGAAAGTGCAAAGTCAAAATGAACTAAAACTAAAAGTATAGAGACCAAAATAGTATTTAAATTTAAATTTACATGATATGATATTTGATAAGTTGACCAAAAAAAAAAAAAAAAAAAAAAAAAAAAATTGGTAAGAAGTTTGCAAAAGTTTTTTCTATTCTTTTTGAAGAGCTTAATTTCTTACTACCCAACAAGTATTATGTTGGGTCAATTTTATTATCATTCATCAACAATAAGAATATAATTGAAAAAACGTAAAGAATAAAATAAAGGATTAAATTGAAACTTTCTAAACAATAAGATCAAATTAAAAAAAACACACCCCAACATATATTTAGCCAATAGTCTAACGTGAATTTTGTCAATTTTGTGATAGAACTTTATATATACCTGCAATTTGTTGAATTAAAAAATATATATAATAATAATAATAATGCATTAAAATCCCACGTTAAATGAGGTTGCAAATTTAGGATTTCTTGAAATCGTTTCTCCAGTTTTAACTTCTACGGGGCGTTTTGCCTCGAATTGGAAGAGTTAGAGTTGTTTAGTTTGTGAAGTTCTGAGGTATGTGTGTTTGAAGCTGAAAGTTGTTTAGTGCGTAGTTCTGAAGTATTTAGTGTTTGTTTAGTACGTAGTTATGAAGTATTTAATGTGTTTGAGGCAGTTGTTAAACCTGAAGTAGTTTATTTTAGTTACTATCATGTTTTTCCTACAAACTTTCAAAATTTTATTATTCAAGACTTCTTCCAATTCTAATAAATTCTAAATTTTTTATTTTTTTTTATTTTTAATTTATCAATCCTTTACAAATTTCTTGGAAGACAACAAAAATAATTTTGAGCACAATTCCTCACATTATTTTTTTACATTGATTTTCACATTATATATATATCCATTTTTATTAGGACTCATCTTTAATGTTATGAATTCTAAGATTGAGTTTTTTTTTTTGTTTTTATTAATGTATGTATATTTTACAAACTTCTTTAAAGAAAAAAAAAAGAACAACACATAAGTATAGTCTTACCGTGACTTATTTGACAAACACATCTTTCTCTGCCTCCACCCTCCTAAACTCATTCCATCTGAATTCACTGCACCCGAAAATCAACATCTCAACTATGACGGTTTATTTTAGCTGTTTTTTTGTACAAAATTTTCTATAATTTTTCATATTTTTATTGTTAAGAACTTCATCCAATAAAGTTTAAGAATGCGATTTTTGCTTTTTATTTTATGTATCATTCACAAATTTCTTTGAAGATAACAAAAATAATTTTGACCACAATATTTCTCATTCTTTTTTTAATATCACTCACATTAATTATTCATTTTATTTGAATAATTTTGAAATAAAAGAGAATCGTACAATAGTGTGTTAAATATTACATGTGAATTTGAAAGATTTTAATTCATTAATTTAAACGGATCCAAATAAGCTGATGTTTTTATTTTTCTCCATGGTAAGAATACTACATTTTAAATTTGGTTTAAGTACCAATTTTAATTGAACAACCTAATTTATATTTAAAATAATAAAAATAGATTGAATTGCATTTTTAGTCCTTTATCCATTTTGTTTAAATTACGTTTCTTTAAAATAATTAAAAATATTGTGGGAGGGAGGGAGAGAGAGAAAGAGAGAGAAATGTGTTGCTTGACAAATGTGACAAACTTGAATAGTGATTACTGTAGAAGTATGAGCAGTTGAATAATATAATTACTGTTAAAGTCTGTGAAGTTGATATTTTTTATCTGAGTTCAACAAGTCCGTGGTCAAACGGAGAGTTAACTTCTCCTCTCAACTCCTTCTCTAACAACTCCTTAGGCCAGACACCCCTACATGTTTGGGAGTGATTTTGAAATGATTAAAATCGATTTTGTCAAGTTCAAAACACTCTCAAACATGCATTTAATCATTCAAATTTAATTTAAAGTATAATTTTTATTATATAAAAATCTGTTTAAAAGTATAAAATTAAACATAAAATGAATGTTTAAAAGTATAAAATTAAACATTGAATATATGAAAATCAATTTTAATAAATCAATCGTTAAACAAATCATTTTCATTAAAACCACTACTTCTTAGACAATATGCTATTAAAGTTATTTTATTTATTTATTTTTTCTTTAAAAAAAAATGGGTCTAAAATACTTTCCTTAGTCATATAAAAAACCAAAAAAGTTGGTGTTTTCATATATAGATGATAAACCATTTCTGAAAAAGATGAGGTGTGTACGTAAATAATGTTAAGTCTAAAAGTGCTATCTTTTTTGCCAATATTTTAAATTATTTTAACAAATGAACACTAAAAAGGTTGTATAAAACATATCAACTGCTGTATTCGTAGACTCAAGTCAAGTTGTAAGCATAGCTTAACCAAATAGGAAATATGTTGGACCAAACAAAAATGCTATGAAAATTATGTCATCATCACTCCACGTGAACCACACCCTCTTCTTTTATTCTATCTTACCATAAACAAAAATTCAATATCTTAAATATTAGACATTGAAATTTTAAGATGGAATTCCATGATGTTTGATGTGTTATAAGAACCCACAAAACACAAATGAGTATTCGATCTAAAAATGGAACCCGACCCAAAATGGTGAACCCAAAGAGAGACACCATCTTGAAGGAAATGTTGAGGATCGTCTCACATCGAAAAAATTAAGAGACCTCACTAAAAAAACCAATTGATAATAAGAGGACTAACCCATGTGAGGTCCCTTCATCTTTCCCATGTGTGAACCTAAAAAAAAATAAGAACTGAGATTTTACAAAAAAATATATATATATATATATTCCAACTTTTTTTAGAGTAGGACACTCAGCTCCGACTTACCTTTATTGGAGTTATCTCCTCATATTTGTTCTAGAGTTGATCTAATTTATTTTTATTTTTCCTTCAGATTGAATCGAAAGAGGTTAGTATCAGACCTAAAGGATCTTTCCAGATGCATTTAGGCCACCTCGGTCTCGACCTCTTCGGCCCTTGTTAAGGTGGTCATTCAAACTTTTGGCCTGAGGCTGAATTTTTTCAGAGCTTATTTGGGCTTTGAGTGTATTGGTTGGATTCAAGATCAAGTTTGGATCCGAGTCTGTTTCCACTTTCAGTTTCTTCGTTCAGATCTCTTCATTAACTTTGAGGTGTTTAGTTAGGTCTATTCACCCCAACATATTCTTCCATCAGTAAAATTTAGTTTTTATATGTATATATATATTTCTCTCTTTTTATGATAGTTGTTCCCACGTTGCTATGTGCAGATGGGATTGAAGACAATTATGAATACAATATATATAACTTTACAAAACAATTTTAGTAATAAATAATTTAAAATTATATATAAATTAGTTACAACTTATAATTAGTCTATTTTGAATGAAGTACACTTTGAAAAGTCGTCAAAAAAAGAAAAAGAAAAGGAACGTGTGTTCATGAAAAAGAAAAAGGGAAATTATATTATTGGTTTGGTTTCACATAAAGCTAAGTGGACTAAGCAACTTACACGTTTGTAACATTACGAGTTCAATCCATTTTTGTTGGGCAACCTTGTTCTCATTACAAGAACCAAAACTACCCGCCAAGAGCATATACCTCAACCGACAACTAGTACATACTTTTGTCTATTATTGTTCAAGCGAACATGACTCAACTAACATATGTATGTGTTGACGACCAAGAGGTCTGTGGTTCGAATCTCCCACCCCCAATGTACTAAAAAAAACTTTTACCTGTTGTTATTACATGAATTTTGATTTTGAAATTAGAGATTGGATGACTGCCTTTCAGATTAAAGGTCTGACGTACATCCTGAGAACAATAAATCGGGTAGCTCATAATGTGACCGCCCAAACTTTTATCTTTGGGGGTTCTTCATCTTGGGAGGACCCTATAACAAGTTGTTACATTTTGACTGTAGTCTAATTTTATCGGTCTGCAGACTTCATTTGTTGATTTATGAAAGTTGTTTGTTCCAAAAAAAAAAAAAAAAAAAAAAAATATATTAGATATTATACCCATAAATTTTCTTACAACTCTGGTCGGATTTTAAGAGAAGAATAATTGTATTTAAGTGATTTTGACCGAAATTTAAAAAGAAATCAAAATTGTGATCTAAATTGATCAAGTTTAAAGTTTAAATTGATACCATTATTCAATCCCCCACCCCAACATGTTGTCAAAAAAAAAAAAAAAAAAAAATTGATACCATTATTATTTGAGGTTTGTTTTAGTTGATACAACCCCTAAAAGTTAAGGGTATGTATGGTTGTATTTTCTTTTTTTATAATCATTTGATTTTACTAATTGTGTTTTGTTTGTTTTTTTTTATTTTTCTTTTTCGAACTCATCACACATGAACAAAGATGAAACTATTGATATCTATGTTGATATTGGTATTTCAATTTTACGGATATATCAATACTATGGATATTTTTGTAAATCAATTTTTTTTTTAAATATTTAAATTAATTTAATTTTCAAACTAAATTATAGATCTTGTTTATTAGTATCTAGATTCATATTACAATTAATAGATGATATTTTTTATGTTTTATGAGTATTTAAATAAAAGATATCAGAGATATCCATTAACTCTTAATATTTATATTGAACTCTCCAATTTACGGATATATCGACATATCCGACGAATATTTTCATACTTGCACATGAGTAAATCATTTGATTCAAAGCCAAGCAAACTCACATTAAAAAAAAAAAAAATGTTCATATTTTGTTTAAAACATTATATGGAAAGCTCTATTTTGAAGAGCATTATTAAAATGTTAATGCTTAAATTATCAACCAATTAATTAAGATTTCCACAAGTACACAATTTTAAAACACATCTTCTACATCTAAAAAAAGAAAAAAAAACATATATATATATATATATATATATATATATATATATATATATATATATATTTTTGAGTCAAGCTTTATGGTGTAGTTTTAAAGCCAAAGCCACAGTGATTGATTTTGGGGCATTAGTTCATATGTCAATATTGTCTGCATATATATGTTTAATTCTTTCATATTGGTCCAAGCAATCCATGTTCTTTTGACTTTTAACCCATATCTTTATTCTCCAACTCTAAATAATTTTTCTTTTTTGGTAGTAAGTGGAATTTTATTTTGTCACCTACTTTAATTTTGATTAAAAGTGGGGCACAAATCTATTTTTACCAAAATCTTCCCCAATTTATATCATATTTTGATTTATGCAAACATCTATACTTCATTTCTAAACCCTTGTACATATTATGATTTGATTTTATCATAGTGACATCATTGTATCAAATATGTAAAAATAAAATAAAATAAAAAATCACTAAATTTAATGCATATGAAACCAAAAGAAGTATATATTTGAAAAGTATGAAACAAACTTTTTGAGAGTCGTCAAAATATTTGGAAAGTACAAAGACTAAAATTGAATTAAAGAGAGTCAATGTTTAAAGACCAAAATATGTGTATAAAGCTTAATTAAACTTAAATTCATGCGAATATAAACATAGTTCAACTGAGATATATATATTGTATGAACTATTTATCAAAAAGTCAGAAGTTCGAATTACATATCCCGCGGCCGGTTGTAAAAAAGAAGAAGCCTAAATTCATAAATAATATATATTTTTGTGTTCTTTTACATCTCAAAGGAAATATATATATACAATATTTATTTAATAAAAACCATTAAAATTGAGCAACGAGCAACCCTTCCCCATAACACACATATGGGATATTCTATGATCTCATTCTAGTTTCTTTTAAGTGTAAAAGTAGTTAATATTGTCAAATTGAGCATTTATTAGCTCAATTGACATAAGGTTGTGACATAAAATTGTGCTTGTAATTAAGAGGTCATAGGTTCAATCTCCGCATTAATTAAAATACCTTTGGAAAAAAAAAATAGTTAATATTTTAATTATTCTTTTTGTTACGGGATTTAAACTGCTGAGACCCATGTGCCTGGGCTTGCCCCGGGCCCCAAAGAGGGAAAATTCCCTCCGACCCCTTTAGAGTCGAGGCGAGGCAAATTCCTGAGTACTAAAAGAGGACCAAGACCTATCAAAGTGGTGCTAACCGAGCCGAGACACTTTGTCTTTGAAACGTTGCGAATTTGGTCGACCCCATGTACGAATCTGACACACACATGTCGGTGTGGAACCATATAAATTATAGAGGGACACTATTAAGGTGTACACAGCAGCTCGACATTATGTCGTACCTCTCATATAACTTAAGCGTTACACTAGTGTAAGATTGTATCAACACTTTTCATTCATAGTATAATAATAATAATAATAAAAACACAACCATGGGAATTCAACCACCAAATCAAAAAATAGAAATCGACAGAGATTTCAGGTATATTCTTAAAATTACATATTCTAACACAAACTTATTCAATATATGGTTTTAATTTGAAGCAATTGCCTTTACATTGCTTCCTCATTCATTCATATGTACCTTTCAAATATTGTTGGTACCTAAATCTAATTTTTGTCTAAAAACTATTTTTTGCTGTTTATATACATCTTTGCACAACACACACATTAATTTTTCCTAAGAAAACAATAAAACTTAACATCATTAATGTGCATATATTACCAGAAAGTCCTAATTAAGTGCATGATGTGTAAATAGGAAGTTAGGAATAATATTGGATTTACCTACCAAATATATCAAAGTAACAAATACTAAGTCAATTTTTTTGTAATAAAAAAAAAAACTATACATCCTTTTTATATATAGTTTTTTTTTTTTTTTTTTTTTTTTTTTTTAGCTCTAAAGTTGACGAGTGAACCCATCTGGAAAATAAGCCATGCAAGGGTCCACATCCACTAATAATCCCTCCGCCGCCGTTGTCTCGTCGACGCCGGTGCGACCGTCGGCTTCCGGCGACCGGTCCAATCCCAACTCGTTCTCCAAATACTTAAACCACTTGTCGTTTTCGAATTCCCGGTTCTTTTCTGTGCCAAAGTTTGAACCTTGACAATAATTCTGATCTACCTCGTTGGATTCGAACAAATCTATGTTGTCTAAATCTAACATGTTCCAAAAATCTATGTCGGATTCCAATGGGATTTCGATTCCCATGTTGTTCGAACGAGATTCCGATTCCGATTCCGATTTCGATCCCATTGCCTGATTGATCTCTTTCTTCTTGTTCACTTCCTCTCCAAACTCAAATTGGTTTTGTGGCCATAATGTGTCAGCTTGGCTACTTGAGTTTGAGTTTGAGGTGTTGTTAGTTGAAAGGGAATTACTGGTGGTTTGTTGTTTGGAGCAAAAGAGGTTGTTGTTGTTAATGGAGTTGGTCTTGTTGAGTGGTTCTGTTTCTAAGTTTTGATTTTGGTTGGTAGAGTGTAAGCTGGAGGAGGATGAAGATGAAGTTGTCGGAGATTCTTTCGGTTCGTCGCCGGAGCTGTTCGAAACTTTCGTCGTCGGCAATAATCTCTTCTTTAGATGTGTGTTCCAAACGTTCTTTATCTCATTGTCTGTTCTTCCTGACAAACTAGATGCAATTTTTGACCACCTGCAATGTGTAGATTCGTTAAATGAGTGAAAGAAAATTTCTATCGAACTCTTGAACTTTTAGGATTTCAGGTATATTTAGTTCTCATATAGTTTGAATTGATTCTAATACACCCTACAACATTTCATTCTTCACTACACATTTACGTCACCAAGCTGCATAATCTTTAAATAATACAATCGAGTTTCAAACCTATAGACATTGAACTACGAACTCAACAAAGAAGTAGAAATCTATTTGACACAAAATTTAAAAGTCATGAGTTTATTAAAAAAAAATTAAAGCGTAGAGACTAGATAGACATGAACAAGTTTAAAAATTTCGAGGACCTATTATATTATACATTTTCTAAAAATTCGAAGACTAACACTTTCATTTAACCTAAATGTACAAATTAGTAGTTAAGTAAATTTAGTCACATCAAAGATATTAATAATTCCACACCATGGATAATTATCGAACCATATTCAATAACTATTGAAAACACAATATTTAATCACTATTGAAAACTCCATTTAGATTTAGATTTTAAAAGTTATCATTTATGGTAAAAAGATCAAGAAGAAATAAATAAAATCATACTTGTTTCCCCAAGTTTTATGCAACTTGATTATAGTCTCCTCTTCCTCACGAGTAAAGTTTCCGCGTTTCACATCTGGTCGAAGATAATTGATCCATCTCAGGCGACAACTTTTTCCGCACCTTAACAATCCTATAAAGTGTTTAAGAAAAAAAAACATTAGCACGTAACATTTCAATGTGATGATGAGAGATTAATTCAAATATCATTGAATATCTTAAATCAACTATAATTATATAAGAAAAATTTAGTTGCTAACAATTGAGCTAGATTAACCCGAATAATAGTGTAAGAAGAAAAATTTCATGCTTAATTTAATCATCTCTTTTGGATAATAGTGTAAGAAGAAAAGTCTTTATGGGTAGACTTAATTTAGTCATCAAATTCATATAGCCCCACTTCATTATTTGGGTAGACTTGTCACTTTAATTCTATAAGGTTGAAGTCAAGTTTGAACAAGCTTTTTTTTTTCTTCAACCATGTTTGGTAAATTTCCATAAGTAATTTTTATTTTTAAAAAAAAAACATCAAGTGAGAGATTATTGAAAAAAGAGAAGTATGTGTTTGTGGTAAACAAGGTTGTTGTTTGGTTGAATTTGATGTGACTTGTCAGTCACTTATTATTATTGAAGAGTTTTTATCCCTAACTTCTAGTTTAAATTTTTAGTTAGGTAGAATTAGAAAAGATGATTAATTTGCTTATTAAGGTTGCTTGAATAAATTAGGTGAATGAAAAAGCTTTCAAGGGAAGAAATGTGCCAATATATTGCATCTTTTTTCGATAAAGACACAAATAGAAATGAAATAATTTGAATTGAGAAAAAGATCTTTAAACTAACTTAACTATATTAGTAAGTTTGAGATGAGCTAACATATATATAATATGAATAATTTTGGTAGGTTAATTGACGGTTTGTTTTCAAATAAATACTACTACAACAATACATTTTGTCAATACGAACATAAACATAGTTCGACTCACATAAAACATGTACATTCGACTAAAAAGTCAGAGGTTCGAATCTCTCACTCCAGTTATTGTACAGTAATAAAAAAAAATAGGTTTAGAAATAATACGAAAGTTAAACGGCAACACATTTAAGTTTTTGATTTCGTCATTCGATTATGGAATATGGATCTTATCAATTGTAGTCAAGTGCAATGAATTAACCAATAAGAGCATAACTCAACTGACAAAAAGTATATATTATCGACCAAAATGTTAGATGTTTGAATTTTTCACTCCGATATCGTAAAAAAAAAGAAATACAATGAATTAAAACCCTAAAAAAGGCAAGTACAACAAATATATTTTCTGGATTAATTAAGGAAACAAAGTAATGACATAATTTTCATGTATGGAATGTTAATGATTAAGGGTTTAAATCTGTAGATAGTGTGGAAAATGTTGGTAAATAATTAAAAATTAGATATCTAATTAAGATGGAAGGAATAATTATAAAAGAAATTAGCAGAAAAGTCATTTTTGTAGGGTTGAAATTTGGCCAACTAATTTGTTAAAAATGAAAACGTTTCAAACTTTGTTTTGAAGCGAGTTTCTTTTTTTCTTTTTCATTCTTCTTCTACTAGAATCACTTCAAAGGTCAGCACCCTCTATCCTCCTCCAAAAAAAACCAAAAAAAAAAAAAAAAAAAAAAAAATCCAACCCACTTTTGAGAGTAACGTATATAATTTTTTGGCCAATGCATGCAAGAGAGAAGAAAAGAAGAAGAAAAAAAACAAGTTAACTTTTAAATTTTTGCTGAACTTTGGAGTAGGAATAATATCTCCTATTCACCGTCATGTTTGAGACAATTTAAGAGAAAATAATACAAAAAACAAATAGTTTAACAGCGATTAGTAGATAAGTGTCATCCCAATTAAAAAAGTACACATTATAGCGTTTTATGGTAAGTGAATCAGAAAATTAAGCGAAACTCCGATCCGATCGAGACAGAGATGAAAAAGATGGAAGAAGAGGTGGAGTTGGGGCGGCGCGGGGGAGAGCTAGCTCCGGCCGCGGTGGACGGGGAATTAAGGAGGGAAAAAGAAGAGAGAAATTATATATAAATGTGTACCTGCTTGTTTAGGAAGAGCTCTCCAATTATCATGGCCATGGTTTTGAATGAAAGTGATGAGCCTCAAATCTTCAGCAGGGCTCCATGGCCCTCTCTTCACTTCATTCTTATCACAGCATGGAGCCCTTCCTTTCCCCATTTCTTGATGATGATATGAATGATTTCTCTTCTTTTCTTTCTTTCTTTTTTTTTTTTTTTTTTTTTGGTTGTTTTTCTTTAATCTTTGTGTTGTCCTTCTCTTCTTTCTCCTCTTTCTCTCTTTATATATACATATGTTTATATATATATATATATATATATATATATATATATATATATATATAAATAAATAAATAAAGGGAGAGAAAGAAAGGAGAGAGAGAGAGTGTGGACACAACACAAGGTTGATATGTCATAACTTAGGATGGGGAATACATTGCAATAAATAGAAGAAGATTTAAAGATATATGTTTTTTTTTTCCTTTTATTGTTGAAAAATAAGTATTGAAATATATGTAATATATTGATAATAATTTTTTTTTATCTACCCGTGGGATGTAAACGTAAACGTAACTCAACTGACATAAAATATTTATGCTCGACCAAGAGATCAAATGTTCGAATCTTTCACTCCATATATTGTCAAAAAAAATAATAATAATACATATGAGGATGGAAGAATCAAACATCTTACCTTAGGTCTAAAATGTAATTAATAATGTATTGACCAATTAAGCTATATATAATTAGGTTACCATATTGATGACAAAAAATGATAGGAAATAAATAATTTTTAGCTAAATAACTTGCTGGCAAGGTGGTATCAATTTTTATACCTTATACCTTAAAATTTTATGCTACAACATGTTGGGATGGAGGATTGAACCTAGGACCTCATGGTCACTAGACGATACATCATGCTTTGTTGACACTCTTTTTGATTTAATGAATTATATAACATATGTCCTAGTCTATGAAATTGATGAGACTTTAGAAAGAAAAAAAAAACATCATTAGAACTAGATTTTTGTTAGCAGTAATATTGTTCGTTTATTGGGTTTGATTATGTACAAGGCTTTGGTTCATAAAATTATCGAGTTTTTAAAGATTTTTACCTTATTGTTTGTTAAAATTAGATGGTGAAATTAATTTGAACAAAAGGTTAATAATTTACAATATACTTCTCTAAGTCTAAACTTTAGGGTAAAAATTTGCATACCTCGACTAGTTTAGGGTTTTTTTTTTTTTTTTTGTAAATATATTTTAATTAATGCGGGAATTGAACCAATGACTTCTTAGTCAATGACACAATATTATGCCAATTGAGCTATGATGGGTTGAAAAAAAAAAAAAAAAACCATTTTTTTCCATTAATTAATTGAGTTTGGCTCTTTTAAAATTCAGAACACCCACAGCATCCTCAACCACACTTTCATTTTCCTTTTGTTATCCACATGTTCAAAATTTCAATTTACTAATATTTTTCTACAAAAAAAAAAAAAAAAAGTTAAAAAAATAATAATAAATAAATAAACTTGGTTGGGGATTCCCTGAGGTCAATTTCAGGGAAGGTAAGTGTGCAACCTAAGATCATCACCATCAACATGATAGGTTGAGGGGATCCATCGGATGTCACTATTTTACCAAACTTAAATTGTGATTTCATATCGTCCACTTAATTAATTAATCATATTTGACAATAAAAATATATTTATAATTGGCAATTACCACATCCTAATCTTTCGCTGTTCCATCAAATCTCTGTGTTGTTAAGTTCAAAAGCTGGGATTTATTTCCATTTTTTGAATGCTTAATTATTATTATGGAAGCAAACCCATTTAATAAATGATTTTGCTCATTTACCTTTTCCATTGATATTCAATTTTTATTAATCATTTTTATCCCCCTTTCCTTTTTAGATTCTCTGACCAATTTAATTCATTAGCGACAACTAGCTGATAAAATTGTCGACATATGCATAATTCATTCGCCGCTTTTAACGACGATAAAATTGTCGTCTTGCGATATAATGTCTATCGATATATTTGTCGGTCTTGTGACGTATAGTTTAATAATCTTAAAGTTGTCATGATTCAATTATGTTTGTTGATTTAAAAATATGGGTATTTAATTTTTTTATATATATTAAAAATGGTACTTTTTAGAATATTTATTTAAGGGAAGAAAAATAAAGGGTTGAAAAGATTTAAAAGGTTGAGTAGAATTAATAAGACCTTGTTTGTTTGGTGATGGACTTCTTTTAACTTAAATTCAACCAAAGGAAAAAAAGAAAGTCAAATTGCATATTTAGAAAAGTAATTACTACCAATTTAATTAAAGAGTACAAAGAAAATACTTGATTTCAATAATGGAAGTTTTCCTATATTAATATGTTATTTCAAGTCGAATAATATATAATTTGATAATAATTTCATTTTTACTTTATTTTTATATATATTAAAAGAAGTTAAAAGAAAAATCAAACATAAACCTAACTCAACTATATATTACATAGATTAGTGATCAAGGTAACATGTTCGATCCCCTACTCCACATGTTGTAAAAAAAAAAAACACGAGTTAAAGGAAACTAGCTTTTTTGGCAAAAATAAATTAATAATTTTTTTTTAATTAATTATATCCTTAAAATGTATTATTAGAAGATGTTTTCTAAAAAATGCATAGCAAAATGACCTAGTATAATTCAACTTGTGAGAACATATTTTTGACTTAGAAAGTAACAAGGTTTGAATCTCTCATTTCAATATATTTTTAAACTTAAAGTAAAAAAAAAATTATGATAAAAAAAATTATATGACAAAAGAAATCACATTTTTTTTTTAGAATACAAAAAACATATAAATATACGTTAAAGCTTCTAATTAGATAGACTAACTCTCACTCTGGTTAAACTCAAATTAAAAAATAAAAAAGAAGTTCATAATCAAATAAATTATATAACAAAAGATATCACTTTTTTTTAGAATACAAAAATATATAAATATACGTTAAAACTTTTGATTCAGAGACCAATCTGAACATAGTTTAGTGGATAAAATTTATAAATTACCATCTCAAAGATCGATAATTCAATCATCTATCTCCACACAACCGTTGAACTAAAAAGAAAAAAAAACTTAAAATGAAAGGTTATTTATAAAATATTTATTATTATTATTATTAATCTTGTACTTGGATACCTATTTTATATCCTTATTTACTAAATTCTAAAACTACTCTCTCTCTTTCTAGGATTCATTTTCCTAGAGAACTTTCAAACTTCTTGAATATGTGGCAAAATCTTATAACTTGTTCAATTAATTGACAATTTTTTTTCATTATTATTATTGTCGAGTTCTGATATAAAGTATGAATTAATGATAAAGGTTAAACGTTTGATCCATTAATTACCTATTTCTTACCTGAATTAATTCAACGATTAAACTTAACCGACGATTAAAAAATAAATAAATGGGATTATAAATAAAGCTATTTGTGAATGGAAATAAAATCTTTTTGCAATTTTATGATACATTCACACTTTAATGGAAATCAATATTATTTGCCTTCGCCCACAAACAAATCAACTAATTACTAGGATTTGCTCAAAAATAGCTTTATAAAATATGGTGGGATTTCTTTCCTTTTCTTAATTATGTAATCAAATTGATCAATTTTATAAATGAATAAAAAACCACCATTTTTGTTCATCCTACACAATATCTATAATAATTTGGTTAAAATATTAGGTTAGATTAAAACCAAACAAATATGACTATTTAAACAACAACAATAGATCTAATAAGTCAATTAATTAATTAATTAAATGGTGAGTTTGGATTTGGTAGGAATTGAAAATTCTTTGCAGTAGAAATTATAGGGGTCGGATATTAAATATGGGGTTGAAAATTCTTTCAATGTGACCCTATTTTGGTGAGAATGCTTCTAAAACTATGGTCGGATACAATGCTTTTATAATTTGGATTAGGTCAATTTAAGTGATTTTTTTTTAAGTAACATAATGTGGATAAAAGAATTTGAATTTCTGACCTCTTGGTCAGATTCGTACATTATGTCAATTGAGCTATGTTCATGTTGCAATTTAAGTGATAATTTTTTCACTTCATAAATAAGTTTTAGTTCTTAATCTTTAGAGTTTAGATGATTTTTCAATTTAGTTCATATTATTTAAAAAAAAATAGTCTCTAATGATTTAACATTTTTTTTTTTAATTTAGTGATCTATCTTCATTAGTGAAGGTTAAAATTGGATGATAAGAAATTTACATCAAATAATACTTAATGAATTAGAGAAAAAAATTAGAGAGAAAAAGTTTCATACAAGTGAGGAATGCCTCAAATTTCTAAGAAATTGATTTAAATTTTGAGCTTCTTCACAATCATAAGGACTTATAATGACTTTTTGTCTCCTCTAAATTTTGATCAGTTCATTAGAAGAATAATAAAACCTTGTGATTCCATTGACTTTCATGATTCCTAATAATTACACAAACTCTTGGTTGTTTGAAACACTGAATAAATTATGTAGTTATAATAGTTTTAAGAGAGTTTTTGGAACACTAAATTGGAGTTGGGTGAACTAAATTATTAGAACTCAGTCTACTGTTTGACACAGTACCTGACTATTATAACTCACAATCAATAGAGTAACTATAATGACTTCAATAGTATTTACTATTCACAACTATTATAACCAACAGTCTAGTCCCTATAACTGATGCATCATAAACTCGTGGGATGAGGAGTGAGACTGGACAAAAGAAGCAAAAAGATTTTATTCACATTTGCTTCTTTTGTCCAGTCTCACTCCTCATCCTCCAAGAATTGAACACCCCTACTAATCATCATCTTCTTTTTGTGATGTTGATAGATCTTGTACGCTTTGGACATCATAGTGTAGCCTACAAAGATTCTTGGTTCTACCTTTTCACTCATTGTCTCTTTTCACCTGTCGAACATGAGAAAAGCACAAAGAACTATACAAGTTCAAAATTTTCAATTTTGGTTTAGTATTAAACCAAGTTTCATAAGGTCTAATATTCTTGTAGGTAGTCTATTCAATAAAAAAAAACTAATGTGTGTTTGCTGCTTCAGCCCAAAACTTCTTTAACAAGTTATTTTCATGCAACATGCATCTTCCCATCTCCATAATACTTCTATTATTCCTCTCACTAACTCCGTTTTTTTGTGGAGTATATGGAGTAGTGATCTTATGTTTTATTCCAGCTTTTTCACAAAAGGAATTGAACCTTTATGACGTGTATTCAGTCCCGTTATCGGACCTCACCACCTGAATCTGACAACCACTATGATTCTCAACCCATTTTTTAAACTTCAGAAACATTTCAGCTACTTCAGATTTATGTTTCATAAAGTAAATCCAGCACATTCTAGTATAATCATCAGAAAATATAATGAAATACTTACTACCATTGAGTGAGAGAGTTGGTTGAGGTCCAAACAAGTCGGTGTGGATGAGCTGCAACTTCTCAGCTGCTCTCCAAATTGACTTTTTGAATGACAGTGTTGTTTGATTCCCTGTCAAACAAACTTTCCAGCGTTTGTTTTCAGTTCCTCCAGAACTGGTACTCCAACTGTCATCCCATTCTTCTGCAAATACTGCAACCTCTTTTGATGAAAATGCTCCAACCTCTTGAGTCATAGCTCAATGTCACTCATTTGACACTTGAAAGTTATTTGTTCTTTCTCGAGTGGATCCAATAAGAAACTCCTGTGCTGCATTTTTATTTTGAACAACTCAATCCCACTGGAATTGAAAATGAGGCATTTTCCTTCTTTAAATAACACTTTGAATCTTTTATCTACTAGTTGACCAACACTTAACAAGTTTTGATCAAGCTCTGGAACTAGAAGTATTTCAGTAATCAACTTGGTTCCTGTACAACTCTCTATTGACATTGTGTCTTTCCCCTTCACTTCTAGATACTCTTCATTCCCTATCTTCACCCTTGACACCCTTGACTTAATGACTTGTCAAGGTCCTTGAACAACTCCTTGTCACCTGTCATGTGATTGGTACACACTCACTATCAACCAACCAGTTGTCACATTGAGTGACTGGTGAGAAACAGGTAGCCACAAAGAGTTGATCTCCTTCTTGTTTTACTGCAGCATGTGCCCATCTTTGTTGTTGAGATCCCTTACAGAATTTCTCAATGTGCCCCATTAAATGACATTTTCTACACTTCACATCTAGCCTTCTCCAGCATCTGAAGTGTGGATGATTATGTTTCCCACGGTGCTTGCATGTACTGCCCTTGCTCGAACATCCCCTTCCATCATCCTTTACAACATAATCTGAGCTACTGCTAGCACTTTATTTTCTCTCTATCCACTTATTCTCTCTTCCACCTTCTTTCTGCTGCATTCTGACTTTCAGTGCCCCCTCAATGTTTTCTTCTTGTCTCATCAACCCCCCTGCTCTTGTGCTTGCAAAGCATTTACTAACTCTATCACTTTGAGTTTAGAGAGGTCTTTAGTATTTTCTAAGGAAGCAATGGTTGCTATCTCTCAGGCACCGAAACCCGAATTTTCTGAACCAATCTATTGTCATCAGATAAATCATTTCTTAATGCTTTTGCCTTGTCGGCAATCACAATCAACTTGTCTGGGTATTCTTTAATGGACTCAGAATCCTTTATTTGCATTCTCTCGAATTCCCTCACCAAGTTCAACATTTCCATGCCCTTAATCCTATCATCTCCTCCATACTCACCTTTGAGGAACTCTCAGATCTTCTTTGTTGACTTCAACGCCATAATTCTGTTGAATATGGACGAAGACACAGCTGCATATAGGCAAACTTTAGTCTTTGCCTTCCTGGTGACCCTCTCCTCGTGAGTCTTGATCTGGTTGATTGTTGAATTATCGGGAAGTGCAACAACTTCATAGTCACTCTCAGCTGTTTCCCAATAATCACAAGTCCCCATGTAGGCTTGCATTCTGGTAGCCCATACTTGGTAGTTTTCGTCATCAAACACCAGTGAAGCTAGTGAAGAAAGACTGTCGATCTTGACTCCATCTCACTCAATTCTCAAAAGTGTATCACTCGGTTTCTCTAAGGGATATCTTACTAATTCTCACTCACAGGCTCCTTAAGAATTCAGCTCTGATACCAATGTTGTTCGAGAGAGAAGAGAAATGGGGAATACTACTATATCTTCATTCAATAACAACTAAACTTAAATACACCAACTAACTAAGAATAACAATAACTAAAAATAGTAATGGAGAAACTTTGGTTAAAGGTACTCACTAATAATAGTAAAGTTTTAACCACAATCCTAAACTTTAGGAACACTATTTTTTTTCTTTTAGGCCGCTTGAGTTAACTAACACTTTCTCCTTTATTTATATCACAACCTTAATTTTTTTCAAAAGATTGTGAGATAGAGATCCCCAAATTTCGTTCATCCTGGTTTACTTCTTAAAAATATTTATTTTTCTCCAAAGAGAGGAAGAAAATAATAGTTTACCTCTTGGTTCTCAAATTCGTTCTCCCACCCTCCAAATTATATAATATCATTTCAAATGTGAATAAGACTCCTCAATTTTTAATCTACAACTCACTATACCACATCATATTTTCATCTTCATTTTAATGTGGAAGTTAATGAAATTGTTATTTTGAAAAAAATTCAAAGCTGGGTTAAGAGTTAAAATGAAACTTTTGAAATGATAATAACATAACTAAAAACTTACCCTAAAGTTGAAGAACATAACTATTGAAATCTCCTATACATTTTCACATGTACCACTATTTTATAAGTCATCACCCCATCATATTTTCATCATTATTTTATCGAAAAGTTGACAATATTTAATTATTTTGAAACAAAATTTAAAATTTAATGATAACAATGAACATTTTAAAAGTTACAAGAGCATAATTGAAATCTACATCTCAAGTGCATTATTTGGTATAACTTTAACCTAATTTTAAAAAATTATTCAAACATGAATCTTTATTTGAAAGAGCTCCCAACACACTTAATTGGTTCACCTTAATTCAAATGATTATTATTGGATCTTATTTTCATCATGGGTTTTGAGGTAATATATATAATAATTGAAATTATGATGACTTGGAAAAGGAATGTTAGAGAGAAAGAGGAAGAGAGAACAAGTCAAAGGATTTGGTAACCCAACCAAATTTGGTGGGCATTGAAAAGAAAGAAAGAAAGAAAAATTGATGTTAGAGTGAGAATAATTAAATGAAGAATGGATTGAAAGTGCATATATTAGATTAGATTCAAGACACCCTCTTGTCTTCACCCACTCAACACAACAAATCCAGCAAAGCTATTAGCTTTATATTATGTTAGAGATGGGATGTTTGTTTTGTTTAGTGATCAGTCACAATTTAACCCTAATTATAAGTTTTGAAATGGACTGATTATAATACACAGAGTCCATTCATTCATTCATTTTATTTATTTATTGTCTTTTTTCTCATTAAAATATTTTGAGAAGATCAAGGTTGTGTGTTGGAAATTTGGTATGAAAGTACCTACTTAACATTAATAATGTAATGTTGTATATGTGATTGTGTGATGTTTTGTGTAATTTTTCTTGTGGGTTAGTAAAAGATTTCACTAACCATTAGGACTTTTCATGACCACCAAACACCAACAAGTCCAAGCTAGGTAGGGAGAGAATGTGATATTTATATTACATGGGCATGACGAGTTTTGAAATTGAACTCATTTCTAATGGTTGGATTATTGGATTAATATTATTTGTTTTTAGTTTAGATGATCGTGACTTTAAACTCTTTTTTTTCGTCATTTACGTATCACACATACTCTCTCGTCTAGTTTAGTGGTTAAGGTATCTTTATATAGGTGATAACTTTGACTTCTTATTATCCTTGTATTTGTGATGTAATCTAAAAACGAATTAAATTCGGGGGATCGGATGAGCTTTGAATTTTCTCTTCCTATTAACTTCTCTTTACAAAAGTATGTTTTTTCACTAATTTCTCTCTCTTTGTTGTAAAACTTGAAGTTTGTAACCTATATTTGAATTTTGAAAAGGAATGATATTGAAATTGTTTGAGTTTGTAGAATTTGTATATATGTTTAAGCAGTGTAATTCGAGAGTGTGTGTAGCTGAACTAATAAATCA
This sequence comes from Herpetospermum pedunculosum, assembly GCA_028017165.1. Lineage (NCBI taxonomy): Eukaryota > Viridiplantae > Streptophyta > Magnoliopsida > Cucurbitales > Cucurbitaceae > Herpetospermum > Herpetospermum pedunculosum. The sequence goes on along the minus strand of CM051529.1, from coordinate 5,704,330 downwards.
TTTTTGTAGGGAAATTATTTAAAAAAAAAACATTTTTAAACTATAGAATTAAGTTGGTGAGGTTTCTACCTTGAACTTTTCATTTGAATAACTTCTTAAAGTTATAAAATTATTGCTGCAATCACTTATAATCTTACCATTTATTTAACAAGGTTAGTAAGAAGTTATTAAATTATTGCTGCAATCACTTAGAATCTTACCATTTATTTAACAAGGTTAGTAGTTGAGTGCTCTCAAAAAAAAAAAAAATAGTAGTTGAGTTTAATGGCAATAATTTCATTTTTTTTTTAACTCAACGAGATGTAGTAGAGGAGATTCGAACTTCTGACCTCTTGATTCAAATAGAGTATATATATGTCTTAACAATTTAGTTAAGCGTAGGTCAACAATAATTTAATAACTTTAAGAAAATTGCAACATCTTCATTATTTTAATACAATTGCAACAAAGTTCAATAGTTTATAGTAATTAAATCAGGGTTTAATTGCAACAATATTTATAAGAATCTAAGAAGTACATACACCGACACTCGACAAGATACAACGCGTCAATTTCTAAAAATATAAACCATGTTAATTTTTTTAAAAAAATATATATATGTATGCATATTTTGACATATAGTGAACAGTGTTAATCATATTAATGTAAATTTAATATGTGGATAGTCCTCGTTGGAAGTATTGTGAAAAATTGAGGAGAATAGTGGAGTGAAAGAAATTAAGATTAGGAAAAATTGATGGATAATTAAAAACTGAACTTGGGTATTGATTTTTCTCCATAAAAAAAAAACTAAACAAAAAAAAATATGTCCGGAGGAGTGTCCTCGCGTGTCGGAAAATATAAAGTATATTAAAAGAATAATTAGGACACGTTAGCTGACGTGTTGAACACGTGTTGGTGTCCGATACCGCGACACTTCGCCATTTTAGAAGTGTCGATGCTTTAAAGATAAGAACTAAGGTACGGTTTAATGTCAACAAAAACATAGTTCAACGACATGATGTATCGCGTAGTGACTATTAATAATTAATTAATTAAAAATATTAATTACAACAACTTTACAAGTTCAAAGGAAATAATTACTCAAATTATAAGCTTCAAATTGCAATTATAAATAACCTCAACAATTCAATAGTGGTAGTTTTCATACTTTTCACTCCCATACCCACGTGGGTGAATGAATGAACTTAAAAAAAAAATTAAAAAAAAAAAAAGTTTGAAGTTGCTAATTTCAACCAAACAATTAAAATAAATAGTGGGTCATAAAACATTTGTCAATAGTTTTGAAAAAGTGATGAAAAGTATTACATCATTGGCCTTATATGTGAAAGACTGAAAGTAAAAGCACTTTGTCTTCTTCAATTTTTTTTTTTCTTTTTTTTTTTGACAATATTAAAAGCACTGTGTCCTGCATGTATTGCAACTGTACGATGATGTTTTTCATTAAATACGTAGCGTTTGTTTTGTTTTATGGATGAGTTTGTTTTGTTTTGTTTTGTTCTGTTCCCAAATCCCTTCTCTGTGTCTGTTACGTGTTAAACATCATTTTACTCTAAAATATATTACAATATTTTCAATGACTTGGAAAATAGAGTATGTGAAGCAAAGAAGAAGAAATCAAAGAAAGGTTCAATGGCAGAAGCTTTTGGGAACTGAGACTTTTGAGACACCCATTCTTAGAAAAAAAATTCAACCAACCCATCACGAAGAAATCGAATATTTGTATGTCTCGTAATAACTACTAGATATAAATTCATGTACATGATATCGCCACATGATGTGAAATCGATAACTACTAGATGCAAATTCGAATTACTTTTAGGCTACATTTCGGATTTGAGAGGGTTGGAAGTGATTAGTAAAAAAAATTAACCTTTTTTTTGTGTTTGGTAAATTAAATTATTTTATAATCCGTTAGAATCACTTCTGCCTAACACGTTGATTTTACACTTTCTAAAAATTTATTCCTTCCTAGCTTTTAGATTCTCTAAAAATCAGCTTTTTCACCAATTTTTAATTTTTTTCAAAAATTAAGAATTATTTTATATATCTACTATCTTTTCCATCACCAAAATTTAATTTATATTTTATAAATTAATAAATCAAATACAAATATTTTTTTTTAAATAATACCTCATTATTTTTTTCTTAAAAAAATTATACAAATTTGTATAGTATGTTTATTTTAGTCATTATAGTTAAATCACAATAATTTAATATTTATTTACCAAACACCGTAACTAACTTATTCGAGTCTACAACCAAAATTTAACAAACACTAATTTACTTTATAAAACAACTGATTTTTTTAAAAATAAAAGTTGACAGCAATTATTTTAAAAGTTATCGCAATTCCAAACGAATTCTTAATCTCTCTCATACATTCGACCATGCAAAACTATCATACTCTCTATTGACAGCAATTTTTTTTTTTTTTTTTTTTTTTTTTTTTTTTTTTGAAGAAATTTCAATTTTTACAAATTTCAAACCTGCATTTGTTTGTACTCATTTAGCCACTTGTCAGTGAGTTAATGGTGACACCACACCATTTTGGAGTGTTTCCCACAGATTCTCTTTTTTCTTTATTTTGTTGATTTGAGTTAAAGGTTTTTTTGGCTGAACCTCATCATATTTGGTAGTCTGTTTCTTTTTGTCTATTTAGTCTTTTTAACTTGAATTTTTGTTTTTTTAGGTCAACAACATGGGAAGATAATGATTTTCCCTTTGTTAGTTCATGTTTTATTATTTATATACCAAAAAAAAAACGTCAAGTATATAGTATCTTAATCAATTTTAAATTGAGATTTTATTAAATTGACGTTGTCAATATCATAATACGTGGTAATGTAGTATTGTTGATTAGATGAATTGTGACCGAATTCGTGTGAAGTGACAAATAGCTTGATAGACTAATAATATGTCATGTTAACTAGGGAGCTTACAAACATGGAGAAAATTAAAAAAAAAAAACATAATTTTAAATTTGAGTATGTGAATAATTTTTTTTTTTTTTTTAATTCACAAAGTAGATGAATAGAATGGTTTAAGGTTTAGTTTTATTAAATTGAATTGATATAAATATCTTTATTCAATTAAATTATTGACTAGGTATAAGAAAGCGACTTCTTTTAGTTGATTTTGTGGCTGTTGTAATTGTAAATGGGTTTGAACATTTTGGTATTTTAAATTGACTATTTGGTCGAAAAATAATAATATACTTTATAGATGGTTGAAAATGGTAGCTTACAATTCATTTATAATCACCTGATATATAAAAAGAAATTTGCCTTTCATGTTTAGAAATATTCATTTGAGAAATTACTAAATTATTTTGCAGTCATAGCAAATTAGACAAATTATAAATTAACTTAATTTGAAAAATCTAATGAAGAAACTAGGAAGAGAATTTGATAGAATCAGAATAAAAAAATCAATCAAATTGGAAAAGTCCAGATAAACCAATGGCTTAGGCCACCAAAATGTCATTTATCTTTGTACAATTAATTACATATGAAATTCAAATAATTAAATCCTTTAATAATCTTTTAACTTTTGAATCTTTAAAAATTACTTCCTTTCCTTTCCAAAATTATGTTAGGAAAAAAATATGGAGGTGGAAATTTAAAAATAAATAAATGTCTCAACTTTTCAATTTTCTTTTTATTTATTTTTTTACAACATGCGGAATAAAATAATCGAACATTTGATCACTAGGTCGTACACTATGTCAGTTGGATTATTTTTATACAGACATCAATTCTTAAACCATACTCATGCTAACATAAACATCTTAGACTCTTAACTATTAAACTATACTCATATTTTTACAATAGCATGTTCATATAATAACCTGATAGATATGTCATCCTAACTAGCTGAAGTTTACTACATGGAAATGGAAATTTGAATCCAACTCAAACAATTACTTCACTAAATGGTAAATATCCAAAGCTTGTTTGATATCGTTTTCTTGTTTTCCATTTCCACTTTTTTTTATTAAAAAACAAAAAAAAAAATCCCAATTATGATAAATAAAAAAAGAAAACATAGGTGTGTTTGGTAACAATTTCTTATTCCTTGTTCTTTTTTTTTTATTATTGAAAAAAGAAGCATGTAATCATTTCTCATTTTTATCTGAAATCATATTATAAATATCCAAAAGTTATATGTTATATTCATTTGTATCAAATATTTATTATGCACCAAGTGAAGAATGATAAAATAATGTCGTTGAAAAAAAAAACTAAGAACAAGAACCATAAACTTGAAACATGATTTTGTTGTTTCTAAAATTTCTGTAACAGAAACATCTGAAAAAATGAAAAACAATTATCTAAGGTTTTTGTTTCTCAAAAGTTGAAAACAAGAAACAAGAACGTTATATGATAACAATGTGGTGAAGGTGAAACGTACCGACCCATTATAATAAGATGATAGAAGAGTATGAAACGCACCTGGACAAGGAAGGGACAAGGACGTCCGAAGACTTGTGCCTGCGATACAGCCCTTGTCATAATCAGGAGAGGATCCATGAAAATAAAGGATAAGCAAGCTCCATTCCCCCAATAAAAATTGATAAACTTTGGGACTAAATTTTACAAACTTCTTCCACGCAATGCAGACCAAATGGTTGGTTTAATGTTGAACTTGAAAAGATGTGGAGATACACAGGTGAAAAATCTCTATTACAGAGTAATTCATAAAACTAAGTTTGGGCTCCAAATATTTTTCAATTTATCCACACAAGCAAGCAAAGGCAAGATGCCGCTCATGCATTCATCAAGCACCAACAAAATAAAACTGAAAATTCTGAATTTCAGGAGCTGATGATAAATGCTTTTACAGGTTACCACCACCCCTCAGGGCCAGCACTAGATGGAGAACAGAACCACCCTCAATGTTGTAATCTTTAGCCGTTTTGTCATCCCCAAGTTGTTTGCCGGCATAAATCAGCCTGCCAAAACCAGAGTAAAAAACAATAAGAATGAAAGAATACAAGGCATCCAACAAAGAAAAGACCCCCTACAGGAAAGGAGTCCTCCAATCAAGTAAAATAATAAGACCTATAGGATAATTACAAAATAACCGCGTCACCGACGCTCACAAAGAAACCTGAAACCTAACAAGAGACCAAATAGCACTGGGCTCCCTCTCAGTTCCTCTAATAAACAAAGTGCATTTTCAAATTTTAAGTGGTATAAGCAAATAACAGATCACGTTAACTTATTCAGGGTCTGTTTTGAATGACTTTCTAAGTGCTTAAAAAAGTGTTTTTAAGTGCAAAATAAATGTTTGTAAGCACTTAGAAAGACATTCCAAACAAGCCCTCGTAACAAATCACGTTTAGAGTTCATAGATGACCATAAGAAATAGAAGAAAGAATTTTGATGCAACTCAGAATTGTTGACCCAAACCCACTAATTCTCATTACATCGGTATGATATGATATCTTCAACGGCACTCCAGAAAATAATAGCATAAAACAGATATTAGAAGAAAGAGCATGGGAAGCAAACTAGAGAAACCTAGAAATCGTGGACGCTTAAACTGATCTATCAAATTATCAATTGTCAGGCAGTCGAGCATTACTGCATTAGACCTTCTGAAATTATTTATTTAAATTTTAAATTCAGATACTTGAACGTGAAGCATGGGGTTAGTTTTCTAAGTAGGTGAAACTAATAAAAAATCATCTCTCAATCTATATCACGATTCTAAATCAACAGCTTCGTAGTACTATATACTATTTTAGATGAAAATTTTGATTTGAACTCCCATTCTTAAGTGATTTTGTAGTAATTAGAAAATATGTTTACTGCTCTTAGGTTTCTTTTATAAACCTTCATTATAAGACATTACATTGCTGAGTATTGTAAAATCTTACATCTTCGTTTATATTTTATTCTAATTGCAAATCTCACTATTCAGAATAAAACTTCAAATACCTGAAACTTGTCAAAATACAACATACATATAAAATACTTAATAGATATGTACTTTCTTTTACTATCTGAGCTCAACAAATATGGGGTGGAGATTGATCCCAACTCTGCTCAAATTAGCAGACATGTCCTTAAATTGTTTGAGTTGTGATATGTCAAGACATTTGAAAATTAAAACTTCCAAGTATGAAACAAATGCTGGAAGCTAAAATCCTCCAACTTTATTGTTTCTTTCTAAGAAGAACTAATGAACCCTGTGCTAAGTAGGAAAGGTCCACATCAAATTCTATTGTTAAACAGAGAGAGCATATCGATGTATACCAGGGACATTAAACAAGTTATCCACACACACACAAATGCCTATAGAAAGATTTAGTAATTGGAGAAGAATGTAAATGCATACCTTTGCTGTACAGGGGGAATCCCCTCTTTCTCCTCAACCCGCTCCTTGATACGATCAATAGTGTCAGTTGGCTCAATGTCAATCTCAATTTCCTTCCCGGTGAGAGTCTTGACCTTAATCATAGTACCTCCCCTGAGCCTCAAGACAAGGTGAAGGGTGGACTCCTTTTGGATGTTATAATCTGCAAGTGTTCGTCCATCTTCCAATTGCTTACCAGCAAAAATTAATCTCTGCTGGTCAGGAGGAATACCTTCCTTGTCCTACACAAACAAACCAATAAAACCAAATTGCCAAATCAGTCTATTGGGACCATAACAGCTCGCAAGAATATAAACATACACCAGAAAACAAAATCACGCCATGGAAGAAGATAATATGGTAAACAAACACACGATAAGAATCAAAGCTACACCAACTTAATTTGACTGCTAAAGGCAGCAAAGCGGGAAAAAGGAAACCATGAACACCAATTGCTCAATCTTCTTACCATAAGTTCATGCAATGACACAAAAACCTAAGCAAAAGCATGTTAGTGAGAATTGAACAAAAACCAGAGTTTCCACAACATCTCGTATGCGACAAAGACAGCCAATAAAGAAGAAACAAAATAGAATCAGGGAGCCATGGAAGAAGCTAATATTGTAAAACAAAGATATTAGCGATGGATTAAACAAGTAATCAGAGTAAACATCAATCAAAAACCAGAAACACAAACCACGGGAGAATCAGAATCGAAATTCAACTAAGCCAGAAAATCTCCTTTGGCTGGATTAAAAACTTAGGAACTTGTGGATGAAATAAAATGATAAAAAAGGAAGTAAGAGAAGGAAATCGGACCTGGATCTTGGCTTTGACATTATCGATAGTATCACTGCTCTCGACCTCGAGAGTGATCGTCTTCCCAGTTAGGGTTTTGACAAAGATCTGCATCGCTTTTTCTTCCGACGTTCTCTGTAAACAGAGCGAGAGAGAACAAAATCGACAAAGATAAACGAACGAAGAATGGAAAGTCTAAAGAAAAGTTGGGCTAAATTTCTCTACTATTACTACTCCTCTCACTCCCCCATTGTTTTTTCTTTTATTGTTAAAATATTCTTTATTTAATATTCAAGAAGAATACCTCCATTGTTTTACTAAATTACCCCTCCAATTTAGATTCTGTTTATGATCTTATGACAGTGGTTTAAGTAGTGAAAATTTTGAAAAACAATTAAAAATATATATATATATAAAAATATATTTTATTTTTATTTATGTTTTTGGTAACTAAATTTTGAATTTGAAATTACATTTAAAAAAAAAAACTATTGGTTTTCTACTATATTGTTTGCATGGTTGTTTATCAAAGATATTAAATTTCCAACTTTTATATCACTATTTATTAATTCAGCTTTAAAATTTCATTCAAACATGTTGAAAGAGTTGCCAAAAAAAAAAAAAATTACACCGTATCAAATATTAGGCCAAACTGAGTATATCTCGTTTTTTTTAGGTTGGTATTTTAAATCATCTTTCTGTCCCACCCACCGTACTAAAACAAATGTATATTTTTTAATAGAAAAATTAATCTAATATTAATTTAGAGTTTCTATTTAGGGGATATAGCAAAATTTGAAAAATTTGTCAAACCGAACATAGTTTAATTAACTTAAAGTTGTGCCCTTGACTATGAGGTCATAAGTTCAATCCTCACCTTAATTAAAAATACCGTTATAAAAAAAATGATTTTTTTTGTAAATATGATAATTTTTATAGACGATAGTCACTAACTTTTGACATACTTGCAAATTATTTTCTATTTTATTATATTTATCATTATTTTGGACTTGATTGCTATTTATGCCACCAACACTTCCCTCTACATATTTAAATGGTGAATAATTTTACTTTATTATTTTTATTTTTTATTTTATTTTTCTTTTTCTTTTTGTAAAAACTAAAGAGATAAAGGGATATTTTGGTAAATTTAAGATGTTTATATATTTTGAGAAGAGACATTAATATTTTATTTATTTTTTAGTAAAAGAGATATTAATATTAATATATTATATATTCTATCATCAAAATGACCTAATACTCCATTTGCACAAAAAAATGACCTAATAGTGTGGAGCGTTAAACCAAAACTATTTTATCTCATCATTAATTTATTTAAAATTCAATAAAAAAAAAATTGCTTGGATTTAAAATTCAATAATTGAAACTAAACTTCGGATTAATATAATTCCATTCTTTTTTTTTTAGTATAATGTAACTATCATTTTGTATATTAGAGATGTTGCATAATATTATTCGTTGTAAAAAAAAAAAAAAAAATACTAATAATTTTCATTTGGAACCGTTCAAATGCAACAAAATTTGCATAAAAATTCATCTAAATCATCATCGTTAATTTTCTACAAATTATTAAGTAAAACCACGTCGAAAAAATGTGTTTTATTCATTTTGTTGATAGGTAGAGGTTCATGTATCAAAATTTACATCTATTTTTTTATGGGTTAAAAATTGTGTTTGAACTTTGAGTCTTTGACAATTATATATATATATATATATATTTATTCACATATATTTATATTTGAATAAAAAGAAAAAGTAATGAAATTGAAAAGGAAAATAATAAAAGGAAATGGAGAGAATAGGAAACTGAAATTTCAGAAGAAAAAGTTGGTGAAAAGAGGACCCATTTCTATTCTGCAGTGGTGGTATTGGCGAGACGACAAGATTCTCTGCGTATTGGATCCTTATTTGGGCCCACCTTTTTCCTCATCTCTAAGATTAAAGTTTATTGGGCCCTACTACTATCCATTCAAGCCCACTCGCCATCGGGCCCATTTCTACCATTTTATCTTCTCAAATGAAAAATATAATCAAACTATATTTTTATATTTTTTTTTTATTCCTTCTTCTATTTTTAAACAATTTTTTCCTTTTTTTTTCCTTATAATAATTGAAGTTGGTTTTCTTTTAAAATTGTTGTGTAGAACAAGCACCCAAGTTAGTATCATTTAAACTTTTTTTTTTTTATATATATATATATATATTGAGAGGAGTCACTATCAAACTCTATCATCTATTTTTCTTTTTTAATGGAAGACAATTTATCTTTTGGTGCAATTTTGATTTTAAAAATTACAATTTTACTTTTTTGTTTTGTTATGTCAGAATCCAACAACAAAAAATAAGAGTGTGAGAATCAACACTGAATTTACATACATTTTGTTAGCTACGTCTATAGACAAAAGGGAGAAACAATTGTATTATGAATATGAGAGATTACGGGTGTGTTTGATTTAGATTCCTAAGGGTTTAAGTTTTGAAAAAAATTATTTTAAAATAAATTGAGGTGTTTGGCAACCATCCAAAATGAATATTTGGAGAATGAGTTTTTGAAATAATGTATGAAACACTTGATATTAACTTTTGAAAAAAATATTTTTTGGTGTTTAATTGAAAAACCTATTTAATTCTATTAAAATTACCAAAATACCCTCACATTACTCTTTTAAATTTTCTCCACCCACTAACCTCTTTCGACCACTGCCGCCCCTCAGCGACCATTTTCGCCCGACCCCGACCACCCCGCTGTCGGCCATCGCCCGACCCCGACCATAGTAAACGGTCATTATTTTTAAAATACAAATTTAATTTATTTAAAAAAAAATGAAAAACTATTTAAATTAATGCGGCATAGAGGGATTGAACCCCTAGCTTCTTAGTTAAAGGCATAATTTTATGTCAATTGAGCTAAGCTTAATTTTTTTATTTTAATAATTGTTTTTTATAGTAATTTTATATTAAGAGAAACACTTCTAGTAGAGCAAACCAAACACTTGTAGATAAAAACACTTTAAGAAAATGTAACCAAATACATGAGTGTTTTAATTATAAACATTTCTAAAATAAATGTTTAAAAGAAAATGCATTATTTCAAAAACATTTTTTTAGTAGTCAATCCAAACACACTCTACAAAATACAGATTAGGGGTGGCAAAAGTCTTAAGAAGTTTTATTATGACACCCTTAGCTAATATATAATGGGTCTCAATACAAATACAAAATGATAAAACTCAAATAAATTGAAGGCATTTGTTCATGTGATGTCCAAAAATTTATTTTCTAATTCATCTTTGAGTATACCTAGATAGATTAAAAACAAACACAAATTTATTTTAAATTTTTTTATTTTACAACTAAACATTGCATATTTAATTTCTATCATTTTGGTACGATTTATATTAACAAATCTATATTTTTCAAAAAGTCGTATAATAAATAAATAAAAAAACAAGTAAAAACTTAATTTATATTACTAAGCAGAATCAAAACATTAATTATTGAACATCTAAAAAAGAGAGAATAATAAATGATATAGATGGTTGAGTTGAGGAAAATGTGTGGGAAAATAAAAAAAAAAAAAAGATTGAAAACTCGAAAAATCAAAAGGTAACAATTAATGAGAGTGTTGAATCTTAAAAATAGGTGGCTGGCGGCCACCTTGGATTGGGGCCTAATTAAATGAACGCATAATCTAATTTGAATAATGTACACATTCATAAAATAACAATAATAATACTATAATATATATATATATAATATGATTTTATTCAACATTATGAGAGAGTTGTTGTTTAGTTTCATTAATGGGAGGGAGTTTGAATGAGCATTAAATGCGTTGATGTTACTTCCCAATTTATTTATTTATTTATTTATTTGATTTTTTTTTGGCCTTTTCAAATGTTTGACCAACCCCAATTAATATCACCACCCGTACGTGTAAGAACACTGCCAAGATTTTCAAGGATTTGGAAAGATCTTATGTTATTTTAATTTATACCATAAATGTGCTATTGTTTTACTTTACCAATGGATTTTCAACATCAAAAATTGTGTTTGCTTGACTATTTATTCGTATTAATTTTAGGTTAATATACAAACAATAATAAATTAAAGGTAAATTACCCATTTAGTCTTTGAGGTTATTGAAAAAAAAACAACAATAAATAAATATAAATAAGGTTGAAGTTAGAGGTGTTAATAAAATATATGAGGTAAATAGTTTAATTTAAGAGAAATTATAACCGATGTCAATTTAAAAATTTTATTATATAACAATTTTTATCGTTGATGTCTATCACCTAAATTTTTTATAAAATTTTGTTAGTGATTATCACTGATAATAATAGTCTATCAGTAATAGTCATATATCAACGATAGTCATATATCAACGATAGCAGTCTATCAGTGATAGTCATTGATTTTTTTACCATATTTATAAAATGTTTTAAATTTGGCTAAATTTGTCATTATTTTGGATTTGATTCTTGTTTGTGCAACCAGTCGTTAATTTAATCTCTCTCTATATATATTTTTTTAATTTGATTTCTATGATTTTCAAAGTTTCAATTTAATCCGTATAATTATAGTTTCAATTTGGTTATTATGTGATGGTTTTTTTGTTGTAAAATTATAACAAATGTCAATTTAAAATAAAAATAATTAAAAATATAGCATTTTTAAAAAAAAAATTGCAGATATGACAATTTCTATCACTGATAGTATAGTCTATCGCTAATAGACTCAGTTTTTTTTATAGAATTTTGCCAGTGATAGTCATATATCAACGATAAAGTTTATCGGTGATAGCCACTAATTTTTTGCCATATTTGCAAAATGTTTAAACTTTGCAAAATTTATAATTATTTTAGACCTGATTATTGTTTGTGCAACCACCTTTTTTTTTTCTACGGTAATTAATTAATTTTTATGTGTGTTTGGTTTAAGATGTTGCCTAATTATATTAGGTTCTAGGGTGAATAAAATAGAGGAGGAAAATGATGGACTTTTCTAGTGGACATGTTAGACCAAATTGGTAATTCAACCTTAGTTTATTTTTCTTCTTCTAATTAAAGTTCTTTGATCATTCATTTAATTTTCAAAATTTAATTTCAAAAATTTATAAATACTTGTAAAGTTGTAGGTAAACTTTAAAATAAAATGAAGATTGTTTTTTATTTCATATAAAATCTATTTTTTTTCCGACCATATCTACCTTCACAAGTAGCTATTTTTCTTCCCATTTAACTTGTCTCTCCCTTTCTAACATCTATCTACTTATGTATTTTATTTTTATATGTCGTAAAATAATTAAAATTTCATGGCGTATGTACACGTTTAATAAAATTAAACAGAATACAAGATCGATTACTCTTGTTTTTATATTTATATTTTTTTTAATAAATATTATTGTATTATGATTAAATAAAAATACACATATATAATAAAATTTCGTAAAATATTCAATTTTTGAATTTAGTTTTTGTAGATAAGTCATCTATGAATGGTTCGACTTCCAATAATTGATAAACAAAAAAAATCCTCGTAAAATGAATAAAGAAAAAGGACAATTAATAATTATAAAATTAGAGGTTTTTTTTTTTTTTTTTTTTTCTTTTTTTCTTTTTTTGACGAGAGAAATGAATTAGAGGATTAAATAATGCAAACTACTACGGTTGAAAATGTAGTAAAGCCAAAGTTGTAGAACCAAGAATCGTTGGGGTTGTTGAGTTGAGTTTAATATATTAGCATTCATTTTTTCAATATATATATATATATATATATATATATATATATTAACATTAATTGAACTTTCTAAAAAAAAAAATTAATTGAATGAAGGGTGTTTCCGTCATTTGAATACATTTAACACGTGGCACAAACCCATCAATGGTAAGTGTATAGGAAAAGTCAATGCACGTCTGTTTAGAATATCCTACTTCTTCGAGTTCGTGTGAATTTAATGGTTTCTTTTGAATATTATTTTTGAAACTTTTGTGTGTTTTGAAGAATATTATGTGATAGGTTTAGTGGAATTAGATGAATAATGTTAAAATTGGTTTCAAAGGTTTCCAATTAATGATTTGAATTTTAATAACCTTCTGGTTTTTCTTTTGTCTTTTTTTTATTTATAATATGTTTGATTAAAATTGATGTATTGTGCCAACAAGAGCAAAGTTTAATAGCATGATGTATCGTCTAGTGACCATGAGATCTTAGGTTTAATCCTCCACCCCAACATATTGTCAAAAAAAAAAAAAATGATGTATTATTTTGTATATTAATTATAGAAATTTTGGATAACGAGAAAGTATACATGTTAATGACTAAGATTATTAAGATTTCATATAATAATTATTGTTAATGCGAGAATCTGGTCGCAAGTTCACGTAAGTTCTAGTACCAAGAGTGATAATAGCGTTATCGAATAGACCTGCAAGAAAGATGTTGATAATATTGGTGTGATGTTGCGATCAACATACATCGATGCTTAAGTTAGTGCTTAGATCATAGTGATGTCGAGTTAAGCTAGGGTAGTATATTTGCGTATATTTTTATGGTGAAATGAATCCCTTCTATTTATATTTTACTTTCACGATTATCAAAGTCGTACTTGACATGACAATGAGAATTAAAAGGAGGAAGGCAGCACAACATCGGTTCGACTAATGCCGACTTCGATAGGTTTTCTGCTTCCTGTTGATTGTTCCTCCTTGACTCGATCATTTCTCAAAAGTCTTGTTGGGATTTCTTGTACGGTTGATCCACGTGGTGCTAAAAGGTGGAGGACCCTAGGCTTTGGATCATGATCAGCAAGGTCGTGAGCCACAGAGTTACAACATCTCGGTACGAAGCAAAAACCCCTTATAAGTCCCATACTTTCCTTTTTGCATAAACCGTCGACAAATGATTGTATTTCATTTTCATAACGATCTAGACCCATCAGTAGTTTCCTTAGGATTTGAGAATCAACTTCTGCCAACAAAGGAGTGAGGCCCACAGCTATAGCGAGATCCACACCTTCTGTTAATGCGAGAGTTTCAGCAAGATCTACTAATATCCTTCGCACCTGGAACTTTTCTGCCGAAAGCATAATGTTGCCCAACGAGTCACGGATAATTGCCCCCGTCCCCATTGCATCATCCAACAGAGCAGTATTTGTGTTTAATTTAAAGGAGTGCAATGGAGGAGGGTGCCAAAACTTCGCTTGATCCATCGTGGAAGCCGCAACTGCACCAATGTCTCTTTTGCGGTGGGGATGAATATTTGGTGTCAGCTCGCACGCCCTCAAAGTGGTCCGATCACCGTCTATCTCATCTATGTAATCATACGCCCATTGGACTGGTGATTTCTTAAGAGCATGAGCATGTCTACCTCCATAGAGAGCTTCATTTCTATTGTTCCATATGGCTGAAGCAATAAGAACAAAAGACCGCACATCCAAATTCTCCAAAACTTGTATGGCTTTGCCAAAAAGGGAACAAATATCAAGATAACAAATATCATTTAATTTTCCATATGAAGGCCAAAGAGACCAAATTTTTTTACTTTCCCTTGCAATTCCATAACGCATGGATTCCGTTTTCAGCCTGGTTATGACACTGCGGGCAGTCGGCATCTAAGATTACCCCACGGTGAAGGAGATTCTGCCTTGTGGGAAGAGCATTAAGGCAGGCTCGCCACATGAAGATCTTTACTTTTGTAGGGATGTTTAGATCCCAAAGAGTTTTCCACATTCCCAGATTTTCCTCGTCCAAGGAGGATGAAGAATCGATGATGGACTCTCGAGCAAGTTTATAACCACTTTTAACAGAATAACGTCCGCGTTTATCATAATGTCCGAAAAAGGAATTTGAACAAGGAGGATTGTTTAAAGGAATCATTTTGATCATCGCAGCATCATCACGTAAAAACAGGTTATCAATCTGATCCTCGAGCCAAGCTCCATTGTTGATCAAAGAACTTACCGTGGTATTCGAGAGGGGTCAGGGGGAGAAAATAATTTGAAAGTTGGTTCTCGGAGAATCCACTAATCGCAGTAAATATCAATAGACTGTCCATCCCCAACTGTCCATCTACCCCTTTTAAAGCCAACTCTCGACCCCACGGATTGCCTCTCCAAGTGTAAGAGGGTCGACTTCCTAAACTTGCACACATAAAATTTGTAGAGGGAAAATACTTAGCCTTACAAGTTATAACCTTAGAAAATGTGATTAAAATTCATCTTTTATATTTTGTAAAGATATTTAATTAATGTAGGAGATCAAACTTCTTGACCTCTTAATCATTAGTTCATACTTTATATTACTTGATTTATGTTCATGTTACCGTTGACTTTTATTTTATTAAATAATATACTACAAAAAAAACCCATATTAGATTTAAAGATAAACAAATAAATATAAAGCTCGAGTACCGTCATTTTAAAAAATTAAGATTGACCAACATGAATATAATTCAACTGACTATGTATGTAAATTCGAATCTCTCACCCCACACGTAGTAAAAAAAAAATTATACATAGTGTTTTTCCACTATAGTTGGATTATGAATATTACATAATGTCCATATTTTAAAGTAGTATTATCATCCTTCTCTAAAAAAAAATAAAAATATATATTAAAAAAATATAAAAAAATATATATATATATATTTAGAAGTAGATTTTTTTTTACAAAAATTACAAGTAGTTATAAATATAAGAATAACATCTACAAGAACTAAAAAAAAAATAAAAAAAAAAAAATAATAAAATAGAGAGAGTTTTAATTCTTGACCTTTTGTCCACTAATCTATACCATATGTCGGTTGAGTTATTAGCTAAATTTTGTTTTGTACCGATAAAATGTAAAGTTATTAATATTTAATTAATCCACAATATAGATATTATTATTGTCATCCTGACCCACCTATGATAATATTAACAATAAATTAGACGTTATAATTTATATGTGTTTAAATTATCCACTTGACGTTTTAATACAAATATTTGACATTAACGAAAATGAAATTGAATAAATTTGAATTTCATTTGGGCTGTTGTACCAATTTTGTAGAGAGATTTAAAATCAGATAGGTGGCTTGACTAAGACCAATGAAGGGACGAGATTCAAAAAAAATTTATTTTATTTTATTTTTTTTTTGGGAAAAAAGGACAAAAAAAAAATAGAAAAAAACATTAAATATGGAAAGAAAAGCCCCAAGCACAAAGTTTTCGTGGGCAATAAATGCGTCCATAACTTAGGTGGTGGCTCTTTATAAGTTTTTGAATTGATTTCTTCCTTATTTATTGTTCTATTCTTTAATGAGATGCCCCCATTGGGGAAATCCATTTATCCTCCCCCTATAATTTTTTAATTTCTTCATAATTACACCGCTATATATGTTTTAGTCTATAAAGTTTAGACTCGAATATAATTTAACTAGTTAAAATATATAATTTTAAATTTTAAAGAGTGGGTTAGTCGAATCCTCCCACCACATATAGTTCAATAAATATGAAATATGTAAGTTTTAAACCTCTGAATTCAACAAAAGATTTAAATGTTAAATACATTGAACTACATTCATGTTCACTCTAAAAAAATATTAAACTCGCTAATCTTAAATTTATATAATATGACATTTAGTGAGTCGGGAAAAAAAATATTTTATTATTTAGTTCAACAACATATAGTGGTGGGGGGATTCGAACCCCAAATCTATTGATCGAAGACATATTAATCTTAATCAGTTGAGTTATGCAGACAAAATTAAATCTTTTGAAGAGAAAAACTCAAATTTCTTAACAATTCACATTGAAAAATTTGGTAAGAAGAATTGGAAACTTTCTTCCTTAAATGGTATCTCATAAGTTTTTGTCAATGTAAATACCATATCATATAAGTTTATCATTAAAATTAAAATTTTGTAGCTAACCCGAGCATAATTCAACTATTAATTTTTTTTATTAACTTATCCATTTCTTTCTTTAAGATCGAATGCTCAAATTCCCACAGGCACATTTATTGTAGTAAAAAAATCAAAACTTGGGAAACAATAATATGAACTAAAAAATTTAAGGGAAAAATTGGTCCCTAAGATTTAATGTTGATGTCTATTTGGTCCCCAAAGTTTTAAAAGAAACACTTTAGTCCCTCACATTTGTAAAATGGTTCTAAATAGTCTCTTACTTAACTTTAACCTAACAAAATTGTGACTAGACCGTTATCGGCTAACATGGATTTGATGACATGTGAATCTTATTTGATTACCTGACAAATAAATTAAAAAATGGTCAATATGAGCATAGCTGATCAATCGACATATTGTATAGGCTAGTGACTAAGAGGTCATGAATTCGACCCCCACCCCCACATGACATATTGTATAGACTAAGAAAGATCGATGAAGTGAAGGAAGAGAGTGACGATAGGTGGAGGTCGCTGGATGTGAAAAGCAACAACTATCATCCAATCTATGTTAGCAGATAACGGTTTAGCCATCATTCGGTTAGGTCAAACTTAATTCAGGGATCATTTAGAACCATTTTATAAATGGGCGAGGGATTAAATTGTTATTTTTTTAAATATCAGGGATCAAATAGACATCAAATTCAAACTTCAGGGATCAAAAGTGCATTTTTCGCGAAATCTAAATAACAATTTCAAAAATTGAAAAAGAATAATAAAAAAAAAAACTTTAATTTATATAAGGGCGTGTTAATTTTGTAGCATATATAGAGAAGAGCCCTCTCAGCAGCCTTTGTACAAGAAAACCGACACACCCATTTCTCTCTCTCTCTCTCTCTCTCTCTATACTTTCTCTCTCTGAAAAGAAAAAGAAAAAATGGCCGCCGAAGTGAGTTCGCTGGTGCGAGTTCTTACAGGCTACAACAAAGACGACCGTCATCGGACGGTGGGAAATGAATCTGGGTCGGAGAAATTAACACCTCTGATCACTCGGGATTTACTCAGCGGCGGCGGCGGCGGCGGCTATTCCAAATTTACAGACTCCCAAGAATTAGACCTCGACCTCCAAGTTCCTTCCGGCTGGGAAAGAAGACTCGACTTGAAGGTATATTTTTTTTTTTTTTTGTTTGAGAGGCTATTTTATTATTTTTATGTGGCTCTAGATATTTGATAAGATAAAAATCAAGACCCATTTTGGATTTTTCGTTAAAATTTGAAATATTGTTTTGGAATTTTGTGTGTAATTTTAGACGGCAATGAAACAGAGAAAACAGAGTCCCAATCAATTAATTAAGCAGTTTTCAATTATTTGATGGGGTTAACTGATTGAATTGAATTATTTCAGTCAGGGAAAATGTTCATTCAAAGATGCAATGTTCAAGATTTCAACCATCATCAAACGAATCAAACAGTGCCAAAGCTTCAAGATTTGAACTTTCCACCCTCACCCAATTACACAAAATTCCAATTCTCGAATTATTTGATCGACGAAACCAATTTGGATTTGAAATTGGTTTCCTCATCGCCGTCGCCGTCGCCGTCGCCGAGGAGTAATTATCAGAGCGTTTGTACTTTGGATAAGGTCAAATCGGCGCTCCAACGGGCTGAGAAAAATCCCATCAGAAAACGGTCGTCGCTGTGGAAATCATCGCCGTCGCCGTCGTATTCGTCGTCCTCGTCGTCAGCGGCGAAAGAGTTTCAAGAAGAAGACAACTTGAAATCTCTTTCGTCGTCGTCTGCGGCGGCGGCCCCGATCGCCGTCGGCTGCCCTGGGTGTTTGTCGTATGTGTTGGTGATGAAGAACAATCCGACGTGTCCACGGTGTAGCTCCGTCGTGCCGTTGCCGGCGGCGAAGAAACCTCGGATTGATCTGAACATTTCGATTTGATTCAAAGAGGTGGAAAAAGTATTGTATTGTAGATGGAGGGACAGAAATTATCAGCTCCAAGACATAGATTTCTTTGTTTTTTTTTTGTTTTTTTTTAATCCTTTTTTTTTATGGGTTAGCTGTAGAAACTATATGTAAAAAAAAAAAGCCAAACGGAAGGTGGGGATTTCAATTCTTAGTAAGATTTCTTATATGATTCTCTCAACATTAACGGTTTCTTAATTAGTTATTTTGCTGTCAAATTCAACTAATTAAATTCAATATTCTCCATAAAGATACCAATTATCATCAATGACGAAATTATTGATATCAGAAGTTCAATTTTACTTACATATCGGTGAAATATCGATATCGACAGATAATTATGTAAATCAAATTTTTCGAAAAAATTATTTAAATTAATAATTAAGTTTATTTTACTTCCAAATTAAGTTATAGATATTATTATTAGTATCTATATCCATATTGAAATTAATAGATGATATTTTTTATGTTTTACGAGTATTTATAAAAGATATTAGAGATATCCATTTATCCTTAATATCTATATCGAACCTTCGATTTAAGGATATATCGACATATCCACGGATATTTTCTTTCTTGATTATCATTACTATAAATGATGGTTCGAGCCAACAACATCATAGTTCAACTGTTCATGATCTAACGACTAGAGACCAAGAGGTCCTAAGTTTGATCTCCACCTTATCTTCATAATTATTGAACTAATAAAAAAAAAAAACTAAATCACCTACATCTTACTTCAATAATAAAAAAAAAAAAGTAGGATTGTTTATCAATATAACTAATGTCTCATATTAGTTGGACAAAAGAAAAATCATCACAATCCATCTTAGGTTAAAAAAAATTGTTTGTAGCAACAAATTGTTTGGACCAAATTAAAAATAACAAGTCAAATACCAACATAATTCAATTGACATAAAATATATAATCATGTTTGAATATTATGAATGTTAAGTCCACATATTATTCAGAAATAATAATAATTTTTATTTTAATATTTAAGCTACGTTTGACATATAGTAAATTCTCTATTAATTGAAGAATTGATCAAATGGATCTATATTGATTAAGGATGAAAATATAAGGTGCATTATTTATAGTCGGCCACCAACTACTTTTGTTGTTGGTAATTAGATACACATAAAATTAAACTTTAATGTTATTATTATATATACATTATGTAAATACTCCTGTTGGGAAGAAATAATAATTGAATAGAGAAAAAGGATAAGGAAGAGTGAGGTTGGTATATATAAATGCAAAGTGTAATGTTTGTGGTGACATAGGTCATATAGGGTTGGGCAATAAAAGGAGTTTTGATCAACCCTTAATCATACCTTATATTTATTTTATTTTATTTTTTTGAAAAGTCATACCTTAATTATATTTGTGTTCTTAGTACAATCCAAACACACATTATGTCGGACAATGACTCTTTAAATGGTGGAAAACTTATTAATCAAGAAGCTTAATTTTGTATATACAAGTTTGGTTGATGAACTTAACGCCGTGTCTACTCAATTTATGAATCTTCAATATCGTGTTTAATAAATTTTTAAATTTGTAGGCGTCGTTTCATAACTATTTAATTCTTAAAAAATAAACTTATAAACATTACTTCCACCTATGAGTTATTTTGTTTTGTTAATCAACTTTTTGAAAATGTTTTCAAAATTCAAGTTTAAATTTTGAAAAATATAAATATATTTTTTTAATTTGTTTGAAAAATTTAACTGAAAACTAAAATTAAAAGTACTTTTTGTTGGGTGTTTTCTGAATTTTTCAACTTTAAAAAGTGTAGTGTTCGTGTGTTTAACTATTTATTTTGCGTCTAATATATTTTTAAACATTAAAAAATATGATAAGATAAGATTTTGTTAGACATAAAATTGAAAGTGTATGATTTTGTATATTTAATATTGAAATAAGTATTAGTTGTGGGGATTTGTAGTTTTAAACAAAGTTATTACTTATTAATATTTTAATCAATTTAGTTATTACTTAAAATAGGAAACAAATTATTATTATATAGAACGCATTATTGAAACAAATCTACTTTATACGATGAATGAAGAACATAATTATTTCGAACAAAAAAAAAAACATCTTGATTAATGAAATTAGTTAATTAAGTTTGAAAATGAGATAATAAATGAAGAATAATAAAAGGAAGATAAAATTAGAGGGAAGATGTAGTTGTGAAGTATAAATGAATGAAAAGGGCATTCCCAAAGGAGGTGTTAATGAAGGGAGTTTGATTGCTCCAAAACTAATTATGCAAACCCCAATTCATAAATATATATACCTAACTCTCATTTAATGACAGTTAATGTCAATCACCTTTTTTTTTTTCAACCAACTTTTCTTTCTTTTAAATGAATCCCAAGTTTTCTTCACAAAAAAAAAAAAAAAAAAAAAAAAAAAAAAAAAAAAAGAAGAAAAAAAAAATTCAAGCATTGGTGAAAATTTGAGAATTTAAGTTTACCTAGCTATAAGTTCCAATCAAGCATTTAATTTTGATCATAGTTACTTATAATAGAAATAGAGGGAAAAAAATTGTTATTCGTTATTAATGTGTACTTCTCAATTAGTTCATAAAATTATAAATTCGAGAGTACTTCTCAACTTTTTCGATCTCATTTTAATTAGTGGTAGGATCCAATTTAATTGGTTTGATTTGTCTAATTAATGAGATCAATCTTAATTTCTAATTAAATTATGTACACTAATGATTTTTTTTTTATTATCTAGAGTTAGTTGTTTTGATCGCTCTTTCTTTTTTGTGAAATAGAGAAAACTATGAGTCTGTTTGATAACGTTTTCGTTTACTATTTCTGTTTCTCATTTTTTAATGAACAAACTTGTTTGATAACTATTCTTGTTTCTTGTTTCTAAATTTCGAAAAGCGTTTTTTAAAAAATTGGCATGAGAAATACCAAAAAGTTGTTTCTTCTGTTCCGTTCTCTTTTATAAACTGTAGTTCCTATTTAAATCAAAAAAGTGTGGTTAGTTTGTTTACAAAAAAAAAATGTGCTTAGTTAAGTATTTCACATTCAAGTTTTTGGCTTCGAATCTCATAAATAACATTTTGATTTTTGATTTTTTTCTTCTTCTACTTTCTATTTTTGTTTACTGAGAATACATTAATATTAATGTAAACCTAATATTAATAATAAGTATTTTATCCTATTTAATTATTCTATTTAAATAGGATAAAATAATATATAAAAAATACTGAAATATTTTTAGTTTAAAGTTTTCGTTTTGGTGCATAATGGTTCTATTTAATTCCATCATGTCATTATTTTTTTCTAATTATGTTTGTGTTGTGACATAAAAAAAAAAACAATTATTTATGTTTTATTATGTTGTCATCCTAATCTTTTCGAGAACATCATTCACACCCATCATCAAAGTTTAAATTAGAGAAAACGTCATCATCAATACAAAATTTAAGCATAGGTTGAATTCTAATAATTGAGTAGAAACCAACAATTATAGGAACGAAAACACATCACCAATAATTTCTTCAAGTGTCAAGTGCATTAATTTGATTAAAAAGATTGCACATGATGATATAAGGAATTAAAGGAAGAGAGGAGATAAGCCAATGAATGATATGATTAGCATGATCACCCCTTAATTAGTTGAAGTTGTACTAATCAACACATAACACAAGGAATTTGGTGAGATATCTGAGTGATTAAGATACAAATTAAAGGAAAGAGAAAAGGAGAGTAGAATAAATTTGGAAATAAAAAAATGTTTTGTAGAAAATAGATTAATTAAATTATATAATTAAATATGGGTGAGTGGAAAAGAAAAGGGAGTTTAGTTTGGTAGTCAACATCAAAGTGTCAAATGAAGCAAAGTTAGATGAGGGAAATAAATCAGAGGCATGAATGGCATTTAAAGAATCATAAGGTGTCAAAACTTAATTATGGCAAATAAAGACATTATACAATTACTTCTCCACACCCCCAAAACCTCTTTCTCCTCTTGGGTCCCCCACTTGGTTACCTGTATTTGTACCTTTTCTATTTATTTATTTATTTTTATTTTTTTGTCGAAGTATAGTTCGATGAATAATACATCTATTAATATTAATATTTCGAAGTCGATAGTTTATAATAGGGTGTACAATGTACATGGGTTGAGTTGGGTTGGATTAGAGGAGTTTTCAATCCAATCCGAAAATTTCGGGTTGGTGAAATCTCAACTCAACCCAACCCAACATTTCAGTCAACCCAACCCAACTCAACCCTTCAATTTCGAGTTGGGTTGAGTTGGGTTGGCAAGTTTAGGGTTTGGAGAATTTGGATCCAAGAATGTGTTTTTCTGACCATACTTCTCTAGCTAAAGTCATCACCAAGAGGAGCTTCAATGACAGAACCAAAAGGAACCCTCACTCCATTTAGGCATTACTTTCTGCAAAATTAAAACTCCAAAATTCAATCAGAATTTCCAATCAACAAACTCCACAAAATCCAATAATAACCTTTCTGCAAAACCAAAACCCCCAAATTACATCAGAATTTTCGATCAACAAACTCCACAAACGGCTGGATGGAGGCAGAGACGAACAGTGGGAGAGAGAGGTGGAGACAGATGAGACAGTGGGAGAACGAGGCGGAGGGGGAGAATATCTGGTTTGATAGACGGTGGGAGAGAGAGACGGAGGACGACGAGACGATGGAAGAGAGAGGCGGAGACGGACGGTGAGATGAAAGTTGAGAGGTCTTAGAAGCTGAGAGCTGACTGAGGGTGTCTGAGAGAGCTGACTGAGGGTTTCTGAGAGAGCTGACTGAGGGTTTCTGAGAGAGCTGAAAAAACCAATAACGAAAACCCTATCGGTTCGATTCGGGTTGAACCGAGCCAAAATTGGTTCAACCCGCGAACGACTCGAAAATTTAGTTTTTTAAATTTGGAATCCAACCCAACCCTTATTTAAAAAAAAAACTCAACTCAACCCGAAAAGTTGAGTTGGATTTAACGGGTTGCTAGTTTTTTTTGTACACCCCTAGTTTATAATTTCATTGGTTGTATTGATCAACTCTCAAACTTTACCTATTATTTTTCTTAGTTTGAATCAAGTTTAATTGATAAGATAATTATCATCCTATATTGTCTTTAATTTTTCAGACTTCATTTCTTAAAGGCTGGAATGTTATGATTTAATGTGTTAATTTTTGTAATTAAAAAAAACAATACTTACCTATTGATTCTATTTTATTAGTTATTTGATGAGAGCTTAAATCCGTTTGAAAATTTGGCATTTAGAGTTGTGCTTGAGAGTTTTTTTTAAAGCAAAAGTGTAATTATTATGGACACTTAAAAAATTTGCGAGATAATAAATATATTTGATGTGTTTTGTTTTATACTCTTTAAAAGTACTCTTTAAAATAATTGCTCCATTCAACGGGCGAACAAATCACTTAAATAGTTTAGAGTGGGGTTGATTATATATTTGTGCATAAATTTTAAAAGTATTATTACCGTCCAAATTTTAATCAAACAAGGTCTAATTCAATCCCTCAACCGTATTAATTAAATATCTTTACGAAAAAAAATAAATTTTGAAGTGGTTTCTAGCCAAATATTTGTGCTAAAAACAGTCAATGGTCATTGTTTCATCAAGCATTTTGAGTGATTTTGACCATTTGCAAGAACATTTTTATGTTACTCTCAATCATGATCTACTAAAAGCAGGTTGCAAACACTTATTTATCTAGTTTGACTTCGAATAATGATTAAATAAATGAAGTAATTAAAAGATATAGTTGTATGAAATTTAAGTTAAATAATTGATTATTGAAAAGTGAACAACATGAACTAAAATGATTTGGAGAAGAATAAATCAAAATTAAGAGAGGAGAAGTTTGAAAAGATGTGATGTTATTAGAAACGATGGGTTACACCCTATCACCGAAGGAGGAGTAGCCCATGTATGTTATATATTGTGAGTGAGGTCTCTTCATCTTTTCGATGTGAGATCTTCAACATGCTCCCTCAAAATGGTCTCTCTTTGGGTTCACCATCTTGGGTCGGGATCCCATTTTTGGACCGAATACCCGTTTGGGTTCATAGGGTTCCACCCTAAAACCACATGTATGTTATTATATTGTGAGTGAGGTCCCTTGGGTTCGTGGGCTCTGATACCATATCAGACATTATGGGGTTCCACCCTAAAACCAATTGGTGATAGGAGGAGTAGCTCATGTATGTTATATTGTGAGTGAGGTCCCTTCATCTTTTCGATGTGGGATCCTCAACACGTTAGTATGATTTGGAAGTTAAGTTGATGCATGCATGAGGATTAGGTGAAAGGGCAGTGGTGATTGACTTTGGTGAAAAAGTAGACATCAAAATATTTAAAAAAAAATGACAAAACAAATAATTAAAAGACATTAATGAACAAATGATAGATAATGAGAATGTGAAGTCCAAAACAATTATCAATAAAAAAATAAAAAAAGAAATATAGTAGAGGAAGAAGTTGGCATTTGGTGGGTCATTGAAGCATATGCAATGATGGGTTGAGAAATGTATGATGAAAATTGAAATGAAAGAAGAAGAAAACAAGATACAATTTGTGGTGTGGAAGAAGAAGAAGAAAAGAAACAAATTAAAATTAAGATGTTGAGACAACTCTCTTTCAATGAATTGTAATTGTCTTGCAATTACTATTTATCTAAAGGACACTAAAATAATGCATCTGACATCCTCTCTTCTTTAATTTGTTTTTTCATTTTCAAAAACTATATATATATGGTTCATGGTCATTATACTTTTTGTTTGGTGGGTTTGTTTATGAAACTAGTATTTGAATTGTATTGAATAATCTCATGATTTGCACGTGTTTCGACGATAAAATTTGTTGGTTAAAAAAAAAAGGTAACTTACATAACAGTGAAGATTGCACATCGATGTAGTGTTTGTCACACACATGTTCTAATACTTAAGTCAGAGATGAAAAAATGGTTTGTGGCAAACTAGAGTTTTGAGAATCAGTAAGAAGTTACCTCTCATAGAATCATAGTAATGTAGTTACATGAGGATTATATTGACTTAGTGTTTCTCGTCCTCCTTTCAAAAGAAACTGAATTAAACCAAAAAATATTGAACTAAGTCTACCGAGACCTTCTCAAGTTGGGAGCGTGCGAGGTGCACACCTAGTTGAAGAATTACTCACCTCGGCTACGGTCACTTTGTGCTCGGGCCAAGGTGAGTTTTTGGGCTTTCAGCCCAAATGATCTCTTTTTCTAGACACTGTGTTATGTTTTACCCCTAATTTTTTTCAACCTTTTAGGTTTGTTCTTTAATCCATATTATTTACCCATAACAATATGTTTTTAGGGGGTGTTTGGGGGCACAAACCTTGTGTTGGGTGGACTGGGTTATTATAACTCAATCGACGTTTGACTCACTGACTATTATAACTCACAGTCAATAATGTAACTACACTGACTTCAATATTATTTATTATTCACAACTATTATAACCACCGACTATAATAACTCACTCGGTGTCTTCAACTATCCTTAATGTTTTTCAGATTCTAAATCTACTGAAATACACTTTAAAGTCGTAAAAAATAGAATATAGCCTAATTTTTACTACCTAACCTTACCATTTTCTTTTGTTATTAAATTGGTCAATAACATAGTTCTGCTATGATATTCCAAACTTCTTGTAAATCACATTTTATAATAGGAATACTAAATGTGAAAAGAAGAAGAAAATCAAAAGCGACTTTAAAGACTAGTAAAAAGATTGTTTAGTTATGGACATTATTTATATCTCTTCTTGTGAATAGTAGATTTGACCCTTATTCATTCTCATGAATAGTAAACACTAACCAAATAAATATTTTTTTTATTTTTTTAAGTTTAAGAATTGAAAATAAAATTTTAAAAATAAATAAATAATAAAAAAAAGGTTATTCACCGACCAAAAGTAAAAGTATATGAAAGCCTTTGTTGGGTTCATTGGGAATTGTATTGTATCATATGGTGGAGAATTGGTTTTCCATTTAATGGCAAATATTATTTTCAATTAATATGGCCTTTAAATTTTATCCCTTTTTTTTTTTTTTTTTTTTTGTGTGCAAATTTGATGGTGCACTAAATTTATTGAGGGTGGCCCTATATATTAATTTATAATCTTCCTCAAGATGTCATCATTCATAATCCTTCTCGGAATTTTATGCCACTCATAACCAATTGTATTTTTATTTATTTTTTAAATAATTTTAAATAAATATTGTAATTTTTAAGTAAAATAATTAAAACTGTAACATTTTTTTTTAAAGGATAAATATGACCATTTTTATGACTAATAGTCAATTAATAATTATGATAGCTATTGATATACCTCCATTTTTTTTTTTGGGAAATTGTAGTAAATGACAATTTAAGACTTATTGTTTGCAAATATAGCATGTTTTTAAAAATTTTGCGGATATAGCAATTTCTATCGCTGATATCTTATGACTGATAGAAGTCTATCGCTGATCACCTCAGCTTTTTATAGATTTTTGTCAGTGATAATAGTCTATCAGAGATAATAGTCTATCACTCATAGAAGCCTATCAGTGATATAATAAAGTCTATCAGTGATAGAAACGGGTTTTTTTGCCATATTTGCAAAACATTTTAAAGTTTGCTAAATTTACAATTAGTTTGGGCTTGATTGCTATTTGTGCAACCAACCCTTTTTTTTTTTTATAGAATTGTGTTAATCTCATTCTATCAATGTCTACCACTGATTTTTTATTATATTTAAAAAAATATTTTATATTTTACTATATTTATAATTATTTTGGGTTTGATAGCGGTTTATACAACCAACTCTAATTTTTATTCCTCTATTAATTTTATTACACCCATAATTTTAACCCAAAAAAAATATAGAAACTCCAAAACCTGACTAATTTAATTAAAATCAAGATTTGCATGGAATGACAATTAAGTAACTCGGTCAAGGCTTGCAAATTTAAAAATTAATAATAACAATCTCAAATATCTTTTTATTTCATTTTTGTCTATCCATCAATTTTACACCAAATATATAATGTTTTATAATTCATTTGACACGCATAAGAATATTTTTTTCAAACAGTTTTTCAAATGAAAACATATCATTAAGATAAAAATTGCAAAAAAAAAAAAAAAAAAAAAAAAAGTTTAAGGTTTATTATTTATCTAAATTTAAGGTGTAATTTGATAAATTTAAAAGTTTAGATTAGTAACAATTGATACAACTTATCATTCAAAAAAAAAAAAAACTATTTGTAAAATGTTAATTTTTTTTTTTGTAAATGTTATTTAATTAATGCGAGTAACTAGGCTCAATTTAACAACATGTTAACTAATTGCTATATAAATTTGAAAATACATCTTTATATAATATTGTGATATAGTATCCTATTTAGATAAATACGTTTATTATTTAAGTAAGCTTTATTTGTGATCTCGAACAAATTATGCAAATATATACAACTCCGGAATATTTTGAAAATTTAATTTATTTCCTTTCAATATTTTTTACCTGTTTTTGTGATAACTGGTCTGCCATTTAATTTAATTCGTTAAATAAAGTCAATTGTAATATAACTATTTTGTCTAATTCTAAATAATTAATAAATACATTGTTAAAAAATTTATTCTCCTCTGACCATGTTTTTAATTCTCATTTGTCATTAGCGCGACGACTTAAATTTATTGATGCGAAATCGAATACAATTAAATATAATCTTTGAAGTTCGAACCGACCCTTTTGAAAAATAAACTGTTTTTTATTTTTATTTTTTAAAAAGAAAAATAAACTTTATCATCTTAGAACCGTTGGAAATTATGATAGTGACATCATTATTCTGTTAAATCATCGTCATCATCCTAATATATTAAGCATATAGTATATAATTTTTCAATCTCCTTTTAAGATAATGATTGAAAAATCTAGCTGAAATCATAAATCATAAATTCTTTATCGTTATGGAGATGAAAGTTGACTCTCAAATCTTATGAAAACTATTGATGGTCCAAATCGTTTTGAAAAAGAAAATGTAATTCTTTGTCGATGATTTACGCACAAAAGAGAGTAAGAGATTTATCAAAGACTTTTGCATCGGTTGTAATTTAAGGGCTCCTACCTTCCGGCTTATCTGACCATGCTCGAATAACACATACCTCATAAATTTAGATAGAAAAAGTTACTCTCTTGATGACCAAATATATCTTATTCAATTAATGTAGAGATTAAACTTATGACCTTTTAGTTAAGGACATAACTTTATGTCAATTGAGCTATTCACGATTTATACTTTTTTAACCTATTTTTACTAGCAAAGTTATAGATATTCCGTATCTAACTTATATTCATAAATAATTATTATGTGGGACTTTAACGTTTTTTTAAGAGTCATTATTAAGTTTAATGTTGGACTAATGAAATTAATGATGATATAGTAGAGTCATCATTTTGTCACGTTTTGGGTTTGTTGAATTTTTAAGAATTGATGAAAATGGTTCTCCAACTAAGATGTCTCCATTCACCCACCTAAAATTAATGTACATAATTATCTTCACCAAACATTATCCAAAAATTTGGAAATGTTCCTTTTTTATAAGATAAACTTAATTATTTTAGTGAAAATATAAATATATATGTGTTATTAAATATCGTTTAAAACTTTGTATAACTCAATTGGCATAAGGTTGTGTGTCTTTGACTAAGAAGTCATGACTCAATACTTGCATTAATTAAAATAGTTTTACAAAATAAAATTTATAATATTTCATCATAAATATAAATATGAAGTGAAAATTCGAACCTACCATAATTTAGAGAGTAAAGATACTTTAAATATTAAGTTAAACTTGTATTGACATAAATTTAAATTTCAAATTATGAGAAAGTGGTTATATAATTGTATTAAAGCATAAATAATGTTATGTAATCGACTATTTTTAAATTACGGTAAGAATAAAATACAAAATACGTGTCAAACCAATCATAGCTCAATTGACATAAGATTGTGCCCGTGACTAAGAAGTCATGGGTCATTCCTCACATTAATTAAAATACCGTTGCAAAAAAAAAATACGAAATACGTAATAAATAATAATTGTGATGGATAAAAGTGAGTAAATCAGTAGAGAAGTTGGAGCAAAGATGATGAATTAGTGTTAGCTTGTATTATTTGATAGGCAATTTGTAAAGATAGAAATCTGGCTAATCAAGGCTCTGCTATACTTGATTTGCTTTAAAAATAATCTGGATCTCCAATTACCAAGCTGAACTATCAAGATCTCATCTCCAACCCCTCTTTGTTTCCCGTCTCCAACGGGTTCTCCCCTCACTTCTCTCCACAGGTGGATTGCTCCTGGTTTTCTTCTTCATCCGAAGCAAGTGCTGGAGTCATGATTCACGATTCTTCAAGTTCGATTGTCGCTGCCAAAGTTTCAATGGGGTTTTTTCTTCCTCAGTCCTCTTCACTCTAAACTTGAGGTTATTCGAAGCGGGTTGGATTTAGCTCTGAATTTAGGGATTCTTGGCGTCATAATTGAATCTGACTCTTAGGTGACTATTGCGACTCTTCAATCCTCCAGCATCCCCGGAATGAGAATGTTTCTTGGATTGAAGATTAAATTTTCATTTTTTTTGATTGGATGCATATATTTTTTTTATCATTATTCCCCCTATTTTTTTTTCTCAAGATGATATTTTTTAATATTAGAGAAACACGAAGGGGCTTACAAGTTATTGAACTTTTTTTTTATGAAAAATCTTTAGGATTGGTTTGCCATTTGTGAAAAATATAGGATAAATAAAAATTAGTTATAATTTAAAGGTGTTCTTATTCCGGTCTTATAAATTTTGCTTCTCAAACTACGAAAATGCCATACAAACACTATGGGCCATTCTATATTGACCGAATGAAAGCCCATTTCTGCTTCAAAAACACTTTGGGCCAAGTATAACAAGCCCACAAACGAAGAGGAGTAAGAGGGCTGATTTACAAATATCCCAAGTTTGGGCCTCTCTGTGAAAATTTGTGAAAAAATCCTCTAAATGTCCAATCTGAGGGGTCGTTTTGAAAAAAAAGCAATTTTTTTTTCTTTTTTAAAATGGTCAAAAAAAAAATAAATTTTACTTTATTTATTGTAGAGTTTAGGGTTTAAAGATTAAGGCCTTATAATTTAGAATGGTAGAGTTTAGTGTTTAGAATTTGGGAGGATATTTTAATCCAAAGTGTATGGTTTCAGATTATATTATTTGACCATGTTAAAAATAAAAAACAAAAATATTTGTCATTTTTTAATTAAAAATAAACATTTTTTTGTTATCACAAAATTGGTAAAAGTTTTGGGGGCGGTTTTAATTATTTTTTTTTAAATGATATTTTTAATATTTATTATTGTTTTTTAGTTCAACAATGATGGAATCATGAAAATTATTTAATATTGGTGTTTGTTTTTTCAAAAAGAAAAAGAAAAACTAAATAATAAAATAGCTGATTTATCCCAATATTAATATGATTAATTAATAAAATGATGGTTATTTTTTGTTACGTTTTGAAGGTGCAGCTGCCAAATGGAGACGCGGAGATTGTCAACTGATGGATTAGGGGTATTTCAGGAATTTCACAAATTCGATTATTGGAATAAAAAGGTGAAGCCATAGGATATGGACTAATTAACAAACAAACCCTATAAAAAATACTAGAACTGTTTATTTTACTTATTGCAGTTTTAAAAATAAAAATTTGTTGAAGGGGCTCATTTGAAAATTTACAATATTTTGTTTTGGGGCCTAACTAGTTGGTATTTACAATAGGAAAATATTAAAATAATTTTTAACGTGCTCGTTTGTTATAGCTTAGTAATTTTTTATTTTTTTTTCACTCGTTAGATACAATTGGTCCGTAAAAAGTTTTAGGATTTAGGAGTAACCAACATGAACATAGTTCAACTGACATATGTGAACTAATGACCAAAAGGTCAAAGATTCTCATCTTTCATTAATTAAATAAATTTGTGGGAAAAAAACAAAAATATTAAAATTGTCTATTATTTCCTCATTTCAATCTGTTTTTATTTATTCTTGTTCAATTATGGATAATATCTTTATTGCTCATGAATGCATTAATTTCATTAAGAAAGGGAAAAAGAACTCTATGGGGCTTTCAAACTTATGTCCAAAGCCTTTGGTCTTTTCTTGAAAATATTATGTTTAAACTTGGTTTTAATAATACTTGGATTTCTTTTATTATGCAATGTATTTCTTCTATCTCTTTTACTATTCTTATCAATGGTGTAGCAAAATGTAATTTGTCCTCCTCCAGAGGTCTGAGGCAAGGGGACCCTGTCTCCTTATTTCTTCCTCCTTTGTAGAGAAGGTATTTTCCAATCCATTATTGCTCACAATAATAAATCTTTCTCTGGTATTTCTATTGCAAGGTTTGCATGATGATAGTTTATAGTTTGTTCTTTCTAAAGGCTAAGTCTAAAGGCTTTTCTTCTATTTTGACTATTCTTAAAAACTATGAAGAAGCTTGAAGACAACTCATTAATTTTTCTAAATCTGCTCTTCTTTTTTCTCCTCATATTTGTTACGCCTCTCACGTATCACTCCAAGCTATTTTAGGAGTTAAAGTTGTTTCTGATCTTGGGCGTTACTTTGGAGTTCCTTCAAGTATTTCTTCAAGAAATACTGCAGATCTAAGCTACATAACTGATAAAGTTTGGAAGGCTGTTAGGAGTTGGAAGACTAATTTCTTTTCTATTGGGGGCAAAGAGGTGTTGATTAAGAGTATTGCTCAAGTCATACTCATCTATCCTATGAGTTATTTCTGGCTTCCTAAGAGGATTTATAATGATATTAACAAAATTGTTTGAAGGTTTTGGTAGGGCTCTACTGATTGCACTAAAAAACTTCATTGGACTGAATGAGAGTCACTTTGCAAACCTAAATCTAAATGGGGATTGAGTTTTAAAAACATAGAGCTATTTAATCGGTCTCTTCTGGCTAAACAAGCTTGACTCATTTTAAGTAATCCCTCTAGTCTGGCAAGTCGTCTTATTAAGGCCAAATACCACCCCAACTGTGATTTTCTTTTGGCAGATTTAGGTTATAAACCTTCTTATCTTTGGAGAAGCATTTTATGGGGACGTGATCTTTTATCTTTTGGTCTTTTGGTCTTCGTTTCAAAGTTAGCTCGGGATCTAAGATTTCAGTTACACAAGATAATTGGATTCCTCGTGAATCAACATTCAAGCTTTCTCGTCATTTTTTCCCCGATCAACCTTTTGTGGGTGCACTAATTACAGAAAGAAGGAGCTGGAATATTCCCCTCTTAGAAAGTATTTTCACCCCTGAAGCTGCCATGAGGTCTATTCCCTTAAGCAGACTATCATCTCAGGACACCTTGATTTGACACTATTCTAAAGATGGGCGCTGCAATCTGAAGAATTGCTACTTAAAAGCTTTATCTATTATAAATGAGGTCAGTTCTTCAAACATGGAAGTCTCTAATCGTTATTGGCTTTCTCTATGGAATCTCAAGCTTCACATCAAAATCAAATTATTTATTTAGAATGATCTCAATAATTGTTTGCCTACTCTTTGTCGTTTAAAGGATAAAGGTATAGAGTGTTGCACCTTATGTCTAATTTGTCGAAGAAAAGATTCATTTGCCACACATTCATTGCTTTTTTGTTCTCGAGCCAAAGCAATCTAGATGCACTTTCTCTCAAAGGTTGTTCTTCTAAAGCTCCATCACCGACCTTTAATGATCATTGGGGCCTATGGTTAGATTCACTAAAAAATAGGAACTCGTGTCAGCTTGTGTTATCAGTTGGACAATCTGAAATGATAGAAATTCGGTTCAACAAAGTTCGGCTATACCTGATGTTGCTTCAAAAATTGCATGAATTTCAAATTACCGAGTAGAGCTATCAAGGAATCATCCCCAACCTCTCTCTACTCCCCCAGACATATTCAATCTTGGTCAGCTCCACAGGTGAGATTTTATAAAATTAATACTGATGCCGCTTGGTCCTTTCCCTCCTCCATTGCTGGTATTGGAGTGATTATTCGAGACTGCTCAGGAGTCTTCATTGTCACTAAAGCTTCAAAGGCAAGTTTCTTCCTCAGCCCACTTCACTCTGAACTTGAAGCCATCAGATTAAGGCTTGAATTTGCTCGAAATTTAGAGTTTCATCACATTATTCTTGAATCAGACTCTTCAGTGGCTATCAATGCTCTGATCTCTACCAATACCCCTCTTAATGAAATTGGCACATATTCAATCTTCTCTGCCCTAATTTTGCTTGTTCCTCCTTTTTGCATGTCTCTAGAAATTGTAATCGTGTTGTTAATGTTTTAGCTTCCCACGCGTTATCTTCCTCTTACCCTCACTTATGGTTAGTTTCCTTAACTATGGTTGATTCCACCACCTTCGAGGGTGATTAATAAAAGTTTCCCGTTTCAAAAAACAAAAAATTGTCTAATAGAATTTTCAAGTTTCAACTCCATATAAACTTTAGAAGTGACTGCAACAACTCTCATTTTTGTGTGGCTTTATGTCAACCATTTTTTAATATTCACAAATCTACCAAATACAAAATTAAAAGGTTAAGATTCTATTTGTTGATATCTAAAAAATGTCCAATAAATTATGGAATCCAATTTTTAATTTTGGATTTAAAATTGAAAGTTTTTTTTTTTTTTTTGTGATAACATGTGGAGTCAAACCTAAGACTTCTTGATCACTAGTCTATACATTATGTTATATTCTTGTTGGCATATAAAATTGAAAGTTGAATCACTTATTAGACACAAAATTTAATATTTTTGACTTTATACACAAAATTAAAAATTTAGAAACATATTAAACAATTATTTTTAAAGTTTAAAAATTTAATTTACACACCCTAAAATTTCTGAAACTAAATTTGTAATTTAATTTATACCAACCTTGAAGACATGTTAAATTTCTTCGATGTATATTTTTTATTAATATTAAAAAATAAAAGATTATAACGACAACAATGTGAGTCAACCTATTAACTAAAACTCATAAAAAAAAAATTGTAATAAGTCACATTTA
Source organism: Herpetospermum pedunculosum (assembly GCA_028017165.1). NCBI lineage: Eukaryota > Viridiplantae > Streptophyta > Magnoliopsida > Cucurbitales > Cucurbitaceae > Herpetospermum > Herpetospermum pedunculosum. Next base: position 5,669,175 of record CM051529.1, on the reverse strand, counting down.
CAAATATGTCACCCAAATAAATAATTTATAAATATGACATTTTTTTTTTAATTTATACTTTTATAGTTGATAGACCATTTAATTATCTATCATCGAAATCATTTTTATAGTCTATCAGTAATAGACTTCTATCATCGATAAAATATTTTATTGTCTATTAGCGACGAACTTCCATCCCCGATAAAATTGTATTATATTTATAAATATTTTTAGATTTTTTTTTTAATAAAAAGAAAAGTAATGGAATTTGAGAATCAACGTTTTGGAGGGAGTGGTCCAATGATGGGATTGACGCATGAATTGGAACAAATAAAACTTTGTAAATTTGTAGTTTTATTGTTTGTTTTTAAGTATGGGAAAGTATAATGCCCAATTGCCCACTCATAAAAAAAAAAATATATTTTTTTAAAATAATTAAAAAAAAAATCTAATTATCAAACATTCACATAAGTGCTTCATTTCTTTTTCGAATATTGTATAACTCTGAGGTCCTTATTGCAAAGATATTTAATTAATGCGGGGATTGAACTTATGACCTCTTAGTCACGAACACAACCTTATGTCAATTAAGCTATGCTCGGTTTGGCAGGTCCTTACCATTTAAACTTTCTCCGAACAAATTCGACCTCTCTTATTTTTCTCTCTATTATCAATCCCTTGGACCAATTTTTACTTTTTACCTAATATATAAAGTTGAAACTTCAACAAGGTATCTTGTGTTTTGGGATTTGATTGCAATAATTCCGCCACTCCCATTGAATATCCTCTCAAAGGGCCCACTCCCACGTTCTAATTTTTTATTTTTTATTTTCCTTGAATTTATAATTTACTTTGAAATATTTTGTGTATTTGTTTTTTTTATTATTTATTTATTCCCATCTTAAAAAATGTTGTTTTTTTTTTGTCGCCAATTAACTACCAAATTTCGAAACCCTTCTGTCTGTTGTACTTTCTTTTCATACCTTTTATTGTTTATAATATATAATGCTTCCTCCAATTTTTGCTTTCTTTGGATTTTCCTCTATCTTTCAACTATGTTAGGTTTGAATTTGTTGGATAAATTCTTCAAATATTTATACATTTAATTTGACCAATATTGAACCATCGATATTTGAGATGATAGTAAGTGTCCAGTGTCCTCTACGAAACCATGTCTAAAATTTAGATTTTTATTACATAATTTAATTATAAAAAAATAATAATAAATATGAGTCACATGACCATTACTTACATGTGATGTTGAAAACACAAACGAAATATTATTATTATTATTATTATTATTTTGATTTGGAGGAAAAAATGATGAAAAAGAAAGCAAGGAAAGAAGCTCCAACTACTAACGTCAAATAGAATATTCCGTTGAAGCACATGCAGAAGAAACCAAACTAAAAAAACTCCCCCCGTGAACCCCGAATTACCCCTACTTTTATTATTTTATTACGTTTATATCCCTACTCCACCGCATATCTCGCTCCATCCTAAAATTTCACACTATTTCTCTTGCTTCCTCCACCCCGGCCCCACCTCCCGTTCTCTGTCGAATTTAGGGTAAATTAACCCTAAGTTCCGTTTTAAAAATATTCTTGAATTATTAAACGTGACAATTTTAATTTATACATATATGACATGACAAACTGAAATGTTAAAAAAATATGTGTCGGATAGATTTTAATTATTTTTTAGTACAACAAATATAAGGAAAATAAACGCATGTCAATGTTATACTCACTTTGAACATAATAGTATTGTCTAATATATAGGAAATTTTAATTTTGTGTAACAGATTCGAACAATTTTTTTAAGATGAACCTTAACCTTTCAATTTTGCATGAATAGATTTACGAATGTTTAAAAAAATGTCTAAAGTTCAAAAATTTATTATAAATTTTTAAAATATTTTAAAATTTATGCATCAACACAAGTTTCCACTAAACTTATAATTTAACTTGTTCTTGTTTGAGTTCTTACTAGGATGAGGATTCAATCTATTTTTTTTTTTCCATAACTAGAGGTTGCCTCCCATTTTTTTAATTATAAATACCAAATTAAGGGTTCCTAAGTGCTCTAAAATAGGCTAAATTATCATAAATATCCTTAAATTATGGGTTCCCTTTCATGAATACCCTTAAATTTTCAAAAGTTTCAATAATACTCTCTTTTTTTTAAGTACATGAGGTGGGGATTTGAACCACAGACCTCTTGGTCATCTGAGTCATGCTCGCTTTGGCGTTTCAATAATACTGTTGAGTCATACAAAAAAAATATTTGAAAGATAGATATCTCTCAATTTTCAAAAGTTTTAAAAATACCCCTAAATTAAGAAGAAGAAAAAGAAAGGTTTAAAAAATGTCCTTCCAAGTTAACAACACACGAAATAAAACTGTGGACGGCCCTGATATTAAATATCATGAAACGTAGACATAGAATCTTCATCTACTAATCTACAATATCTTGTATTTTAATTAATGTGAGGATTGAATTCAATATTCATGACTTCTTAGTCAAGGGTACAAAACCAATATCAATTGAAATATGGTCGGTTTGATAATTTTGCCAAGAATATATATCTTTAGCTTTTACAATTAAAAATAGCATTTTTTATTTTTTTTTTAAGTGTAAGGTGTATGAATGTTGAAGAAAATGAAAAGAAAGAGATTGAAATCCCACCATTAGCGGCGTGGAATCGTACATTCGTACGGTGAGTACTTCGGTTTTGAAGTTTGTTTGTTCATCCATAAACTGTGCGATTTGATTTCAATTTTAATTTAATTATCAACCGCCCACCGCCATTTCAGATTCCCCAAATCAACAATTTCAAATAATACAGAGAGATATTGCGATTTGATTTCAGTAGAGATCAGAAGAGAGAGGAGTATGAATTTCAAAATCAAAATCAAAATCAGAACTAAAAATCTCGTTTCGTCTTCCCCGATCCGAAAAGATCCCAGAAAGAAAACCCCATCTGTTTTATATTTACATAAAGAACAAAAAGTAAGCCAGATCAGGAAGTCGCCGGAGAGAGGAGAGAAGATATCAGAAGATCCTGGTGGTGGTCGCCGATTCGGATTGCTTCAAGGACTCGTTCGAAGAGTAGCACGTGACAGGGGATTCTGAGGACTCCTTTCTGTTCGTAACCGTACTCCTGAGCCGATTTCTCCAGTAGCCTTACGAACACCGGGTGGTTCAGTAACTCCGCGCTCACTGCGAACCGCTCCATCTCCTCCCCGACGTACACCGGGACGTGTCCTTGGGGAACCGGCGCGGCGCTGCCTTCCGATCTGCTGCGGCGGAACTTACTGGCGGCGGCGGCGCGGAAGGAGTGGGCTCGGCCGGGGCGGCGGGAGGTGGAGTCGGAGCGGAGGAGGCAGTAGTTGGATTGGGAGGAGGAGGAGGAGGAGTCGGCGACGCGGGAGAGACGGCGGATGAGGTGCTTCATAACGGAATGTTGCAGAGAAAGAAGGAGAAAATGCGATTTGAGAGATTTGGGGGTTTGTGAAACAGAGGGAGAGAGGAATGTGTGAATATAAAGTGGGAGAGTGCCCAAATTTAAATAAATAAATAAATAAATAAAAATATTTATATTATTATTATTATTATTGAATATTGAATATTAATAATGATGATGAAATGAAATGGAAGGAAAGGTTGAGAGGTACAGGTAGAGCGTACTTTGCAGGTACAAATTAGTCCCTTCTCTTCTTCACCCACCTTTTCATTTCTTTTTATTATTCTTTTTTTCTTTAACCCACTTTTTTTTTTCCTTCATTTTATTTTATTTTATTTTACCCACTTTCTTCTCCAATTAGAAATGGAGTGATTTGAATATCTAATTTTTCAACTAGTGGCATTTGATATATTTTGATATATTAAAAAAAAAAAAAAAAACTCAAAAATTAATCAAGGGTCCAAATTTTAGGGTTTCAAGCCTACACACGAGCGAGAGGACTACAAGCTTCTTTACCACGGAGCCAAAGCAAATTCTTGATAAATTATGTAATTTTTAGTTTTTAGTATACGCATAGAATATATCTTAAGATTCGGGGGCTCAAGCCCCCTGGACCTATTATAGTTCTGTTGTTCTCAACGAGTAGATGTTAATTAAGACATTCCTTAAATACTCAATTAAGGTCATGTTTATTTTATTATGGAGTGAGGAGGGAAGAATTAGACCTCAACATTTTAAAAAAAATAAATAATGTTTGAATGGATATTTAGTAAATCATTTTGGCATTAGACCTTGTAGATATTTTTAAAGTTTAGGGATATATATGAAAATTTATGGACTAAATAGATACAAACTTAAAAGTTCAAGGTCTAAAGTCGACATTCATGGATTCATATTTACTTTAAATGGTTTTAATAAGTCTGGTGAATATTTTGTTTTTATGATATTTTTACTAAATAGTTCAACTTCTAATTTTGTTTCAAGTAGTCTAATAGGCGAGAAAAATTAAAAGTTATCATAAATATTGAAAACAATTCTGCAAAATCTTGTGATTTTTTTTATATTTTTGCAAAGATATTAAATTAATGCGGTCATTGAACTCACGACTTTTTAGTTAAAAACACAATCTTATGTCAATTAAACAAGACTCGATTTAGCAAAATTTTGTGAATTTAAGGGATCATAGTAGTAGTTTGGTGTTTTTCTTAATTAATTAATTTTTTAAAATATTTTTTTTAATTAAGATTAATTAAATCACCACCTAATACCTATGCTTTATCGGCAATATTTAAAGTTTTAAAGATTGACTTGACTATATCCTGATTTACATTTACCTACAAGCGTGAAGCACCCACGCCGAAAACCATTATATGAATTAATTAAGTAATTAATCTTAGCGTAGGAATCTAACCTTCCTTTGATTAATTAAGTGTAAAATATCAATTAAATGCCTTCGTTTAGAGCCACGTCGACGTCCAATTTTTTTATTTTTTAACTAGAGATATCAACGTATATTTGAAAAGTATATTTAATTAACTAATAAAAAATAATTAGTCGCGAGAGCTTCCACAAGTGAATTTCTCCCCAGTTTCCTTGATAGAGAATTTATTAGATTTGATTCATATAAATGCAAATAACTAGTATTATACATTGACTTGAATATTCTTACACTCTTTCATTTTTCTAATGTCAATATTAGATATCATGGAGTGCGATCATATCAGCACTAATTCATCGGATCTCATCAAAACTCCGCAATTAAGCGTGTTTGGGCGAGGGTAGTATTAAGTTGGGTGACTTGAGAAGTCCTCGTGTTGCACCACTTTACAAATTTTCTCAAAAAAAAAAATATTAGACATTATGGGGTTACATTCTAAAACCAATTGATAATAAGAGGAGTAGCCTATGTTATATTGTGAGTGAGGCCCCTTCATCTACATGCCTCTCAAGATAGTGTCTCTTTGAGTTCACCATCTTCGGTTGGATCCCATTTTTTTTTATTGAATATTCGTTTGGGTTTCATGAGCTCTGATACCATATTAGACATACATGGGCTCCATGATCTCTGACATAGGCTACTCCTTCTATGAAAAATTGATTTTAGGATAAAACCTCATAATGTCTAATATGGTATCAAAACCTACGAAGCCCAAACGAGTATTCGATCAAAAAAAAAAAATTAGGATCTGATTCAAGATGATGAATCCAAAGAGACATCATCTTGAAGATTCTACATCGGAAAGATGAATGTACCTCACTCACAATATAACATATATGGGTTACTCTTCTTATCACCAATTGATTTTAAGATGAAACTCTATGATGTCTAATAGTTTATATAAACATCGATCAAATCAACGACATGTAAAAAAAGAAAAACTTTAATGAGTCTCATTCTCTTACCATATTCATAATTGAGTTAATGAATTAAATTATATGATATTCAAAATTGAGGAGTAATTGATTTGTTTGTTGAATAGTATAGAAAGCGATTAGTAATAGTGAAATATAATTGGTCATATATACTAAAACGAGTACGTGCCGGCCATAAATGAAATGTCCCTTTTTATTTTTTTCTTTTTGAATTTGATTGTAAGAAGGAAACATTTGTATCACTATTAGAATAGTCTAAGGTTTTATGTTTGGAAGTAGACAGCCCCACTAGCCTTGTCTTTTTCGTTAAACTCTTATTTTTATTTTCTTTTTAAAACATCCATTTGGCACACTTTTTTTAAATACAAATTTTTAAAATTAAAATTAAATATATGATATTTAACCAAAAAAATAAATAAAGTTGGGAGGCCCGTCTGAGAGCGGCGGACCCTGGTGGCGCAATTACCGGTCCAGTGATTGGTCCATTTATTTTATTCTTTTCAAGTTTTATTTTAGTTCCCTCTATCCTTTTTATCATTTAAAAAAATTGTAAACGTCAAACCCTCATTCAAAAAAAAATAGTAATAGGTCGGAAATTCATAATTGGGTAGACTGAATTATTATAACTCAGTCTACATTTGATCCACCGACTATTATAATTTATCGTCAATAAAGTAACTATACTGACTTGAATAGTATTTCATTCAGCGTCCTAAACAATTCCTAAGAGTTTAATTCACTGTAAATTTTGTGTCAAATATTTATTTTTCATCTCTAGACTTTTGACTTATTTTGTAAAATTTTACCATTGATTCAATACATAATGATCTTCTATTAGTAATGTAAGCAGGGGCGGATTTACCATAGGCCCAGAGGGGGCTCGAGCCCCCCTCAACTTTGAAACAATACATATTTAATATACAATGGAGGGAAATTTTACAAAGATCAATTGTTGCCTTAGTGGTAAAATGAGCATTTAGCCCCCCCTCAGCCATGGATCAAATCCTGGCCCTTCCCTCTTTTTGTTCTTTTTCCATTTTGTTTTGTTTTCTAATAAATATTTCACTCATTTTTCGTATTTTCTATCTTCTGTTCTTTTTTTTATGTTCATTTTTTTTTAAGATTCTTATATTTGTTTTTTTTTTTTTTTTAGATTTCATAAATATCTAAAAATATTAAATAATATTAAAATATATTTGATATCATTTTTAAATAACTAAATAAAAAATATACAATATTGTAATTATAATTATAATTTATTATTTAACCGTATCTAATAAGTCTCTAAATTTGTAATTTATAAAGTTCAAGAACCAAATAGGATATAAATAGTAGACATAAACCTCAAAGTTCAACGACTAAATTTATAATTTTATCTATAAATTATATTTATATATGCGTTCAAAATTATTTTAATAAGAATTTGTGTCATCCACATTAAGTTTCGAATCTCCCTACTATGATTAAAAAAATTCATACTATATATCAATGTGTTCAAAATTACATTCATATATACGAATTTAAGCCCCCTCTCACTTCAAGTTCTGGATCCGCCACTGAATGTAAGGTCTATTGAGTGTAAACTTGTGTTGATGTTATATTGGAAAATAAGAAAGAAAGGCAAAAACAATTCATTTTAAAAAATACTTAAATCAAAATAAATATTTTGTAAGTATAATGATGAAAATGAACCAAATCTAATAGTATAAACGATCTAAACTAACATTTTAAAATAATAAACTTTTAAATTATTTAGTGTATTAACTTTTAAATTTGTGTCAAATGGTATGTACTTGTTATATATATATATATTTTTTTAAAAATTTCATGAACATAAAAGCAAGAAGCTTAAAATAGCAGTAGAGCCTATTTTTGTTTTATTTTAATATTTTATAAAAGAATATTATTTTATTGGGTGAATTATAGTTATTTCCATAGGACATTTAAGTACAATTCCGTGAGGCCTTTTTAACGCATTCGACACTCCACCACCTTCCTCGGAGGAGCGTGATATCAACGCTCTAAACGACATGTAGTCGTGGGTTTCAGACGAGTTTTTTGTTGTTGAGCTTGAGCCGGCAAGGGGTAGCGACATGTCGGCCCGGGATAAAATGGAAAGAGTAAAACTTGGTTGCTGCCTGGGCTACAAGTATCTTTTGCAGCCCAGCCACCTTTCATGATTTGATTGGCTAATATTCAAATCATTTTTAAATAATAAAAAAATATTTCACGCCGTTTATTGTCAGTAACTTTCCTTTTCTTATTTCAGGTTAACAACTTTTCTTTCTCTTTCTTCATTTCTCTACACTCCAATTTCAAGGCCATAAAATTTCAATTGGGGTTATTTGAAATTTGCAGGACTGATTGTGTGTTATATAGACATAAAATTTCAAGTGAGTTTTTAGAGGAAGTGAAGGAAAGAGTGAAAAATTTCAATTCATCTGAGGTTGGTAAAGGAAAGGTAGATTGGATTTTTTTTAAAAGAAAAATCCCCAAAAAAAAAAATGATAACAATTTTTTTTTTATTTGTCTAGAGATATCCTTTAGAGTATTGCAAATCTTACTGCGTTAAAAAATAATTAACAAAAAAAAAAAATACTTATTGTAGAGTAAGGAAGATAGAGTGAGAGATGAAATTGAAAACAAAGGTCATGGAAGATAGAAATGAAAGAAAGAGAGAGAAAATAGGAGAAGTTGTTTATGTGACGAAGAAGAAAGAGAAAGTTACGGAAGAAAAAAATCTAAGTAAACGGGCGTGAATGGTTTTTTTTATTTAAAAAATAATATAAATATGCAGCCAATCAAATCGTGACACGTGTTGGGCTGCAAAAGATACTTGTAGCCCGGACTGTAAGCAAGTTTTACTCAAATGGAAATGATATCTCATGCTCCTCTTTTTCTTTTCTTTTTTTCTTGAAAAAATAAATAAAAAGGTTTACGATATATTATGTGTTTATTGGTGATGAAGGGCCGAAAGTGCGAGTTTTTTTTAAGTTGTTAAATTTGTTCACTTGTGCGGCATTCAGCTAGTTAAAATACACCGCCAGTTATATTTTATAGATGAAATGTTTGAATATTCATTCACGTTATAATTATTTTTTACACATCAATTTACATGAATAATGTTGTAAATGATGTCACATATGTATTCTAATTTTTATACATTAGTTATCACATCAATTTTCATCTTATTTTAACAAAAAAAAAAAATAATCTCGAATTGTATTTTTTTGGAAAAAAAAAAAGTTCAAAGGTAAAATGAAATATTTTCAAATTCTGTAGGCATAATTGAAACTGTTGATGCAAGAATTTAAACTTTCTCTCTTTTCGTGAATTCCGTCGTGAGTTGTCGTCATCGAAATTCGTTGGAGTCCTGCACAAGGAACGAATATCAACTTGCACCGATGTGGGGCTAGGCCCACAACGCTCTGATGCTTAAGTCAGAGAGGTATGAGCTTAAGTATGAGAATTGGAGTGAGAGTGCGTTATGTTGCGTACCTTTCACACGTCCTTCCAGGTGTGCTATATAGGTGAGAGGTTGTCGGGTCGACCCGTATTTCCGTCATCATGGAGATGAACTGGGATCTTCGGTGAGGTGGTGTGGTCCCCTCGGTGTAAGCTCATACCTACTCAATGATGAGGATCTTCGATTCCCCCGATCCTTGGCGGATCGGAGGGGACTGCTGTACTTCTCCCTTGTTAGGTAAAACAAAGGTTTCCCATCAGTGATCCTGTCACTCCCTCGTGGGAGGCGTAGACGATATGTCATCTGAGAGGTATGAGGATGGCCCGAAATCGTAAGCCTCCAAAAGGTCGGTCGTACATCTCTGCAGTGCTGTAATAATGAGTCCGGAGCTCAAAGTCACGCTGACGTTATCAACGTAACGTCAATCGATCGCTTTGTATTGAGGTATCTCTGTAACACAAACCAACCCATTAAATTAGAAGTATTTTGAATAATTTTTTTTTTTTTTTTTAATTCATAAAGCGTGTGAGGATAAATATTCAAATTACTAGTAAGAGATTATAATTTTTTTTCTTCTAACAATAAAGATCAATTATATGCTAATAATTTTGCTTCAATCATTATCCTTAATTTAATTCAATGCATAATTTTACAACGTAAAGTATAATGATCAAGAAATCGTTCAATCTCCGTCTACACTCATACTGAAAAAAAAAAAAAAAAAAAAAAAAAAAAAAAAAAAAAAAAAAAACCTTTTTATTTAGACATTAAAACAAAACTATATCACAAAATGTAGTATATGCGTAAATCACATTTTATTTATTATTATTTATTTCTTGTGGGAAAGTGGTGTGAAATGATTAAGAAACTTTTTTTAAAAGTAGTCGGAAGTTTTTCAACCGTAGGATCACTGGATCAGAAAGCAAAATATATATATATATATATATATATAAAAGATTGAGGAAATGTAAAAGAACATATAGTCGTTTCCTTATTGAATGGAAGAATGTTCAAAATAAGTAAAATTCCAACACGGGGTGGAGAAAAATAATAATCCTGTTGATTTCAGAATTATATTCTCTGTTTACTCCTGAAGTTTCCAGCTGCCTTCTCATTATTATTTTTGAAAATTCCTATTTCTACAAATTAATTAATATTACCAAAACACCTCAATTTCAAACAAAATCCCAGAAACCCACATGGGTACTTTAGTCAAAACTTTCCAATTATGTCGTTTACGTTCGCTCATCGTCTCGCGTGTATAAAAGAGACTATCCGACCTATTGCATGTTTAATGAAGCAAGTGATTTAAATTAGATCAACCTCAACTTCATTAAGTAGCTGCACACTTCCAAACAATTAGATTCAGTCTCAATTTGACATCCATATGGGATCGACCTTTTACCATTGTTCTCGCCTCAAGTAACTTGATCTCAAAATGGCTATAAAGGACTTTGCACCTTACTAGCTTCACGGAACTAAGGTGTTTGCGAACGACCCAACTTAACCCCACTCGACCCAAAGAGTCGTTGAAGGAAGCATCCACATTTAATTTTCACTTGTTTTGAGGAGGAGGCAACCAAATCATGGCACTCCGCTCTCTTCTCCCACCAGTATGACCAATTCGAGCATAATTAAGTTAATAAGACATTAATTAGGATCTCAAAAGTTGATGATTTCATCTCCATTTTGAAATTATTGAAGTAAAAAAAAAATTGTATGTCGTGTTAATTTTAAGTATTATAGAAAAAGTATTTTAATTACATTTGTTCAACACGTTAAACCACACACCACACGTATCATAAACACATACACAAAGTTAAAAATTGATAAATAAATATAATTTTAAAGAACGATAAAATTAATAAGTTATAGAAATTAAATTGGCATGAAAAATTTGAAGAACCTAATTTATAATTTAACTTGAATTTTAACTATCAACATATATACCATCAATCTTTTTTTTTTTAAGATCTCAAAATAAATCTATTAAGCATAAAATTAAAAATATTAATTTATATTGACTACAAAAACCATATTGATAATTTAATTTAAATAGGGACACTTGACTTGAATGGAAGACTGTGTCGTGTAAATTAAGTCTGTTTTTTTTTTTCTCTTCTTTTTTCAGGGGTAAGAATTTTTCAAATTCTCCCTAAAGTTTGACCACAACAAGTCTAGTAAAAACGACAGCTAATTTAAACATTTAAATTTAATAAAGAAAATGTACGATGACTCGGTGGTTATTATACACAGGCTTTGTTTGGTAGCAAGAAAGAAGAAATAAATTATTTTTCGAATTTGATATACAATAATAATAATAATATTAATATTATTTGTCACTCGTCATATGGTTGTAGAAAAAATAGAAAGGAAGAGGAGGGACAGGTGGCAGCAGGAGGGGCGTTGATTAATAAATATGTGGAGAGTTTATTAGAAGATAACGATGCTAATAAATTAGTATCACTCAACCGTGGTACGATACAACCAATAATTTCTAAACTTAATTAATATATAAACATACCCCACACACTCCGACTCAGCCAGTAATATTTGGGACTCAATTTTAAAAAAAAAAACAATTATATATATATATATTATCAGAAGTTGGAATTCACATTAGCCCCATCGAGATGTGACCCAAAATTGGAGAAATTCAACGCTTTTAAACTTTCTCATCTATTAAATACAAAATTCATAAATATTTAAAAATAAAAAATAAAAAATAATACAATATGATGTCAATATATTAAAATTTATAAAATAATAATAATATAGACTAAATTATTTTTTTAAAAGTAAATCAATAAATTAATAATAAAAAATAATTTTAAATTTTTTTAAAAATATGAAAACTAAATTTAGACATTTAAAATTACAGTGATAAAAATACATCTAAAATCACTGTAATTTTAAGTAATTTTAAAGAGCTTCTCTTTTCACTCCTGTAGGACCGACCAAACCCTGTCCTTCTAGCTTTTTCTTGTTACGACCATTTTGGGAAGACATTCCCAAATAATCTCTGAGGGCATCGGTGTTCCTAACACCTAGGATCTTCCCGAACTAAACAACTTCTCTGACTCCCACATTCTTACTTGTCATAAACGCAGACTTATCCAGATTTATCAACTGCCCCGACGCTTTTTTGTAGATATCCAACACTTCATTCACCAGCTTGCAATCTTGACTAGAAGCCCTGCAAAACAAAAGACTCATCTGTAAAAAAGAGGTGAGTAATAATAGGGAATTCTATTTTTTTTGTTATAGGATCCATAGTCCCGAGCCGACGAGTTGACTTTCAAATTAGCCTATAACAAAATTCATTGCTCACCGTATTAGGTCAAGTTGAAAAAGGAGATGAGTGTAATATTCTCTAGCTTAAACTGTTGAACATGTATATGAAGAAACCTACTTAAAAGGAAAAATACACATAAATCACCCCATCAACTATGAGGTTTTACAATCTGTTGGGGTTTGGGCGGAGAATTGAACCTAGGACTTCATGGTCACTAGGAGATCATCATGTCGTTGAGCTATGCTCTTGTTGGACAGTTTGTTAAATGTTCAATAATCCTTTTGTTGTTAAATTACCGTTTAATTGGATTTTACATGTGTAACTTATACATTAGTAGAGAAACATATTTTTCGGTGTGACGACTCTAAAAATGTTCGATAATGTTTACTTCACGAAACTTTAGAAGAAATTAGGGTTCAACGAAGAAAAAAAAAATTTATACAATTTTTTTTTTTTTACGACAAGTTTATCTTTATATATTTATGTGGATGTCCAATTAAACTACAATTTAACAACGATGATATTGATTAAATTAAAAGTTTATACTTATGATTATAACGATGCTCATAATTCAATGTGGTTTATGCATAAAATATATTTTTTTTTAAAAAAATGTATATAAAAGTTAGAATATATAAGTAATAGAAAATAGGGGAGTTGGTGAAGAAATAGGGGAGGGTGGTCCATCCGTGATGCCGTACGGTCAAAACGTACACCAAACCGTCAGACCCCACTCTGTGACTCATTTTTCCACGCAACCCTTTTCTTTTCTCCTGTTTGGTAACACTCTTAGATAAACCATTTATGGGGATACCTTATCCTCTCTTTTTTTTAGATATGTTTCCTTTCAAATTGCACTTTTAGTCACCCATTTCTCCTTATTTCTCTTTCCCTTTCATGTCCTTACCACAATTTAATGTTTAGATTAGATTACCTCACTTATAATATTTTTGAGATAGGTTATCACCCATCTCAATATAATTTAACAATGTTTTCTTTCGATTTTGAACACAATAAGTGACGATGAGAGAATTATTCGAATATCTAACTTTAAAGAAATAAGTGAATATTAACTATTGTTACGGGCTACCTCAGTCAGAGGTCAGCCGCCGACGTCACGAGCCACTTCCCCAAGACGTGGGGATCACGAAACCAGCATCAGACAAATCAGTAACTTGGGGCCGACTCCAGGCCTCCATAAGGGTCTGGGCTTAGTAGCTCACCCAATGATCCACTATTGGTTTTCTTCCTCTCGATCAGCGTGAGATGTGATCAACAAGACACTCTGACTCGCCTGACGGGACGACGGTACAACAGCTTCCCCAATTCTCTTGGGAATCGGGGGACGACGGTTGCCTTCATCATGATAAAGCACGTGGGTCGACTCTGATCGGCCCAGACTTCCTCACTCCGGTTCGGGGACTCACATGGTGACGAGCCAACCAAACCGCTTAAGAAATTCTCCCCCTTCATCAACTATAAATACCCCTCCTATTTAAGGAGAAAAGGAGACGACAAACACGGGTAACTCTACCCTAACTCTCTACTACTCCTACTTATGTTCAGATCTCTCTAACTTAAGCATCAGAGTCGTGTGGGCTCAACCCCACACCAATGCAAGTCTACCCTTCTCCTCCTTTTATAGGTACACCATGGACCTGTCGGCCGCCGCGCGTAGTGGAACACACGGAAGTGCGTGGAAAGCTAAAATTCTGCATCAATTGAACTATGTTCACTTTGACATAACTTAACTGATTAAAACAGATTAAGAGGTTAAAATCTTTATTCCCCATGTTATTGTACTAAAAACGAAAATAAAAAATTAAAGCAATGTACGAGATCGTAAATACTAAATGGACATTGATTCGGTTGTGGTTTTGAAGAATACTTAAATCCATACCAGAAAAAGAGGTAGAAAAAAACAAAAAGTATGATTTTGAGATGGAATTAAACGGCTTTCTGAGAAATCAAAAGGCAGAATTGATATATATATATATATATATATTAAATTGGTCCAAGCAATTAAAATAAAAAATATTGAATGGGAGAAAATTCAAACACCAAATGCCCCACCACCAAGGTCCCAAGTGATTGCTATTATGCTCTCCATTTATCACTCCACTTCCCTTCTTTACCTTTATTTCTCAATTCATTTTTTTTTTTTGCAATCACACATCATTCCTCTTTACACTCAAATTTAATTATTTTTTTTAATATTTAATTTAGTCCTATAATTTAAAAAATTAAATTCGTGTTGGTACATTCTTTTCGACTAAAGGTCTGAATGAAAATGACATAATATGTAACTTATTTAAAAGATTAAAATTAGACATTTTAAAGTTATTTTTTAGTAAAATATTAGGTATTATAAAGATAAACCACATCCAAATTATTAAAACCCATCATTATGTCTTGGCTTTTGCTTAAAAAGATTGCAATTTTTAATTAAATCTCAGGTGAGCCAAATCCAAACAAGATTTCTCTCGTAGATATAAAGCAATGAAGCTTTGTAAAAAAAGTTAAAAATAGAAGAAAGAATCTTCCCTCTAATTTGTATTTTCATATAAATTATATATAAAAAAAAAAAAAAAATAGCATGAGATTAGTGGAATGACGCTAATATCCAATTTAACAAATCGTCTAATCAAAGCTAATTGCATAATGGAATGGACAACTCCTTTTTTAGACTTTTTGAATATCAATGTACCCTTGGGCTTCAACCATAAATTAGTTTTCATAATTAATTTTTAATTTTACTCAAAACACAAAAGTTTACATTTTAGTTCGTTCTTGAAGAATCGACGCATGTAATTTTTTTATTTTTTATTTTTTTAAAATATATGTTACGGCTAGGAAGATATATGAGAAATTGTAGTAAATGACAATTTAAGACTTATTGTTTGCAAATATAGCATGTTTTTAAAAATTTTGCGGATATAACAATTTCTATCGCTGATATCTTATGATTGATAGAAGCTATCGCTGATCACCTCAGTTTTTTATAGATTTTTGTCAGTGATAATAGTCTTCAGAGATAATAGTCTACCACTGATAGAAGTCTATCAGTGATATAATAAAGTCTATCAGTGATAGAAACGGGTTTTTTTTGCCATATTTGCAAAAAGTTTACTAAATTTACAATTAGTTTGGACTTGACTGCTATTTGTGCAACCAGCCCAAAATATATTATAATAAAGTACAAAATCTTGAGTTTGAATAAATTTATATATATATATATATATGTTGAGTTTAGTGGGAATTTTGATCCGTATACCTTATCGTAAAAAAAAAGGCATTAAAGGCAGTATCTTTATAGAATCGCACTGTGGGGATTTGGACCATAATATAATACAATTTTATTTATTTATTATTATTATTATTATTATTTGTTTTTACGAAGGAGAACAAATAGTTGGATTTTACTTTGTTTTTTGTTTTTTTTTCTTTAAATTATAAGGTCCCTAAATATTTAAAAACATTTAATACATTCTCAAATTTTTAATTTATTAAAATAAAAATTTATTTTATGTTCCGTATATTCATTAATTTTTAAAAATCATAAAATATAAGAGTTTATTAAATATAAAATTAAAAGTTTGTAGACTTATTAAATATTTTTTAAAGTTTAAAATTTAATACAAGAGTCTAGCTCAACGATACTCCCAAAATAAAAAAAATAAAAATAATTAATTCTTTAAAATATGAAATCGAAAAAATGGTAAATTTATTAAATATTTTGTAAAATTTAAGATTTACTCGATATTGTAAAAATCGAGCATAACTTAATTAGTATAAAATTAGCTTAATTAGTATAAAATTGTGCATTTGACATTTTTACATTAATTAAATATTAAAAAAAAACTAACTAAATATTAATATAGAAGTTAAAAAGTGACCGAATTTACTTTAAAATAAAAAATAAAAAATGTGTAGATTTATTAAATATATTTTTTAAAGTCTAAAACCTACTAAATACAAATATAGAAGGTAGTCACTGAATTTATCATTTAAATAATAATAATATTAAATATATGTTTTTTTCTTTTTATGTAAATAACTTCCGAGTTGCATTTTGAAGAGTACGGTTTTTTTAGGATAAGTTAAAAATGAAGGGACAAGACAAAACCTAATGCCGGTTGGAAGGGGCAAAACAATGTTATTTTTTTTAATATATATTTTCTTAGAAGCTCGTACTTTTTTAAAAAAATATTGCCTTGACTCTTTTAATTTTCTTTTTTCTCTTTTAAAAATACATTTGTTTTAAAATTAAAAAAAAATCTAGATCTTATTTTAGTGTATAAACTTTTAAAAAGTGACAATTTTTATCTATGAAATTTCAAATGTTTATTTTCGTTCATAAACTTTTTTTTTCTTCATTTTGATTGTTTTTTTTATAAATAGATAAATAAGAACTTATGACTTCTTAGTCAACGGCATAACCTTATGTCAATTAAACTATATTCGATTTGACAAAATAACGTTATTTCAAACATACGTATTAATACATTGTTGTTTGTATAAATTGGACCAGCGACATAATTTACCTAAGTCATATCTTGAGTGAATAGGTATTAAATGGTATAATAATATAGTAGAAAACCAAAATAGTTATCTTTTTTTATAAATAAGATAGATAAGTGTTTTTTTTTTTATAATATAAGTTTAAATTGTATAAATTTATATATTGAATTAATTTTTTTTATTTTTATTTTTTAAAGTTTAACAAAATGTGGAAGAAAAGATTGGTATCTTTCACATTTTGATTAAAGATACAATATTATCATGTTTTATTTATAATTGAAGAGATTGAATCATATTTTATTTATAATTGAAGAGTTAGAGATGAAATTAAGATGTAAAATAAATATTTTAGAATTTTGATGGTGAAGATCATTATTATTTATTTATTATTATTATTATTATTTTTTTTTTGGTAATTTCAAACTCATTTATACAATTGAGTGGGTTTTGCAAATTGTCTCGATGACGATAGCATAGCTTTCTTGATTAGGATGTTTGAGTGTGTTTAGAAAAATGATATAATCTAATCCAATATTTTTTTATTATTATTATTTTTAGGTAATCTAATATTTTAGCAATTTTTGTGTCCTTGTGTAGCCCTTAGTCTTATTCCACAACCTTCATCCACATAATACAGAAATTGCTAAAATATTAGATTATTATTATGTACTCTATTTCTCTAACTTTTGCACTACATATATATATATAAAAAATAAAGGTGGAATCATTCTTTTCCTTACGTATGCTAAAGAAAAATTATGAAAAATATATATCTCAATGAGTTCAACTTTAACACAATGACTAAATCTTTTAAATATGGATAAAAAAAAAATTAAAAAAAATTAAAATAAAAAAATAAAAACTCGTAAAAGATTCGAATCTCTAACTTCTTAATTGATAACTCATGTTTTATACACGTTGAGTTAGATTCATGTTGACCTTTTAAATTAATGTTACAATGGTAAGATGAAAGATGATGATTCAAATATTCAAAGACATATAAAAAAAACGTTACTAATATTAACTATACTTATGTTATAAACTAATTTTTTTTCTTGAGTTCAATAAAGTAGTGGTATTTCAAACCGAACATAGTTCAACTAGTATATAAAAAACGTTACTAATATTAACTATGCTTAGGTTATAAACTAATTTTTTTCTCGAGTTCAACAAAGTAGGGATATGCTAAACTGAGCATAGTTCAACTGACATATAAAAAACGTTACTAATATTAACTATGCTTAGGTTATAAACTAATTTTTTTTTCTCGAGATCAATAAAAAGTAGGGACATGCCAAACTGAGTATAGTTCAACTGGCATAAATCGAGTGTCATCAACTCTGAAATCTAATTATTAAGACAAATCTATAATGTTTTAACCAATTAAGCTATGCTCAAGTGATTAAAATATTTGAATCTTTTTATTTGATGTTTGACAAAAAAAAAAAAAATTATTTCTTTTTCATGTTCAACATGTTAATTTTTTTTGTTTAAGACGTACGACTTAATCAATTGAATTATGTTTCGCTTGACATGTCAACAAAGCATAAGCGATTCAATCGGGTATTAAAATATGTAATAAATCTTTTATACCACCAATTAAATTTTGTCGGTTAGAAAGTCCTATAACAATTTTTTTTTTAAGTTATTATCTTGTTGCAGTGTAAATGAGATATTTTTAATGAATTCGAAAAAGTTCTCAAAATTTCAAAGGTACATTCTTCTAGATACCTTAGATTAGATTTCAAAGTTTTTATTTTTTTTTATTTATTTCAATTCAATTCTCTTGTAACAAAGACCCAAAACGTTCAAGAGGTGCCCAAATTTCAATAAAAGGAAACTTCTTATTTCCTACCAATTTGTTGAAAATGAAATCTTTCTAACATTTTAAATTACATTAAAATTATTTAAGGTTGATAATAAGGAGAGAAACAAATTCCAAAGAGAGGTTGAATTATTGTGGTTCTGTTGAAATCCTTAGTTGTACGGATGATGATTGAATTTATTGGTCGGCTAACGCTATTTGTCTTGTTCCCCAAACATGACAGTTTTTCTTGGTAGGGTATCTTATTGTATATTGTATTTGACAACAAATAAATTATGTTATATCAAATTGGGGTGTTGTTCGCAAGACACGTATAGAATTAGGTAGTAAGGAGTGCGACCATACCGACACTAATGCATCACATCACCTATCCCATCATAATTTTGAGACTATTACTACGTTGCATAATCACCTGAAAAGTTTTTTTTGTTTTATCTTATTTAAATTTTTTATTTTTACCTAAAAAAAAATATCAGATGTACTAATAAGTGACATAAAATTTAGGTTTAAATGTTATTATGGATAAAATCAACCATGACGAAATAAAGGCTCAAAGAGTTGAAAGCCCAAAATCTCTGACCATTGGCCTAAAGGAAAATGAGAGATATGAGGTCCGTTGACCAGTTGAAAAGACCGACTGAGAAAGAGGAAAGGAACAGACTCTCGAAAGGGTCGATCCGAGTAGAGGAACTGTCGACCTCGTCGAGGAGGTCGGCTGGTGGGAAGGGATCGATCTCCAAGGGATTGTTTGTGGCCGAGGAACCCGACTCTCTAAGGGGTGGCCGAGCCTAAGGCGTAATCGCCCCCATTTGAGAGGTTTCATGTCATTAATTGCTCGAACGTTACAACGTTCATCAATAGACCATTTATTAGCATCATGACTGCATGAGGGGCTTATAAAAGGAGAAGAAACGTGATGAAAAATGTAACTAAAATTCTTTCTATATAAGTTATATTTTTGTCCTACTGGAAATTCTCTCTATATTTCTTAAATCGTTCTCACATTTGATTTGGTCGTCGGAGTATGTGTGGTTAGCACTACACCGATACAAGACATCACATATATTCTATCTTGTAAGTTCATACTCATTTTTTTTTTAAGAAGAAAAAGAAAAAAATTAATTAACTAATAGCTTATTGTAGGAGAGGTTGATTATTTTTACCTCAAATTAGATTTTTTATTTTTATTTTTATTTATGAAAAATCAAACCACATATTTTTTTTATTCATCAAATCATACATATTCAGAATGGTATAATAAATGTCTTTATATATTCACAAACTTATGCTCAGTGTTTAAGTTTGCTCCACATTAAATTACTCTAATTAAGTTTATAAGGTCCCGTTTGGGTTTGCGTTTGAAAACGTTAAAAGTCATTTTGAAATAATTCTAAAACTGATTCTTAAATATTTTAAATAATTTAAATAAAATCACTTCTTAATTTACGTTGATTTTTTTTTTTTTTTTTTGAGTACATTGGGGATGGGGGATTCGAACCACAGACCTTTTGGTCATTATGCTCGCTTTGACTTAATTTACGTTGATTTACAAAGCTATTAATAATAGTTTTTGAATTTAGTTTTTTTTTTAAAATCTGATTTAACTAACTAATTTTAATTTATTTTTTTTATTTTTACCACAATTTAACTAGTTTTATTTCATCCATTTTTAATTTAATTTAATATTTTTTAATTATTGTTGTTATTTTTTTTTATTTAAAATAAAGTTAGATTTTGTTTTGCACAATTTTTTTATATAATTTATAAAATTATTTAGAGTAAATAAAATATAATCTTTAATTTAAATTATATAAAATATTATATAATTACCTTATAAATTTGTTGAAGTTAAATATTAATACACACTCATACTTAATATAAAATTTAACAAACACTAATTAACTTCATGCTACAGTTGAATTTTTTGAAAGCATAGCAATTATTTTAAAAGCTACAACAATTCCAAACTAAACCTAACTTTTGAGATCTTGAGATGATTTTGAACCACATGCTCTTTAATTTTGTACATAAATAGTACAAACAATTGTATTTCGAGTTTTTTTTTTTTTTTTTATAAAAAAGAAAAACTGTATCTCAACTATTTAATATTTGCCTAGTTTCACACATTTTACTAAAGATATTAATTTATTGTCAATTGTCACGCGTTCAAAATATGATAAATCAAACTTGTGACCTTTCAATCACGAAGTCATAGATTAAGTTATTGCTCGACAAACAAAGATGATTCTTAAAGACTCCAAATAAATTAATAAATATTAATAAATAATTTTACAATAAATAAACTATATATATTATCTAATAAATTCAAATTACTCAATTTTTTTTTTTTTGAAAGGTTCAAATTACTCAAATTAAACCCATGAATCAATTCAACTCATTTAAATTATAACTGATCTAAAAGGTTATACGTCATAGTCGGTTTAAAATTTATAAATTTGAACCATCCTTATTTATAAGATAATGTAATAATTTTTTTAAAAAAATAGTTTAAACTATAAATTTAGTCCAATAATTTATAGATAGTTTCAATTCAATCCCATATGTTTTGGGTTTATGCGAATTTGTCACTACGATTTTACAATTTCAATTCGATCTCTATTATTTATTCAAATCTCACCAATCGTCTTTGTCATTATTATGTTGATACTTTTTTTTTTACATAACAATGAAATGATATTTTCCGCTTAAGCTAATTATGTTAGGTAGCCGACTATATCATGTCTACGAGGTTTAGTAAACGAATAGAAAAATTAAGGCAAAGTTAAATTATTTCATAGATAATTTGTGATGTTTAATCAAATCATACTATTCAAATTAAAATCATAAAGATGAAAATGAAACTAAGAAATTTGAATTTAGGTAGGAAAAAAATCAATATTTTTACTATGACATAATCGGCCATTTATGATTTAGTTATTAATGTGAGGGTGGTCACATCTAACCGAGCCGCCTGGGAAGCTAACCCATCAATTTCGCCCTTAGCTACATGGCATTGCATTGAATTATTTCTCTCAATTTATTTATTTATTTTTTTATTTTTTTTATGGCTCTTCTTTTCCCATGACTATATGCATTTATTAAATTTTCTAGACCCTTCTTTTAATCTTAATAATGATAATAATAGAAAGAAAAAAATCTACATACAACAGGCTAACTAGATTGTTCAAAACTCTCTATTTAGCAACACATAAAATAGAAGGTAAATTATCGATGATTAATTAAAGAGTTCGTGTTTCATACTAAAAAAAAATAAATAAAATAATAATAATAATAATAATAGTTCAATAGAAAAAACGAGATCGACCGTCAAATTTTTACTCTATAGGTGCACATAGGGGTGTTCAAAAAACCCGCAACCCACGAAACCCAACCCAACTTTTCGGGTTGGGTTGGGTTGAGTTGCTATTTTGAAAAACCAAATTTTCGGGTTGGTTCGTGGGTTGAACCAAATTTGGCTCGGTTCAACCCGAACCAACCCGAATTCAATATATTTTTTTAAAAAAAATTATATATATAATAAATTCAATATATTTTTTTTAAAAAAAAATCAATCGGTGATTTTGAAAGAAAAATCAAGGATTAATAATGATTTTGAAAGGAAAATAAGGATTAGTGAATTTCATTAATGATAATTTTGAAAGAAAAATAAGGATTAAGAAATTTGGTGATTTTGAAGTTAATTAAAAAAATCAATATTTATTAATTAAAAAAAAAAGGTCAACCCGCCAACCCAACCCAACCGAGCCTGAAAATTGAAGGGTTGGGTTGGGTTGACAGAAATGTTGGGTTGGGTTGGGTTGGGTTGAGAATTCACCAACCCGAAATTTTCGAGTTGGGTTGAAAAATCCTCCAACCCAACCCAATCCATGTACACCCCTAGGTGCACATTTGAGTAGATTTGAAGTTGAATTGAGTATGATATTATGAAAATTTCCAAAAATAAATAAATAAATAAATAAATATATATATATATATATATATGCTGAAAAATCCAACTATATTGACCAATAAAGTTGTACACCATTGATTGTATATTTAATGAAGAAGAAGAAAATTGAGCTCCAATTATCTTGGCCTCACATAGCCCACATGGACACATAAATGTTGTATATTTTAGTGTGTGAAAGGGAATAAATTTTAACCAAAAAATGTAAATAATAATAATAATAAATTAAAGAGAGTTTATGTTCAATAAAAGGGGCTGTAGTTTGAATTATTCAAAGGTTTTTTTTTTTTTTTTTTTTTTTTTTGCATTTTCAAATGTGACCATTGAAATGGGTTTGTTTAGTCTCTAGTTAGTTGAGTACTATAGACAATATCAACTTTGTAGTCAACTATAAATTTTATTGTCACTTTGTTCCGACGTTTTGGTTTATCAATGTGAAAACTTTGTATCATTCTTGCTTCTTATATGAAACGATATGTAAATGCGGTTTAAAATACAAAAGATGTCTTGTCTTGAGTACGACTCATGTGTTTTTTTATCTTCTAACTTTGACTTTGATTTGTGAAAATGTTTTGCTTTACTCTAATCATCACCACACATAATGTGATGTTGAAGTTAGCAAATTTAATTACTAAATTAGGAATTGAATAGTCATATTTAATTGACTTTCAAAAGAGTATACATTTTTATTTGACTGCAAACACCTTTTAAAATATAATTGATTTTGGAATTTGTAAAAACAATTAAAAGGAATTTTAAGTGAATCAATTCATTAATACTTATTTCAAAAGTACTTAGGGATAATGGGTTGTGTGCTTGGTATTTGGATTAATTCACTTGCTAAGTATATTATGGATTTTAAATTTTCAAGTACTTGATTGGATTAAAAAAAATATAAATAAATAAATAAACATGTATTAAAAATTAGATACAATGTTTAAATTTGAGAAAAGTGAAAAAAAAAGTACATTCAGAATTGAATAAGGTAACTAGACAAACGATCATTTAAAAAAAAAAAAAAAACTTTAGCAACGATCAATTAGGGACTAAAAGGACATTGTTGCAGGAATTGTGACTTACAGAATAAACGTCGCAAGAAATGCGACGAATCCACTTAAGCGTCGCTAGAGTCGCGGCGCGTATACGCAAAGTGTCGTCGTGTTTGCGATGTATACTTAACCAAATCGTTGCATTTGGTGCAACGTATATTATAAATGTCGTAGATGGCGACGTACATCGCGTTAATCGCAGGTCTAATTTAAGAAGGCGACAAACTAAATCGTTTAAATGGGACGCCACTTGCGACCTTTGGCCCAATTCGCCGCACATTGCGACATGATTATTCTTCGTCGCTAGCGTAATGTTCGACGTTTTGACCTACGTCGTCTCAAATGGCGACGTTTTATCTTAGTTCGTCGTAAATTGCAAGTTTTTGTGTTAGTCGCAAGTCTGGAAAAAAAATGTGAGTTCAGTCTTATGGATTTCAATTTCAAGGTCAGTGCATTTTGATAGCTACTCTGTTGTCGAAGAGTTCTTTTTCTAGGTTTCTTCTTCATTCCGACGACGTCACCGCCCGCTCCTCCACCTCCTCTGCAAGCTCATCCACCTCCACCACCAACTCTTCCACCCCACCGACATTTGTGACATTCCTTTGATTTTGTGTTTGGTCAAGCTTTTGGAGGTATGTTTTTAGGTTTCATTCCTAAAAACTCTATTTGGATTTCGAGAAAATGTCTTCAAGCATATTAGAAATCTTTGCTTTCCTTAATCTCTAGCTCAAATTTTGGTAATTCTACAAATTTTCGAGCTTTATGCTTAGCTAACAATGTCCGATACTTGACTCCAATTTCATCTTTCAAAATAGAAAAGAATCTAACATGTAGTGAAAGGTTAAAAAAAAGTACCCAATTTATTCATTCTTTTTTTAGAAGAAAATATTTCCTAATGAATTTAGGGCAAGCAAAATTAGAACTGTGGGTCGTCGCAAACTATGTGTGGTGAAATGAAGAATCATCGCACGCTTGCGACTTTTTACTTGGTCGTTGCAATTCATGCGACGTTTTGTTCAAAACGTCGTTAAATGTTTATATTGACTTTTGTGCGACGTTCAAATGTTTGTCGCTAACGGTCTTTAACGAAATTTTATTTTCTTTGCTAAAAGCATTATTTCTAGTAGAGTTTTCGAGATTTGTAAGGATTAATAAGATGAATGTCCATTTTTAATTGACAATTTTGAAAAAAAATTAAACAGATTTTTAATTTGAAAAATGACCCAATACTATAATCTAAAATGATGCCTAGACTAAAATACCCTTTCATATCCTAAACCCTAAATTATAAGCCCTAAGCTCTACAAATAAGATAAATTTTGTTTTTGTTGGACATTTTTCAAAATGGACCCATGAAAATGGACATTTAGGGAGGGAATAAAAAAAACGGTTTGGAAACGTAAATAGTCCATGTGATATTTAAATGGGCCAACTTTCTCGGCCCATTGGGCTCAGCTGGATCCATCATCAACAAACATTCTGCAGTCTCACTGTTCCCAACAACGTGGTGATTTGGGCCGAACACCAATACGGCCCAATTCGTCGTCCACAACCACATTACGGTCCATCTGTAGAAAAAAAAAAAAGGGGAATTTTCAAGAATATTGGAAAATAGAAAATTTTAATTAGAAACTTTATAACATCCTTTTAAAGAAAGCATTTCACGAATTAAAAGACAAGGTGCTATCAATGCTTAATTTCCACTCCGCTTCATTCTTTTGTTCACGGGGACGGTTTGATCATCAAAATTGAGTATTTTTTTTTTTTTTTAATCCACTATGTTGACGCTACTGAAAGAATCGTTTGACTTGTTTAACCTCCACATGACTTCAATCGTAAAATTTATAAACTTCGAGGAATGGAATTACTTGTAGGACAAAGATTATAAAACATCAGTATGGTGTCTGCTACGGTGGCTCCGATGCTCATATCAAGTAATAACACACTTTTAGGAGTTTAGGACCATAATAAACTTATTTTCTCATTGTTGTGAAGTGATATTGATAATGGTTGCTGAACTTATTTTCTCATTGTTGTGAAGTGATATTGATAATGGTTGCTGGTTATATTTCTTTTTCCTCGTAGGTTTGACTTAAGAGGGACCAATTGGTCACGTTTAGGTGGGTCGGCCTCGGTGTGGCCGCCCATGCTATAATGGGCTTTTGGCCCATAAAGGTCTAGTCCATGGCTTTTGGTCGGGCCCTGAGCCTTGAGATCTTTTGGGCCAACTCTGCTCGTCTTTGAGCCTGATTCTTTTTATGGGCCTTTTCGAAATTAGTTGGGCCTTGATTGAGATGAATTTCTCTCCCGACGGACTTTGTGTAGAACCAATTTCTTAAACACATGCATAATTTGATAATTTAATATCTTAAATTAAATTGTTTTCTTTTTTTAAAGATATTTTAATTAAAGCGAGGATTGAACCCAATCCCTCTCAGTCACACGTCCAACCTTATGTCAATTGAGCTATGCTCGGTTTGACATAAAATAAGTTGTATTGTTATTAACTAGAGGCTTTTGAAAGGATTATTTGAATTTTCATTTCATAAATGAGGGCTGTCCATTTAAAATTGATGAAAAAAGTTAAAACGAACAGTGGAGATTTATTTTAGTAATGAATCGAGGAAGACAATGAAAGGAAGGCCAGATGAACACACAAGAAAATGAAATAAAGTAGGGCCCAATCATGTTTTGTTTCAGACACAAAGTGGGCAGTTTGAAATCATTTTTTTTTTTTAATAAAATAAAACAATTCTCTTTTAAAATTACAAATTAGGAAAATAGAAATTTGTAAGTTTAAATCTGATTTACCTCGTGCCAACAAAATCATAGTTAAATTGTTATCGACTAGTTACTGACAAGTCCTAGATTCAATCCCAATGATTTCGACCCTATGACCTCTTAATCAATGTCAATTACGGTTAAGTTATGTTTATCCTAACATATAAATTATTTTTAAAAATAAAATAATTATAGAAACTAACTTGACTGTTTTTCTATGTTTCTCGAGATAAACATGTTAAATGTTCATAATTATTATTATTTTTTTTTTTTTGAGTACATTGGGGGTGGGGGATTCGAACCATATACTTATTGGTCATCAAGACATACATATGTCAGCTGAGTCATGCTCGCTTTGACAATCAAAGTCAATATAAGTATAAGTCAAGACGTATATCTATATTTTTTTTTGTTCGAGTTCAATAATTATATTGTTGAGGGATCTGTGATCGAACCTCGGACCAAAGATGAGGTAAGTATGAGATCGCATTACTTAAATTAAAAAAAAAAAAATAAATAATAATAAAAAGTTCAAACCAAATTTCAAATGAATGAAGAATCGATCTCATTCACTCCATGATCTGTCCATTACTTCTTCCTCCTCGAAGCTTCGCACATCACGAGGCTCTCGTTCTGCTGTCTGCCGCAGGTGGCATTTCTCCTTCCTGCTTCTCCATCGTCTCCGTTTCCAGTCCTCTGAACTCAAACTCCACCCAATTTCATCGGCTAGGGTTCCTTTGATTTGGGGTTTTGTACAGTTGGGTTTGATTCTAATGCCTATGGCCACCGCACCCTTGAACAAAATCGAGCGAGCCCACCAGATGTATCGCGAGGGGCTCTATGTCGAAGCTCTCAGTTTCTACACCGAAGCACTTTCCATGGCCAAGACCAAGTCCCAGAGGATTGCGCTCCATAGTAATAGGGCTGCCTGTCACTTGAAACTTCATGATTTTAAGACGGTATGTTCATCGCGAACCAATAACAACCCACTGTTTTATTTGGGGCTTTTTGAACTGTATGTGATGATACCCGAAGAACAATATCTGTTTCTGTTAATCCGATTTCGAAGTCGAATCGTTTCGTGTTTTACCCAAATTTGCAATGTTTAGATATGATTAAATTGAATAATGAGCTTCAAATCATGGTAATCAAACCGATTATAAGATCAACATGCCCCCCTAAAATTGAATCCTCTTGTTCTTGCAGTGTTTTTGATTTCTGTTGATGCCTGATAATCTTGTTGATTTCATTTTAGGCAGCAGAAGAATGTACGTGGGTTCTTGAACTTGATCACAAGCACACTGGAGCGCTAATGCTTCGTGCTCAGACTCTTGTCACACTCAAGGAATACCATTCTGCTCTGTTTGATGTCAACAGACTTTTAGAACTGAACCCATCATCAGAAGTTTATCAAAATCTCTATACTCGTCTCAAGACGCAATTGGTATGCACTTACTGCTTTTTCTTCCTTATCATGATGTTTATTCTCTAATCAAGTTGATGAAGGACTCAGCTGTAGGCATTACTGTTTGTTAATCATCATGTTTATTATCGGATAGTTTTCATATCTGATCTTGCTAATTGAATTGTATCCATGGCGAACAAGTTGTATTAGGATGCGTTTTGTTTGTATTACTGCAAGGTACCGGTGTGATTACTGAGTTTTTGTTTTTTTGAAAATGGAAGAAATTGTTTATCACCATGGGTTGACCTAGCTAAGAAGCATTGACACGATACAACACGATACGACACGACACGCAAACTTCCAAAAAAGTAGGACACGACACGTTGGGTACACGTTAATTTTTTAATATATATATATATATATATATTTTGATTTGTCATATGGTTAATATTTAATACTTTTAATATAATTGTTTTCTACCTTTAAACATCCAAACAACATACAATTCATTAAAAAGATAGAGATAAATCATAAAATAACCCAAATCATCAACAATGTCCAGCCATCCAAAATCCAATAAGTTATTTGGGTGGGAAGAGAAATCGTAAGGAAAGTTGGAGTTGAGAAAAAAAAAGTGACTTTTGCCTCCTGCCCTAATAATTTCATTAAAAGTAAATGGGTTTCAAAATAGGCCTTGAGGGTTATGTTTTTATAGACCCAAAACAAATCAGCCATCCGTGTCCCCAAAAGTGTCGCAAAAGTGTCGGAAAATAAAAATACTAATATTAAAATAGACACGCCAGCTGGCGTGTCAGACACGTGTCGGAGGCGTGCCGTGTCGGACACGCGTATGACACAGACACTTTTCTATTTTTAAGGTGTCGTTGTTTCTTAGTGACCTAGTTGGTCAATAAGGGCCATGTAAATGGTAGAAGGCTTAGAGGGAATGAGTTCAAGTCATGATAGCCACCTACCTAGAATTTAATATCCTAAGTTTTCTTGGCAACCAAATATAGTAGGAAAAAAATGAAAGAAATTATTGGATCTTGTTCATTAATCTTCAACTCGTGTGATTTTGTATAATTGTATACTATTATGCTTGCGGCCATTGGTAAGAGATTTTTTGTCTGCTCAAGGAAAGTCACTTGCTCCAATACCTGAATCAGAAGCAGAGCTTGAGGAAGAGGAAGTGGAGGAAGAAGAAGAGTATGATGTTGAGTTCGATGCATATGCAGCCAAGGAGAAGTGCAATGAGGGAAAAGAAAATGTTGTAGCTCCAAGTATTGCACAAGTACAGAAACCCGAGCACAATTGCAATTTGACCAAAAATGCCATTATCCAGACAACTCAAGGCAACGGTGGATTATCTGGAGATGGGGGCAATCAGAAAGCTGAGGTGAAAATGACTACTAAAAGTGAAGTTGTTGCCCCCCAAGTACAGAGCAGGAAGGGCACAACTGACCTAGATCCCAAGGGCTGGCAAACAATCCCAAAACCAAAAGGACACTCAACTTTAGACTATGCACGTTGGGACAGAGTTGAGGATGATTCTAGTGAAGATGATGATGACGAAGAAGAAGAAGAGTCTCGACCTCAATTTCGTTTTCGTGTTCGAACTGTTGGCGTTAAACCTGTAAAATGAACTGAAGATGCATTATACAATCAAATGTCTTGCTGTCTTGATAGAAAAATGACACAATGAGCAACTCTGAGCCTCGGGGATTTGGAAATTCACATGTTTAAGATCAGTATAGTTGAGACCTTCAGACCTGTGCAATGTGTATTTGGTTCCAAGCGAAATTAGTACCGTGGATCTGATCGACGAGCAAGCTCTGCACATAAGATTTTATACAAAGCTCCAGCTGATTTCGCCGTTTGGTTCGTGTAATGTGTCTGCTGCAATGCAAAACATCAAATTCTGGGTGGGGTGGTTATCAGAAATGGAGAGCCTGTAGGATTGATGTCTTGGATGTGGATAATATTTACGGTATCTGATGTTCAATACTTGTTTCTGTTTCCTGAGAAAATGTAGTAAATACTATTATCGGCCGCGGATTGATGGTAAACTCAGCAGCACATAAGCTTCAAATCTCTTGATATTTGGAAGAACAAATAATTGTAATGTTGATAATTCACTGCTCCTTCTTACATGTACCTGTATCTGTGTTTTTTACCTGTTCCTTTTCTTTCCTTGTCTTGTTTTTTTACTTGTACAAGTCATGCTAATATTTCTTCTATTCTTATCAAAATTTGTATGATTCTTTTATTTTAGATGGTAATTGTTACATAATTCAATTATAACCAGTTGGGACAACTTGGTAACATTTACTTATTCTTTGATGAATTAGATGACGAAGATGCTAAAATTGTACCGTCCTAGCATCGGTGTCCAGTTGGGACGACTTGGTAACATTGACTTATTCTTTGATGCCAAAACTAAGCAAA
Source organism: Herpetospermum pedunculosum (assembly GCA_028017165.1). Classification (NCBI taxonomy): domain Eukaryota; kingdom Viridiplantae; phylum Streptophyta; class Magnoliopsida; order Cucurbitales; family Cucurbitaceae; genus Herpetospermum; species Herpetospermum pedunculosum. Next base: position 5,638,603 of record CM051529.1, on the reverse strand, counting down.
CAAAAAAGATGTTATGAATTGCTTGGAGAGATGGATGGCGTTGGGAATATGCTTAAGGTTACTGCTACGCAATCAAATGATCTCTCTTGCTTCTTCGGGTGAAAAGCAACTGATCAAATGTAGGCTTTTAAGTTCTTGTATCTTGTATGTATAGGTATTAAATTATGGTGGCTTAAATTGTTAATTTTCGTTTAAGTTGTAATAATTCGATTCTATCCTTGCTCTTTATAATACCCTCTACCTTTCTTCAACATCAACATCATTTTTTTTTTTTGAGTATATTGGGGGTGGAGGGATTCGAACCACAGACCTCTTGGTTCTGAAGACATACATATGCCAACATCAACATCATTAGTTTTTCAATTATTAAGGTTCATCTTGAGAAATGAGAGCTAAAGATAATCAAGCATAACTCAACTAATTAAAATTTAGAGGTTTGAATCTTCATCCTCACATATTGATAAACTTGATTTGGTTAATTTTTTTTCTTTTACATTTTATAAATATAAAAAATAATTAAAATTCACACGGATACGAAAAAAATGAAAAAATATGAATTACAATTCAAATGCCTACCTCCTTGCTACTGGTTTTACTATGCTCTCAATGAGGATGTTTTTCTTTAGTGCAACTAATATTTCAATGCCAAATCGAGCATAGCTCCATTGATATATGGCTGTGCCCTCGACTGAGAGGTTATGAGTTCAATTTCCACATTAATTAAAATACATTTGCAATACAAACCAAATGAGATAACAATGAAGCGAGATATGTGCATCAATAATAATAAACTACATGCATATTTAAAATAGTATTGATTAGTGACTATTTTTCTTTTTATTTACATATTTTTTGTTAGTTCAACAATATACGGAAACCTTCTAATCTCTTGGTCAATGTTGTATATTTTTATGTCAGTTGAACTATACTCACATTGACACGACATGCATATTTAAAATAGTATTGATTAGTGGTTATTTTTCTTTTTATTTACATAGTTATACATGACAGTTATAGCTGAACTATATTCACTCACAATTGATTCAACTTTTTAAATTATAAATCAGACCATTATAATTGGTTTATTTTATAAATCACTATAATCTTTTCAAATAACTTCGACACAAAGTAATTAAAGTTGACTGTTATTATTATTTTTTATTTATTTATGGAATTGTTATACATAATTCTTTATATGATTCGTTATAAATATTAAATTAGAGCTGTAATTAAAAATTTGGTTACATTACAAGTTTAGTCTCTAAACTTTTAAATGTGTTTGTTTGGTTTCTTAACTCTAAAAAGTGTTTAATAGGTCTCAATTTTAAATTTCGTGTCTATCTATTAGATATTAAACAATATCTACTATGACTTTAAACTTTCAATTATGTCTTAGATCACTGAATTTAAAAAAAAAAAATGTTAAATAGATTCTAAGAGACGAAATTAAAAATTTAAAGATATATTATACATTCTTTAAAAAAAATTCCAGACACCTATTATATACCAAATCTAAAATTAAAAGTTGAGTTGATGAGCATATTAGATTTTTTAAAAATCTCAGAGACGAAATATATAAATTTAAAGAACTCTTGAATTTGCTTTGAAATATGAGTTCATTTATTATCGTGATTATTTTTTTTTATTATTATTAATTTTATTTTTTTGGGGTTCATCCCATCGTACGAAAGCAGCGTGAAAATGGAGAGGGCCGAAGCAGAAGCTCCCACAAAAATTCTGAGCTTACTTCACTGTCGAGTGCTTTTCATTCTATCTCCTTCCTAAACCCTAATCCACCATTGCCAAATTCTTCTCCTTTCTGGGCATTTTCACCAGCCCTCATTTTTTGTTTTTGCCCTTAATTTATCTCCTTCTAGTGCAGCAATTGCCCCACTCTTCGCAATTTCTGTGGACAATTCTTTCCTGTTCTTCGCCCAGTTCAAAAAGGTAATGCCAATCGCATCTTAAGGCGCTACTTCTGTAAGTTCCATTACTTGATCGTCAATCTCGTTTGTAAAACCAGCTATGCTTTTGTTTACGCAATCTTTGTTCGTTTGAATCTGAATTTTAGTTTGGGAAAGTCTCGATATCTTCTATTGTGGTTGTTTTTTTTTTTTTTTAAATTTCTGATTATTGGTTGTTTTGCTTAGAATATTGGGTTTTTTTTTTCTTTTTCTTTCCTGGAATGTTGTTGCCCTTTTCTTTAGCTTGTGAGATGAAGGTCAATGGGAGGGGAGGGGAGGGGGCCAATCGAATGTTTGTTTGGTGATAGCTTTACACAGAGATATACTGTTCTTTGAAATTTGTTCCGAGAGAAATAGTTTTTGTAATTTGTCAGTGTGAAGGTTCCTCCTAGTTTCTCCTCTCAAATCTAGCAGTTAGAAACTATCGAGCTATGGCTGGCTTACTCTGTACTATTTGGTTGTGCTAATTCACAAGAATGTTTATTCTCATTATGTGTTTGAAATTTAAATATTTTATTTTTGTTTGTGGATTTATGATTGTAATTTGTAAATTACTGGATTTGGTGTATTTTGTAACTTTCAGTTATCCTGAATAAACTATCATTGATTGTCTATGAATCTTGGGGTAACAGATATGCATATGGAGAATTTATCATCTAGTGATCCATCGCATCAGTCAATGTACGAAAATAGTGATTCGAAGCACTCACAGGATGATGGGTTGGAGGATGGCTCTCGATGGTATTTTTCTAGGAAGGAATTAGAAGAATACTCACCTTCTAATCAAGATGGGATTGACTTGAAAAAGGAGACATATTTACGTAAATCATACTGTACATTTCTCCAAGATTTGGGAATGAGACTTAAAGTGTGAGTATTATAACAATCTTTAAATGTGCTATTGCCTTTAAGGCTTATGCTTTCTATTTGGTTTCCCCGGTGAAAGGCATTCGGTTTTATCGCTGCCTTTTCTTCCGTTTTCCCTTTTAACTGTTGTTTCACTTTCTTTAGAACCTTCTCAAGAAACCTAGTCCATTCCCTCATTGATTTGATTTATTTCTTTGTGTTGTTAAAGAGAGACATTAATACATTCTAGATTTTTTTCTATTGTCTTATTTAGATATAGCGAAAAATGTAAATGCACTTATTTTATTATATCAACAAATAATTTTATTGAATTGTTTTAAGTGGCTTCCTGTCTTCCTCCATCCCTTCTTTGTCTCTCTCTCTTTCTCTCTCCATCTTTCCCACGAAAAGGTTGGCTCTTTTCAACATATTTCTCCCATTTTTTTTTTGTCTTTTATTTTTGGGGCCACGGAAGGTGTCTTTTGCAATGTAAAAAAATTCTCATGGAGGAAAATTAGGTTATCTCTGGCTTTCACATTTTGTTGCACACATGGGAATTGGAAGTGGGTGCAACACTTGCTCTCTCTCTCTCTATATATATATATATTGACTAGAAACGACCTTTTCATTGATTAATTAAAAGAAACAAAATGTTCAAGGATACTAACTCTTGTTGGAAATGAAAAAAGTATTGAAAGAATCAAAAGAAACAAGCTGGGGGGAAAGTAAATGCCCCCCAAATTGTACACATAACATTATGAGAATCCTTAGCAAATAAAGGAGAAAGAAACTACCAATAAGAAGCTTTAATGTTGACTTGATTGAGCATTCTTGCCATATGAAATGTTTTTCTTTGATGATCCTTTGGTTTCTTTTAGATCAAATTTCAGAAATGATAGTCTTGACAGTAGTGTTAACCCTATTTTTTTTAAGCGAGATATTGAGAATTATCAATTTGCTTTTCTTTGTATCTAGCTATCCCTCAATCAATTATTCTGTTATCTGAAACTATTATCCATTGTGGTTTTTGTTTTTATCATGCAGTCCCCAGGTAACCATTGCTACAGCAATAATTTTTTGCCATAGGTTCTTCCTTCGGCAGTCTCATGCAAAGAATGACCGAAGGGTAAGTTCATTCTTTCAGTTTTTGTTGGGAAATTTTTATTTCGTGTGCACAAGACAAAGATAATTGTTTTCTCAAGGTGGACAAATTATATGCTTTGTTGATTTGGTTTGCTAACATTTTTCTATCAAACTATGTTTTGGAAATTTTAGGTGCTCAAGGAAAAAAATCCTTTTAAAGCTGGCCTTTTGTGTATTCAATCTTGATATTTTTGCTTAAACATTATGGAGATTCAAATATCTATAGATTGCAAGTTGAATTTTTATAACAGGAACTTTCTTCTGTTTCTTTTCATCCTGTGTTGGGTTGAATGCTTTCTTCTGAGATGCCCTTTTCATGTTTGTATGGTGGACATGTAAATTTGATGTCCATGGACCATGGGCATCTATTATTCTGTTGATCACGTAGGAATCCCAAGCCCATTCTATGATGAGATTTCACATAGATATATAAATAGTGCAAAGGGGATGAGAAGGAAACGTACCTTTGGGAGGATAAGTGGGTGGGGGATAGCCCCCTTTGCTGTGCGTTTCCTCGTAGATATCACTTGTCTTCTTTGAAAAATCATTCCGTGGATGGCATTTTTAATAAGTTTGGGAGCTCTAGCTTTAGTCGACCGTTATCCAATAGGGAAACAACGGATATCGTGACTCTCCTTTCTTTAATTGAGAGCAGTGTTCTTAGACAGAAGGGATATTTGACTGTGGAGTCCCAATCTTGTTGAAGGTTTCTCGTGTACCTTGTTCATTTAGAGCTTACTGAATCCCTCCTTAGTTGGCGAGTCGGTTTTTTCTACTCCGTGGAAGGTGAAAATCCCAAAGAAGGTTCAGTTCTTTGTTGGGTAGGTCATCCACGGAAGAGTTAACACTTTAGACCGACTTCTGAGATAGAGGTCTACTTTGATTGAGCCTTTTTGTTTCATTTTTTGTCGGAGATCGGAGGAAGATCCAGATCATTTGTTGTGGAGCTATAACTTTGCTCAGGTTGTTTGGAATCTCTCTTTTGAGGTGTTTGACTTTCAGTTTGTGGCACAAAAACCTTTAAGAGATAATCATAGAGTTCTTTCTCCATCCACCTTTTCGGGAGAAAGAGAAGTTTTTGCGGCAGACTAGGGTCGTGGGGTTTATGTGATGAAAGAAATAATGGGACATTTAGAAGGACTGAGAGGGAACGAAGTTGTTAGGACCCCATCTGTCATTACTTATAGTAGGAGGGGTAAAAAGGGGAAAGAACAATTGATATAACCGTTTGGGCTTGAGGGGTGTTTTGTGGGACCTTTGTACGGTCGTTAGGGCAAGGGCAACAAGGGTGCCTTACTATTTAAGCTTTTTTTTTTGTGCGTGGGGATACCGATATGGGTGTCTATTCGTCGGATCAATACCTTCTTTCAACACGATCCTGTGATCAACTGCTCTGACTGGAGGTAAATCGTCTGGCATGTTAAAAATATCTTGGTAGTCTGTTAACAATCTGTCCAACCCTGGTATTGTAGTCTCGATTATCAGATCATCATCCCCGGTGTTCAGATTGTTGAATTCCACTCGAAAACCTTGGTCCTCCGGTTGCCACAATTTGGCTAACATTTTTAGTGATATTTCCATCCTTGCCAGAGACGGATCGCCTTTGACCACCACCCTTGTATCGCCTACGAGGAAGGACATACTCAGATTCTTCCAGTCTATGGTCATGACCCCCTGTTTCTTCAGCCATTGCATGCCTAAGACCATATCCAAACTACCCAATTCAAACGGTAAGAATTCCTCCACTATCGCCAAATCTGGCAGTTGGATCATTACGCTTTTGCAAACTCCCACTCCTTTGACCGTCTCTCCCGTTCTTGTTACAACGCCATAGTTTACCGTCTCAACGATCGGTAATTTCAGAGTCTCTACCAACTTTTTATTGATAAAGTTATGTGTCGCCCCACAATCAACCAACATTATCACTTCGTGGTCATCGCTGGATCTTCGGGCTTACTTCCATCACTTGATCCTCCGATGTTTCTCCGTCTTTCGTGTAGAAGGATTCGGTTTCTTCCACTTCGTCTGATGTCACTAAAGACTCAGAGCTCTTTGTTTTTGCAGCGATGTCCTGGAGCAAATTTTTCTTCGCAACAGAAGCAAAGGCCCTTCTCCCTCCGAGATCTGATTTCTTCATTCGAGAGGCGTTTGAAGGTTTGTTCCCTTCTGATGAACGATACTTTTTCAGCTAATGTGATCGTTCTAGTCTGATGGTGTGTCTCAGTGGGTTTTGCCAGCATCGTGCTTGCCTGGCTATTTGGGGTTTCGAACTTGTTCTTCACGCTACACGTGTCAGGCCCACTCTTTGCCGTTTCCATTTGATCCTCTACTCTTTGGGCCGCCCTCATAAGGTTCTCAAGCCCAACAGGCTCAAAACACAGTGTTTCTGTTCTAATCACCCTATTAAGTCCGTTAATGAACGTACTTTCCAACACTTCCTAAGTTAAGTGGGGTAACGACGCTGATAATTCTTCAAAACGTTGACAAAACTCCTCCACAGTACCTTCCTGCTTCACGGCGAGGAACCGAGCGCAAACCGTCCCTTCTTGCACCGATCGGAACCTTAAAAACAACCTTTTCTTCAGATCACTCTAGACCTTCATCCGTTTCCTGTTCTCCGCCCATCGGTACCAGTGCAACGCTCTTCCTTCAAAGCTTACTACGACTAACGTGAGTTTCTCCATCTCTAATAACCTGTGTAGCTGGAAGTAGCACTCAACCCTGAATAACCATCCGTCTGGGTCGGTTCCGTTAAAAATCGGGATTTCTACCTTTTTGAACTCGATTCTCTCATTTTTTCCATCCTTCTTCTTCTGCGAGGACTCGCCTTCTTCAAAGCCGGTCTCCGGCTCCCTGTATTTTCGTTTTTCGGTAGACATTTCGGTAAGTTCCGATTCAGTAACTCTATTCATTTTCCCTCCCGCTAACTCTTTTACTAATGTATCAAATAACACAGTCATACGTTCCATATTTTTTTCTAACCTGGGAATCCTTTGTAGCTCTGCCCTTCTCCCATGGCCGACTCGGAAGCTTTCTGCATTTCTCTGATTGTTGCTTCCGTTGCCTTCAACCTCTCTTCAATCGCTTTTTGAGCCATCTTCTTCCACCTCTTTAGATTCGGAACGACTCTGATACCACTTGTAAGAATTCCTCTTACTCGAGAATCGTGATATATATATATATATATATATATATATATATATATATTGCAATATCAAGATGATTACAATATCAAAACACACATAAACACCCAACAAGACTGAGAGTGCTGGTAGCTCTCCAATCCCTAGAACAACAGTTTTATTACAACCAAAACCTAAAGACAAATAATAGAAAAGAAAGCTTAAATAGTAAGGCACCCTTGTTGCCCTAACGACCGTACAAAGGTCCCACAAAACACCCCTCAAGCCCAAACGGTTATATCAATTGTTTTTTCCCCTTTTTACCCCTCCTACTATAAGTAATGACATATGGGGTCCTAACAGGAGCATAACGATGTATGGTCTCTCGGCAGATTTTACGTTTCTTTGTGGGCGTCGGTGATGCGGTTATTTTGTAATTATTCTCTAGGACTTATTTTGTTTGATTGGAACCCCTTCCTTTAGTGGGGTTCCCTTTTGTGGGCTTGGTTTTTTGGATGCCCTTGTATTCTTTCATTTTTTCTCAATGAAAACTCGTTTCTTTATAAAAAAAAATAAAAAAATAAATAATGCAATCTCTAATAATTTTCAGAAAGGCCGCTGCCCCAAGGCAATGCAATCTCTAGTATTTACTGACATATAATGAGTGACAATACATAACCTTTTTTATTTTTTTTTCCTGTCTCTAAGTTTTAAAGTGCTTGCACTGTACGGTACTACGGTGAAACCAAATTTTATTTGTCCCCATAAATAAAAGCCTCAATAATTTTAAACTTCCAAGCTTCCATTCAATAGTATCCATTTTTTAAATAATTAGACTTTGGCTTGTCTATGGTACAGAATTTGAGCAATGAGCAATCCCAGGATGATGTAGGAAGTCATTTTGGATCTTCTGTCCCGAAACAAAGGCCACTTTGGCAATATTTTTTTGAATGTTTTCGAGCATTGATAGGTCATGGGAAAAGGTTTAGGGTTAGGCGCATGTTAACATACTTCTTAACTTGTTTGGAGGTACTCTTTGTTTGTGATCACCAATAGTTGAGGATCTTGAAAGTTGGTTTGTTTATTAATAAAATTCGAAGGAACCATGGAGCAAATTATCGTCTCCTTTTTGTAACTATGATCTTACCACCTTCTATAATCAATGGAGGTGTTTTTTGTAATTAAAAGGATAGGATTTCTCTTGTAACATCTTTTCATCTATCAATGAAATCGTTTCAGTTTCCTATCAAAAAAAAAAAAAAAAATTCGAAGGAACCGTTCTCTAGTATTTACTTTTTCCAATTACTCCTTTGTTTGGGCCATTCTTATTTGTAGGTCCCTCCTTTTATACTTTCATTTGTCTTTACGGAAATTTGTTTCTTATCCAAATATAAAACTTCACCTTATGGTCTCCCAAGAAAAACTTCACGGTTGATTCTTTCAATTAATATAACATACATCGCTGCTTCAAAGGCCAAGTAAAATCTTATGGTCCAATGGGTGGTAGTGCTTTTATGGAGATTGTGGTTTGGAAGGAAAAAAAAGTTTCAAGGGGAAGACACTAGCCAAGTCACCTTTTGGGACCTTGTTAGAATTCTCACTTACTCTACATTGAAGATTTTTTGTAATTATAGCTTCCAATTTCCGCCAATAAGGAATCTCTTTGTATTGCCGTAGGTGTTGGAGATATCTCATCTCCCCTTCTTTTGAAAATGAAATATTAGTTTCTTATCAAAATACACACACACACGCATACATCATTGCTCAAGTCCACCAAGGCACAACAACATCCTGGTTCTCAATTTTGCCTACGTTTTCATCTAGTTGCTCATAAGCCACTTTGATTAGCTCCACTTCTTTTGCTTAATCAATTTCTGTCTCTCACGTCCTTAGTAGTAAGACTTTCATGGCCTACTTCTTACACTTATGTTTGGGAGGTGTTTTTCCATTCATCATAGTGACAACACAAATCCTTCTCCCTCTTTGATTGAAATTCAGTATTTGTTTATCTCTCAGGCCAATTTTTAATCGTTGATGTACTTGCGCTTTGCTAAATCTGTTGTTGCCACTTATTAGTTATAGAACCATAGTATACGACTATACATGCATGGCCTTGTTCTTACACTTATGCATGGTATGTTTAAGAGCTAAGGTTTTTGTTGTTCTTAATACTTCTCCATCCATTTGGGCCTAGCTCATTAGGCTTGAGCTTCCATACCTCCACTTATTATGGTGGCGACCATCTTACCAATTGAGCCATATTAAGGCGTCACCTTTGTATCTCACAACTTATATTCCTCTAGCTTTTTACAGTTTATTTATTTATTCAAGGAGAAAAAAGAACTTGTCTTATAAATCTCTGACTTATTTTATTGATTCAGACCAATGAATTGTGGTTCCAGGCCTCTAGCTCTAAATTTTGTTCTCATCTCCATTCAACCTTTTCATTTCCCCCATCCATTGCAGCCAAAAAATACCCTCAACCACACACATTCAGCCTTTGTTGGCAGTGTGTTAATGATCTACTTTTTTTTTTTGTTTTGAAAAGTTGATTTTGTTCTTGTAACTTCAGCTTCTGGTTCCACACAATCTGTTAACCACCAATCAACCCAAAAGCTTAAGCTTATGGGTCATGGTAAATTTAATCTTATATCAATACTTCAACACTCCCCTTCACTTGTGGGTTTGAAAATTTGTTGAATGTTCAACAAGTGAAATTCAATATTAATTGGGGAGGAAATGACTTTACAGGGGTTCGAACTCAGGACCTTCTGCTCTGATACCATGTTAACCACCAATCAACCCAAAAGCTTAAGCTTATGGGTTATGGTAAATTTAATCTTATATCAATACTTCAACACAATTATTATCCAATCATGTCTTAACTACCTCCTACATTCATTCCAAATGGGTTTCACATTTTTTCCAGTACTGCTTTTACAATGATCACTTGTCAGCCCTCTTCTCACGTTTACAAGTAAAATGCAAGAGGTAGGGGTCCTAGTAATTTGCAATGAATAATATTCATTTTCATTTTTGTTTGTTATGAGAATTTTGTTGTCTTTACAAGCCTCTTTTGTTGTGCTTCATAAAAGGTATTGAAATGAAATCTGAAGTAGAGGAACCTATCACATAGGGATGAGCTCATATATGTATTGAGTAGATGATGTTATTTTAGTGCCTCAGTTTAGTTTAATTTTCTTGCAGACAATTGCGACAGTGTGTATGTTTCTCGCAGGAAAGGTTGAAGAAACCCCTCGCCCGTTGAAGGATGTTATTATGGTCTCATATGAAATCATCAACAAAAAGGATCCTACTGCAGCCCAGAAAATAAGGCAAAAGGTATCAAATGGTTAGAGTGGGTCTATTTTCTGTTCACATTTCATGGTGGCTGGTATCTTGTACCCATGTGTTTTTCGTTTATGATGTTGTTATACTTATTGCTTATGCTAAACTTCAGTACTGGGTGTTTTATTCTTTGTTGTTTGTTTATTTAAAATTTCATTTTCCTCCTCGGCTTCATTATAAGTCGGTTAGTAGCTCTTTTATCTTTGGTTTCAGCAACATTGTAAAATGTTAAATTTTAATGAGCATTGTAATAGACCATGATTTAAAAGAAATAGCATTGCGGTTTAAACACTTGACAGCTAAAAGTTTAGTCTGTGGTAGGATTTAGTGGAAATAAATATTTGGATTTTGGAATACTTCTGAGCCATCACGGTTTAGTCTGGAGGTTGTTCAGTTCAACTCTGGACTATAGTTTAATTTGTCTCCCTTGTTAGATGAAAATGAAAGCATGTATTTATTTAAACAATTAAATGATTTATCAACATATTCACATAATCTCCTGCAGGAGGTGTATGAACGGCAAAAAGAGTTAATTTTACTTGGGGAGAGGGTTGTTCTCGCAACTCTTGCTTTTGATCTTAATGTGCACCATCCTTACAAACCCCTTGTTGAGGCAATTAAAAAATTCAAAGTTGCTCAAAATGCCTTGGCTCAAGTTGCTTGGAATTTCGTCAATGATGGGTATGGGCTGTATGGCAGATTGCATTGCATGCCTTGGTTTTTTGTATTGCCTATAGATGGCTTTTCTCCGTTCTCTTTTCTTGAAATGGGGATGTGGTATGCAGATTGCGGACATCTCTTTGCTTGCAATTTAAGCCTCACCATATTGCGGCCGGTGCCATTTTCCTCGCTGCCAAATTTCTCAAAGTTAAACTCCCATCAGATGGGGAAAAGGTGTGGTGGCAAGAGTTTGATGTCACCCCACGGCAATTGGAGGGTCAGTGTCGAATCAATGCATTTTTCTTTGAATGTAGTAGAGCACCGAAAACTGATGTTGCACCTTGGACTTCATTTTGTTGAAGTACATGCTGAGACATTCACCTTCTGTTTCTTAGATGATCTTGTGTTGAGAAAAATCTACATTTTAAGCCAGGCAAAAGTTTATTTTTCTATGAATTATATATTCATGCAGAAGTTATGCATTTGGAAAATGATATGTTTTTAACTGTTCTCATTTTCTCCAATAATTGGATGTGATTCTAACAGTGAGTAAGTTATCTTCTGCAGAAGTCAGCAATCAGATGTTGGAACTTTATGAACAAAATCGATTGCCGCCTTCTGGTGAAGCTGATGGAAGCATTGGAGGTGGTCCCATTAATCAAACCCCAACAAAAGCTCCTACTAACAGCGAAGAACGTGCCGTAACGGACAATCATGCACTTGGTGCAGGTATTGCTACTTCAAGACTTGGAACCTCAAAAGCTGGTACATCTAGGCCAGCATCTGAACACTCGTTTGCAGGTGATCAGCCTTCGAGAGCAATGCCGAATCATAGTATTGAAAGTTCGAGTATAGATTTTAGAAGTCCTTCGAATCACAAAACAGGTAGTGAATCTAAGGTTAGACAGGAGATGGAGCCATCAGCTTTCCACGACAAGGGAAAGGCTCAAAACTCGTTAAAGCATCAGTCAGAGGGATTAGTTGAGCAAGACCATGGAAATGATATGAAAATAAATGAAACAAGGGATGCAATGGAACTGAAAGACAAACATGTAATTCGAAATATAGATTTTAGAGAAGGTACACTTGGAAAATCTCAGGACGTTATCAAAAAGATCGATAAGGACAAAGTAAAGGCCGCACTTGAGAAACGAAGGAAGTCTCTTGGCAGCATGACCCAGAAAAAAGAATTGATGATGGATGAGGATGATCTCATTGAAAGGGAGTTGGAAGCTGGTGTTGAGATGGCTGCTGGCAGTGAGAAAATCAAGCGAGAACAGAGGCAAACATGGAATATGCCATCGAATAAACAAGAACACGAGAATGATTTGTATCAAGACAAACATCGAGAGGACGATAGAGATGAGCATCCTCAAAGAACGCGACAATCGTCATATGATCTAGATTCTAGCAACATGGAAGAAGGGGAGTTCGGAAACGCTAATGAAGTTGGTTATGGGTATCAAGAGTCTCCAAAGTCAAACAACAGTCGTAAGAGAGGCAGAGAGCTCACAGGATAAACTTTTAAAGAGAAAAGCCAAAGCGTGTTGTGTCGTGTCATGTCGGTGCAGCTGCTCAAGCAGGAGAGGGACCACGAGAATCGTTTACCGGAAAATCATGTTTGAGAAGTTCACCAGAGTTTTATTTCAGAATGTTTTAGGTATTAGTCATTCCTGGAATCACTCAGTTGTCCAAGATTTCAAGGGCTATGCTCTCCAGGGATCCTCTTAGAGCCTGATGATTGTATGTCAGCTTCTGCTATGCTTTCCATGTATTCACCCTACTTTAACACATCAACGATTTTGAAGTACTCTATTGAGGGTCTCTTTGACATCAGCATAAGAATGTGATGGTTAAATTGTTACTTTTATAAGTAGAGCAACAAATATTTAAATTAGCTTAGCTTCGAATTTGGCCAAATTTAAGCTTGCTCATTATGCAATTATGTCCAAATAAACATCAAAACTTGTTGCATGTTGCAAGTGCATTGACATTTATGTCCAAACATTCATCCATATTTTCACCATTCATAATTTTGATGGTGAAAATGTGAATATGGAAACAAGATTAAGGAAATCATAATAAATTTGTAAGTTCAAATCTTCTCTAATCAAAAGAAAAATGATTTGAGGAATTGGTGATACAAATATGAGGATCTGAACCTATAACATGTCAATTACTCTTGAGTTAAAACTAAGAATAATTAAAAGTGTTACGAGAGAATTCTATCACTACTTTTTTGTGTTTAAGTTTGAAATTTATCGAACAACAATCTCAAACTACCGCTACCGCTAAGTTGGTTTGAAAGGTTTTGTTTGGTGCATTGGGAAGGTCATGTTTGGCTGGAAGTCAATTTGGAGGGAAAATCTTAGAAATTCAAAATCCCATTTTGTCATTTCTTTTACAAGTAGTCGAACAAAAAACAATGAATCTTACCTACTACAATTTCAAAGCATGAATTTGAAAATCAAACCAATAAGAAAAAGATAGCGCGGCAATTTAATTAATCCATTTCTGGAGAATTTACGTTTTTTTTTGGTAAAGCCCTAATTTTCCTCTTCGCTTCGGATTCCTGTTTGTTTTGTCTTCATTTCTGCTGTTGAATCCTCTACCTACCGACGATTCTCTCTCTGTAATTCCTAGAGAGAGATCGACCATGTCGCAGAGCACTGGCCCTGATTTCAATCTGCCGGATGAGATTCTGGCGGTGATTCCAACGGATCCGTACGATCAGCTCGATCTTGCGCGTAAAATCACCTCCATGGCGATTGCTTCTCGTGTGTCCAATCTTGAAGCTGACATGGTAAGGATGAAGCAAAAGCTTCAAGATAAGGAAAAAATCGTCTGCAACCTGCAAGAGAAGTTGTCTCACTTCGAGCACGCCAACCAGGAAGCTGAGTCTAGGTTGAAGATTGCGCTCGACGATAATGTAAGTGGCTACAATAAATGGCGATGATTTTCGATTGAGAATGACAGAACAATTTTTTGCTTTAATTCAACGGCTATCGATTGTTCAGCATCTCAGTACTTCACTTTTGGTTCACGATTCAGGAAAATGCCAAAATATTCCGAATTTGCTTCATAATTCGGCACTTCGGATTCGGAACATAAATTATCATCTAGCTCACTCAGAATACTGTTTGATGATCAGAATTTTAGATTTTTATTCCCAGTTGAGCGAGAAAAGTGAATTAAGGACTAACATCGTTTGAATAGACTGGAACGGAAGTGTCCTTTTGGGATTGTCTTGAAGATCGAAAATATATTATGGAATCTATTAACTGATCGGAATTGCTTGATAATTGTTTGCCTAGAATATTTAATTGGTTTCGCTAAAATGCAATTGAGTGGGAGTTTTTCTTAGCAACTAGTAGAACATTACTTTCTTTTTCAAAATAAAAAAAGAGATGATCAATGCAAGTTACGTTTGCTTCTCCAGCTATCATTTTGATAAAACTCTTAAGCCTAACTTTCTAGTTCCTCATTGGAGCATATTTGAAGTAATGTTAGTTTCGTTATTTGTTCTTTCTTTTTATGAAGATGAGGCTTTCCAGGGAGCGGGATTCACTATCAATGACTTCAAAGAAACTTGGACGTGATTTGGCCAAGGTGAGATTTCGATCACTCTTTTACTGAAACATGTTACCTTTATTTCTCTGGCTGTTTTACTTCTGTTGCTGTCAAGCTCGAGACATGTATAGTATATTTAGTTTTGGCTACTAGTCTAACTTTGATTGAAATAACTTATGTATGGTACAAACTGAAAGGAGATCGGGCTTAGAGAGAATGGGTTTAAACCATGGTGGTCACCTACTTAGGATTTAATATCTTATGAGTTTTCTTAGCAACCAAATCTAGTAGGGTTAGGCGGTTGGCCCATGAGATTAGTCGAAGTGTGCTCAAGCTGGCCCGGGCACTCACGGATATCAAAAGAAAAAAAATTTGCTCACAGACTAAGATAAGACTTAAGAGCTAGCATGTGAGCCCATTATGGCATGCGATATCTCTAGAACTTGAACATCTGCCTGGGTGAACGTGGACTGGACGGAAAAAGACCATATGATATGAATTTCAAAGATAAATTCATCATAAATTCCTTAATTTTTTTTATCTCTCGTCCGTAAATCTTAAAATATTTCATGCTTATCATTCTATGAGTTGGCTTCGTGGGAGTTCTGTCAGGATCTTGGGAAGTCGGGTTAGGGTAATCAAATAATTAATTAAGAAGTAAGATAAACACTGTCCATTTCTTTAGGTAGCAAGATAATTTGATTTAGAATAGAGTCAATGTACCTATTCTACTATGTCTCTAAATTTGTACTCTTTACTTTTTTCAGTTTATTGTGATCACCTCTCATGTTGCTTTACATATTTTTTTTTTTGAAAAATGTTGCTTTTTATAATTTTAGGCTTATGAAATGAGTACTTCAATTCGTTAGATTTCATATTTCTTGTCTTAAGGCTGGTGGATTTATTTTTTTGACAGCTGGAAACATTTAAGAGACAACTTATGCTCTCGTTGAGTGATGAATCCTCTGTAAGGTTCCATGGTCCATACATTTGACCAGTTATGCTTGGCCAATAATACATAATTCTTCATGTATAATTTCTCCTGTGATGTCTTCTTTTTAACAGCAAACTGAAACCGTTGATATTGGGACCTGTGATCAAGCAGTTCCTAAAGCATATACTGACAAGGGTATTATAGAATTCCTTGACCTTATTTTCCTTAAACGTTGACATCTCCATAAACCATTAGTTCCTATCTGTTATATTTCGGTGCACATTTGGCTTAACTCTCACCTGGACTTCAGATGAGGTAACAAATGGACATGCCGCACATTCTTTCAGTGGTTCTACAGAGACGAGAAACACAATTGATGAAGGTATTGTGGATTATTACCCTGCTCAATGCAAAGGATAGAAGATAAGGAATTGATAACAAATAGATTATAATCATAAATATCAACATCAGTTCTTAAAAAAATCCATTAATCCAAATCCTGGAGAATGTCATTTTTGTTGCCAGTTGGTTTTCAAGGAATCTTCTTCAATTTATGGTGGATAAATTATACACTAATGGCGATGTTTCATCTTAAACAGGAAAACATATTGGACAGAGATTTTCATCGCCATATATTACCCCAAGGCTCACTCCATCTGCAACTCCAAAAATTATTTCAACAACTGTATCCCCCAAAAGGTATTCCACCACTGCTTCTCCACAGATAACCTCTGGTTCAACTTCTCCATCAAAACTCTCTTATGATGGACGGATTGCACTATCTCCTTGGTACCCGTCAAGCCAGCAGTCTTCAGCAGCAAGTTCTCCTCCTCGTTCTCGTCAACTGGCTGGTAAAAGAAACTGAAAGCATTATCTTTTTCGCTGGAAGATTTAAGACATTCTTGAACTTTCTGAAGCATGTTCTGCAATTTTATATTTGGGTGTTTATTCTGATGTGAATTTTCAAATTATCTACTGAGAACATTTAAAATTTAGATGTTCCTTGGGATGAAGATTTCAACTCTTCCTGTACCCTATGGGTGCTCGGAGTTTTCTCCTCATTTCATTCATCAATGAAATTGTTCCCTTCTAAAAAAAAAAAACTATTCCAGTGCCTTTTTTCATTATGATCTTTTTTTAATCTTTGCATTTAAAAGCTGTAGGTCGCCCTGCTCGAGTTGATGGCAAGGAATTTTTTCGCCTAGCCAGGTTTGTTTTTATATTCTACTGGAATTATGCGTTTAATGAATTTAGAAATTGAAAAGAACATGTTGACTGATGAATCAGTAATTTATTCCAGGAGTCGTCTATCATACGAGCAGTTTAGCGCCTTTCTTTCAAACATAAAAGAACTCAATGCTCAAAAGCAGACTAGAGAGGTAATTAAATTTTTCAGTTTCCAACAGTTTGCTATGAACTTTTATATCTTGGGACCTTTTTTTTGTTTACTAGTAGTAAATGGTTTCAACTGCCTTTGCTTCCAGGTAACTTTAAGAAAAGCAGAAGAGATATTTGGGACAGATAACAAAGATCTTTTTGTGTCATTTCAAGGATTGCTTAACCGCAATATTCACTAAGCCTCTCTCTCTCTCTCTCTCTCTCTACTTGAGATTGTTTACATCACATAGGATCTCTCGTTTTAGATTATTAGAGAGAAAATCCAAAAAATTTGCTGTCTCTCTGAAGGCGCATGTATTATGATGCTTCATGCAGATTCACTATGTTTTTTTGTAAAATATAAAATATCGAACCCTGTTGTTGTACTTGAAACTTGAAACTTCTTTTTTTCTGTAGAAACAATGAGTTTGTTTTTTTAGAAGCAATAGATTTGGAGGGGGGAAAAAGAGGTAAAAAGAAAGAAAAAAAAAGCCTGTTGAGTTTTCCTTACCTCCATTCTCCAATTCCATCATGTGCTTTTGTAGCATCTGAAGCTGCAGCAGTGTGTGTGACAACTCTATTTGGGGAAAGTATTAGTTTCAGTCTATGTTTCTCACTTTACCTACACATTCGAAGAATTCAAAGGCAGTGCTGTCAAGTTTGCATTTAAAGGCGGGAAGTCACAGTGTGATCTGATTGAAAGAAACTAACTTCTTGTTTATTATTTTGTGAAATATCAGGGACTTGCAAATTGCAAGAGAAGCCAAAAAAGTGATCATCATATGCTCCAAAATCAGGTACGTTCACTTGTAAGTTATCTGCTCCTTCACAAAGCCAACTTGTCTTAAACTCTTAGCCTGTGGTGAGATTGATATGAAATTCTGAATTATTAGATGGTGACTCATGGGGTAATCCTCCCAGGTAAAAAGTGGTGCTTCTTTCTGCCCAATAAAAAGAAATGGGAATCATTCTGTTTTTCACTTTTCTCTTTTTTCGGTTAAATTACTATTTTACTTCATTTATTTCAAGTTTTAAAAGTTTTGATTTAACCCCTTGGGGTATGGTTAAATATCTCAAAATGTTTTGCTGTTATCAAATGTTAATAGTAGGGGTGAAGGGAAAACTGAAAAACCGTGTTTAAACTGACCGAAACCGCTGTCGTTTTGGTTTGTTAATAAAGGAAATTGAATATTTTCGGTCGGTTTCGAGTTTTGGCAATGTTAAACTAAATATACCCGAAACCGACTGATAATATTTAGATTAAAAAATTGAATTAATATCAAATATCATTAGTGGTGCGATTGGACTAATCTCTGGAGAAACTTCTTTTTATTTGTATATATTGTTTGATTTGGTTTTCTACCTTTCTTTATATATTTGGTGGTTTCGATTTCGGTTTGACACTCAATTCGAATCCTCTTTTGGTTGCATTTCTCCATATGATTTCCAAATACTCTGTTCCCCAAAACCCATGTCCATTTGTATGAAATAGTTAACATCTTAAACACAAATGATGGGGACCAAAGTGTAAACTTATTTGTTTTCTCAGTACCCACTCCCCAATTGAAGTGAAGGGTGATGGTACAAAAGGGGGTGTAGGGGACAAAAGCATTAGGCAGTTAGCAGATAGAAGTAGTTTGATAAGGTAGAAAGAAGAAGGAAGAAAGAAGTTGGTTTAAGCTGTGCAGTGTATTGAAGGAAGAGAAATTGATTTGCACAATGATGGGATGGAAAAGGGTAATGAAAGAAGCACCTGATACTCTCAATAGGCTTTTACAAAAATATTTCAAATTCGATCTATTTTTTTTTCCTTTCTACTTTTGAGGCAAAACACACACAGGCAGATGGAAAGATAAGATTTTGGTCAAAAGAATCTGCAAATATGGCTGTCACTAGTTTTGATAAGATTGAGGTTCTCAACTTCATCGCTTTCTTTCACCATAAATATAATATATGCATAAACATATAGCTTAAATTATAAATTTATTTAATTTCTGACATATTTATAATTTTTAAACTTTCAATTTTTTTAAAATTCATGGATCTACTAAACATTAAAGTTTCATTAGACATAAAATTCAAATTTATATCTTATAGATTAATTATTTTTTTTAAAAAAATAAATTTGTTAGGGATCTATTAAACACAAAATTGAAAGTTTAAGAACTTATTAGAACACTTTTGAAAGTTTAAGAACCAAATAGATACAAATCTCAAAATTCACGGGGACTAAGCTTGTAATTTAGCCATTATATATATATAGAGGCTAAAATAAAAAATACTTAACTTTGCTCTTTGTTTAAAAAATATACTTTTTCTTTCAGAAGTTGTAATATTGTTCGGCTTTTCATGACGAAAAAGTCTACCTAGTGATGGTGAAACACCATTTCTTTCAGACTTAAGCTAGGCAAGCGTCTTTGTCGCTATCATGTTGATTTTGTCATTTTTCATCCAACATTCTAAAAGTTTTATACTCAATTTTGAAACATTTATAAAATGTTTTTTATAAGTTGCTGCACATATATATATATATATATACATATACATACATACAGGCTTTGCTTCAAAAGCAGTTCTCTTTTAAGATAACCAGAAGTTTTTAGGGTCACTCAAACATCATCTTTTAAGAAATATATTTCTTCACACATGGAAATTTAACATCTGAAACTTCCTCCTGTTCACGTCATGAAGAAAAGAAAAAAAAAATCAAATTTATTCTAAGTGTTAGAAAGTTACCCAACTTTCATAGACATTTAGTTGGAAGCTGCATTATTTTATTATTATTTTATTGTGGAACTTTAGGGTGAAATGTGTATTGTACAGATTTGTTTGGTTGTAATTTTTGAATGGTGAATCAGAACTTTTAATTAGTGTCCATTCTTATTAGAAGTTGCGTTTATTCATTCATTTTTTTTTAATCTCTAGCTTTTTGACTTTTGTGATATCTACACTTTGAAATTGAAAGATTCTTGTGATCATGAATCTACTTGTTGAGATGTCATTTGATATTAATATCACAACTTTACACCTTAATGTTCGAACAAGAAAATTAACCAAGACTAAAATATAACTTTTCATCTCTTTTTAATTTAAAATTTAAAAAAATCGACTTACTTTTGTGTCCAAGACAACAAGAACATAGCTTAACTAGTATGATGTATATACTACTTACTAGTGATCAAAAAAGTCCTAAGTTCGATCTCTTACTCCACACGTCAAAAAAAAAAAAAAAAAAAACCTAAGAATCGACTTACTTTAATTTCTAAACTAGTTTATTTTTATTAGAACAATAATATTTCTAAACTAGTTTATTTTTAGGAAAATTGTAACTGATGTCAATTTAGAGTAAAATAATTAAAAATATAGCATTTTTTTTAAAAAAAAATTGTGGATATGACAATTTCTATCACTGATAGTATGGTATATCGTTGATAGAAGTCTATCGCTGATAGTAGTATTTTTTATTTAATTTTGTCAGTGATAATAGTCTATCACTGATAGAAGTCATAAAGTCTATCAGTAATAGTAAAAAAGTCTATCAGTGATAGCCACTGATTTTTTGCCATATTTGTAAAAGATTTTAAACTTTGCTAAATTTGCAATTATTTTTTTGCCTGATTGCTATTTCTGCAACATAACCTTATTTTTATTAGAACAATAATATTAGTGAGATTTACTTTTATATATGTATATATAAACCAATGGGAACTGAAAACACAAAAATATTCTGAAAGTTACCAATGTTTTTAAAAATGTTCTTAGTTTGAAATTTATTTGAAGAATGGTTGATATTATAATTTGACTATTTTATTTTTCCAATAGTTTTGTAAACATGTATAAAAACTAAAAAGTTAAATTTAAAGAAACTTTTGTTTTACTTTATTCTTTAAAGAGTAAGCATGGAGACCATACTTATATTCTTTTCGATGAACTTCACCATTCTAAAAGTTTCATAAATATTCTAAAAGTTACCGATTGATTTTTAAAAAAATGTTCTTACTTTGAATTCATTTTGAAGAATGGTTGGTATAAAACATATATACACCATTATTCTACGTATCTATATGTTTTGTATACATACTATAAAAGGTTAATTTAAAGAAACTTAGATTTTTTTTTTAAATATCAATCAAGCCTACCATGTCACATTATATTACCATATAATTAGGACTAATGAAAAATTTAAAAATAATCAATAAATTAGATGTTTTTTTTAATATCCGTCGACTCGCTTGCGCACACCTATGACCCTATTATATGTTTTTGCCAAGGAAACTCGTCCTAGGTAGTTAGTTAGCTAATCATGGTTTAAAACCATTCCCTTAGCCCTTAGACAAATTGGAATATATATTTATATCTTTTTTTTTTTTTTTGATATCCGTGAGGGTCCGGGCCGACACACCGTCTGACCCTACAACATTTGGCAGCCAAGGAAATCCGTAGAAAATTAATTCCTAAGTAGTGACCACCAAGAATTGAACCCATTTCCAGTAGGAGAACATTGAAGTGGAAGTCTGCTGGTAGGAATTCCTCAGGGCGTATTACGGTTTTTCACCGAGGGGTGGATCGGAAAATAGCCCTAGCTAGATTCACTCCCGGTGAAATAGCAGCTACGCCCCCGAGCGTTTGAACTAATCCGAGTCTCTTGAGCTCTTTATGGCAGCTAGTCTCCACTAATAACCCCTTCCCAACCAGCCCGCCCGATCGATTTTGTAAGATCGGCTAATCAAGCCCTTCATGACCACTAGACCAATCCTTAATGGTTGAATATATATCAATATCACCTTGACAAATATAAAAAAGATCCTTTTTTGTTTTTGTTTTTACAACATATAAAAAGATCTAGCTCTATACACTCATAATTGTGTGTACATATTGATTTTCCTCTCTTAAAGTTCTCCCAAATATCTAACAGCCAAAACCACTCATTTAATTTCAGAAAGGAAAAACACAACAGAGAAGACCAAACAGTGTCTTAATTAATGGTTCTTTGGTTTTTCTTTGTGGTCAAAACAAGAAAAGATAGGTAGCCATTGAATGCTTTGGTCAGTGCACATGCAAATTTATAGCTAGGGAAGCTCTTTTAGATATAATCAAATAATCAAATAATAATATAATATAAGTATAAGTATATATATATAGAACCCAATTCTCTTGTCATGCAAAGACTAAATTCAAATCAATCTTCTAAAGGACATTTGAAGTGCTCAAATGTTGAAGAAAACAAGGACAGAATAGCCATTAAAGGAATATTTCATCCCTTTTCATCTAATGGCAATGCTATGAAATTTTTTAAAAAATAAAATGATGGGTAATTAATAAGAAGCCTTCAGATTTGGGGATATATTGTTGTACTTTGACATCTTGATGCTCTCTTCTCTTATATGTTGCAAACCCAAACCCATGTGTTAGATTCTTTTGTTGCCCTATTTTTTTTTATTTTTTTTTGTTATAAAAAATAAAAAAAAATATAGGGTTTAATTCTTTTAGAAGTACTTAGTCTGAAATAGCACTTTAATGAGTACTACAAGAATACTATTCGCACGAGGCCTGTCATTACTCCCTCTTTTCAGGGTTCTTCATCCTTTTTCCTTTTAAGTTAATCTTCATGATTTTTCTCCTTAATTATGGATAGGTTTTTTTAGTACCTTAATTATGTATAGTTATACACATAATTACAACCAACTCGAGCATAGCTAGAATTAACGCATTATAGTCTCGGCCAACCGGTTCGAGGTTCAAATCTATACCCCTACATATTGTTTTTTTAGTACACGGTATGAAGATTTGAACCTCGGACGAAAGTGTTGAGCTATAAGCTTATATTGGCTACACCTCTACATATTGTTGAATTAAAAAAAAAACCCTCATAATTATTTTAAAGATAACAAATGTGATTTTAACAATATTTCAAATTTACTCTTAAAAACTTCTTTAAGTTTCTTGTTTAAAAATTGATTCTTCTGTTCAATGAATTCTCATGAAAACTTTCTCTTCAGAAAAGAGAAAAAGAAGAAGTTACAGTGATGTTTTGGAATTTTGTTGTAAAATTTGAAGTGAATAATGAACAGGGAAATTAAAGATGCGAGTGTAGAAGACAAAAAAAAAAAAAAAAAAAAAAAAAAAAAAAAAAAAAAAAAACTTGCAGCCAAGTTTTACGGTCAGCTGACCGGGCTGCCCTGCCCCAAGCAAGGCAAGTTGTTGCATCAACTTTCAAAGCTTCTTTTTTCTCATTTTGTTATCTATAAAAGTTGGATTGCATAAACAAAATTATTTGGGGTTAAAGAAAAAGAACATATTTTCTTTTGAGTCCCCAACAATTTTCTCTCTTTCTTTGAGATCTCTTTTCTATGGCTTCTTTTCCTCATTTCTACTCACAGCTTCTTTATCCCAACAATATCTCTGACGTTCAGAGCTTATTAATGGTGGCTGGAGACACTGAAATGTGTGGGATTAGAAACAATAACAATAACAATATTGATCACTTGGCTGCTGGGGAAGAAACTTTCATCAATAATCCTTCCTTCGAGCGAACTACCATGTCGCCCGAGCAGTCGTCTGATCATGACCTATCGCCGCTTCTGACAATGCCCTATCCCGACATATATGGCCCGGTCTCCGATATGACCGTCCCTTCGATGCCGGAATACAACATGGGTTTGTATGGCATTCATAGCTTAATCGGCAGTCAACCACCGGTGGTGCCGGGCGCATGTGACTTCGGCGACGAGCTCTTCGGCTTCGTGCCTGATGTGAAGCCCGTGCTCTACCGCGACACCTGGGTAAGATGTCTGAAAATTCAAAATCTTAAGCTAATAGATTACAGTAATAGTTATCGTACTTTTAACACGCCTACTTGAAATTAGGGATTCGAACACGACACCGAACCTCGTGCTTTGATTTTGATAGTAAACGAAATTGAAAAACTTGGATTTTGCAGGGAAGTCAAAGTAACTATGAAATGCATGGAGTAGAAGAGACAAATATTAAGGTGGCAAGCCGCTACTCAGAAGAAGAAAGGAAAGAGAGAATTGTTAGATATTTGAAAAAGAGAAACCAAAGGAATTTCAACAAAACAATCAAGGTCCAAAATAAAAAAAAAAAAACCCTTCTCTTCTTATTTTTTTTTTTTTATATATTTATTTTATGAATTATTGTTCTTCAAATCCTCATGTTTTTTTTGGGTATTATTTAACAGTATGCATGTCGGAAAACCCTAGCAGACAGAAGAACTCGAGTACGAGGAAGATTTGCTCGCAACAACAACGAACTTTGTGACACTGAAATCCCATCTCTCAAAACCAACCAATTAACTACTCCTACTCACACCTTAATCAAACAAAGAGATCAAATGGTAAAAACATACAATTTTTACTAACTTTTTTCTTTTCTATATTTTAGTTCATAAAAACAAGACCTTTTCATTTTATTCGATGTTTTTGTTCATAAAGACAAGACCTTTTTCAGATGGGTCGGGCAATTTCCTTACCATTTTTGTGTTTTTTGTTTTGGACAGAACAAGGAAGAAGAAGAGAGCTGGCTGCAAGAATTGGCAGCAAGTTTAATGTATTTACCTTATGTGACAAATTACAGTACTGGGCTTGGTGTGTAATTTGACAATTATTACACAAAAAAAAGTATAAAATTTGATCCACCCTTGTACCTTAAACTAACTATTGAAAATGACTTTTTTTTTTTTTTTTGTTCTCAATTCTCTCTTTCATCTACTGCTCTTCTTAAAACGTCAATTCAATTTGATTGGTTTTTTGCTTTTTAAGATGTGCTTCTGCTTCTGTTTCTCTGTTTGCAAGTCAGGGGCCTGTTTGACCAACTAACCTTCCCATGATTTACTCATCATTTATATATCTACAAAAAAAAAAAGAAGTTAATTTAAGTAATTTATTATGTGGTTAAAAGTGGAGAAAGTTTTGAGTTAATTGTGTTTAGAGAGAAAAAGTTAGGGTGTGGTGTGATTAAAGCCAATTTAGATTGAAGTGGGTTTTAATTTGTTTTCCCTTTTGGCCTAAAAAAGATGTGAGATTTTGATGGTATATATACATATATTTTTTAGTTCAACCAACGTGAAAGTGAGAATTCGAATCTCTAGCTTCTTGGTCGATGATGTTATGCTTAAATGAATTGATGTATACTCGAGATTTGAGAAAATGTGATATGGGGTCACACTAGGCTAGGGTTTTGTCGTTAAGACAGCACTAAGTTAGAGGTTAAAGTGGGTGACTCATTCTGTGGGTGACTTATTGCTTCTTGATGTATACAAAGAGGCTTTCATGGATTCTTTTACCTTTTGGCTGCTTGTAATTTGGTGGTTGATAAGCCATTTATATTCCGATTCTTTTTTCTTTGGTAGACGGATAATGGAACTCTTTGAAAAGAGATCTTAATGTTAAAAGATGCGAACATTGTCTTATATTAAAAAAAAAACTGTGTATGTGTGCAAGTTATTAAGGACAATATTTCTATCGATAGAATGTTCTACGCTGAGTTTAAATTTAAAATAGACAATAACATATAAATGCACCCGAGTTTCATGAGTTTCAAGCCCATTGGAACCCATATGATTTAAAATAGACAATAACATACAAATGCACTGGGAGTTCCATGAGTTTCAAGCCCATTGGAACCCATATCTAGCCCCAACTTGTTGGTATCTATATGAGAGTAATAGTATTATATGGAGCGGGAGTTCGACTACTACTTGTGATGAATTTGGCTTCTTAAGGAGTGTAGCCATGTGTTATTAGAGAAATCATAGCTCGAATAGTAAATAGTCACTACAAGAATTATGGCTTTTCTCAATGAATATAGTCGATAAAACTCCGTCGGAAGAGCTTCTCTCGACAATTTTTTTGCTCACTGTCGAGAGAAGTACTTCTCTCGACGATTTTTCGTATTTCATCGAGAGAAGTTCTTCCCTCGACAGTTTTTGACAAATCGTCCACATTTCTTCAGGAATTGCATTTCTTTTCGTTTCTTAAATCTCAATATTTTCCAATGAAATGCCGTTATAATTAGAAACTTATAACTTAAAGAAACTGTACACAAATTATACAAAAGTACATTTATATTAAACTAAATTTGTTCTTACAATTTCTTATAGAAAGTTGAAATACAAAATCAAAATAAGTTTCAACATAAATAAGCCTACAAAATAAATCTAGAAAAAATCTTCATCCATTCTTGTTAAGTTTCATTTTGGAAAGACGTAGCTTTCTAGAATAACATCGACCCAAACCACCTGAAAAAAAAAGTCAATAACCATTAGAACGTAGCACTAAAAAAATCAAAATTAATGTGCATATATATAAGATCAAAACTTATAAACATAAGAACATAAACTCAAAATTTGACAACTTAATTACAACCCACATAAGATATGGTGAGCCTCAAAGTTGTGGTCATTGGTGGAGATTCGTGGTTTAGCTCTATCAGACTGACAGTGTGCTTGGGCTCCGGTAGAGGAGTTGAAAAGATATAGTGAGCCTCAAAGTTGTGGTCATTGGTGGAGATCCGTGGTTGAACTTTGTCGGACTGACAGTGTGCTTGTGCTCCGGTAGAAGAGTTGACAAAGATATGGTGAGCCTCAAAGTTATGGTCATTGGAAAAATCCGTGGTTGAGCTCTATCGGACTGACAGTGTGCTCTGATAGAAGAGTTGACTCTGAATAAGAGCTAGACGAATAAATGACTATTTGAAGGGAGACTCGGTGGTACTTCGTTCGAGGGGAGGATTGTTGGGAGTGAGACCAAAGTCTCACATCGATGATTCAGTGGTACTTCGTTCGAGGGGATGATTGTTGAGAGTGCGACTAAAGTCCCACATCGATTAGAAGAGAGGAAGATCATGGGTTATATGGAGGGACAACATTCTTCATTGGTACTTCGTTCGAAACAAACCTGAGATTAAATCAATGGTGATAATATGAATAGTTAAGTTAATTAAAATAACATTTAAGGATAAAATCGGTGAAAAAAATTAAAGAGACAAGGAAAGGCGTCTCCTGCGGAGATAACGGCAATAATAGTTGGGCGTCGGAGGTGGGATCTGTTGCGGCTGAAGAACGAAGAACGACGTTGAAGTGCAACGAGCGACGGTGGGGCATTGGTGGAAGAAGGAGAAATCGAAGAATCAAAAGAAATTTGAGAGGAAGAAGGAAGACACGTGAAGGGGGAAAAATATAGATTTTAGGTTAGAATGTGACTTCTCTCGTTCTCTCGACAATTTTAATGAAACCGTCGAGATAAGCTCTCAACGATTAAGAAATCGGCGAGAGTAGTGTGAATTCTCTCGACAGTTTTGATGAAACCATCAAGGGAAGTCGCGATACTCTTGACGATTTTTCTCAACCGTCGAGAGAATTGTGACTTATCTCGACGGTTTCATTAAACCGTCGAGGAATCATTTTTGCCGACGTTTTTTTAGTTTCGTCGAGAAAAACTACAGCCGACGAAAACTAAATTTCTTGTAATGAGTTAACCCACGATTATTCAAGCCATGTGTACAATTTTCTTAAAATCAAGGTTTCAAAATCCTTCATTTGATCTCTTCATATAAGATGTCGAATTTGTGCCCCTTAATACATCATATTTTAAGTTTGGTGGTGTCACCTATGTTTATTAAAAAAAGCTAGTTGTGTGAAACCAAAAATACTTTCGAGTTTAAATATAACATTCACAATATTCATTATTCATATACTAATTTCAATTATGTAGGGTGTTGGATGACAAATAAAAATAATATTTGAAAATGAAAGATTTATAGATTTGAACCATAAAAATGACAGCTGATTGATTGACAGAAAACCAACTTGCCTAAACAAAATTCTATTCCTTAAAGAAGATGGGGAAGAAAAACAAGAAGTGGTACTTGTTTGTAAATCATTCTTTCACAAACACAAAGACCCATAAAGAATCTTACAATATAATATTTATGAACCACACCAACATAATATTTCATACACACAAATGATGAAAATCTTATCTAAGCTTCACTGTCAATTCTTTAATAATGGAAGAAAAGAAAGAAAACTTATGAAATAACCAACTACTATATACCAATAATAAATAGAGAATAGGCACAAAAAATTATGGTATTAATTTCAACTGTTTATTTTCTCAAAAAAAAAAAAAAAAAGAAAAAAAAAACTAAACTGCTTGTTCTGTAAAATCAAAGTCCATAATTTGGAGCAATTGGCCACAAAGAAACATGGTGGTTTTGAATGGGCTTCATCTTACCTTGCCACCATTTCTGACCCATGGAATCAGGGAAAAGAGAGTTGTCCACTTCGTTACTGTTGCAAAGTTGACCATTTCTTTTTCTTAACACTAAAAAAATTTGCAATAATATTGTATATAAACCATGAAAAATACAAATGAATATATACGAGCATATAGTTCAACTAGCATAAAACATGTACTCTTAATTAGAAGGTCAGATATTTGAATCTCTCACCTCACTGATCGTAAAATAACAAAAAAAAAAAAAAATTTGTACAAATGAACATATCATAATTTTAACCTTATATCAAAAACCCTTTTGTGCGCCCTAGGCTAAAAAAAATTAATTCCTTTGAATTAAGAGTATTATATTATATGATATTAGCGTATAGAACTTCTCAGTATATATGTTCAAACTTATGTGACATCATTTTCTACCTAAATCAAAATACTCATTAGCCTCGATTTGATAGTAATTTATGTCATTTTTTTTATAACCATTTGATTTTGGAAAATTGTGTTTGTTTTCTCACAAATTTTTACAGTAATTTTCATATTTCAATTTTTTTTTTTTTCAAAACTTAGCTTGAAATTTAAAAATATATATAAAAATTAAGTAGATAACAAAATAAAGAAACTCATACGTAGAAGCAGTGTATGTATAAACTTAATTTTCAAAAAACAAAATGGTATCAAACAAGATGTTTAGTTTTAGGTTTTTAAAAATTTAGTTTATAAATACTACTTCCACCCACAAATTTTTTTATTTTGTTATCTATTTTTTAAAAGTGTTTTTAAAATTGAAGTCTAATTTTGAAAACTAATTTATTAAAAAAATAGTTTTTTTTTTTAAATAACCACCATTTTTAAAAACATAAAACTAAAAATAAAATCTTTATCACAAAGCAAGGTCTTGTCTTATGAAGCTATGATTAGTCAAACCGAAACATAGTTCAACTTACGTAAGGTTGTGTTCTTCACTAAGAAGTTAGAGGTTAATAATAATAAAAAAAAAAAAAAAAAAAAAAAACTATGGTCAAATCAAATGGGTGATGATGATTGAATAATGTTGCAATCATATAACTCCAAGAAAGGAAGCTAAAGATCTTTGCCACTTTGGTGTCTATTGATGACATTCATGAACTTCTTGTATTTTATTTTATATAGGGTAAGATACATAGGTAGTATATATATAGGTATATAGGGGTTGCATTTTCAAGGTTTGCCATTATGAATCTCTTCTCAAATTCCAACTTTAGACGACGTCGTTCGAGTTGAACCCTAAATGAGTCCAAAAAAAGAGTTTTGTAATAAATTCTTAGGAGAAATTTTTATATAAAGATGGAGGGAGATTGATGGCCCATATTTTGGCAGCTTACTTTGACTTTACATGTTCATTCATGAATAAAGCAAATTATGACAAATCATGTGTGGAATTTGAGAATAGAAGATGTTTTCAAGCTACAAGTGAAAGCCAATATGACCATTTTTGACAGCATGTGTTTAATTTTCATATTTTTTTAGTTGAAGTGATTGAGAATACTTAGGGTTATATGATTATTTTAAGAAAAAGTATATATATCATATAGTCAAGATATTTTTTAACTTTTTTTTCCTATTTTTCTCCACACTAATAATGCTACTATACCCAACAAGGAACAATTCCATATTTCTCCATGATAGTTTGAAAAAGAGTAGTAGGTTGTAGAGAAATAGCTTTTTTAAGGCTTCAAATTGAACAAATAGCAAATCTATGGTTTAATTAGAAAAATAAAACAAATTAAGAAATTGACTTTTTATATATACTACAAGAGATCATCATAAAAGGGCTATTAAATTATTTAACTTTGGCAACTTTAATTATTAGAAGGTGAGTTTGTGAGTATTTTTGTGTTCATTAAAGTTTTGATAAAAGCATTCACATGCATGTGTTTTAATTTGATTCATTCCAAGAGGTTCCACTCTCTAATTTTATAAGGGAAAAATGGGTTAAGTTTTTGAGTATAGTTTTGATTTGGTCGGTTATAATTTTACCTTTGAATATTGAATTTAGTTATTCTATTTGGTCTCTAGATTTCAAAAGACTACATTTTTTTTTTTTTTTAACTTATTAAGTTTAGTTTCCATTTGATTCCTAAATTGTTATTAAATTTAGTTTAGTTTCTATTTGAACTTTAAATTTCAAAAGGTTACATTTTTACTTTAAACTTATTAAGTTTAATTTTCATTTGATTCCTAAATTGTTACTAAGCTCATTTTTTTTTTTTTTTTTGTTGTCATTGTGTTATAACTTCTAGCTAATTATTAATCTAAGTTAGTTAATAGAAAATTAATACAAATGACCAAAAGTGAACATTAATGAAAACTTTGTAACAAAACGAAGAGAACAAAAATATGGAAAAAAGAGAGAAATTGCACGAAAGAAAAAATTACTTCAAATGAATTATATGCTGAAATAAAAACATTACATATATGCTTTTATAGTTAATTAAATAGTAAACCACCGACTCTTAAGCTACCTCACTAACTTTGAATTTCTCTATATTCTTCCCACTAACCCACTAAGGCATATTCTTCTAAATTATAAGCCACTATCCTAATTGTACATGGCACTAGCCTAAATAAGTGGCACCAATTTAATTTTAAATAAGTAAAATAAATAAAATTTTGCACTAATTTTTAACAAACTTGAAGGTCAACTTGTAATTGAAATCTATAACCAAATGGAAACTAAACTCAAAATTTAAAGATATAAAAATGTAACATTTTGAAACACATGGATCAAAAAGAAACTAAACTCATATAATTGAAAGGACAGTCTGCTGCATTGGTAAGTGTGAATGTCATGCAATTTTGCCAAAGCGAGCATAGCTCAGCTGGCATATGTATGATTTAATGATCAAGAGGTCTGTGGTTCGAATCCCCTCACTCGAATGTACTCAAAAAAATAAAAAAGAAACTAAACTCAAAACTTATGAGTAAATTAAAATGTAACATTTTGAAATTTAGGAGACCTACAAATAGAAACTATACTACTCGAAGCTCAAAGACCAAAAAAATAGTTTCTATTAGGTCCATAAATTTCAAAAGGTTACATTTTATTGAGTTTAATTTTCATTTGATCCATAATTTTTTTAGGGTTCGGGTAGCCGTTAGCTCTGGTGATGATAGATACAAAGGAGACTGGATACTTATTACTTCTTGTTGGAGTCTATTGATTATAATTTTTTTTTTCAGGTCTCTAGATTTCAAAATTTAGGGATTGTGATAAACACTTAATTTGGGAAGACATTTTTGTTTATGTTGCTTTTTGTCCACTAAGTCTAATTTCTTCTCCAATTATGATACTTCTTGTATTGCTCTTTAACTCGAAAGTTTTTTTATAAGTTTATGTATGATCCTCACATACATCAATAAAGTTTCCCTTTTCGAAAAAAATAATCACGTGTTCAATCTTTGTTTCTTCAAAAACAATTTAAGAATAGATTTTTTTTTTTTTTTTTTACCTCATATGAGAACATACAAAAAGAGAAGGAGAATAACTCATAATTCTAATTTCAATTCTCTACAATCATATCAATTTAGAGAAGTCAACTCTCAATGTAATTGATTTTTAGAAAGTTTTTTTTTTTTTTGTTTAAGAAAATGGTCTAGATAAATTATCACAGAAGCCATTTTATATGTAAATTCATGGGAAATTAATTAAAAATCAATATGGATGATTTGATCAGGTTGCTTAGTTTTACTTCTTACGAATATTATAATGTTGTTTTTTTGGCTATAATCATTTTTGTTGCAAAAAGTGCACAAACATTAATCTGATGATTGTATATAATTTGTGTTGGCGACAAAAACTTAGAGAATTAATGATTCGAAAAACAACTGACTTTTTTCTTAATGTTGATGGCTAATGTTATTAATAATGCAGCGTATCCACGGCTTGTCATGCTTAAAGATTTCCATTCATGCTTCTATAACTCAAAATTAGGGTTTATTTCAATTACGATTAATATTAATTCTTTTGGACTAACCTAACCTTTAGAAAATAAAAAAAAGGGTTTTAACTAACGAGATTTAGAATCTCACCGAATCATCCTATGACTTGTTTTTATTTGTTTATTTTTGGCTTCTGAGTTTTTTTTTTTTTTTGACAACATGTTGAGAGTGTGGATTGAACCTAGGAGCTCATAGGCAAGTAGACTGTTGAACAAATGTCTTTAAATTTTCTATTTTATGTATCTAATAGGTCCTCGAACTTTCAATCTTATATCTAATAGATCACTTGATAAATTCAAAATTTCTAAAAAAAATTAATTGATTGATTAGATATAAATTTAAATTTTATCTAAAACCCTAAAATTTCAGTTTTGTGTTCGAGTAGATTCGTGAATTTTAAATCACTCGACTAAGTTTATAATTTTTAAAGTTCATAGATCAAATATATACAAATCTTAAACTTTATGGACTAAATTTGTAATTTAAACTCCTAATAAAAAAAAAAAAAAAGGAAAAAATCAATTTATACCCATAACTTTGAGGGTTGAATCAATTAAAACCTTAAAATAACAATTGTATCAATTTAAACCCTAAACATTCACAAATGTATCAATTTACACCTTCTATTAAATTTTATTTGAAAAATAATAATTTAAACGGGTGGAAACTTATGATTTTAACAATTAAACTCATAAACTTTCATAGGTGAATCAATTGTATGAAAGTTTAGGAGTTTAATTAATAAATTACAAGTATCTGCACGTGTCAAAACTTACATTTTGATACAAGAGAGTGTAAATTGATACATTTATGAAAGTTTAAGGTTTAAATTGATACAATTGTTAGTTTAGGGTTTTAATTGATACAACCCTCAAAGTTTAGAGGTATAAATTGAATTTTGCCCTTAAAAAAACGTGGGTTTTTTTGTTTATTTTTTATTTAATAATAAATTGGATGGATTACTCTAATAACAACATATATAACATATTCTTTGGAAAAAAAATGTGCTGAGAAGGGGAAAAAAAGAGTATAAATACTATAAATTATATTAAAAGCATATGGAAATATAGCACCTCATAATTAATTACATCGTTTAAGCATTTACAATATGGTTATCAATCATCATAATGATCTCCGCGTAGCCTGTGTTTCTTTTCTACAAAGATACAGCCAAAGCAGATGGAAAAAAAAAAAAGTATTAATAAAAGCAGAAGTACAATAAAGCAAGCCCCATTATAATGATAAAGAAAGCACATTATAATGATAATTAGGAAAAATAATAGGAAGGAAAAAAAAAAAAAATGAAGGCAAAAGTGCGCACGCCTAAAGCTTAAATTAATTAGCTAGCATGACGACCACAAGGACTCCCCCATGTTGTCGTGCTCAACCATGTCCATGGAAAAATAGGACTTGTTTTGCGCCGGAATGTTCATCTTCCCCGAGGGCGAGGCGGTTTCCGGCGTCGGGTTGGAGGACGACGACGGGAACTGGCGCATCCGCATGTGAACCACCTCTGCCTGTGCGATCGCTAGTTGTGTTTGCAAGAGATCGATTTGTTGTTGCAACGATGATATGGCTCCCACGCAACCATACACCGGATCTCGCACTCTCGCGTTCGCTTCGTACACCATTGAACTCACCGCGTCGTTTCGTTGGTGCTCTGGAAGTTCCTGTTAATAATCGATAATACTATCAATTCTTTGCTAACATGAACGAGTAAATAAATATATATATCAATATTTTACCCTACTTTATATATAATGTGAAAAAGATTTTAAATGTCATTGTGACATCAGAATGACATAAATAATGTTAATTTAGAATCTTATCTTTCTTTTAGAGCTATTGCACATATACACTCATCTCAAGATCAAGAAAGCAAAGGAAAAAACATAGGCACACACTTTTTCATGTCACTATGACCCCAAAATGAAAAAAAAGAAAAGCTTGAGGTTTATATTGTAATTTCCCCAAAAGCTATTAGGGTAATGGGGCATAAAGTTGAGGGGATTAAATAATTATTAAAAATTGAAAACATGAATTATACTTTATATTAAGGAAATAAATTTTGTCAAGCTTAAGCTTTGCTTTAATGTGAGTGTGAAGTGTTAACCAAAAGCTATAGTTAAAGGTAGGTTTGATTATTTCATAGTACAAATTAAACAATCTCTTTTACTCTTTCATACTCCAAGCTATCTCCTCAATTGGTCCTCGTCCAACTAATTTTGGCTTTGCTTTTTCAAAAAGTAGACACATTTGACACATTAAACTTTTTTTTTTTTTTTTTTTTTTTTTTTTTTTTTTTTTTTTTTTTTTTTTTTTTTTTTTTTTTTTTTTTAAGGTGGGCTCCTCAACTGTAATTAACCACTATAACGGAAATAAATAAAAGATACCTAACATTACATTACTCTCTTTATTTATTCATTCAACTTTATTGAATGTTTCCAATTCCAAATAATAACTCATTCTATTCAAAGTTGAATTTTTGTATTCTCTTGATTAATTATTTAATCCTACTCGTGGGTTTTCAAAATGGGTTTTTTTTTTTCTTACCTAGATATTTTATTTTGCCTTAAAAAGTTAATACCATAGTAAGTAGTAATTAAGTACTAAGTTGCCAATTAATGTGTGAAAGAAAGAGAGGGGTACATTTAATCTTGTCGTGACTTATAATCGAAGTGAAAAAAAAAAGTTGAGGGAAAAAGATGGAACACCCGTGAAAGGAAATGTCGTGTCGATTCCTTAATTTTTTTAAAAAAAATAAAATCATATATATATATTTTTTATTATTATTATAATTATTGTTTTTTTAATCTATAAGTTAATGTGGGTGGTTTTGTCGGTTAGTGTGGTTTTGTAGGGTTTATAGGATAATAGGATTGTCGGTTAATTATTCATAAGGTCATAGACAATTTTTTTTTTAAAAAAACCTCCCTCTGTCTATTGGCCAACTCTTTGACAAACAAGCAACTAATTTAACCACATTACCAAACTAAAAAACAAAAAAACAAATATATTCGAGAAGTCTAAAAACAATGTCTAATTATAAATCCTATACTTTTGACTTACTAACCTGTAACATCTTGTTGACATTACTGGCTCCGAAGACTTTATGGACGCTGGCGAACTTATGAGGCTCGTCGGCGGGGAAATAAGGAGCGAAAACGCAATCTTGGGCGCATCTCCGACGAAGAAGCTTACAAGCTGCACATGGTGAAAGAGTGCCTTGTTTTCTTCCATTCTCTTTCATTTCTCTTACCAAAAAAGGTCAATTGAGATAACTAGTTACGACTCAAATTGTGTTAATCGAGTTTTGAAAATGCGAAGTAGAGATTTTTAGAAGTAGAAGAGAGAAAGGTAAAAAGAGGGGGGCGAGGAAGAAGGAGATGAAGGATGTTATATAGAGAAGTGACGGCAAATCTTTAGAGGGACCTACAAAGAAGAACCCTTTAGATTTTGCCCCTAACAAAAAAAAAATTAAATAATTTTTTTTATATATATATTTTGGGTGAGAAGATCTTTCTTTTGCCCCCACATTATATTATGATATTTTGTCTCCCTCTCCTTCCTTCTCTATTTTTTTTTCCACTTCTTTTTGTTGCTCTCTTTCTTTAATTATATTACTTAAAAGTTATTCAACAATACCCACTTATTACATTTATTTATTTATTTAAAATTTAAAAAAAAAAATTCTTTTACGAAAATATTTAATTAATGTGGGATTAAACACATATATAATCTCTAAGTCAATGACAAAGCCTTATGTCAATTGAGTTAAGTTCGGTTTAGTTATAATAATTTGGGACTTGTTAACTAGAGGCACATGCTATGAAATATATATATATATATATATATATATATATATATATATATATATATATATATATACGAAAAATTGTAACAGATGTCAATTTAGAGTAAAATAATTAAAAATATAGCATTTTTTAAAAAAATTTGCGGATATGACAATTTTTATCACGGATAGTATGGTCTATCGCTGATAGTAGTCTACCACCTCAGTTTTTTATAGAATTTTGTCAATGATAGTAGTCTATCAATGATATAGAAGTCTATCAGTGATAGTCATATATCAACGACAGAGTCTATATAACCATTAATTTTTTGCCATATTTGCAAAATATTTTAAATCTTGTTAAATTTACAATTATTTTGGGCATGGTTCCTGTTTCTAAAACCAGCCCTATATATAATATATTAATTTAAACTTGTTGATTTGATACCCTTAGCAGCCCCTCAATTGTTGTATTTTGATAAACAATATTCATAATTTCAATATGTATCTTCTAATGTTGATGGTTTCTATTTTAACGATAAATTAATTATAAGGTGTTGATCACTTCAATTGTCCCTTCAACATATATTTAGGTGGGTGCTTACTGTTTGGAGATTTATTTAAGAGCTTATTATCATTAATTTTAATAAAATGAGTCGGCCATTTAGGATAACAATTTGTACTTTTAGTTGGAATTTTTAAAAAATTATTCATACATTTTAGAAGTACTTATGGAATAATGATATATCTAAAACTTAAAAAAAGAAAAAAAAATAGTGTTGGAGGCCAAATTTTGCACGATGAATGTCACATGCTTCCCACGTAGTTTCAATAATGAATTTATAAATCGTCGGAACAAAGAGACATGCAAAAAGCTCTGATGCTTAAATTATGAATAGAATATTCACAAGCTTTAAGATTTTTTGTACTAAAAAAAAAAAAAAAAGCTTTAAGATTTAGGATTAGAATGGACTCACTTTTGTCTTAGTGTGAGATGTGTTATTTATAAGGGTGTCTTCTGGTCTTTTTCTTTTTTAAGAGGGATGTTTCGGGTTTGTAGGCTTTTGGCCCACGCATGACCTATGATCTAGGTGAGGTCAGCCTCGACATAACCCCGAGCCTTAGAGTCTTTCTCCTAGGGTTGGCCTCGACCTAAGTTTGATAGGTTGACCGTGTTCTCTTTCGGGTCTGACTCTTTCTATAAGTCTGTCTTGGGCTCTCTAGGTCCAAGGCCAGTTGAAGTGCACAAACTTTTTTTTTAATATAGGCCTTGGCTCACAATTGAACCAATTTTAGTCTACTCTTTTCTAGTCATTTTATTTAGGACAAAGATCTAAATTTTTTTTTTCTAACCATTGATAAATTATTACTTAAGAAAAAAAAACTTATACAACAATATAAACAAATCTTTAATAAGTTTCCACAATTTTTTATTTAAGCATTTTAAAGATATATTTGAAATGTTTTTCTTTTTTTAAAGGAAAGAAATACTTTATTGCGTGAGAAATATATTAAAACTAGTTACATGAAAACATGTCAATTTAAAGGCTAATAGAGACACCATTGTAATTAACAAAGATGTATTTGAAATGTTAACCTAGGGCATGTTTGGAAAAAGGCGCATTAAAAACTCAACTTTTTTTTCTTTTTTTAATATAACAACATTCTAAAGAATACATTTATAAAATATATTAACTATCTTAAGTATATTTCTAAAAAAAAAGAAAAGTATTGTCAAACCCAACATAACTTAATTAGTATAAAATTGAAATTGTGTATTGACTAAGAAGTTATGAGTTCAATATCCACCTTAATTAAATATTTAAAAAAAAAAAAAAAAAAAAATATTTTAAGTTCATGCATATGATTGATATAATTACTTGGCTTACAAACAAAATACAAGTTATACAATATTTACTTCCAACCAAAGCATTTAGATTAAAATTATGAAACAATAAATCTCATTATATTCTTAATGAATTTCTTTTTATCTAGATATCATAAGAGAGAAATGAATTCATAATCTAACAAAACTAATTTTAAAAAACTCACTTTTTATTTATTTATTTAATATAGTACGGAGTGGAAGTAAGTTAATTGCTTGAAGCTTAAGCTAATTTGGTCGTTAATTAAATGTATGGATATATTTATAAAATGAAATTGGCCGGGACTTTTACATACATTTGTTTGACAAAAACTAAAATTAAATATATATATATTATTTAAACAAAAAATGCTTGTAATTGAAAATACTAAGCTCCAAAAGAAAAAGATTTCCAATCCAAACTGACGAAAGAAACACACGTGCTTATGGTCTCATTTCTGGATTTTTCTGCTAAAATAAGATCGTATACCATATGCTATGTGATCTCATTGATGTTAATGGAAATTATTATTATTATTTTATTTTCTTTCATTTTATTTATTTTCAAGCAAGTTACATCACTTGGATCCGATTTTATTTTTTCTTCGTTAATTAAATTCAATATTTTATGTTAAAACCTACGCTCCATCTTCCATCCACTTCTTTCAAATTAAATGATATTTATTAATTAATTAATCTTATCTTCTCATTCGTCAAATGGGGGCTATATTCTTAAAAGAGCTTCAAAATTATTTTTTATTCATTTAATATATATATATATATATATATGAAGTTAGACCACTCCAATTATACTCTGTTGATGAAAGTGAGAAAATTAATAATAAATTATTTGTGGAGGGAAAAATGTTTTCGTAAAACCATGGGCGATTTTAAGACCAGGTTTATATTGTAAGGCTTCGTTTTTAGGGCTGGTTGCACAAATAATAATCAGGCCCAAACAAATTGTAAGTTTAAAAAACTTTAAAATATTTTGCAAATATGGTAAAAAAATTTGTTTCTTATCACTGATAGACTTTATCATATCACTGATAAACTTCTATATAAACTATTATCACTGACAAAAATCTATAAAAGGCTGAGGTGATCAGCGATAGATTTCTATCAACCATAAGATATCAGCGATAGAAATTGCCATATCCGCAAAATTTTTAAAAACATGCTATATTTTTAATTATGTTATTCTAAATTGACATCAGTTACAATTTCCCTCGTTTTTATGGTGATAAAAGATTATATTATAAATTAAATTATAAGTTTAGTACATATATTTTAGGTTCGTGTTTATTCGATCTATGAACTTTCAAAAATATCTAAAAGGTCACTGAACTTTTAATTTTGTTTTCGATAAGTCTTTAGATTTTAAAAAATACTTACAAAATTCTTAAATGAGTTGGTTGCATAAATAACCATTAAGCCAAAAATAATAGCAAATATAGCAAAATATAAAACATTTTACAAATATGCAAAAAAATGTCATTGATAAAATAACTATATAGACTACTAACAGTCATAGCCATGAACAAAATTCTATAAAAAAAATAGGAGTATATCAGTAGGCATCACTGATAGTCATTGATTTGCTATCAGTGACTATATATCACAGATAAAAATTGACATATTTACAATTTTTTTTAAAAAAATATTATAATTTTAATTATTTTACTCTAAATGGACACCAGGTGCAACTCTCCTTCTTAAATTTTAAATTTTATGTTCATTAGATTTCTGAATTTTAAAAAAGGTCTAATACATGCTTAAATTTTCATTTTTTAAAAAATTTATGGATCTACTAAACATAAAATTAAAAAATTTCGGTTCCATAAGACATAAATTCAATTTTATAACTAATAAATCAATTATCAATTAATTTAAAAAAAATTAGAAAATGTCAAGACTCATTAGATACAACATGTAAAATTTGTAGATTTTTTATTCACAAAATTAAAAATTTAAGAATTTATTAAATTATCATTAAAAAAATTAATAATCAAATAGACACAAATTTATAAGTTTATTAACTAAAGTTACAATCCAATCTTATAAATTTATAGACTAAAACTTATAATCCAACTTTATTTTAAATATATGTGAAGTTATATTAAAACAATGAAACTTGTGATTCAAGAGTATATTGGCTATTGGGAATCACAGAAGGTGGGGCAAAATGTTTTTTTTTCTTTTAAAGATGACAAGAAATTTGTGTTATTGTTAGGTTTGAAGATCTTTTTCTAAGAAATTAAAGATGCACCTTAGAAATTATTTTCTTTGTTGTGTAGTGATGCGAATTTGCTAAATCCAAAACGAAAAAAAAATTATCTAATAAAGTTTTATAATTTTTGTGTTTTTTTTTTTTTAACACGTGTAGGTGTAAGTCCAATTATTTGTATATTCCATTGGGAAAAAAAATGTTTGTACATTCTAAAAGTAATATTGCGATCTAATCATGTTAATTTAGTCGATTATATTTTGACCTAATCATGTTAATTTAGCAAATTATATTTTTTTATAATAAAATATTAGGGTTGAATAATGCACGTAATTTTTTTTTCTCCAAATAATAAGTGATTTCAACTTGAAACAAGTAATAGATGACTAAGGGCATGTTTGGGAGTGATTTTAAATTATTAGTGTTTGGTTTGCTTCAAAAGTTATTTTAAAATTACTAATTCCTAAAATTACAATTTGAAATGTATTGATATATATAAGATTTATATTAATTTATAAAATTTTATTAACTACCTAAATATAATGTTTAAAAAAACTACCAAAATATAAAATCAAAAGAATGAAATTTTGAAATATTTATCAAATTATTTTTTATTTTTTATTTTTTTAAAAATAATTTACAAACATTTAAAAGTATACATATATTTTGAAAAATTGAATAAAAAAATAAATTACTAAAGATTTCAAAAAAAAAAAAAAAAAAAAAAAAAAAAAAAAAAAAACTACAAGAATCAAACTTGGGCTTGAGGGGATGCAAACTGACTCATTTACCAACAAAGCAAAATATACAATCTATACAAGAAGTACATAAGTATATATATAATAACGAATGTTGTATTTTTAATTTAAATTAATAACCCTTTCTAAAATAAATTTCTCACAATCACTCACAAAAAATCACTAAAAATCACCTCCTATGTGATTGACCGGGAATCACTCAAAGTGATGTTGGATTATTCAAAAATCACTAATTAATTTTTGCCAAACATAACAATTTTGAAATAGAAATGATTATGGGCATGGAAAAGTGATTTTGGTCCTTCCAAAATTACTCCCAAACATGCCCTAAAAGGTCCTACCCTCCGTCCCTTGTAAAAAAAAAAAAAAAAAAAAAAAAAACTTTTATTGCTTTTCAACTAAATTTAATGCATTATAAAATTAGACTCAAATTCATGCTTTTTTTTCCCATTATTTGTGATCCTATCCTATTAGACTTCTATATTATTAAAACAAAGATCTCATTTCCGAAACTATCCATAAAATCTACAAATATATGTGGTAAGCTTCAAATGATTTTAACAATAAACAAAAATTTCTAAAGTGTTTATAGTTCAAAGATAATTTTATATATCTTAATAAAAAGATATACATTTTTTAATGCACGATGTGCTGCCTTTTTTTGTAGAGGAACATCGTCTATATTGAAAAGACAAGACGATGTGTGTTAGCGTGAATGCACATTGTGAAAAGACGATATGTGTTGGCCTAGATACACATCGTTTCTTCGGTCTGATTTAAAACAACTATATTTTTATAAAAAATTAAAAAAAAATACAATATTAAAAAAAAAAGTCGTACCGAGCAATAAATATATATATATATATATATATTTTTTTTTTCTTTTAAAAAAAACAATATGAAAATAGTTCAACTTACATACCAACCATTCTTACCCCACATTAGTTGGATACTTTTGAAAAAAAAAACAAAAAACAAAACATAGATACACATGTTAAGTTTGATTAAGAAATTATGTCGGTAGTGAATAGTGAAGACTAAAAATAGTTAAAGGTGTCGGCCGTTGTATTTTTAGAAAGAAATGGGAAAAATGGGTAGGAAACCAAATGAAGGCAAACCATTGATGGCGAGCTTTTTCCTAATAAATTAGACAAATTTTGATTCTTAAAAATGTCCTTAATTTACGACTATTTCCAAACTGCAATAACTAATACTAGAAGATTCAACTTCCCTATTAATTAGAATTTAGATTAGCCATCACAAATACAACTCATATTTATAACTCACTTAACGGACATTTATGTTCATTTTAGAAGACAACTACAATTTTCATTCAATACAATTGTTTAATCAAATACAAACCTAAATATTTATATTAAAACCTCTAATCTCAAAACATAATTCAAATAAGAAATCTAAATATATATTTTTTTTATATATCCTTGAGTGTCCCGACCAACTTACACGCACAAAAATTATTTCTTTAATAAATGGTCACTAATGATTGAATTCATTCCCTCCAAGAATGTAAGAAGACATTAATAGTCCTTAAGAAATTTAAATCAATTCAAAAATCTTGATTTAAACAAATTTAATAATATTTATAATATCTTATATAATCTAACAATTTCATCTCAAAGGGTTCGATTTCTAATAGTCCACAAATATTGAAGTCGAGCCTATTTGCAGCGGCGGACCCAGACATTGATGTTTGGGGGCCAAAAAATTATAGTATATAAATATAAAAAAAAAATCACAAAAAAAATTAGAAGTCTGAATTTACATATGTTGACTTTAAAAAAAAGTTATTGGTGATAATAATACGTAAGTGTACCAAAGACTTCCTGACTAAGTTTAAATAAACTTAGTACCATCATATAATTTATCTCATATCGATATACTAAAAAAAAAAAAAAGTTAAGTTATAGGAGTAGTTCATGAACTTTAAAGTTTGAGTCTATTAGATCCCTAAACTTTTAAAAGTAGTCCGTAAACTTACACTCCACGACCAGTGTGTAGTTGTTTCTGTTTTGCATTTCGTTTTATTTTTTAAATTACAAATTTAACGTTAAAAAAATCATACGCATAAGTCCGAAAATGTGGATTATCCTAACACATCTAATTATGTAGGAGCCGAAAGTATACATGAAAACATATGAAATAAGAAGTTTGATAATTCTTTTGGCTACACATGGAACCAAACTATACGCTCTCTGGTCATTGTCATATGTTCATTCATTCCCATATAATATATATATATATATTTTGATGGACAAAATATTATAATTAACTTCACTTTCATGTTCTAATGTCTTGTCTCCAAATTAACGAAGAAGAAGCATGAGCTCTTCTCTTGATTGGATGGGAATTTTCTCTGATTTATTATCTTTTTTAACATTAGATTGCAATCACCCATGTTCCTTCTCTTTAATTAGCTGCATGAAAATTCTAAATAATTCGCTTTAACCTATTGTTTTTAATTAAAGGGAGGATTGAACCCATGACTTCATAGTCACAGACACAATCTTATGTCAATTGAGCTATGTTCGATTTGGCTTCGCATTCGATCTTAACACTTCCTATCTTTTCGTTCACGCACACGTCGTAAAATCAAATAATTAGTTTTGATATCAAAATGAGGATGAGTGAACCATAATTGATATGTACTTTTTTTCGAAGTTGGAGATTCAAATTTTTATATTTCATACTTGTTGTACTTAAAAAAATAAATTAATCGAGAGTTTAAAAATTTGAATTGTTGGCATTTGAGAAAGACGTTTTGATTGTCTAGTTAATTATGCTCAAATTCGCTAAACTACTTTATTTAAACATTTTGGTATGAGTTAAATTAGTTATTGAATACAATATTATTGGTGGGCAATGATGAAGATTTATATATATTGTTTTGAATTGGATATGTATGGAGGATTAGGCATAGTATTTGAAATGTTTTTTTTTTTTTTCTTAAGGCGAGAATTCAACCCATGATCTCTTAGTCAAGAGCACAATCTTATGCTAATTGAACTTATGTTCGGTTTAACTAGTATTAGAAATGTGTCTAACTCTTAGGTCGAATATTAAAAATAAATATATGGAGACAATGTTTTGATAATTTGATGATATTAAAGTTTTTAGAGTTTTTAATTATGATAAAAATAGAGTATTTTTTAAACCTATTAGCACTTTTATAAATTTATGTGTGTTTAAGAAATTGTTGGGTAGCGAACTTAAGCATAGTTTCAATTGGTTAACTGATCATATCTTCTCGATCAAATGGTTAGAAATTCGAATCTCTCATCCAGTGATTTTTTAAAAACATAGCCTATGAACTTTCTACAAGAAGTTGAAAAAGATGTGTGAAAAGAGAGAAAAAAAATAGTGAGCAAAAAAATGTGTGTGAAACTAGCTAGAATGAGAAAATATTGTATAGCGAGAGAAGTTTTTTTTTTAAGGTATTTAATTAATGTAGGGCGAAAGGATTAAACTCTTCTTAGTGAATGACACTTTATGATAATTGAGCTAG
This sequence comes from Herpetospermum pedunculosum, assembly GCA_028017165.1. Taxonomy (NCBI): domain Eukaryota; kingdom Viridiplantae; phylum Streptophyta; class Magnoliopsida; order Cucurbitales; family Cucurbitaceae; genus Herpetospermum; species Herpetospermum pedunculosum. The sequence goes on along the minus strand of CM051529.1, from coordinate 5,594,244 downwards.
ACAAACAAGTTGTTGGTTAGAAAAAAAAAATGTATATGAAGAAAAAATTAGTAAAAAAAAAAGGGTACAATAATAATTTGAAGAAGAAAAAAACATGGTGGAAGATTAAAGAGAATATTACATATTTACGTGAACCCTAAATTCTAAAATATATCGAATAAAATGAATTGCTTTTTTGAAAAGTACTTATAACAAGTGAATTTGACCTTTTTAAAATTGTGGTCAAAATAAATATTTGAGATTATACTGAAAATATTTCTAACTATTTAAAACCAATAAATTTATTATAACAAACAAAATAAACTCTAGGGGAATGAGTTAAAATGAGATTTAAGTTTCATAAAGTGATAATTTTTGTAATTAAATTATAAGAAAAAGACTCAAAATTTAGAATTAGACGATTATTAGGAAGAAAAAAAGGTTAAAAAAAGTTTATTAATAGATAAAATAATTAGCTAAAATTTTAGAGAATCCCAACATACTCATTAAGAATAAACTAAAAAGTAGAGTTTTGTGAGTAGACATGTTATGTTCATAATTATGTTTTAAAGAGCGATTAAAAACGCGTTGGCACGAAAACCTTAACTACCAATCCATCTAATCTGAATTATTATGGCAAATCACTTTTAGTTTATTCTTTTAATCACACATTAGTAGCACTAATTAATCAACATCATCAATTTGGAGCTGACATGGAAAGCTTATCCATCTCCTAGTAAATTCCATTTCTTTCATTATTATATTATTATATCAATGTCTTATTCTATTTTATTTACATTTTATTTACGAAAAAGATACACAATACTATATATTTTCCTATGCATCTATACCTTTTTCTTTATTTGTTTTTTCTATAATATTTTTATTATAAAAAATTGGTAGATGATATGAACTTTCAACTCAAAAAGAAGGTAGCTTATCGAGAGAAATATTAAAATCTGATTATTAAAGCTGTATTCAAGTTGATATACTTTTTTTCCTTTTTGTTTTTGTTATTTATTGAGTTGAATGTATAGGTTTTTAAATAGATATGAAATTGCGTTTATTTATTTTTTACTTTTAAGATGTGGTATTTAAGCTAATATGTATGTGTTGACGACCAAAAAGTCGTTCGAATTCCACTTCTAATATACTAAAAAAAATGGACTGTCTAATAAAAAAAATCATTTTTTAAATAATTATTTATATAAGATTAATAATTTGGAAGGTTGAAAAATTAACTTAATAAATAAACCAATAAAAACTAATACGGTTTTATTTTATATTATTGAGTTCAACCATTGTAATGTGGTGATCAAATTTATCAACCTTAAAAATAACAATAGATTTTTTATCTACTAAATTATGATTGAATTTGTTTTTTGTTTCAACGGTATTTTAATTAATGCGAAGTTTGAACCTATGACCTCCTAGTCGGACACAACCTTATGTCAATTGAGTCATGCTCGATTTGGCATATGATTGAATTTGTTGTATTTAGTTAATTGACTCAATTTGGTTCAATTTTTATATATATTTTTTTTGTTTATTGATGAACCTAAATTAAAAAAAAATAAAAAAATTATTTACTTTTTAAAGAAGGGAATAGCATACCACACATCATGATTTTAACAAAATTGACCAAAATCCAATTGAGTACGTAATTACTTTCCTAATTTTCATGTTTTTTTTTTAGACTGCATGTTTGCTAGTTATTATTACTACTCCGACGGATAACTTTAAGTCGGGAAGGGCTAAAATAAAATTAACGGTAAAAAAGATAGAGTTAAGGCTTGAACTAGGACAGTGAGGGAAGCTAGACACGTATTTACTATTAAATCAGAGATAATTTTTTTAAAAATCCACATTTTATATACAAATTAAGTATATTGTCATAGTTGAGGAGAGGTTCGAGCTCCCTGTGCCTAAGGTAAATCCGCTCCTGATTACTACACCAGGTAAGTTAATTATTATTCGAGTTAGTGTATCTGAATTAGATTACGTATATATATTATTGCCAATATGAACATAAACGATGATTGACACCTACGAATTTTTTTCGATGTCGGAATTTCAAATCTCCATATACTCTATATTAATTGTACTTAAAAAACAATTATTATTCGATATATCTGCAACAATTATTAAATAATATAGGTAAAATTAACAAATTATTCGTCATAAAAGGTCAAAAATGCTTTTACAATTCGGCTTGAGTTGAATTTTCGCAAAAAGAAAAGTTGCTACAAAGAAAAAAAAAAGGCTCAACTATAAATTCGTTCGTAATTTTAAATGTTTCATTTAAATTACTATAATTTAACTTTAATTTCAAATTGATTCTTAATTTTTTTTTAAAAAAATTGGCTATTAAAATTTATTTTGAAACTTACCACTTTCATTAAAATTAGGAAGACACAACCACTTGGGCTACATGCCATTATCCCTCGTAACCGTTTCCAAACCATTTTTCATGCATTCCAAAAAGTATAGTTTTCTTGGTAACAAACTTTAATAATATTAGTAAACTAACGTTGTCAACTAAATAGTAAACATAAATAAATTTATTACCACATAATTAAAAGTCTGTCTTATTATAACATTGTGTACAATTTGTAAATTAAAATTTTAGTTTCAAATATTAACCTAGTTTTCCACCTTTTGTAGAACTAAAAAAAAATTACAGAAATACACAAGATGAGATCTTAGTCCCCATTTGCATAATGCTACCTGTCACGGTCGTAAATTCTTTCTCAATTATTATCTTTTTATTATTATTATTTATTTTTTATAAATATGACGTGTTAATACTAAATAAAATAATAGGTTAAAATATTATTTTAACCCTATACTCATTCTATTTTATAAGTATTTATATTTTTAAACGTTCAATTTTAATTTAATTCCTTTATTTTCAATAAATTTTAAAATTAATCTTTATAATTAGTTTATTTTTTAATTTTGTTGACGCAAGAATCTAGACTTTTTCGTCGGTGGGCTGCGGATAATCGAGTTCGTCGTGTGGTTCGAGGTCGATCTTGCAATAAGAGGGAGAAAACTTGCATCGATGCGGGGCTGATCCCACACCACTCTGATGCTTAAGTTAGAGAAAGAATCCTAAACATAAGTAGAAATGAGAGTGATGCGTATCACATGTTGCATACCTTCAATGAAGGGAGAAACTTCATATTTATAGAAGAGATGAATGTTGGTTGCTATGTCGACGCCGTACACACCTAGGAGGTGGCGTGTGTCAGGAGGCGTCGTACGCCTAGCAGGTGGCGTATGATCGAGTAGAGGATCAACTGAGTCGAAAGCCGAACTGGGAGTCGACCGAGATAGAGGTGCTGGCTACAGAGTGTGGGTATGGTGGCCCAATACCATGGGCCTTGATAACAAATTGTATTTTCTTGTCATGATAATTATTATTATTTAACCACACACCTTATCAAAATGATATTTGAACCAAATGTTTTATTTAGTATTAACACATGTCGTATTTGGCAAGAGAAAAAAAAAATAATAGAGGAGAGTTTGGAGACGCAGTGTCACCATCATGCAAGAACTAGAAGTACGAACGTGACACGTAGGAACCCGCAATTGGCTTATGTCGGTCAAGTCGACATGTCGTCCAATGGTATGTCCAGCACGATATGTAGTTTATCACCGAACGAGTCACCGTAAGAAAGACGTCGACGTACAGTGAAGAATTTGCAGTCGAAACCAGCCACCGCTTTTGGAGCTCCGACGCATTCTCGCAACATTTCCGTCTTCTCCGATTCCATCTTGTTCGGTGTCCGAGATTCTCACAGCTCCGGTATTGTATGAATTGCGAAAAGTGATCATGGACGCGGCCAAGGAAGAGTTTCTCAGGGAGTTCGGTCGAGACTACGGCTATTCCGGCGGTCCTAAGAACATCGATGAAATTCGAGCCACTGAATTTAAGCGCCTAGGAGGTAAGATTTCGATCCAATTTTGAGAAAAAGTGATCATAGTGGACCATGAACCTGTTCAAGTTGTCGATATCGGTCTATTTTAGTAATTAAGAGCAACTATTCAATTAGCTTGTAGTCAAACATTCAGAATTCGTCGTATTATATTACTTCATGTTTTCTTCTGCTTTCTCCATTACTAAACATTCAGAATTCGGTAGGTGTGGCCTACTTGGACCATGCAGCAGCAACTTTGTATTCCGAGTTACAAATGGAGGCCATCTTTAAAGATCTCACTGCTAATATGTATGGAAATCCTCGTATCCTGCCGTTGTAATTTCATGAAATTTAATTTTGAATTGTGACTTCCCTGATAATATAGCCTGTAGGATACTTCCTTTTAAATTCTAGATGTCGTGTGGAGAAAAGGAATTTTCAAAGATGCTTAGCTCTAGCTTTTGTCTGGGAATGCATCAAGTACTCAAACTGTGGACATTCAAGATTTGAACTAGTGAATCTGATTCAGACAGAGGATGCTTAGAACCCCAAATTTTCTATTTATACTCTCTTTATAAGTTCATAAACTACGAAGCATGTTTAAATTCATCAAACAAATATTAGGATGGTTAATATCTTTATGAACACCTACTTTGTCCAGGCTAATTTTATTCCGTCTAATGATACTGTGATTTACTACTTCATGGTTTTGTACTACACCCTTTTTCACACTGTATTTGAGTTCTTCTTTCTTTTTGGACAATCCTGTGTAAGAGGAATTTGAAGGAATTCGAATCTTAAATTTTCCCAACAGTGATAAAAATCTACATAGCTTCATCTTTTGAATGACTATGTGTTGTCTTCTATAGACTCTGCATGTTTCATTTTGAAGATATAGTTTTTGCCAAAGTAGAACCATTGAGATTCACACAATCTCTAAAAATTGTATTTTACTTTTTAAAAAATATTCAATATTATTTTCTTCTCCATTTTCTCTTTCGATAAGCTCTAAGCTCCAAGTGGAAGTGCTCTAGCTATCTTCTTATAGAAGGGACAGAAAAAAACAGCACTATAACAAACCTAAAGCGACGATCTATTAGTTTGCACCATGATGTCCATGTAGCACACAATTCAAATAAAACACTTTTGTCTTGCAGCATGATCACACCATAGTTGTGGTGCCCATCCTCAGGTTTGCGGGCTTGGGATGCTTCACATCTTAAATATCACTGTCACCTGCCAAACTTCCCAGGCTCTTTTTGTTTTTTTTTTGTTGTTTTTTTTTTTTTTTTCTGAAGAGAAACAACCACATAGTATTTCATTGGTGAGATGAAATTAAAAAAAGAGAGCGAGAAATTCCTAGCGAAAGGAATTACAAAAAATTCTTCCAATGGGCCATAAGTGTAGCTAAGTCATAGATTCTATGTTACATGAATTTGTTACATTAATTTGAATTTTCTTAAGCTACAGTTAGATAGCCAAAGTGATTCTAGCTTTGCCACTTCTGACATTGTAAGGAATGCCCGTCAACAGGTAAGTGTATTTTAATCCATATACTCTTTAGTTCCTGACCAAAGAACTCTGAATTTTTCTTAATGCATTTATTTCAACATATCAGGTCTTATAAACATTGAATTTCACAGACGCACACACCTATGGAAAAATTATATAGAGGGAAATGTTTGGATTAATTATGGTTTCTATTGTACTAATGAACAACCACATTTTTGGCATTTCATATTTCTCGTTAAGAATGATGTTGTGGAATGCAGGTCCTTGACTATTTCAATGCATCTCCTAAAGACTACAAATGCATATTTACTTCTGGTGCAACAGCAGCACTAAAATTAGTTGGCGAAGCCTTCCCATGGAGTCATCAGAGTAGCTTTGCGTACACAATGGAGAATCATAACAGTGTTCTTGGAATCAGGGAGTATCCTTCTGAGTGATTTCTGTTTGATATTACTTTCACGTGGACAGCTTTGGCCACCTTTGTTTGTATGTTTTGTGCATTTCAGGGAATTTATTTAAATGATGCCAAGTTTTGAACATTGTGATTTTAGAGTTATTAATGGCCATTTTATTGTTTTTTCAATATACTCTTAAAGTAATTAGTTGCATTTTGACATTGTGAATGTATCTATCTATTTTGGATGCTTATAGGCCAATTCTCTGTAAGATACGGATATGTTATCTGTTCTGGATGTTCTTGCTTCTCACAGCCTTTATTTTATTTTATTTTTCTTTCTGGTTTTTACTCGAGAAGATTCTTACTATTTGTAGTTTATAATCCATGACAAATTTCTTAATTGCTATAAGATATGCTCTTGAACAAGGAGCTCAAGCCTATGCCATAGATATTGAAGATGCAGAACATGACGCATTCACAGGAAATCTTGCATCTGTGAAAGTAACGAAGCACCAAATGCTAAGGAGAAATGAAGCCAAGTTTCTGGATAAAGATCATACAGGTTTGTCTTCGGTTGTAGTTGGATAACTCATGTTCTACGTGTGCAAGCTGAGAGTGGTGGTTCATCTACTGTGGCTGTTTTGAATACTTATTTGCAATTTTTTGGTCTCAAAAGACTGCTGGTTTGTTAGCATTAAGATAATTAATTTTCATTGGGCTTCTCCTTGGTTTAATAATTCATTGAAAACTTCTTCTAAGTTAGGACTATCTCTATTAAGTCCTAACATTTAGTATAAGAACATACTGATGCTTTTCCTAAAAATTATTCTCTAATATGATATTTCCCAAACCTTCTGTTATCTGTAAAGACTGAAATAGCTTTCTACTTTACCCATTCATTTGCTATCAGCACTTGAACTTTGGGAGGCTACCGTGTATACTTTCACAGTGTTTGCTGACCCTTTAGTTATGAACTGCAAAATATTTTTATCTATGCAACTGCTTATGGATTATGCCTTTTATTTTCCAAAGCACATGTACTCCATCTCACCATGGAGCATGTTAAACTAGGATTCATTCAAATTTAAAGATATATCAGTAACTTTATAATCATTTCAATTATGTATACATGAGGCACCTAACCGGATTTATATGGGGCCTCACATATTTTAAATTCCAGCTCATATTTGGGGTGGATTTCAGGTCTTATGATTAATCTTTCAGAAGGATTAAGAATAAGTATTGAGGCATGTACCCTCGACCAAGACGTCAGAGGTCGAATCCACACACTCCATATGTTTTTGAACTCTAAAAACAAATGGAATGAGTATTGAGGCTATGAGTCCGATTTGGGTTGGGAAGCTCTATGCCTCCTTGTCCAAACTTAGGTGCAATGATAAAAAAAAAAAATGGGTTTATTTAACTTCCTGAGTTATGGACTCATGGCCTACATGATTGCATCCATTATGCTTTCTTCTTGTTTATTTTCTGTTCACTTGACACATATTTTTCTCCAATAAAGAAAATGTATTCAAACTGCTTGTTTTCTGTTAACAAGGTCATTGTATTATGTGATTTTTAGCTTCATCCATCTTGGTTACATTTATTTGAGGTATGGACAATTCCATGCTCATTATACATTTTTGTGAGAGAATTTGATTTATGTTATGACTCCGATGCTGATAGCATCAATTTTGATGGGTTTTTGTTGTTGTTGTAACTTTAGCTTTATTTTATTGTTCACCTTGTGCAGGCAGTGCGTATAACTTGTTTGCCTTCCCTTCAGAGTGCAATTTCTCTGGTTTGAAATATAGCCTTGAATTGGTGAAGATGGTCAAGGAAGATTCGATTAGATACACTGATGGCTCTCCATCTTTTAAGTAATTAATACCCCCATTTCTGTCTTAAGTTTCTAACAGCTTTGATCCACTTCTCATCACGCTATGCAAGCTTAATGTATTTGGCACAACATGAAATTTTGGACTAAATTTGTTCAATCTTGTTTTTAATTGAGCCGATATAATCAAACACATTCATATTGGATAAAGATCCTTTTGTGCTGTCAATCCTTTCTCTTGATAAATGCTTATTGTTGATGGGATGTAAATACAGAGTTCGAATCCTTTCATTCTTTCTGGTTGAGATTATATATTTTTTAACAGCTTTCATTTAATATATGTTTAACTTTTGTTATTAACATCTATTCATTTTAATTTACATATGTTTGGTGTCTAAACGTGTAGTGGACACTGGAAGGTTTTGATCGATGCTGCAAAAGGATGTGCCACAGAACCACCAGATTTATCAAAGTATCCTGCTGATTTTGTTGTCATCTCTTTCTATAAGGTGTGTGTGCAATATTTTGGATTTTCATGAACTAAATACAGAGTTCAATATTTTGTTGTCACCTCATGCGGTGTGCTTTGTTAAATATTCTTATCAACTATTTCTTTGTATTTTTCTGAATTAGCTGTTTGGGTATCCAACTGGACTTGGAGCTCTCATAGTTCATACTGGTAAGGGTCTCTCTAAGAAGTTTATACACCTGGTTAGTGTTCTACGGATCACTAATGTTTTAAAAAATTAAAGGTGGCCTCAACCCTCGAGACTTTTTCTCTTGAAGAGGCGAGACATAAATTTCAAAGCAGTATGAGGCATAACCCTCAATTTTAATAAAACAAATATACAAATCATACAAACATATGATCAAGTGTATTCTATATGTGAAACAATGACATCTTGTTCATATTATCTCTCTTGTTTTTCCTCATTTCTCTTTGGACCCAAATAAAAAGAAATAAGTGACCTTAGACATTTCCTAAAATTAGTTTATTTCTCTCCCTTTTTCTTACTAGAGTAGATTTCAAGGAAAAATATTTAAGCCTCTAATCTTCCCAGTACATGTTAGAGCTATGCATCGTATATTAAAGTTAAACTGTATTATTGTTGGAAAGGTTTAAAGTTTGTAACTTCTAATTCCAACTTTTTACTATTTTAATATTGCAGATGCTGCCAAGTTATTGAAGAAAACATACTTTAGTGGAGGTTTGTATTTAGCTATGGAAACTGGAGATCTCTTTCTTTCTTTCCTTTTTTTCTTTAGTGGGGTGGGGTGGGGGGAACAAGAACCTAAGAATTTCATTCTGCAGAAAAAGGTACGAAGAGGGAAACCGCCTCTATCAAAACCATTAAGTTACAATAAAACCTTTCCCATTGGCAATAATTTAAGAAAAGGAAGATTACAAAAAGAACTAGAGAGAAAGCTCCAAGAGGAGACTACAAAAGCTACAAGGTCAGAAGCTACTGCCAATGCTTTTCAGCACCTGGAAAATTTTGCCTTTTTTTGTCCATATTTGGTAAATAAATAGAGCTAGTTGCATCCAGACACAATACCTTGGCTTTCTTCTTAAACCTTTGCGGCACAACATGTCCATGCCTGCTTGGACCTTGAGGGGAAAAACAAAAGCCTTCGTAAATGTCTCTGTAGTCCACCATATATTAAGTGTGTTGGGGTAGTTCAAGAAGAGATGGCCCACATTTTTTGTATTTCTTTTGCAGAGAGTAAACCAAGCACAATGGGTGCATAAGAAGATTTCTAAACTGGATTTAGCACATGTGCTTAACCACCTGTGGGCAGCTATCCAGAAGTAGACAGATCTCACTAGTTTCCAAACTCTGTCATTTTCTCTTTTACTGCGCCGAAGAGCACCCAATTTAGAGAGAAGTATAGAACATTCCTCCAGCTCTCTATCATTCAGCTGTCCTCTAAACTCAAAATTCCAGTGCACTTTTCCTCACTTCAGACTATCAATAGACTGTCTTCTGCTTTTAGTTAGGTTGTGCAACCTGAGAAAAATGTTAGACTATCTGCAGGTAGCTAATTGAGTTGTAACAAATTCTTTAACTATATAGGCACCATTGCTGCTTCAATTGCTGACATTGACTATGTCAAACGAAGAGAGGGCATCGAGGAGCTCTTTGAAGATGGTACAATCCCATTCCTGAGCATAGTGTCTCTATGCCATGGGTTCAAAGTTTTAAAGTCTCTAACTATACCTGCAATATCTCGGTATGTAGAATGCATCTTATAAGTTGAATGTTTTCTCTACAAATTAATAATTGGAAGAATTATGTTCATATAACCATGTTCTTTGGCTAAAATGATATAAGATTGTATTTTTTTCATTCTTGGAACTCTTGCAGTTGGCTGCTTCTCAAATTGTTTCGTGAGTTTTATCATGGTTTGACTCGTGCTTATATATTTAGGATGTAACCGAGTTTTCAAATTTAGACTATCTGAAAAGAAATATAGTAGTACGTTATAATTTCATTATTATTCTCAAATTCTTTGCACTTTATCTGTTTGATGTGCTAGTTCCTCTGGTTGACATGTCTGTTGTTATGTTCTTATTTTGGGCTGTTTTAGATTCTTTTCTTGCTTGCTGCTGCAATGTTCTCTTTGTATTTAAGATGTCCATTCTATATATCTATATCTTTCTCAGTTGTGAATCTGTGATATGCATGTTTTGTGTTTCATTCCACCAAAGCGAAGATTCATTTGTATAGGCTATTGTATTACGTCCTTGTAATTGAGCATTTTACTGGTGACAATAACACTCATCAGTTAATCTTTCTTCCTATTTTTGCTCGTTTTTGCTTACCTTTAATTGTTATATTTGTATTTTTTATCAACTGATTATTTTATTAAGCATACTTGACATCATTAACTGAAGGCATACTTCATCACTTGCCACGTACTTGAGGAATATTCTTGTGGCCTTGAGGCATGAAAATGGAACGAGCGTATGCACTCTCTATGGAAGTTGCTTTCCGAAGGTTTGTTTTACTACAAAGTTTTGGTTGGTTTAAATCTTTCTAAACATTCCTATATTGTAAGTTTAGAGTTTTTGTGTTCAAATAATGTTTATAACAAACTTATTGTTGCACAAGAACATAATGTGTTAAATTAGCTCTAAACCGAAAAGCTTAAGAGGATAGCTTATGATATATTTAATTTTTTTTTTATACATATTCTTAACACTTCTTTTCACTTGTGGGGTTTGAAATAAGAAATTAGTTTAAGATTTAACAAGTGGACTATTGTATGGAACGAAAAAGAAATAATACTGCAAAGGTTCAAACTTAGGATCTCATGCTTTGATTCCATGTTAAATTCTCATTAAACCCAAAAGCTTTTATATTCTTAACAATGTAGCAATATGAAAGGATCCCAAGATATCTATAATACATACTAATGTTTCTTATAAAAAAGAAAAAAAAAAAAGAAAGAAAGGATCCCAAGATAACATTACCATGTCAGTAGATAGGCGTTCAGTTGTGATATAATATTCCTATTTAAATATAATTATTGATTTCCTACAGTCAATATATGCCGTGATGTGTAACGTGTTAATGAATTATGTTATCTTGAACTTTCAGTTTTTCTCTTCAACTCTTGGTCTGTGAGAATTAAATGCTTATTATGTATTTCATTTTTCCTTTCTAGACACTATGGAACAAAATGGGTCCTGTAGTCTCATTCAACTTGAGACGGCCAGATGGATCTTGGGTTGGACATCGTGAAGTGGAAAAACTGGCCTCTTTGTCTGGGATTCAGTTAAGGGTAAAAATTTTGCGTTATACTGTTTAAGTTTTAAATTATCTCTAATTGATTTTTTGTTGAGTATTCTCATTTGATTTTTATTCTTGATTTCCTCCTGTGGTTAATATGAAGGTTGATACTTTTTTGCAAACATTATATCTTATAATGTTTGTGACAAGAAAATTGTACTCATTTGTTTTGGTAGCTACTGATCATCTCTTCATTTGATTTTCTGTGTAGACAGGATGTTTTTGTAATCCTGGTGCCTGTGCAAAATATCTTGGTCTATCTCATTCGGATCTTGTTACAAATATTGAGGTAAATCTTTTTGTACCTACTTCTATATGTGGGTCTTACATGAATTTTCAAATTTCATTTGCCCATTTGACTTCTACAATTTCTAGTGTCCTTATTAATTGACTACTTGGTCCAGGCAGGCCATATCTGCTGGGATGATTATGATATAATTAATGGAAAACCAACTGGTGCAGTGAGAGTATCCTTGGGGTACATGTCAAGTTATGAAGATGTCAAGGTAAATCATTATTTTCAGTTCTATTAATTCTTTTGAAACATTGTTATTGGAGTGATCTTTTTGGTTTAAGGAACCTTTAATGCTTATTAGCTTGAAAGGACACATAATTTGGATTTACAGGCTTAGATACATGATAGTGATTTCATTTTTGGATGCTCTCTTTTTTGAACGATTTTGACAACATTTTTGGATGTTCTCATTCTCATACAAAATTCTGTCTTATAGCAGAAATTCATTGATTTTGTGACGTGTTCCTTTGTCTCGATGCCAACTCATGCTAGTCATGGATTACCATTTTGTGGAAGGTCCATCCCTTTCACCAACACAGGTTACTTTCTATCACTCTCTTAGTTTAATTAAATTCAATTTAAATGATCTTGTTTTTGGTTGTTCTCAACTCATATGTATCGATATGCATATATTACCATTTTCATTAATTAATTTATAATATACATATTTTTTTGGGAAATTGTAACAAATGTCAATTTAGAGTAAAATAATTAAAAATATAGCACTTTTTTAAATTTTTTGCAAATATGGCAATAACTATCACTGATTGTATGGTCTATCGCCGATAGTAGTCTATCACCTCAGTTTTTTATAGAATTTTGTCCTATCACTGAAAGTAGTCTATTAGTGATAGTCATATATCAACGATTGATTTTTTGCCATATTTGCAAAATGTTTTAAATTTTGCTAAATTTGCCGTTATTTTGGGCCTGATTGCTGTTTGTGCAACCAACCCTATTTTTTTTTATATAAATTTAATCATTTAAACTGATAAATAATATAGATACTAATTTCTATATTTTTTGACATAAAAATAATATACTACTAGTCGTACTTAATAATATTTAACAATTTTTTATATATAAAATGATAAAAACTGGAGAATTCTCTATTAGGTGATTTCTTGAAATTGAAAATGGGGGTGGAAATGAGATTAAAAATCACTACAAGGATGGAGATGGAGATTACATCCCTCACCTTCCCTTGTACACTGCAATCCCTTTTACCATTGATATCTTTCAATGTATGTCCATGCTAAGTTTTATTCTTGTCACTGTCGTGTATTCTATTTTTTTTTCCACTGTCAAGATGCGGCTTGCAGAAGTATTCTTTAGTTTAATCAAATCTATCTATGCTGCTGTATGGTTTGCTGTACAGTCTCATGATACTGAAGTATATGTCTACTTGTGTTACTGTTGGTGATTACCTCTTCATCTGTTAATTTATCCAGGTTTTGAGAGCAGATATTCAGCTTCTGGATTTGACCTCAAGTCTATTGCAGTCTATCCAATAAAATCGTGTGCAGGATTCAGCATAGATAGATGGCCGTTAAGCAGTCGAGGTATCCATTTACTCATGCATATATTGTTGGTCATTTTGATGAAAGTTGTTAACCGTTAACACCAAGAATTTCCTCACAGGACCCTTAATCATGGCTTGATACGTCTCTTGGAGAACTTGAGACTTCTTAGGGACTAAGAGCAATAAATTTACTCAATTTATCTGATTGAAAATTTTCAAGGAAAGCCATTGACCCGTTTGATAAACATTTGGTTTTGGGTTTTTGAAAATTAAGCCTATAAACACTCCTTGCACCTATGTGTTTCTTTGTTTTGTTATCTACAAATGTTTTCAAAATCCATGTTAAGTTTTGAAAACTAAAAAATGTAGTTTTTAAAAACGTGTTTTTTGTTTTTGGAATTTGGCTAAGAAATCAAATGTCTACTTAGGAAATATGAAGACCATTGTAAAGAAATTGTGAGAAAACAAGCACAATTTTAAAACAATCAAAAACCAACAATCAAATGGTTATCAAACGGGCCTAAATAACTTGTTGGATGTTTGAAATAATATTTTGTTTATTATCCACAGAGGGAGTAATAGAGCAAGACAAGAAACTAAATTAATGCTGACAATTTTTTTCTTAATGATACTGGTTTCTTAAAATAGTAGAACATAAGTTTGTGTTAAGGGATCTGTGAATTTAACACATCTGGTTCCAAAGTTAGGTATACAACCAATGAACCTGCCCGGTGGGGGGGTTTCTTATTCAATGATCATAATTTTCCTATTTTAGCATTTTTTTTTAATAATTCTTTCTTCGATTTGAGCAGGGCTTCTTCATGATCGGGAGTGGCTACTTCAAAGCCTGACTGGTGAAACTCTTACACAGAAGAAGGTAAACACTTCTTCAATATCTTCCTTCTTTACTTGTTTTTCTTTAACACCTACCACCATCACAAGAAAGTTGATAGCTGAAAGAGCAAAAACAGCAGTTGTTTGTTCAAATCTTTGTATATCTCAGTCAAACCTCAACTCCATAGGTCTTATGTGTATTTCTGCTTAAATTTTATTGTTCCAAAGCTATTGGATGGTTCTTCATTAAACTGTTCTCCAAGGTCAATGATTTCTCTTTTTATATTTTTTTTTTTGATATCCGTGAGTGTCCGGTCCAGCTTACGCGCACCACGACTAATCTCATCTCACGGGAGAGACCGTCTGACCCTACAACATTTGGCTGCCAAGGAAATCCGTAGGAAATTAATTCCTAGGTAGGTGGCCACCAAGAATTGAACCCATTCCCTCTAGGAGGGCATTGAAGTCCCAAAGCCCTTTATGTCTACTAGGCCAACCCTTGATGGTTAATGACTTCTCTTTTTATAGTGCTATCTTCTTACTATTTATACTAATTTCTAAATATAACTTCACTGCATCATCCCACTGGATTTGTTCTTTAATTTCCACGCTCATCCTTGGATGAAACGCAAGGAATAGATTACCCATAATTTATTCCTCGGGCATTTAGAATATGTCATAATAGTTATAGTCAAGTTCTACCATTTTTTGAGGTAGTTACCGTTAATATGAAGAGGTGAAATTGTGAATTCAACTCCAAACACTTTCGGCTCCTTCCAAATTGCCAAAAAGAGTTGAGGGCACTTTTTAACTTATCCAAATAGGCGCTGCTTTACCCTTGAACATGGGGATTTGCATAATTTCAATTAATTAGTAGTAGCACCTCCCGGAATGATCCCAAGTAAAATGAAAAAAATTAACCAGTTTCTTACCAATGGCATAGAAAAATATACCATAGATCTGAACTTCCTACATGACATACATTTTGAGGCTACAAGTGCTTGAAGTGTAATTGAGGATGTCTCTTTTGGAGTTGGCCCTGAGTATTAAATTGATCTTTCAATGGTCACTAAGTAGCCTGGAACAGACTAAGACATGATATAATGATTTATATCTATAAAAAAAAGCTGTAATTGACCGATAGTCCAAATTCTAGAATTTAAACAATTTAGGGGATGTTTGGGGGTGCTGAGTGAGTTAAAATTATATGTCATAAGACACTGGAAATGATTTTATTGGACATGCTAGATCTAGAGAACCTGTGTCCTTGTTACTTTTACTCGAGTCATGAAACTTCGTTTTGAGAAATTCTGATACTGCTTAGATGATAGACCTTCATTCTCGTTCAAATATTATAATTGAGTTTTAATTTATCTGAAATTGATTTTTTAGGTTCCTGAAATGTGTCTTGTACGTACTTATATCGACCTGAGTCAGGGAATATTGTTTATTGACTCCCCACGTTGCAAAGAGAGACTGCAGATCACCCTGATTTCAAATCCTTGCAATGGCAAGAGAGAGGAAATAAGTTTGCATGGTCAGATGTGAGTAATACTATGTTGTAGAATTTTTGGCATGGCATAACATGTTTGCTGTTTTTCTTTGTGATTTTAAGAATTTTGAAGTTTTTGCATATTTAAGTCCATGTTTATGTTTTTGAACTTTCAAGGTTGAAATTAATTGTCATTCTAATGTTTAGATATCAAGTCCAGGGTTATGACAAGGAAGTTGATAGTTGGTTTAGTGCTGCTATTGGTCGACCATGTACTTTGTTGCGCCATTTAAGTTCCAGTCATTATGTCAGCTTGGATGAGAGAAATGGTGTCGGTACCTGTAGAGAATCTCGAATCCGCTTGAATTTTTCCAATGAAGCACAGTTCTTGCTGATATCCGAGGAGAGTGTATCAGACCTCAATAACAGATTAAATTCAAGTAGGTTATTAATAATTTTATCAAGAAACTTTTTTAGTGGCATGTCGGTTTAATAATGTTGAAGATTTTTAATCATTCACTGTGATTTAGATATGGACCTAGATTCATTGAATTCCAAATTAGGTGATCTTAAGTTGCATTGTTTTTAGCAAATGTAGGAAAGGACGTTCGTAGAACATCGGTTCAAGTTAATCGTATGCGGTTCCGGCCAAATCTTGTCATATCTGGAGGCAGGCCTTATGCTGAAGATGAGTGGGCAAATATTAAAATTGGCAACAAGTACTTCAGAGTAAGTTCTTTTTACAATCGATGGCAATGACAGTGATATTCTGCTAAATGTTTGTACTGAAACTAGCAGATTACCATTGACGTTAATAGTGAACCTTCCTTATTGGCTTCTTGCAAATCTTTCTATAAGTTCTTGGTTTTCTTTTCAATATTAGATTCAAAACAAACCATTTTATTGGTCAGGACCTTCAAAAGTACTCTAATACTATTAATTCAAAACTTCAAACTTCAAAAGTTTAAGTGAAGTTGATGGATTACACAATCAATTTAATCTTTGTAACACTCTCCTAACTTGTGGGCTCGAAAATTTGAATGTCCAACAAGTGGTTATCATCAATATTAATTGGGGACAAAAGTTTAAGTTGATGGATTACACAATCAATTTAATCTTTGTAACACTCCTAACTTGTGGGCTCGAAAATTTGAATGTCCAACAAGTGGTTATCAATATTAATTGGGGAGGAAATGACTTTATAGTTGTTCGAAAACATAAAACTCCTATTTTGATACCATGTCAAAACTCCATTGATAATCCAAAGGGCCAAAAGCTATTTCATGAACGATCATATGTACTTTAATAGATACATACTTTAATAGATACATATGATCGTTCATGAAATAGGAAATAGGAACGTGCATGTTATATCTATATCACTATCACTCTGTTTATAACGCGTCTGTTGTTTACATTTCCAGTCTTTAGGTGGATGCAACCGCTGCCAGATGGTCAATTTTGCTACTGACGCTGATCAAGTCCTGAAGACAAACGAACCTTTAGCTACTCTAGCATCATACCGGAGGGTGAAGGTTATGAATCAAAATTTATTATTATTACTTTGAACCTATTTTTTTTGGATCATTGTAAAATCTGAAATCCTAATATCAAGTTAACTACTTATTTCATTGAAGCAGGGGAAAATTTTGTTTGGGATATTGCTGAGATATGAATGCGAGGCCGAGGAAGGAAAGACGGACACCGACGACTTATGGCTTCAAGTGGGAGAAAGCATAATTCCAGATTCCGAATAGCTTCGAGGCATACTGCGTATACATACACCGACTCTGTAAAATGTTTAAGTTAAGGGGAGACACATCCCTTCCCCTCTCCCCTCCAGATAAAGTTTTTAAGATTTTCATTTGAACGTAGCTCAAGTATTCTTCTTTTTTTTTTTTTTTTTTGAACGTAGCTCCAAGTACTCTGGTGTAAAGAAATGCTGATAGACTAAAAAATAAAATGCATTTATTTTAACCAGGGAACTGACTGGTTTAGTATTATAAAAAATGACCAAATTTTTTACAAACATTAGTATTCAACAAGGTGGAGATCTGTTGATTGTAGTCAATGGAAAAGGGAATCAGAGAGAGAGCTCCTCTTTAATTTCTTTTGGAGGAAGATGAAATTCTGAGTATCAAGTTCAATAATAAGGATGACGATGGAAACCTTTTTTATTCTATGTATTGATTGATTACTATTTTATATTTGAAGTCACAAAAGCATACAAAAATGTTATCAATCTTGACTATGTATTTTCTGATCTCATCAAATATATTGTCTATAAAATACTGTGGTAATTTAGGTCTTGTGAAGATTTTATTTCCAGAATTTGTCCTCAATAGTCAATAGCATAAAAGTTGTCCTAACAAATAGATTAAAATTTTATATTCTTACAAGTACTTCTGTTCATGTTATATATATCTTTGATAAGCCGACATGGGCATATATACTAGAACCGACATGACATAAAATATGTAACTTCGACCAAGCGCGAAGTGATCTGAAGTTTGAAGTTCGAATCTAACTTCGACTAAGTTCGAATCTTACCTTCCACATATGTTATCAGGTTCGAATCTTAGGGCAGCTTTTTCGAGACCAAAACCAAATGGGTTGCTATCAAAATATCTCCAAAGATAACATTGATGTGATTCTCGGATGGTCCAATTTTATTTTTCTAATCTTAAAACTAATTGATTTGAAAATTCTAGAATCTAAGCCACAGTTCATAATTCAACTCTTTCTCTCTCTTTCAAAAAAATAATGCAAAAATTTAGATTCATTGAATGGTAAGGGGCTGCTGGATCATCACCCTCACATGGAGGAGTTGAAATCTGGATTAGTTAGCCGCCATTGTCATTCTCCAAAAATAATTGCAACAAAATGAGTACTTAAATCTTAAAATAGTGTGTGTAAATGTTTAAAAAATGTCATCTTTACACAGAACGATTAAAGAAATTAAAAGGAATAAAGACAAACAACAAGTGGGAATCATAATGTGGGTCTCAAATTACACGTACGCCAACAAGAGATTGTTTATGTTTCAATGAGGGCAAGTTTGGTTGGTAATTTGATAAAAAAAAATTGAAAATAAAAATAAAACTAGTTGCAAATACCAACTAAAAATTAGGTTTAATATAAATTATTATCATTAATTAATTTATAAATATATTTTATGTAATAATTTTTATATAATTATATTATTTTACATTCATAATAAATTATATTATACATATTAAAATGGGTTGGTTGCATAAACAACAATCATACCCAAAATAATAACAAATATATAACAAAATTTAAAATATTTTGCAAATATGACAAAAAAAAATAAAAAAAATTAGTGACTATCATAGACTGTTACCGCTGATATATGACTATCACTGATAGATTACTATCAATTTTGCAATTTTTTTTTTTTATAAAAATGCTATATTTTTAATTATTTCACTCTAAATTGACATCAGTTACAAGTTTCTTATTTAAATTTAACAAAAATGAATTGAGTTTGTAACATGAAACACTCTATTTATTTAAGTTTTTATCATTTTAAACATAATTATGCATTTTAAAATTTTAAATTCAAAATCTCGATATAAAAACATTTTTTTCTTCAAAATTATCACTATTTGAATCACAGTATTCGAAAATCGTTTTAAAAAACGTAATCTAAATTGCATACCAAACGCAGGTCCCACTAGACTCATGAATCTCGAAACATAGATTGAAATTTGTTTGCCAACCAAACAAACATATATATTTATATATAGACAACATATAGAGTAGAAAACTTAGGACTTCTTGTTGGCAAAAGAGACTTAAGTATTAAAAATAAATAAATAAATAATAATAATAATAATAAAAAAGAAAAGGTTTGTAATTTAAATTATGGATTTTGGCAGTCGAATCCTAGGAAGTTTCAGTGCTGTTTCTTGTTTCTAGAAGAAATATGGATCAAACTTAATTAATTAGCCGCCCCTATAAGAAAAGAACAACTAAATCAGGGTGTAGGAAAGAGGTTACCATATGTAAGATATTTTTTTTTTTTTTAACAAATATATTTTAATGAATGTTATGCGAATTGAATTAGGTTAATTTGGTATGTCAATTGAATTAGGCTCAGTTTGACAAATTTAATAAATAGAACCACAGACCTCTTGATCGTCAACAGATACATATGTCAGCTGAGTCATGCTCGTTTTGATTGAAAAATAATATTGTTTTGATGTTGAAGAAGAGAGAGTAAAATCGACAACATAAATGATTTTCACTCTAATCTATACATCAATTAAATTACCATTTTTTTTTCTAATTTTGAACTTTACATTTTTTTAGTTTTATATATATATATATATATATATATATATTTCCCTGATTTTTTAGTAATAAGTGCATTTGAGCCTATTAAAGAATTATCTATATTAAAAAACTAGCATAGCCTAAAGTTTTAAAATGAATCAACAATGAAAGCATGACTCAACTGACATATGTATGTGTTGATGATTAAGAGGTCTGTGGTTCGAATCTCCCACCATCAATGTACTCATAAAAAAAAATTATTTTTCAAAATTCAAGAACTAAAAATGTTGGTGTTGAAAAACTAATTAAATAGCGAGAAAGAATAGGTTTTTTTTTTAAATAATAGATCGCAACAAAATCACATGTATACATTTTGTTGTCTGCTTTTTTTATATTAAAAACTACAAGGCACTAAATTTCCTCATCTTGTCTTTTAATTTAAAAATAATCATTTTGACTTTAATCAAAAACTAATTTTGTTCAAAAAACAAGAGAATTCCTTAAACAGATGTATTATTATCAAACATTGCTTAGCTAGAGAGCATTGTCTGTTCCCTTTTTATGCTTTCTTAACATGTGAATATTAAGTTAATGACAGCGGTATTATGGCTTCATATGATCAATTAATCTTTAATTAATTTTTTTTATTTGTTAATAATTGGCAACTAATCTTTATCTGAAACAAGTGGAGAAAAAATAAAATATTATTAAGAATCTAATGATACAATTTAATTATACAATTGATGCTACTTCCCAACCATTTTTTGTTCCATCTTTTAGTTTCAATCGTGTCGTTCTACTTCAAAAAGTGTTATTAAAATCTCTAAAGTAATCTTTTTTTTTTCTTTTTTCTGAAAAATAAAGTGATTATTTTCTTACTTCTACTGAAGGAATATAGTATATAAAAACCAAATTAGTATCACAAGTTTTTGGGTATCCTCAAAAGTTTATATTATTGAGAATTGAGATCTTCAAAATAAACTTCCTTTAATTAAGTCGATTTTTGTTGAAAGGGTGCGAGATTTCTCGAGTGGTCACCCAATCTAGTACTACATACTCTCGCACATGAATGTAAATTAATTTTTTTTACTGCATGTTCATTTCGTTTTTAATTGATATAAAAACAAATATGACAAAGATTATAACCTTAAGCTGAGAGCCAATTATATATTCGAGCATAGCTCAGTGATAAAACATCTAATTACCATCTCAAAAGTTGATGTTTCGATTCTCACGCCCCCACATTTGTTTTTTTTTTTTTAAAAGATATACTTCATTTATGATCAAGAGAAAAATAGAAAGAGAGGTTAGAGAAAAGTCTTCCAATTGAGTACAATGACATACATAGTTATAAAATAATTTAGATTTCGAGCACCACCAACGTTGAGAATGATATCGTCCCAAAGCTGAGAAAAATCTTCGAACTATCATTGAAAATTCAGTTGTTACGTTTCAACTATAAGTTCCATAAAATGTTGCTCCAAAGGATGTTTTGTTGCATATGTATGAGATATGTCAAGACCTTGAGATAAGAAAGTATCCAAATTATTACTTGGTTTAAAGGCGAACAATCGTGATTCATTAGATAAGATGGACCAAAGGTTATTGACATAAGAGTAATGATAGAAGATATGATCCAAAGATTAAGAATTCCTCTTACAAAGAACACACAACTTGAATTCAAATTCAACTTGAAGAAACAGACTTTTTTTTTTTACCAAAAAAAATAAAAAAAAAATTAGAGAATCAATTAAGGGTTTGTGGTATGGAGGATTATGTATTTATGTTTTCAGATTCAGTGAATTCACCTAATATAAGTTTGACAAATGTATATTTTAAAGAGAAATTGTAACAGATGTCAATTTAGAATAAGATAATTAAAAATATAGCATATTTTTAAAAATTTTGCGGATATGGCAATTTCTATCGCTGATATCTTATGGCTGATAGAAGTCTATCGCTGATCACCTCAATTTTTTATAGAATTTTGTCAGTGATAATAGTTATTGTCTATCAGTAATAATAGTCTATCACTGATAGAAGTCTATCAGTGATATGATAAAGTCTATCAGTGATAGAAACGAAGTTTTTTGCCATATTTGCAAAACATTTTAAAGTTTACTAATTTTGCAATTAGTTTGGGCGTGATTGCTATTTGTGCAACCAACCATATTTTAAAATTGTTTTTGAAGTTTGGCAAATGTATATTTAGATTCTTTTTATGAATTATGTGATTCTTTTTATGAATTATGTGATTCAAAAGAGTGAAATTCTGAAAAAATATTTTTATTTTTGCAGTAACAAAACTTTGAATTTAAAATTTAAAATACATAATTATATTAATTTTTTTTTTAAATAAATATAGTATTTCATGTTATACTCAATTTTTTTTTTTTTTTTTTGTTATTTAACATGTATATAGTATAATATATTGTAAATTATATGATGTTTTAAAATAATAATTATAAAATTTATAACATATATAAAACATAATAAATTAATTAATAATAGTTTATATGCAACCTAAATTCTAATTTTTTTTTTATTATCAAAGTTCTCGGTTTTAATTATTATTTTTCTTTAAAAAAGATACTACATTGATGAGAGAGAATAGAGTACAAAGGAGAGGCTAGAGGAAAACCTTCCAATTAAAGCGCTATAGTATAAGTATCATAATTATAAAACAACTCCGATTTTGATAATCTCATCCCATAACTGAAGTAGGGACTTTTATTTATCACTAAAGATTTTCTCATTTCGTTCCAACCAAATATACCATAAAATGGCTCTTAAGATATTGCACCACATAATATGTGTTTGACATTTACCTGGGGCATATCGAGACTTTGAGAAATAAAATCTCTCCAAGTCTGTCCGGCAGAATAGATAACATATTAGAATCATTTAAAATAGTGGACCAAAGATTGTTAGCACGGGAAATGGAGAAAAATTTGATCTATAGTTTCTGCATTCACTTTGCAAAGCATACACCAATTTGAATTTAGACACATGCGGGAAGACGAGCTTGCATTTTTGTTTAAACATTTGTGAATCACTGTCCAAAGGAAGAATTTGCATTTGCATTTTTTGTGTTTAAACCTTTGTGAATCGCTCGAACACAAATTCCAGTTGTTTTTAAACAATAAAACAACAAACAAAAACTATTGGAAAGTCTGTCATGCATGCTCCTCTCTAAAAAATCTGTCAGATCATGAGCTGCTCGATTTTGACATCTGGGATGTGATGAAAGACTTGGACTTGCAACCTCGACTCTAGACATTGGATCTTTATTATGAACATCTCCACCTCGATAAGGTTTGAATCTTCCCCAATTGATTAGATTAATAATTTGCGCAAGCGATCAGGCTCAACTTGAATGAAATTTTAGCAAGGCGAAATGAAATGTTGTCCAAACCCTCACAAATGACGTGTTTCAAGGAATACAAATTGCCTATTCTTTTTCCAAACGAACGACATATCCAACTTTGATGCAATGCCCATTCGAATCTCTAATAATTCAGGCAAGTGTTTCTCGCTTGTGGATCTCACTCTAGGTTACGACTAGTTTTATGGTTTATAAATATCAAATACATTTTGAACCGTAGTTTAAATTGAAATGTAATTTTTAAATTAACTATTAAACACATCTAAAAATATGAAGTAGAACTCAGAATTCAGTTTTCATTGAATATGACAAAACACATTGTATTTCTTAGATTTTCCTCTTCATTTTTCATTAGAATAGGATGTATTTATACAAAAACAAATACTAAACTTAATTTCTAAAACATATATGAAAACTAACTAAATACTAACTAAACCCTAACTAGTTTTCTAATAAGGTAATTCCCTAATAGAATCCCTTGTTTTTAAATTTTTTTTTTTTTTTTTTTTAATCACCAACCAAATAAATCCTTAAATAAGATCCTTAAAGATACATTATGGGTTATTAAACTAAAAAGGAGAAACATCTTACCACTTTCTCCAAAGATCAAACAAAATCTAAAATGGAAACAAAGCGCCAAATCAGCACACTAATTATAAAAAAATTCACTTCTAAACTCCAAAACAATTAAACAATTTGTGTAAAGAATTGAGTCTTTCAAGAACATGGTGGGGAGGTAGAGGCTTGTGTTATTAATTTATAATTTTTGCAGTCAAATAAAAAAGACCTCAACTTTTTAATTTAAACCCCACCTGAGAGCTTCCATCATCATAACCCTATAAATTTGAAGCTCTTCTAATTCCAACTAATTCCCAATTACTCTCACCCCCCCTACTTTACTTTAATTTCTCTCAGCTCCTTCCATTTTGTGTCTTTCTTTTCTCCCCTCTTTGCCATTGTTGAAAATATGTTTACAGAGCCTGAGATTGATGATTATCAGTTCCCACTTCCAGGGTTCCGATTCCACCCTACTGATGACGAACTCGTCGGATTCTATCTCCGACGAAAGGTCGATAAGAAGGCGATCGGCACCGAGCTCATCAAGTCCATTGATATCTATAAGCATAACCCTTGGGATCTTCCTAGTATGTTTCACTTCCATATTCATTTCTTTGATTCCTTTTCTCAAAATTAAAGATGTAATTTTGTATTCATTTCATTCACAATGGTATGATATAATTGATTTTGAATTTAATCTGCACATATAAATGCCTAATTCTTTCATTAAGGGATAACTTGGCAATTAGTCAAGATTATAAGATCTGTTTCATGGTTTCATAGATTGCTTACGTTTTCCCTTATTTTTATTTTTTATGTTTTCGGAGACATTAAGAAACATGGGAGTTGTCTTAACTTTTTTTTTTTTTTTAATAAAAAACTCCTAATTAAATATGGCTCTCTCTCCTTTTGTCATCTTCTCTAGATTATTCAATAATAACATAATTATTATACATGGGTTTCATCCTAAAACCATAAAAGAAGTAGTCAATGTATGTTATATTGTGAGTGAGGTCTCTTCATCTTTTCGATGTGGGATCCTCAACATGCCCTTAAGATGGTGCCTCTTTGAGTTCACCATCATGGGTCGGATTCCATTTTTTGACCGAATACTTGTTTGGGCTTCATGGGCTCTGATACCATATTCGACAATAATTAAGTGAAAATACATATTGTGCAGATGGTGGTAATAATTTGGGAGAGAAAGAGTGGTATTTCTTCTGCAAAAGGGCAAGAAAATACAAGAACAGTGTAAGACCAAATAGGGTTACAGGTTCAGGATTTTGGAAGGCAACTGGAATTGACAAAGCAATTTATAAGTCTGATGGAGGAAATAATAATCCTTGCATTATTGGGCTTAAGAAAACCCTTGTTTATTACAAAGGAAATGCAGGCAGAGGCACTAAAACTGAGTGGATGATGCATGAATTTCGTCTTCCTAATTCTCATACTCATACTTCCTTCTTTGGAAGAATCACCACAAATAATAATAATCTCCAACAACAAGCTGTAAGCAAATCCTTCCTCTTTCTTTCTCTTTTAGTTATCGTTTTCTATTTTTGAAATTTATGTTTGTTCGCTACCATTTCTTTATTTTACTATAGAGTTAAAATCCATTTCATTTTTTAAATTTAGGTTTGTTTTCTCGCAATTGATTTCACCTCTTTTTCCAAGGAAATGTTTGAACTCTTAGTCTTCAAAACCCGATTTTCAAAACCCGGTTTCGAATTTGAAAACATTGTTAGAAAGTAGCAAGACAACAAATCAAAGAATCTCCTAATTGAAAATAGTTGTTGTTATAAGCTTAATTTTAAAAAATCAAATGTTTATCAAATCGGGCCTTATTGTTTAGATTTGTGTTAAGAATACGAACCAAATTTATTAACTTAATCATTTTAAGCTTTTGAATTTAATGATAGTTTAACTTAGTATATCACATAACATATTCAACTTCTATAATATCAATTCCTTTCATGTTTAAGTTTTTGAGTTTACTAGTAGTTTACCGTGGTATATCAGAACATATTAAACTTCTATAATATCAATTCCTTGCCCTATTTAAGTTTTTGAGTTTCGTGGTATTTTAACATGGTATATACCAAAATAGATTAAACAACTTTTGTAATATCAATTTCTCTCAAATTAATATTGATAATCACTCGATAGATTTTACGTTATATATCTCTGAACTCACAAGTGTAATCACTCGATAGATTTTACGTTATATATCTCCGAACTCACAAGTGAGGAGAACGCGTTATCCCTGAATTTAAGATTTTGGGTTATTTAATGTTAGTTTACCAGAGGCTGTCTTTCTTAACTTTTGTATATTAATATTTACCTCTCTATTTGAATACTTAATTTCAGGAAATCTGGACATTGTGTCGAATCTTTAAAAGAAGTGTTTCATGTACAAAATATGCACCAAATTGGAGGGAGATTGAAGCAGCCAATAATGATGGTGGTTTAATATTTGGAGAAATGAAGAACTCAAATAATAATCCATATAGTGATCATACAGAAGACCAATCTAATTATGATAGAGATCAAAGCACTAATTACATTAGTTTCAGCTCTTCCTTCATTAATTTTAATGAAAAGAAGCCTAATTTAGTTAGTAATCAATGGAATCCATTGATGATGAATTTTAGCTCCATTATCTCTGAAGAACAAGCTCCTTCTTCTACAATTGAATCACCACCATCATCATCAAGCCTCTCCAATTTTGATGGGGATGCAACTGATCTGTTTGGATACAAAGACAGGAAGAAGCTTCAATTACTAAACCAATTTTATAATATTATTGATCCTTGATCTCTTATATGTAAATAATTAATCACCCTAAAATTAGATATTATTGTTCTTGGTTTTAGAAGTTAAAATCATGATCATTATCTTGGGTTCAATTTTGGACCCATTTTCTTTTTGTTATTTTGGTAAGAGTTTGTTGACAAAATAATATGTAGCCTTTCTCTCTCGTGATTAAATAAATTAGAATGGTTATTGTAATTAAGTGACAATTGCGTCCACCTCATCATAACTCTCAACTCTCAACTAGTTACTAATAGAGATATTGATTTAATAAATTCTTAAACGAACCTAGAAGGACCTCAATGGTATGATATTGTCTACTTTGGGGCTAAACCCTTATTAAGGACAACATAACTCATCTCCACAATGGAATCATATTGTCCACTTTGAGCCTAAACCCTCATGATTTTGCTTTTGGTTTCATTCAAAAGACATCATACCAGGCCATTGGAGATAATTGTCCTCCCTTATAACCCAAGATCTTTCCCTTATCTAGCCAATGTGAGATATTGTTTGTACTCTTAACAATCCTCCCCTCAAACAAAGTACCACACTTAAGCATACTTTGTTCCCAACAATCTTCTCCTCGAACAAAGTACTACGGCCACGACCTCCCCACATATAGGATCGTATTACATTTGAGCAACCCGAAAAGCTCAACCATGAACCTCAAATAGTCATTCATCTGAATTACACTTGAGCAACCGACAAAGTTCAACTACAGATTCACTATGACTCTAATTATGACAATGTCATTGGAGAGACTCATCAATATCTATGTTCAAGACTCGATTTTACAAACATAGCTAAGTCAGAGACATAACTCTGATACTACTTATTAAGGACAACAAAACCCAAACATCTCCACGATGGTATGATATATATTGTCCACTTTGGGCCTAAATCTTCATGGTTTCTGTTAACGTAAATTAAGGGATTCCAATTCCTTAATTTACAATATCGTTTCCTTATCTGTCGTGCATTTATTCTGTCATTATTTCCGATATTATTTCCATGTTTTGTCATTACAATTTCCATGTTTTGTCATTACAATTTATGTATAAATCCTATGTAATTCCCTTATGAGATACACTGAATAATATATTCCCCTATTATTCTTCACATGGTATCAGAGCCCCGTCGTAAACCTTAGAAAAACAAATTGTCTTAAACCTAGGGCGGCGGCGCTCTGCCGCCGCCCAATCTCGTGCATCCCCAATTTTGTTCCTTTGACTGATTTCGTTAAGCTCCAAGAATCTCTCTGCCATCGTTCATCATTCCTCTCTCCCTGCCGCCACTCCGATTCAACTACCTTTCGCCGTCCTGTTCAGCTGCCTTCCGCCGCCCTAACTCCACCTCCGTCTGTCGCCCCTCCTTTCAGTCCCCTTCCGCCCCCATCGTAGCCCACAGTTCATCTTCTCCGATCAGCCACCACCACCTGCCACCACTGCACTCTCGCCGCCGTTAAGATCTGCCACTTGACTCCACCAACGCCTGCCGCCATCAGCTGCTCCGGTCAGCTACCTTCGCCCGCCGCCATCAGCTGCTCCGGTCAGCCACCTCCGCCGCTGCATTTCCCTCGCTCCAGATATGCCGCCGTCGCGAAGGACCTCCTTGCCCAGTCGTGACTCACGCGCCCCACCGCCGCCGCACTCACCTCCAGATCCGTTCTACCAAGACCCGATCTCCCCACCGCCGCCGATCTGCCCAGATCTGCCTCTGCACCGCGCCGCTCGCTCATATCCACCACCATCCGCCGCTCCGTCTTCCACCTCCGTCTGTCGCTGCAACTCCTTCCGCCGCCCCGTCGTCTGTCGTCGTTTCAACGTCGTTCAAATCTGCCCGAACCCACCGTTGTCACTCTCTCCGCTTGTCGTCGTTCTCGCCAGCCCCCAGATCTGCACGACTCGCCAATTGCATGCTTAGGCCGTTCAGATCTGCCCGAAACATCTCCCTCTGCACTCAGATCTGCTCGGCCAACTCCGCCGCAGATCTCCCTCCGCAAGCCTAAAATTCCAGACCTAAAATTCCGGTCTGGTTTGGTTCGTTCTGGTTCAGTTCACTCTGGTTCAGTTCATTTTGGTTTATTTCGGTTCATTTCGGTTTATTTTCAGTTGATTTTGATTCAGTTTTGGTTCAATTAGGTTTAGTTTGGTTCGGTTCATCTCTTGTTCTGATTGGTTCATTTTGGTTCGGTTTATGTTGGTTTGAATGTGTTCAAGCAAATCATCTGTTCGCGCAAGCTCGTTCGTGCACATCTGTTCGCGCGCCTCTGTCCGCGCATCCTCCCGTGCACCTATGTCCGTCGCGCAATCTCCCCTCGATTTGTTGGCCAGATATAATGCAGCGTAAACCTCCGCATGTTCCAATCAATACTTAACAAACTCAAGTTGGTTTCTCCAATACCACCTTGAGTTTGAGGGAGGGTGTTAACGTAAATTAAGGGATTCCAATTCCTTAATTTACAATATCGTTTCCTTATCTGTCGTGCATTTATTCTGTCATTATTTCCGATATTATTTCCATGTTTTGTCATTACAATTTATGTATAAATCCTATGTAATTCCCTTATGAGATACACTGAATAATATATTCCCCTATTATTCTTCACAGTTTCACCTAAAAGGTTTTATACCATTGGAGATAATTATCTCTCTTATATATCCAAAAAAATTTCCTAATCTAGTTAATGTGAGATGTTGTTTGTATATGTATTGAAAGGAAAGAAATGTGGAATTGCAAAGGAAATTAGAGGTCTCTAATGAAGAATTCATCTCACCAATGTGATTTTTCTTCAAACTTACTTTTAGTTAGAAAATATTCATATAAAGAAAAAGTTGGGAGAGAGATTTTGACATATATATATATCATGTGAAGTCAACATTTTAGACCCACAAAAGGTGGAGCAAACAAGACAATAGCAAATTAAACCGACTTCTCTTGCGTATAGGTTGATATTGTTGTATTCTATTATGTATTTTTGTATATACATCTAACTTAATTTTATAAAAGAAGAAAGAAAAAAAAACGAGTCAACATTATTGTATTGGTCCATTCTCAATAATTCCTCCTAAAACTTATAACACTTGAACATAGTGGCCACGAACTAAGAATATCTAGGCGTTTAATTGAACAAAGATCACCTTAGAAAATCTAAATTTTGAAATGACAGTCATAATTAGAATATTCAAATTAAAACATATAATTGACATTTCTTATTAGGGTTTGAACCAAATTTCAAAACTTTTCCCATTTCTAGACCTACGAACTTTCATTTGAAAAAACCCCAAAACTAAAGACTGTGCCTAGTGATGGTTTAATTAATTAATATCTTGGATTAGGATGATTAATAATATAATTGTAGTAGAATATCTCTCAAACATGTTCCACAACACATAGAGCCTGTTTTTATATGTTTGGTTGTCAATAAAAATATTAAAAATAAATAATTAAAACTATAATGAAAAATGATGGATGTAGTGTGTTGAAATGTTTTGAATCTGTTATGACCGTCTACGACTGGATCGGTACGGTGAGGGAATGGGAGGCCGGTCAGCGAGTCTGGGTCCAAGGGCGAAGCGCCCCGATGGAGATATGGGGGCAACGCCCCTAAAGTAAAAATATGATTTGAGTTTTACCTATGCATTTTGGACTTTTGCCCAATTTGTATTAGGTTATTAGAAGAATGTTATATATAAACTTTCTAATGACTTCAGCCGCCCCCAATTTGTCATTTTCATTTTGTAAGTCTCTCCTATTTTGTAATAATATTGCTCTTTTTTCTTTCTGTGGACGTAGCTAACACGACGATAGTGAACCACGTAAATCTGTGTCGATTTTTTTTTTTTTTTTTTGGTTATTCCATTCATCATAACATAAAGACTTCGTAT
The DNA here is from genome assembly GCA_028017165.1 of Herpetospermum pedunculosum. NCBI lineage: Eukaryota > Viridiplantae > Streptophyta > Magnoliopsida > Cucurbitales > Cucurbitaceae > Herpetospermum > Herpetospermum pedunculosum. Next base: position 5,563,713 of record CM051529.1, on the reverse strand, counting down.
TCTGTTATAATTTTGTTGAATTAAGCCGGCGAAGAATTTTAGAAAGTTTCATAATGGAGGAAAAGAAGAGGCTAAAAGAAGCCGGCCTGCGTGTTTATTTAAATTTGAAATATTACTTTCTTTTTCTAAAATTAAATATTACTTCTTCTTTTGCTTCTTTTTTTTGGGTTTTTAATTATTTTTACTTACTCCCTCTAAATACAATCCGTTTGTTGTTCTTCCTGAAATTGATGGTCTGAAATAAGACATAATCTCACGACTTTTTGACCAAATGACTTTGACTTTCTTTTCATGTTTTTTGTCCACAGGTGATTGGATTGTATCGGTTTCTTTCCTTCAAGTATTTTTGACCACGAAGGAATCAACTTTAATTATTTCATTATTCCTTCGCTTGCTAAAATTAATGGTTAGAAAAAAAGAGAGATTTTCTTGACAACATTACTTAACCAACCCTCACATTTCTAAAAATATTTTTCTATTTTAGACATGAATTTTCATAATTTTACTTCTAATTTCACTCAAAATGTTTGCATAGAGATCATTATGTTGTTGGTTACTTAGATACTCGTCTTGGAGTTTGGTTGCAATCCAACAACGAACAATCACAAATAGATTATATATGTATCAATTACAAAGACAAATTAAAAAAATTGCTAACACATTTTAACCGTTGAATTATATATGCTCAAGTCGGCAAAATAGAGTACTAAAAAAAAAAGTAGGCAAAATAGAGAAAGTTATGTAATCTAAAAAGATAGTTTATAACTTTATACTATGATACAACCTCATTCTTTAAACAAAAAAGCAAATTGATCAATAATAGACTTCTCAATTAGTTTTTCAGAAACCATAAACCTATTGTAAGGATGCAATCAAAATCTCACATCGGTTAGAAGAGGTAAAGATCATGAGTATATAAAGAGCGACAACATTTTTCATTGGTATGAATTTTTTTGGGTGGAACCAAAAGTAAAAACTATGAGAATTATGTCCAAAATGGACAATATCATACTAATGTAGAGATGTTTTTCCTTTCGAAAGTAGTTTAATATATATATAAAAAGTAACTTTTAAAGATGAAAAGTATTTATTTACACTCATTTAGAATAGTAATTTTTTTATAAAAAAAATACATAAAATGGAAAAAACTCAACAAATTATGAATTTGACAAAAAAAAATAAAAAATAAATACCCAAACAGTCAATATTCAAAACACAATTTTAACTTAAAATATAAAATAATCTTTTATTTTATTTAGATGGTAACAAATTAAACTACTAAAAATTGACAATATATAAGAAGAAAGAGACACATGGATTAGGTTTGTAGGATTATAGTAATCTTTTCTTTATTAATTTTTTAAAAATTGGAGCCCGAAGAATAGTCATCGGTCTTTTTACACTATTTTATCTTGTAATTAGTTTTATGAATTAGGTTAAATGTCTGTTTTAGAAGTCTTGTTGAAGAAAAATATAATGTTTTTGGCTTATCCACTTCGCTAGATTCTTCGATGAAGTGGTCTAATAAAAGCTCAAATTATATTAATTTCAAGTTAATTTCCCCTTCTTATCTATACACATTTAATTCCTCTCATTCCTATTAAGATAGAGTTCGACAAGTAAAGAAAATAGCAATAATCAACATAGAGTTTTATGTGATTAACTAAAGTTGTGTTAGCTACGTCCACAGAAAAAAAGGAGGCACAATTATATATTACGAATTTAGGATAAATTATTGATTACTGATTAGAGGGTACATAAGTCGTTAGAATGTTTATATATGACACCCTCATAATAATCTAATATATAATTGACTAAAGCCTAATATACAGAAGAGTAAAATCCAAAACAACGAGACCCTCGTACCGAATCATTCGTAGCAGGTCAAACAAATTCAAGACATATGATATTATATTTTTCTCTCAATTATAAATAGAGACTTAATAAGTAAAGTTTAGTGAGTTTATATGGTACAACAACTCATGTTGTTCTCAACTATCAATTAAAAAAATCAACAATATCCTTCTCAATTGTTGAATTGATTTTTAGGATTTTCTTAGCAGCCAAATGTTGTAGGGTCAGATTGTACATAAAATTAGTCGAGGTGTGCATAAACTAACCTAAACACTCACAAATGTTAAAAAAAAAAAAAAAAAAGATTTTTAGGAGAAATTTCTTTTTAATTCATATATTAATTTTAACAAATTAATTTAAGAGGTTGGAAATTTGAATCTCTCAAAACGATAAGTTTGAAATATTAAATGGAAAGTTTAAGATTATGATGATTTTTTTTTTATCTCTTATGGTGTTATAAATTATATATAAAATATTCATGATTAATTAGAGAGTTAATATTAAATTAAATGCCTATCATACTTGTGACTTGGTGAATAATGTGATGGAATCCTTATCTAAGCTTCTAGAGCACTATAATAATGTCTTTAAATTATTAATTTTGTTATAACTGAAACTAAATATAATTAAGCATGTGTGTCAAAATTCTCTGCTATAATTTAAGTGCAAATATTACCAGAAAAGCAACTCTCTGAACAATCTAGAAATTAAGAATCAAAATTCTCTAAATTTTTCAAAGTCAAAATTATCTGCTTTTGGCTGACAATTAATATTTAATAAGAAGGATCAAAATCTTCAAAGGGTTATTGTCAATTGATAGAGATTATTGCATTTCAACCCCACAAAAATAAATTAAGAAAAAAGCCAAATCAACGGACAACAAAAACCCTCAAGTCTTATTTTTTTTTTATTTTTTTTTTATATTTTAATTTTGGGAAAGTTAACGATATCGCATAAAAACAAGTGGCACTAAGAGACTGACAAAGCTCTGGTTTACAAAGTCAGGATGTTTGAAATTTCGAACCATTTTTTTTTTTTTAAAATGTTTAATTTGATTTTTGCTAACATGCCTCACTATATCCATCACAATGATATTATTATTGACACTCTTCAAATCCTATTTGGGTTATTTTTATTTTTTTTAAAAATATACTTAATTAAAGTTAGAAAAACTTTCCAATTAAAGACAATATAAGAAATGTCGTAGTTTGAAAAAAAAAAATGATTTTGAAGACCATAAGGCGGTGTAAACAAAAATATTTTTGTCTCAAGTTTGTTTGATTATGGTCCTCCAACTTTAAAAATATTTATAATCAAAGATGAAAATATCCGTCGATATATCCGTAAATCGAAGAGTTCGATATAGATATTAACGATAAATGAATATCTCCAATATCTTTTATAAATATCCGTAAAACTTAAAAAATATCATCTATTAATCTCAATATGGATATGGATACTAATAACAGATCTATAACTTAGTTTAAAAGTAAAATGAACTTAATTATTAATTTAATTTTTTTTTTTTAAAAAAATGATTTACAGAATTATCCGTCGATATCGATATTTCACCGATATATCCATGGATATATCCGTAAAATTGAACTCCCGATATGGATATCGATATCGATATCGATATTTTCGTTATTAATTTAAATTCATGAACTTTTTTAAAAATAACGTAACTATTGTACGTAGGCCTTGTTAAATTATTTTTCCATCTAATATCAATTTATTTGTCCCAAAGTTAGTTTCTAACCTATATGGCTTGAAATTATGTTGATATTAAACTCTTAGGACACATACTTGAAGTTAGCTATCTGGTTAAAATCAAAATAAAGGTTAAAATGGTTAATTTTTTTAGGGTTGGTTGCACAAATAGCAATCAGGCCCAAACTAATTGCAAATTTAACAAACTTTAAAATGTTTTGCAAATATGGCAAAAAATTTCGTTTCTATCACTCATAGACTTTATCATATCACTGATAGACTTCTATCAATGATAGACTGTTATCACTGATAGACTATTATCACTGACAAAAATCTATAAAAAGTTGAGGTGATCAGCGATAGACTTCTATCAGCCATAAGATATCCGCAATAGAAATTGTCATATCCGCAAAAATTTTAAAAACATGCTATATTTTTAATTATGTTATTCTAAATTGACATCTATTACAATTTCCCATTTTTTTAATTCAATGATTAAAATAGACATTTTTAGAGTTCATAGACCAAAATATAGCAAATTTTAAAATTAAAGAACCAAAATCAGATTTAAACTTCTTTTTTTTTTAGGTCTACTTAAAAGGCTTGAGAGAATGTTGCATTCTTATTTATATATACTCTAAACCCTTATCTAACTTCTAATTAATGTGTAGGATTACATATATTCATATATACTTAATACCTGCTATGCCAATCATTAATCATTAAGGCAATCACCAGTTAACTTATTTTTTTTAAGAAAAATACAATATTTGTAAATTTTTATATAGGAAGAGAGGTTAAATAATTAGTCAGTTTAGTTTTTTAAAAAAATAAAAATTAATATTTAATTAGTATTTTAGATTTTTAGATTTTTTTTTTTTTTTTTTATAAAAAAAATACGAGAAAAAGAGGAGAAGAGACTAGAGAAAAATCTTCTTATTGAGTACAAAAATAGATAACTCATAATTACAAAATGATTTAAATTTGGAACACGAGGTTGAGAATGATATCATCCCAAAACTAAGAAAAAATCTTCGAACTATTATTTTAGATTTAATTAGTTATTTGCTTATTTGATTGTAAGTCAACTCAATTACAATTCTAAAAGTTACTATTTATAGTCTTTCAATAAAATAAGAAAATAATTAATTAAATTATTTTTATATAAAAAATACATGATTTATTCAATAAAACCTACTTTTGAATTTATGCAAGGAAGAATGACAACAAAATTTGGTGTGTGGTCTGTGAGAACTTTCTACAGAGAATCATTGTATACTTGCCAAGTTTCACATTATGTGTGATCTAATTGAGTAAAGTTTTCCTTTTTTTTTAATTTTATATTCATCTTCAATGAATATGAGTTGAAAAAATATATTTCAAAGTCGCAATTTCATTATTAATTTGACTTTTTTTAATCCAATTTGGCATCTCAATTTCAATATGGAAAAAGCTCATTGTCTACCCAAATTCGTGAAAAAAAAAATTACATTTCCCTCTATTTTTTAAACAAAAAAAACACCAATATTTATTAGACAAATTTAAACTTTTTTAGAAATAAAAAATAAAGCAAATGGAACAAAATCATTATCAAAGGCCCTTTATTTATTGTAAATTATGTTCAAAACTTTGGTGTTATGTTGTAGGAAAAGTATCTTGAACAATTGAGGTGCGTATTTTAATTGGTTCTTTCATTTGTATGTATGTTTAAATGATACTCGATAGAATATATTAAAAAATAATAAAAAAATAAACTTTTTGACCAAGTATTATTCTAATTAATTTCCTTGTTGGAAGTTGTAACATAAGTTAAATCTCGTACAGTATAAACAATTCAAACAAAATATTCTTCCAAACCTTTACCATAAGAACTTGATTTAACTGTCACTCGAACACAATTCATTTGTCAATGCATCAATATCTTTTTTTTTTAAGAATAAAGTTTAAATATTCACATAAGTTAATTTGAATTTAACTTGGGATGGATTATGTGACCAACCCGAACAACTTAACTAGTATATGTATGTCAATACATCAATATCGTTTTTTTTAAGAGAAAGGTAATTTAAATCTTCACCAAATTTAATTTAGGATGAAGCATGTGACCAACCTGAACAACTTAACTAGTTAAGACATATATTCTCGATCAAGAAATCATAAATTTTTTTTTAAAGGAAATATTATTGCTAAAATCAACTGCCACAATAAAGGACACCCTAAACCCTAAACCCTAAACCCTAAATAGAATTGCCAGAAGGGCTTCCAGATGAAGAATCTAAAAGGGTTATGTTTTTTATTATTTAAAGGTTTTTTAAAATGGCTTACAGATGATGAAATTAGAGGTTTTAATCTTCATCGGGCATGTTTTTTATTATTATTAATATTTGTAAGTGTTCGGGTCAGTTTAAGCACACCTCGACTAATTTCATGGGACAAACCGTCTAAATCTACCATATTTGGCTGCCAAGAAAATTAGTACAAAATTATTTCCTACGTAGGTGACCACCAAGGATTGAACTCATTCTCTCTTAGAGATATGTTTTGATAATAATATATATAGAACGAGATATTTTTTTTTTTTTTTCAAAGTTGATACTTCATTGATAAGTAGGGGGAGAAGAGAGGCTAGAGAAAAACCTTCCAATTTTGAGTATAATAATTGGTAAACTATAATTATTATTAAAAAAAAGCTCTCTTATTTGGTCCTTTCTTCCCATAAACTTATATCAAATTTTAAAAGCTACCTTTACACATTCAAAAGGTTTTCTCTTACATCATATTGTATTTTATTCCAAATACATAACTTAAAATTAATCCGGATTTAATCTCTTTCACTAGAAGTAGTTCCAAATTACAAAACGTTTTTTTTTACTACATTGAGGTGAATGATTCGAACCACAGACTTCTTGGTCGTCAAGACATACATATGTTAACTGAGTCATGTTCGCTTTGACAAATTACAAACCATTAAGAAAACATATATGAATATATGTTTGAAATTAAATATATATATATACATAATACAATTGTAATAGTGACAAATTTATTGCGTTTGATGCGGCCCCTATATTGTGTGTATTCTTGGTTTAAAAAGTCTAAAATGGTAAGCTTTAAAGAATAAGTCTCTTGTGATTTGTCACAGATCATCGCTCGCTCTCTTCAGTCAATGCCAAAGACTTGACCCTCTCCCAAATTTATGAATCTTCATGATCACTATATATATCAAATGTCGAACCTTCTTCTTCTTCCCAACTCACAACTAATTTAACCCACATATATCTCTCAAACACACTCTTTAATTTGCTTCTTCTCCTTCTCCCTTTTGTTTTTCTTCAATATATTTGATCATATGGCTACTACTACTACTCCTACTCCGACTCCGACTCCGGACTTTGACATGGATGATTACCAATTCCCACTTCCCGGATTCCGCTTCCATCCCACCGATGAAGAGCTCGTCGATTATTACCTCCGTCGGAAGGTCGAGAAGAAATTTGTTACCCTTGAACTCATCAAACATATCGATATTTACCGATACAACCCTTGGGATCTTCCTTGTAAGTTGATATATTATTGTAAATTTATTACCTTGTTCATATTTTTTTCTTAGCTCGTCATTATGAAATAAGAAAAAGTTGAACAAAAGACCTTCTGTTATGATACTATGTTACTTAAGCCGATGTATCATACGATACTGAAAATTTGCAGATGGCGGTGGGGCGACGGGAGAGAAAGAGTGCTACGTGTTCGTCAAAAGAGGAAGAAAGTACAAGAACAGTGTGAGACCTAATAGGGTAACAGGTGCAGGGTTTTGGAAGGCGACTGGCATTGACAAGCCAATTTATTCACAAGGAGGACAAGGCAACCGTTGCATTGGCCTGAAGAAAACCCTAGTTTTTTACAAGGGAAGTGCGGGGAGAGGCGTCAAAACCGAATGGATGATGCACGAGTTTCGCCTTCCTCCAAACACATCTTCCAATTCCCACTTCGCCAAAACCATAAACAACGCCGACCAAGAAGCGGTAAGACGAAGAAATAACAATAATCTTTTCAGAACTGTCGACAGTCGACACTGAATTCAAAAGCTTAAGCTGATAGGTTATACAGTATGTACTGAATCCTTTATTATTTTTAATTGTTACAGGAGATTTGGACGCTATGTCGTATACTCAAACGGAGCGTTCCGTGTAGAAGATATACACCAAATTGGAAAGAAATTCCGGGGGGGAACAGGGAAATGATGAAGAATCGTACCAAAACATGTAGTAGTGTGGATAATCAATCTAATTATGATGGAGATGAAAGAGCAACTTACATAAGTTTTAGTTCTAATCCATTTGATGGGTTTGAGGAGAAGAAGCCATTATTGGTTTGTGATGAAACAAGACAATGGGAGGAATTTACGATGAAGAAGAAGAATTATAGTCAACCAGCAGCTGAAGTGGTATCTGTGTCGCCTCCTTTGTCTGTAAACCAATCTCCAGCTTCATCGGAGTTCTCGAATTTTGATGATGATGGTACTGATTTGTTTGGTTCTGGTGATGATTGGGATGAACTCAGATCGATTGTGGACTTTGCTTTTGATCCTTTTTTTAATAATCCTTAGATTTAAATTATATGTAAATAACACATAGTACTATGAATTTCATGAGTTTTTGCTGTTTTTGCTCATGGGAATTTGCAGTTTAGTTTTTTTTGGTTGATTCGATATGGAATGATTTAGTATTATTTTTTCCGTTTATACTTGTTTTTGCTCAAGAGTTTGGATTCATTCTTTTTAATTTGTGATTAATTAAGATGAGCTGCCGACCAATTTGGCAGACTAAGCATCTTGATCAATTGAGAATACATAATTTGTGCATATAGGACAGACAAATGAGAGCTTAAAATTAACTTAATTGTTTGTGTTAGTGATTTGATTCTTCGTACAGAACAAAAACCACGGGAAGAACAAAGAAATTTACTATAATCCAAATTCCTACGATATAATTAATATAACAATTAAGGATTACAACCACTAGTTCGATAATAATTTCATTTTTATTTTTCTGTTTGTTTCTTCACAACTATCAAAGATTGATCTAGTGGTCATAAAAGCTTTGAGACTATTAATATTCTCTTATAGGGAATGAGTTTCTTTGGCAGCCAAATGATGTAGAGTCAGGCGGGTTGTCCCGTAAGATTAATCGAGGTGCGCGTAAGTTGGCTCGGACACTCACAGATATCCGAAAAAAGAAAGAAAGAAAAAAACGTTCACATTTTTTTTAAAATAAACATTAGAATTCTTAGTTAAAGTCTAAAAAAAAAAAAATGGTTATCAAATGGGCGCAAAGAAATTGTCGGTAATAGTTAAGGTAGTTCAATTTGGGTAGAATTTTTCGATTAGATTTTCTTCAATATTAATTAGTTCATTTGATTTTAAAATTTTCAATTTTTCGGTCCTAAGTTTTATATAGGTTAGTTTAGCATCGGTTTTGGCCATAAATCGATTTTTTTTTTTTTTTTTTTTTATATATCCGTGAGTGTCCGGGTTAGCTATAAATCGACTTGACTCGTCCCAAATCTTACACTTCTACGTCCCCCACATACCCCAACAATGCAAACATTGAGAGGTCTAGTCTTGAGGCGTATATACCACCAACACATACCAATTTTTTCTTTGAGTTTAAAATATGTATATGTGGTAGGCATTTGTTCCACGTCCTTTTTTTTTTAACACAAGAAGAGTAGGGTATGAGAATTTAAACCTCCGAGCTTAAAGATAGGTACATATCAATTACCACTTAACTATGTTCATATTAGTAATTCCACCAGGGTTATAAAGTCCTAATTCATATATTAATTTGTGACATTATTCTACCTAATCACTACAATTGCAAATAATGTTTATTCAAAATTAAAGCTGAAAGATTCTCATTTTGAGAGTCCCAATCTTTCCTTGTAACTTCAAGTTGTTGTCCTCATTTGCAAAAAGCAAACATTTCAAGATGATCCCTTCAAATTCGAGTAACTACAAAACAAACCCCTTCAAACACACTGCTTAGAATTGTCCAACATCCCCACTCAAATATTCAAGCAAAAAAAAAAACATTAAGATTTTAGCTAAATTAAAACCCTAGTTTAATTATTCAACCATGTTTCATAAATCTGGACATTTCCCCGACATAATTGGGCTCATTTTGGTTTGATTAAAAAACAATGAAACTGAGTACAAAACCCTGCCGGCCAACTACGATATAATACTCTGAATCTTTATTTATACGAGTTGGGTCATTATCCATATATTATATAATCTATTACATTCTACTCTGGAAATATTGTCTGTCTTAAATATCGCATTTGAATCCTGATCTTCAATCTTGGTTTAATAATTAAACCACGACAGGGTAATGCAAGAAAATGATTGATATTATTAAGCATACAACTTTCACATCTCAAAAAAAGAAGGAAAAAAACATATAACTTTCTATTTTTAGATTCTATTCAACGGCGGCCATCAATTATTTTTATTATTATTATTATTATTTTGTATATTCATATCATGATATTGTCTAACTTAAATCCATATAAATCTAGATTCAATTGTCTTAATTATTGTAAAGTCGCATTTTTTTTCTTAATTTTGAATCTATTTGAGATTTTGGGTTGCAATATACACACACATGAGACATCATAATCCTGAGTTATGACCATGGAATTTTTGACCAAGAGGCAACTCTGGATTTTGATAGACCAGGCTGACTTCAAATGCCCTTTGCTATAGGTTTCTTTTTGTTTTTATATAATTTGTCCACTTTCGATTCATCTTCTCTTCTTCAAATATATCAATAAAATATTTCTTATATTACTCCAAAAACAAAACAACCAAACAAAACAAAACAATTTTGATCCTTAATCTTGTAAAAGATTCAATTTCATCCTTTATGTATTGGGTAAATTAAAAGAACCACAAAATATGAGTTTTAAAATGAGAAATCTTGTACCAAAAAAAATTAGAAAAACAATGAGAAGTCCTAGGATCAAGTAATTACGTTATAATTACTAGATCATACAAAAGAAATAAGTTTTGATTTTATAGGTGAATAATATGTTTATTTCGTCCACTAAATCGGATTTTTTATATTAATAATGTACTTTAAATAACTTATTATAGAAATAGGATAGTGTTCAAAGTATTTACAAAACTAGAGTACCTAAATCGTGTCCATGGTATACAATTTAGGTGGTAACTCGTGTCCATGGTACACAATTTAGATGACGTGCCAACCTAAGTCGTGTACTATGGACATGAGTTACCTTAAGTCGTGTACTATGGACACGAGTTACATGTAACGTGGCAGATCAACATGGCACACCTATGGAGCAAGTGAGACCGTGATCATAACTCGTGTACCATGGACACGAGTTACTCTTAAATCGTGTACCATGGACACGATTTTTTTAAATTGTGTCCATGGTACACGATTTAAGTACTTTAGTTTTTTGTACTTTGAAAACTACCTTATTTCTATAATAATTTATTTAAAGTACGTTATTAATATAAAAAAAAATCGATTAAACCGTGTAAAGTGCTTTTAACTTGGAATAATAAAAGTATTTTTGACATTATATCATTATTTTATCAGTTAATTTAAATTATGTTTTGTGACAATAAGGACTTAGAAACCAAATTGAAAAAAATCATAAACTTTAAGTTTTTTTTTTATAAGCGGTAAACATTAACGACTTAAACATATATTTGGCCAAAAAAATAAAATAATAAATAAGATCAAGAAAAGGAGTGACTTCCTCCATCAACAAGCCAAATTGATCACAATATATATTTTAGATAATTCATAAATGCAATGAATCTCTTTATATCTTGTTACACGTACAATAATATAATAATGTTGTTCAACCTTTGACTAAGATTTATTTGATTTTGTTTTTCGATCCTACTAAAAAAGTCTCATAGGTAATAGAAATGTTGTCGCAAGAATGGCGTGAAAAATTGAATTATGTAATATAATTATATGGTTTAGTAGCATATGATATTTAAAACTCTTTGGAAATTAATTGCAACTCAAATTAACAATCATCAAATATATACTGTTGAAATGCCTTAAATCTATTATGATCATCTACGACTGGTCGGTACGAAATCTAGTGGGATGGTTTAATTAATTAATATCTTGGATTAAGATGATTAATAATATAATTGTAGTAAAATATCTCTCAAACATGTTCCGACAACGTATAGAGCCTGTTTTTATATATTTGGTTTCCAATAAAAAGATTAAAAATAAATAATTAAAACCATAATGAAAAATGATGGATATAGGGTGTTGAAATGTCTTGAATCTGTTATGACCATCTACGACTGGTTCGGTACGGTGGGGTATGGGGTCTGGTCAGCGAGTATGGGTCCAGGGGCGAAGCGCCCTGGTGGGAGTATTGGAGCAACACCCCTAAAGAACAAAACTTATTTGAGTTTTACTTATTCATTTTGAACTTTGAACCATTTTGTATTAGGTTATTAGAAGAGTGACATATATAAACTTTATAATGATTTCAGTCGCCCTTATCTGTTCATTTGTAATTATCTCCTATTTGTAATAATAATGTTCTTCTTTCTATCTTATAAACGTAGCTAACACGAAAGTAGTTAACACGACGTTAGTGAACCACGTAAATCTGTGTCGATTTCTTTTGCACTTATTTATTTTTTGTTATTGATTTATTGTAATATATATATATTCAAATTTTATTATACTTAAAATTAGGAAACTTCATTTAAAAGGGCCCGATGAATACTTAATTAAATTTAAAAATTGATGGGGTCTCTATGACTTTTGATAGGGTGTGGGGTACTACATTGTGAAAACTTATCATGACACTTAAAAAAATGCAACTAAAAGTATATAATATAGGTTTATTTTAGGTGTTGATAATAAATTCAAAGCAACTTTAAATGGGGTCTTGTCAATATGTTTGAATATCTTTGACTTGGCAACATGAAATTTTCTTATGTCATTTATGCGAATTCAATTCCTTATTTTTTATATTTATTTTATTATTTATCACTACTTTAAAAACTATGGAAATAAAAGGTGCTTCCCCTTTTGATTGTTGTTGAAGAGAACATGATGTAATGCTTGTCTCATAGTTTATCCATTACTGATTAATCAATGAAGATTTTTAATACGAAAATTAGTCTCTCTAAATGGATTTGTGATTTCATTCAAATTTCAAATGCTCGTATTTCAAACTTATAGGCTCGTCAAAAAAAAATCTCAACAAAGATTCTGCCAATATTTCATGTTCTTCTTAAACTCTACCTATACATATCTCAGTTGTAATAATATAAAATTCTTGGTTTACTTTATAATTGACAAAATCCCTACAAGCTAAATATAGTAACAATGTTCTACTATAAAAAATAAAAAAAAAAAATCATAATGGCACAATTTTTTTTTTATTATTATTTTTTAGTCTTTTTTAGTATATTTGGGCTCCATCAATATTTTTTTTTATTTAAAAAGGTTGTAGTTGATCGATAAGAGTAATAAGATTTTTTAAAAAATGGCTGTTAGATTAGATTAAAAACGGAATCAGAGAGGGAGAAGATTGTTCTGGTTTTCAAAAAAAAAAAAAATTATTGTTTTGATTTTAGAAGAAAAAAAATGTTGGATTTTTTACTTAAAAAAATAATAAAATGTTGGATCTGGTTCAATTATGTGGATTGGTTCAAATATATTAAAATTTAATTTACAAATGTTTTAGTGAGTTAGGTAAGTTTTGAGTTTTACAAAATCGAGAATCATGCCAAACCGAACATAGCTCAATTGGCATAAGGTTGTGCCCGTGACTATGAGGTCCATGGGTTCAATCCTCGCTTTAATTAAAATACTGACGTTGTTGTTGCTCTTGTCGATCTGATCAACTACAACCTATATACAACGTATTTCCATAAAAAAAAAAATATCATTGTTGCGTGAGGGAGAAGATTAAAAAAACAAAAGGAAGGAGGAGGAGAAAAATGCTAAAAAAAACTTTCTCTAATCCTGACCAGCTCGCCACCGAGATAGCTCAAAAAAGTTATTCGAAAAAACGTGCTATTTATGAAAGGGAAGAACATTTTAGTGTTATTTCAAGCGATTACCTCTAGAGCTAGAGAATATATGATGTATACTCGTGAGATCTCTCTTCAATTATCAAACCATAAGGGGCGGAGTGAGTTAAAATAGTGGGTGAGTATAATGTAAGGGCCGGAGTGAGTTAAAATAGTGGGTGAGTATAATGTTCTATGAATAGTAAATAGTATTGAAGTCAGTGAAGTTAGGTGATGTACTCTGGACTTAAATAGTTAGAGGACCAACCCTACACTTGGTTATGGTTCAAGCAATTAAAATCCATAGTTTTCTAACCTCTCTTCAATGGCATCTTTTTTTTAAAATCAGACAGTTGATGTCTACACTTCAAATTCGGGAGATTAGCTTTATTCCTCGTACTTTTAATAGAGTGCTCATAATTTAGTTGATCATGTTCTTAATCATTCGGGCACTTATTGTTGGACGGATAATCCTCCAAATTCGTTGATTAATTTACTTATTAGTGTTTATAATTTTAGACCTTGATTAATGAATGTTCTCCGTTTCATTAAATAATAATAATAATAAATAAATAAAATAATAATATGTTGTGTTTGTGTACTGTTTTGCAGCGGTTTGAAATCTAAGAAGTTTGGGAAAGAGTTAATTTTTAACTTTTCAAAGTCAAAAAATTCAGCTTCTCTCCACAATAAAATGTTATTTTCCAAGTCAACGAAAACGAATCCTCTCGATGGGATGGACCACGTTGAAACTTTAACCCTAATAATTTTTATTTTTTTTATTTTTTTTTAATTCAGATTAGGGTTCCTAATAACTCATAGTCTCTAAGCCCGCCTTTGATCTATGTTCTTGTTAGCAATAAATTAAAATTTTTAACTTTAAACAATTTGAAATTATTTTTTTTTATATATAACATCAGACTAATTTGAATGTCTGACATTTTAATCCTAGTTCATACATGTCAGTTGAGTTATATTTATATTAGCGTCTTTGGTTTTTATATTATACAACATTATTATTTTAAAATTTAAAAGTTTGATTGTGTGCTTAATCAACATTATTTTAATTTGATCCAGTTAATTAAATAATTATAATCTAATCACTTTATTTATTTACTTTAAAATTGAGTTCAATAATTTTAACCAGGAAGGTGAGATATGTATTGAGTCTTGTAGGACTAGTATTATTGATCAACGAAAAGTAAGTATATATTAAGAAAATTTAAATAATAACACTATTGAATGGTATAATCCTTGGTCTAACATATACTAATATAATCAGCATCAACATCTTTTGAACCCACGCAAGCGTGAGAGGAAAAGTCTAAAGAAATATATAATCTATATATAAACATGATTTTTTTTAACCTAAGTATGTGGTAATTTAAGATGATATATTAAAATAGATGATCTTGTGTTCAAAACTCCCCTACCTTAAAAATGAATGTTTTAAAACTACTTTTTTTATTATTATTATTATGGTTATGGATGGTGTTTAATTTATAAAATATGTTGGTTTTTCCAGATATGTAAATTGTGATTTAAAGAATATATTGGTTAAAATCATCGGTGACCATCTACTTTAGAAATTTTCTTGCCAATCAAATGACGTACGCATGTTGTTTTGAGATTAATGGTATAATCTTAGGGGTAGGACTGTTGTTTTGAGATTAATGGTATAATCCTAGGGTAGGACTGTTGTTTTGAGATTAATTGAGGTGCGCTGGACGCGTAAGCTAGCCCGACTCACAGATATAATATAATATAATATATAAATTTTGAATCTTATTTTATTTTAGTCACACTTACTTTCAAATGTTCTGATTTAGTCATGTACTATCAATAAATCTTAAAATTAATTTTTATTATTAGTTCAAATTAAAGTTTTAATTTTTTTTATCGAAATTGGTTAATATTGATTTGTATGAAAGAAAAATATTATAAAATGTAAATATGTTTTCAAAATTTATGGCAAAGATTTAAATGTTGATGTCGACGAAAATATCGAGGTCTCAATTTTATGAAAATGTCGATGGAAATATCTATAAAATGTCGATGTAGATGGATATTTCTGAAAAGTTTTTAAAAATAATTTTAAAAAAAATATTGTTCACACGAGATTTCGAACGACGGATGGAGATTCAAACACGTGTAAAGGAATTTGAATTTTGTATTTGTATTGTATGTATCAGTGCGTAGTGGATTACAATCTCTAATGTTTGATCCTCTGATTCTTTCTCTCTCAAATGTAAATGTGTTTCGAGGGCTTCGCAGCTTGCTCTCGATGTTGGATTTGTTTCGAAGGCTTTGCAGCTTGTTCTCGATGATGGATTTGTTTCGAGGGCTTTGCAGCTTGTTCTCGATGTTGAATTTGGATGAGGGCTTTGCAGCTTGTTCTCGATGTTGAATTTGGATCGAGGGCTTTGCAGCTTGTTCTCGATGCTGGATTTGTATCGAGGGCTTCACAGCTTGTTCTCAATGTTGAATTTGTATTGAGGGCTTCGCAGCTTGTTCTCGATGTTGAATTTGAATCGAGGGCTTCGCAGCTTGTTCTCGATGTTGAATTTGGATCGAGGGCTTCACAGCTTATTCTCGATGTTGAATGTGGATCGAGGGCTTCGCAGCTTGTTCTCGATGTTGAAGGATTTGTATCGAGGGCTTCACAGCTTGTTCTCGATGTTGAATTTGGATCGAGGGCTTCGCAGCTTGTTCTCGATGTTGAATTTGGATCGAGGGCTTCGCAGCTTGTTCTCGATGTTGTATTTGGATCGAGGGCTTCGCAGCTTGTTCTCGATGTTGGATTTGTATCGAGGGTTGAAGCAGCTTGTTCTCGATGTTGGATTTGTATCGAGGGCTTCGCAGCTTGTTCTCGATGTTGAATCTGCAGCTTCGCGTAGCGGTGAAGTCTTCAGATGTTTGAACTTGGAGTGGTGTTCAGTCTTCAGGATTCAGGGAGTCTTGTGAATTCTCTCTGAGCTCTTAGGAGAAGAAATTTTCTGAACCTTAAAAATGAAGAATGAGCTCTCTATTTATAGAGTTCTCATGGGCCTGGATCCAATGGGCTTGGGCTTAGATCCAATGGGCTTGGGTCTAATGGACTTTTGGGTTCTGGGCCCAATGGTTATTTGGGCTTGGGCCAAATTTACATTTAAATAACTTTTAGCCCGATTCGATTTCGAGCCCAATTGAGCCATGACCGAATTTGCTCGGTTAAGTTTATTCGATCCGCCGGCCGAGATGAAGACATGTGGCGACCGCTGATTGGCCGAAATTTCTCGGTCAACAAATGCCCCCTTTTTCGAGAGTTATGCACATGTATGTGTGGGTGAGTCTCGGAAAAGTTAAATTTTGAAATTGAAATGTAGGACACCCCTAATTTTGAATCTGCCTCGACATATCAATCTTATCGAAATATGAAATTTGGTCCATAAATCAATTCTTTTGATTGATACATCTTTCTATGCCAATTGACCAAAAAATATGAATTGGATTTACAATTTTGATTTTTCTTATTTGGCAGAAGCTTGACTTGAACTTTAGTAAATTCTTGTGTTCTACTTTAATTCCATTTTGGATGTAGAGTAGAGTTTTGGAGTTGCCCAATTGAATTTTGAATAGGATTTGACTTTGAACTTTACTCCAATTTCGAAGTGGGATAAAATTTGGAGTATACCCAAACCGCCAATTTCGATTCGAGACTTGGATTTAGATAAATTTTGACTCTAAATCATGCTTGGAAATAAAATTTGGAATATGCCCAAAATTTTAATTCTAGGAAAAACTATGATATTTTCTTGAAGTTTGGCTTGAATTCGGAGTAGAAGTGTTGAAAATTTTATTTTGGCATATTTGATTTGAGACTCGGATTTAGATAACTTCTGACTCTAAATCACGCTTGGAAATAAAATTTGGAATATGCCCAAAATTTTAATTTTAGGAAAATTTTGGGTTTTGCTGGAAATTTAGCTTGAATGAAAATTTGACTTTGGTATAATTTTGGGATTCCAATCAATTTTGACATGAAGTTCGAAAATTTGAACTTAAGGTCATGATTATGGAAGGAAATTTAGAACCCACCTAAATTTCAAGTTGAATGAAGTATTACAATCTAAAGATAAATTGTAACAATAAATCTTCTTTGGCAAAGTGGAACATGTAGAACCTTTGTTTTCTTTGGTCTTGGGTTCAAGTCCACCTTTATACATATTTTTAGATAATTTTCTTAAACAGGCGCGCGCGATGATGCAGGCGCGCGAACTTGGAGGCGCGCGCGATGATGCAGGCGCGCGAACTTGGAGGGAGGCGCGCGCGATGATGCAGGCGCGCGCGATGATGGAGGCGCGCGCGATGATGCAGGCGCGCGCGATGATGGAGGCGCGCGAACTTGGAGGCGCGCGCGATGATGCAGGCGCGCGAACTTGGAGGCGCGCGCGATGATGCAGGCGCGCGAACTTGGAGGCGCGCGCGATGATGCAGGCGCGCGAACTTGGAGGCGCGCGCGATGATGCAGGCGCGCGAACTTGGAGGCGCGCGCGATGATGCAGGCGCGCGAACTTGGAGGCGCGCGCGATGATGCAGGCGCGCGAACTTGGAGGCGCGCGCGATGATGCAGGCGCGCGAACTTGGAGGCGCGCGCGATGATGCAGGCGCGCGAACTTGGAGGCGCGCGCGATGATGCAGGCGCGCGAACTTGGAGGCGCGCGCGATGATGCAGGCGCGCGAACTTGGAGGCGCGCGCGATGATGCAGGCGCGCGAACTTGGAGGCGCGCGAGAACTTGGAGGCGATGCAGGCGCGCGAACTTGGAGGCGCGCGCGATGATGCAGGCGCGCGAACTTGGAGGCGCGCGCGATGATGCAGGCGCGCGAACTTGGAGGCGCGCGAGAACTTGGAGGCGCGCGCGATGATGCAGGCGCGCGAACTTGGAGGAGATGCGCAAACTTGCAGCGGAACTTGGAGGAGATGCGCGCGAACTTGGAGGAGATGCGCAAACTTGCAGCGGAACTTGGAGGAGATGCGCGCGATGATGCAGGCGCGCGAACTTGGAGGCGCGCGCGATGATGCAGGCGCGCGAACTTGGAGGAGATGCGCAAAACTTGGAGATGCGCAAACTTGCAGCGGAACTTGGAGGAGATGCGCAAAACTTGGAGATGCGCAAACTTGCAGCAGAACTTGGAGATGCGCAAACTTGCAGCAGAACTTGGAGATGCGCAAACTTGCAGCAGAACTTGGAGATGCGCAAACTTGCAGCTGAACTTGGAGATGCGCAGAACTTGGAGATGCGCAAACTTGCAGCAGAACTTGGAGATGCGCAAACTTGCAGCAGAACTTGGAGATGCGCAAACTTGCAGCTGAACTTGGAGATTCGCAAACTTGCAGCTGAACTTGGAGATGCGCAAACTTGCAGCTGAACTTGGTGATGGGCAAACTTGCAGATGCGCAAACTTGCAGCAGAACTTGGAGATGCGCAAACTTGCAGCAGAACTTGGAGATGCGCAAACTTGCAGCAGAACTTGGAGATGCGCAAACTTGCAGCAGAACTTGGAGATGCGCAAACTTGCAACTGAACTTGGTGATGCGCAAACTTGCAGCTGAACTTGGAGATGCGCAGAACTTGGAGATGCGCAAACTTGCAGCTGAACTTGGAGATGCGCAAACTTGCAGCTGAACTTGGAGATGCGCAAACTTGCAGCTGAACTTGGAGATTCGCAAACTTGCAGCTGAACTTGGAGATGCGCAAACTTGCAGCTGAACTTGGTGTTGGGCAAACTTGCAACTGAACTTGGTGATGGGCAAACTTGCAACTGAACTTGGAGATGCGCAAACTTGCAACTGAACTTGGAGATGCGCAAACTTGCAGCAGAACTTGGTGATGCGCAAACTTGCAACTGAACTTGGTGATGCGCAGTGATGGAAATTTGATTTGGCCTAATAACAAGCTGAATGAAATATTACAATCTGAAGTCAAATAGTAATAATGAAGCTTGTTTGGCGTAGTGGAATTGGTACTATCATTGCTTCTTTTGCTCTTGAGTTCGAACATCGATTACGTACCCTTGAATGGAAGGGATCAAGTCATATCGTAGTTCAAATGGAATGTAATCCCTTTTTTTTATTGTTGTGACTGAACTTAAAGTATATATATATTTTTTCTTTAAGTTGCCTACGTACCCTTAGATGGAAGGGATCAAGTCATAACGTAGTTCAGGTTACATGATGAATGATCGATTTTTATTTTTTTTTTTTTATTTTGGGCCGTTCACCTTTTAAGCTCATGCGGGCCAGGAGCAACATGTAGTTTATACTCTTACGTTAAGGAGTATTACATTGTTTTTTTTTTTTTTACTTGGGTCGTTCACCTTTTAAGCTCGTGCGGGCCAGGAGCAACATGTAGTTTATACTCTTACGTTAAGGAGTATGACATTTCAAAAGATCTTATCTTCATCATGCTTGATCAGATCCTTCATTTGTAGGATTGGTTAGAATGATGATATTTTTCTTCATCTTCAAGGAGCCTTCTGTATTTATGAGAACAGATAATTTCCTCTTCATGCGCGAAGGAACACGACTATGAATCTTCTTGTCGCTATTTACTTCATCGAAGAGTCTTGCCCCTACGGTCTTCATCTTTCCTTCTTGTTGATCATTTGTCCCTTTGAGGCGATCAAAAACAGATATTGAAGGTCGGTCTTTCTTTGATGTGGAGACACTTAACCTTTGGAAAGTTGAAGTTCGAGTGGAGGTAGAAGTTAGACATGAATTTTCTTCTTTTGTCGCGGCCATACTCATCCTTTGGAAAACCGACGTTCGAGTAGTTGAAGGCTTGATGCGATTGAAGACAAAGGTTCTTTGGTAGAATTCTTTTGAGTCGTCGACTTCTTCTGCGTTGATGTAGCATGAAGTTGCAAAGATTTCTTCCTCTTTTTTTATGGGAAGGAAACTTCTTGAGAAAGAGAGAGATGAGAGGTAGAGAGGTCCCACTGGGCGTGCCAATCTGTTCACACGAGATTTCGACGACGAATGGAGATTCGAACACGTGTAAATGAATTTGAATTTTGTATTTGTATTGTATGTATCAGTGCGTAGTGGATTACAATCTCTAATGTTTGATCCTCTGATTCTTTCTCTCTCAAATGTAAATGTGTTTCGAGGGCTTCGCAGCTTGCTCTCGATGTTGGATTTGTTTCGAAGGCTTTGCAGCTTGTTCTCGATGATGGATTTGTTTCGAGGGCTTTGCAGCTTGTTCTCGATGTTGAATTTGGATGAGGGCTTTGCAGCTTGTTCTCGATGTTGAATTTGGATCGAGGGCTTTGCAGCTTGTTCTCGATGCTGGATTTGTATCGAGGGCTTCACAGCTTGTTCTCAATGTTGAATTTGTATTGAGGGCTTCGCAGCTTGTTCTCGATGTTGAATTTGAATCGAGGGCTTCGCAGCTTGTTCTCGATGTTGAATTTGGATCGAGGGCTTCACAGCTTATTCTCGATGTTGAATGTGGATCGAGGGCTTCGCAGCTTGTTCTCGATGTTGAAGGATTTGTATCGAGGGCTTCACAGCTTGTTCTCGATGTTGAATTTGGATCGAGGGCTTCGCAGCTTGTTCTCGATGTTGAATTTGGATCGAGGGCTTCGCAGCTTGTTCTCGATGTTGTATTTGGATCGAGGGCTTCGCAGCTTGTTCTCGATGTTGGATTTGTATCGAGGGTTGAAGCAGCTTGTTCTCGATGTTGGATTTGTATCGAGGGCTTCGCAGCTTGTTCTCGATGTTGAATCTGCAGCTTCGCGTAGCGGTGAAGTCTTCAGATGTTTGAACTTGGAGTGGTGTTCAGTCTTCAGGATTCAGGGAGTCTTGTGAATTCTCTCTGAGCTCTTAGGAGAAGAAATTTTCTGAACCTTAAAAATGAAGAATGAGCTCTCTATTTATAGAGTTTTCATGGGCCTGGATCCAATGGGCTTGGGCTTAGATCCAATGGGCTTGGGTCTAATGGACTTTTGGGTTCTGGGCCCAATGGTTATTTGGGCTTGGGCCAAATTTACATTTAAATAACTTTTAGCCCGATTCGATTTCGAGCCCAATTGAGCCATGACCGAATTTGCTCGGTTAAGTTTATTCGATCCGCCGGCCGAGATGAAGACATGTGGCGACCGCTGATTGGCCGAAATTTCTCGGTCAACAAATATATATTTAATTTCATAAATAAACATTTTATACTTTTAAATGAGATTTTTTATATTAATAATGTACTTTAAATAACTTAATAGAAATATAGGGTATACCTAAATCGTGTACCATGGACACGATTTTCCTAAATCGTGTCCATAGTACACAATTTAGGGGATAACTCGTGTTCATGGTACACGATTTAGGGAGTAACTCGTGTACCATGAACACGATTTACATGACGTGTCAATCTAAGTTGTGTACCACCCTAAATTGTGTACCATAGACACGATTTAGAAATCGGTACACGATTTAGATACTATAATTTTGTAAATACTTTGAAAACTACTTTATTTTTTAATAATTTATTTAAAGTACATTATTAATATAAAAAATTCTTTTAAATGTGTTAAAATATACTTATTATACTTTTTTAAAAAAAATATACTTATTATAATATATAGTATATTCACTACATTTTGTTGTTCTTTTTTTAATATTTCATCGATTTTGTACGGTATGATGGAAATGTAGATTCATCTGTCGAACCTATGGATATGTGGAAATGTCGATGGAAATGTCGACATGTCCACGAAAATTTAATACCATCGGCTATTAGGGTTTTTTTTTTTTTTTTTTCATTTCAAGTTTAGTGCTTTTCCATATATATAGATGTTCTCTCTTTCTTAGTTTTAAAGAAGTCCAAAATGGTGTACCTTGAAGAATTAGTCTTCCATCAACAAAACCATTTTGCCCTTAAAATAACAAAGTCTTCCATAGCCTCTTCTCTCTCTCTCACTGATCTCTTCAGCAGTCAGAGCCCTAAGACTTGACCTTCAATATTCAAACCCCATACCTTTATGTCTTTAAAACATTCACTATATATTAACCAAAAACCTTCACCCAATTCCCCAATTCCCCCTCAAACCTCAAACCTCAAACCCCTAATACAATGGACAGTCCCTCGCGATCCGACATGCCCGTCGACGACGACAACCAATCGTCCCCTCTTCCCGGCTTCCGCTTCCACCCCACCGATCAAGAGCTCGTCAGCTTCTACCTCCGCCGCAAGGTCCTCAACAAACCTCTCGCCGTCGAACTCATCAAACAAATCGACATCTACAAATACAGCCCCTGGGATCTTCCCCGTAAGATCATCGAGCTTATAATCACCAGCCTATGAGTTTCTTTGTTTTGTTATCAGATGACAAACAAGTTTTTAAAAATTTACGACTTTGGAGACTAAACTTGTAATTTAACCGTGTGTGCAGATGCGAGTAACGCGGTGGCGGAAAAAGAGTGGTACTTTTTCTGCAAACGTGGGAGGAAGTACAAGAACAGTGTGAGGCCAAATAGGGTGACGGGAGGTGGATTTTGGAAGGCAACTGGAATTGATAAGCCAATTTATGCAGCACAGAGCCATCGTGAATGCATTATTGGGTTGAAGAAGACGCTTGTTTACTACCGTGGAAGCGCCGGTAAAGGAACCAAAACTGAGTGGATGATGAATGAATTTCGTCTTTCTTCTTCTTCTTCTACCTCTCACAACCTTCAACAAGCTGTAAGCTTTTTTAAACAACCCTTTTCTTCTTACCTTTTTTTAATACTTTTTTCTATTTTTTTGGGTTCAAAATAAAAAAAAATGCTTCAATTATAAGTTTCTTGTGTTTTAGGTGTCTATCTATTTGATTTGTCTTTTAAAAAAAAGTTTCTTTGTAACTAAGTCGTTCCTTTGACTTTAGGCTTATGTCGATTCGATTTTTTTTTCTCTAAAATTTTTGTGTCGGTCTAAGCATAACTCACCTGGTTAAGATATATATGTTATCTACTATAAATGTCGGAATCAAAATATATATATAAACAAATAAAATAAAAAGTCGAAGTTTGGGTTAATTAGTCATTCAATTTAAATGTTAAATCTAGAAAAGATTTGAACTTGATCGAAATCAACTCACCGTCCCTACCACCGTCCCTACCACACTTGAACTTGCCCAAAATCAACTTGTTATCAAATGTTGCATAATCCTAAAAGTTAAACTATTTTAAGCCTTAAATTGATAGAATTAACACTATAATTTTTTTTTACAAGAATAGATGTAGACAAAGAAAAAAGTACATGTCAATTACCATACTTTACTTTGACAATACTATAAATATATTAGAAATAAAAGATAGTCTAAATCATGTTGACCTAGTAATTATGAAGGGTTTTGAGAACTATTAAAGTTCCCCCGAGTTAAATTCTTGGTGATCACCTACTCAAGAATTAATTTTTTTCTCTAGCATTCAAATATTGTAGGATCAGACCTCTCTCGCGAGATTAATCGAAGTACGCTTAAGTTAACCTCAACACTCACATTAAAAAAAAAAAAAAAAAAAAAAAAAATGGAAATTTTCAAAATATAAACATCATAAAAAGACAACTTAAAAGTTCATGGACCCGTCGTGGACAAAATTTAATGAGTTTGACTGTCAAATTTGTAAATTTGACCTAATTAAAAAAAGGGTATGAATCAAAACTAATTTATTTGTTTTCTGTCCGCAGGAAATTTGGACTTTATGTCGCATATTCAAACGAAACGTCTCGACCAGAAAAGCCATTAATACACCAAACTGGAGGGACGTTCCAGCGGCCAAAAGCCGAGCTGTGGACAACATGAACTTCAGAGCAACCACCAATATCGATATCGATATCGACAGATATTCCGATGACAACGAACAAAGTAGCTACATCAGTTTCGTCTCGAACAATTCGTTTATCAGTTTTGATCATGTGAACGAGGCTCAAAATTCCGATCAGATTCAGATGCTGCACGGTGGCCGATTCATGACAGATTTTTGCAGCCCGAGTGATCCGCTGCCGTCGGCAAACGGATCGCCATCGTCGTCGAGCTTCTCGGATTTTGATGAGGATGCCACTGATTTGTTTGGATATGAAAAATGGGAAGAGCTCAAATCTATTTTGGAATCTGATCTTGATTCATGAAATGAGTGTAAAGTGCAGTTAGTGTTTATAATATGCAAATTTAAATCTAAACATCCAATTCCACCGATTGAAATCATTTTTTTTACTTGTAAGAATGAATCAATTGATAACAAATTTCAGGCTAAAATTACAAGTTTCTAAATTTTGAGGTTAATAACTATATATTTTTGTCTGTCTTTGAAAAGTTTCTCATAAATATGTCTAGGGCCTGTTTAATAACTATTGTTTTTTTATTATTATTATTTTATTTTTTTAGTTTTTAAAAAACGGGTGTTTGATAACTAATTTACTTTTTAAAATAGATTAAATTATATAAAATATTCTTGAACATTTGTTGATCAAGGTTCGAAACAGCTTGAGTCGATTTTAGCCCGTACATATATATTAGATGAAATAATATAATAAAAATAGTTTGTTATTCATTTTATAGAAGTATAAAATAAAATGATAAAACATTTTTAAAAAGAAAAAAAAAATAAAAAATAAAAACCAATTATCAAACAAGTTTAGGAAAATTGTAGTAAATGACAATTTAAGACTTATTGTTTGCAAATATAGCATGTTTTTAAAAATTTTGCGGATATAGCAATTTCTATCGCTGATATCTTATGACTGATAGAAGTCTATCGCTGATCACCTCAGTTTTGTATAGATTTTTGTCAGTGATAATAGTCTATCAGTGATAATAGTCTATCACTGATAGAAGTCTATCACTGATAGAAGTCTATCAGTGATATAATAAAGTCTATCAGTGATAGAAACGGGTTTTTTTTGCCATATTTGCAAAACATTTTAAAGTTTGCTAAATTTGCAATTAGTTTGGGCCTGATTGCTATTTGTGCAACCAGCCCAACAAGTTTATGGTGTTTTATTTTTTAAAAACAGAAAAAGAAATTAGTTATAAACATAAAAACCAAAAGTAAAAAATGTTATCGTCAATATAATCTTGTGTTTAATAAATTCATATATATATATATATCTATCTCTATATATATATATCTATATATTAATTAATTTGCACTTATTTAAGAATTATGTGGGAAGTTGATTGTGGAGAATGAAAGAGACCTACTTGCTAAAACACATTGAACCTCTTTGATAATGGTTGTTTTTGTCTTTTATGTCTTGATTTTCCTCTTACAATAGGATGTATTTATACAACCCTAATCTCCCAAAATATATAGGAAAACTAACTAAATGCTAACTAAACACTAACTAGTTTCCTAATCGGGTAATTTCCTAATACCCTCCCTCAAGTTGGAACATGAAGGGTCACAAATGCCCAACTTGAAAATAAAGTGGGAATAAAATACAATATTATGATAAAAAGAAATTTGCAGCCTCCGAACGCGGGTCGGTGTTGCAGACTTCACGTCGATGCGCATTGCATCTTCAATTTTCCAGGAGCCTCCAAACGCGGGTTGGAGCTTAAGAGTGTAAAATTCTAATAAAAACTCTTAAAAAAAAAAAAAAAAAAAAAAAAAAACCAGAAGAAGAAGAAAGAGAAGGAGAGGAAGGGAGAGTGGGATTTGAGGAGTATGGAAAAATGGGGAGAGTAGCAGAAGTGAAGAATGATTGAAATTTTGCAGAGATGAGGAAAAACAATTAGTCAAAATTAAAGGGTTATAAAGACAAATTTCATTAATCTCAATCCCGATTCCGGCGGAGCTCACCATCGGAAGAGCACAAAAATACTTATTTGTTAAAAGGGTGGCTACTTATAGAAGACGAAAACATTTTGTGTTATTTCGAGAAGAAAAAAAATTATGAAAAAAGCCAGTTTTGTGGGTTTAATAGTTAAGAAGGGTCAAAATAGTTTTTCCTTTTTTTTTTTACTAATAACTAAAGGTCGTGTTTATTCACTCCGTAATGGATTTTTTCCAACAATCGTAATGAATCAATGGTAATGAATTAAGGCTTCAATTGTAATCGATTTACTTTATTTAAGGTTAATTCAAACGTAATCTGAATTTCATTGAGAGTGTTTACTTGCACGTAATCATTCGTGAGTTTACCATAATACCCTTTCACTTTGGTCGTGTTCATAATCGTGTGTTGACTCGTTGTCCGGACGTTACTCGTGTGGATACTCCTGAACCCATTTTTCAACATGAATCTTCACTTCCCTCTGCTTATTCTCTCGTATGCAGACTCGTTTGGCGAATCATGTAAAACTGTATTTTTTTTCATCTTCTGTGCATTAATTTGATTGATGGCGAGGTTGACGAAGACTATCTTCTACGTATGTCGAAGATTAATATCCAAAAAACATGAATATTTTCAAGCATTTCGTCTCGGTAGACCCAAAAAAACGTAATGTGTTTAGATGAAAATTAAATTCGAGATTGAAGAACAGAAGAAGAGAGGAAAAAAATGGTGACATGTACGAGTGAAGCAATGTAAGAATCGAATAAGAGAGAAGAAACATTTGTGGAAGGAAATGGGTCCAAAATCGGTGCGCCCCATGTAATTTTCAATGGTAATCTCATTGAACACCCCAAGGTGGTAGAGAGATGGGGTAATGGGATTACAAATTTTGAGGTGGGGCCACACTTTGATTACGTTTGTAAATTTTGGTAAACGTCATCAAAAAGTAATCGAGGTCGTCTGTTTTTATAATATATGGTGTGAGATTCAGGCTGTTTTTTAATAATATTGTATTTTTTAAAACTTATTATAAAAATATTGTAAGTTTGAAACTATTTATAAAAATATTGCACTTTTAAATAGAGGTCGTCTTTTCAAAAGACGATCTTGCTCCACATGGATAAAGACGACCTCCATCGATATGTACTTCTTTTATTAAAAAATTGATATCTTTTTATTCAGATATTCAAAATTTTCAAAAAAAAATATGGTTGGAAAGCTAACAGAGCTTCAATTTGATACGTGGTTTAACTATTTTTGGAGTTGTGTATCAAAAGATAGAGACCATCGAAGTTGGACTATAACTCTGCAAATTTTAGAATTAACGATTATTTTGAGGAGTGCATTCAAATATTGATATCTTTTTACCCAAATATTCAAAAACTTCGAAAAATGTACGGTTAAAAAGCTAACACAGAGAGCTTCAATTTGATATCTAGTTTCACTATTTTTTGAGTTGTGTATTAAAAGATACAGATCGTCTGCAAATTTTAGAACTAAAGATTATTTTGAGGAGTGCATTCAAAAATTGATATCTTTTTACTCAAATATTCAAAAACTTCGAAAATGGTATTGTTGGAAAGTTAACACAGAGAGCTTCAATTTGATACCTAGTTTCACTATTTTTGGAGTTGTGTATCAAAAGATATATATCGTCAAAGTTATGAAAAGTTCACTAAACCCAGAACTGAAGATACGACTGAAAACTTTAAAATTGTAGCTAAACTTCGACGATCTGTATCTTTTAATACACAACTCTACAAATAGTGAAACTAGATATCAAATTGAAGCTCTCTGTGTTAGCTTTTTAACCGTACCTTTTTAAAAAAAATTTAATATCTGGGTAAAAAGATGTCAATTTTTTAATGCACTCCTCAAAACAATCTTCAGTTCTGAAATTTGCAGAGTTATAGTCCAGCTTTGATGGTCTCTATATTTTGATACACAACTCTAAAAATAGTGAAACCATGTATCTCCCCCTTAACTTTCCAACCATATCTTTTTTGAAAATTTTGAATATCTGGTTAAAAAAATATCATTATTTTTAATAAAAGAAGTACATAACCATGAAGGTCGTCTTTTCAAAAGACGACCTCCATCCATGTGGAGCAAGATCGTCTTTTCAAAAGACGACCTTCATCCACGTGGAGCAAGATCGTCTTTTGAAAAAACGACATTTGCTTGCGTGTGCTTGCTATATTTTTATAAATAGTTTCAAACTTACAATATTTTTATAATAAGTTTTAAAAAATACAATAATAAAAAAAAACAGACTGAGATTCACCTCTAACTTCTGGTTAAT
Organism: Herpetospermum pedunculosum; assembly: GCA_028017165.1. NCBI lineage: Eukaryota > Viridiplantae > Streptophyta > Magnoliopsida > Cucurbitales > Cucurbitaceae > Herpetospermum > Herpetospermum pedunculosum. The sequence goes on along the minus strand of CM051529.1, from coordinate 5,534,968 downwards.
AGTTCATACATCATCTTCTCGTTAATAGATGTGCTCATGTTACATCATCTTCTGGTTAATAGATGTGCTCATGGTAGCACCAATTTAGAGGCTAATGGTTTCTCTCTAAAGAGGAGGAAGGTTTGATCTCGCATCGTGTATTTGTATTTGTTAAACTAAATGAAGAAGAAAAATCATCCTCTTTTTTTCTATCATTTTTAAGGTTAAAATTGATGTGTATAATTATTTAAATGTTAATTTTGATAATTTAGTTTTAAAAAAGAAAATTGCAGTATTGTTATTTCACTTTTCCTATTTATAAGTATAGCACGTTAAGAAAATAATTATAAATATGATAACTTTTTATAGTCTATCAACGATACACTAATAGACTATAAAAAGGGATGTTGATATTCTATCACTTATAGACCATTTTTTGTCTATCACTAATAAATTGTGTCATATTTGCTATTATTTTGTGTTAAATTGTGATATATGCAATCACTCCTTTAAAATATTCGTTGAAATAGATTCGACAATTTGATTCGGACGAAGGAATGGTTGTGTAGCATAAATGTTTTTTCTTTTATAATATGTGGGGTAACTTTAACCTCTTGATCACTAGTTATTTCTTATGTCGGTTGAGTCATGTTCATGTTGGCACAAACATTGACAACAATATCAAATGGAACAAGATTTTTTATTCTTATTTTTTCCATTTACCATTCTTAACGAGTAAATTGAGTTTAAAGAACATTAAAAAAAAATTGTACAATAAAATAAAATGATTGTTCAATTATTTAGTGGTATGCATTAAAAAAAATCCAATTTTTATCCAAAAATGATCTACATCATTAGTTTTCAACTTTAGAACATTTCTTTAATATTTCAACATGAATATAGATCAACAGACATATATTATATGATCGGGTGATTAAGAGGCCCAAAATTCAAATCTATATAGTTTAAAATATCATTTTGGTCTATGTAGTTTTGAGTTTCGTTCTATTTTAGTTTCTATAATTTTAAATCTCCAATTTTAGTTGTTCTACCCTAATAAAATTTAAAATTGTTTTCCCATTATTTTCTTTTTCAAAAGGTAGGAAATAGATAGGAATAAAATTTACTAATTGATAGATGATAGTTGAGGTGGGAGGTTTAATTACAGGTTTAATAAATAAGTATAAAAAAAAAAATATATATATATATATATATAGTAGAGTAAATGGGCCGAAACACATCAGTAGGCCCAGCCCAAATAGCAAAGTGTGGCTGACATAATGAGAAAGTCTTTAATGGCAAACTCCATTTCTTGTTCTGCCTCTCCACGCACTCTGTTTCAGTTCACACGTCTGCGGAGGCTTAAGGGAGCGCGCCTTCGTTTGCTCTCCCTCCATTTCTTCCAGGCATTTTTCTTCTTCTCTCTGATCTAACTAATGTCTCTTCTTCTTCCTCCATTCCACCTTTGATTCTGTGTGTATGTGGGCGTTTGCAAGATCTGTTTACTTTAGTTAATATATTCCATGAATTCAATCATTTTTATTAAACCTATGTTGTCAATGATATGATCATGTTTTGAGTTTAATTGGGTATGGGTGGAAGACAAAGATTCATAGTCCTCAATGTGTAATACCCCATACCCAATTAATTAAACTCTCAATTTTCTATTCCTGTGCTCGCCAACTCTTTTTGCCATTGTTGGAGCTTTACTCTTCAGCCCAAACCCCTGTTCCTCACTTCCTTTGGGGTTTTCCTCATCTGGGTTTAATTCTGATTGTTTCAAATCTGATTCAAATCTGTCATTTTCCGAGCTCACTCTTACATTGATCGATGTTGAACTCATATGGGGATTGGTAAATTGATGTGTTAGATTTCGTTGTCAAGGAATGTTTTGATTTCAAATTGTAGAATTGTGTGTAGGACGTTGATCTTTAGTTGGACAACTCAATTTCATTTTTCTTTTGTCATTTTCTTTTTCTGTTATGTTGAGGCCGGAATAAGCTTCGGAGTGTTACAGATCTCTGGCTTCCCAACGCACCGATGTGAAACTGGCTAGTGCTGAACCTTCCTAATTGTCGGGGTCGTTTGTTAATTACCCTTTCCCCGGATATATTTTCTAAGTTGTTGTCAGAGCTTAATATTTGAAGCCATTTGGATGTCTCTGATATCTGAGCAATTTCTAAACAGATGAGGGAGTGCTATCGGTTTGTTTTGCTAGTGGTGTTTTCGTGCTTTGTGAAAGGTTTAAATGCTAGTGCAGGCGATTTTGACCCACAATACAGGTACTACTCCTGTCTAAATTTTCTTTGTACATTCTTCAGCTTTATTCAGACTAGTGAAGCCTGGAAACCTCAATGTTCCATCTTATAGATCATATAGTTCCCCTCAGATTTATGAATACCTAGTTATCCCCAGGCCCCAATTGTAATCTTGATATTCCTTTTGCATTCAGTGATCAACATTTATGTTGCCTGTTTCTATTTTTATTCGGATTGTATAAACAATTGAAGCGATGTCATGCTAATGTCATATTTGTTTTTGTATAGTCTAGTTCGTGAAGGTACTAGCTAGTAAAAGGTAGTGGTTAACCCAGCTTCTTACTTAGTGTTTTATGGACTCAGTATGCAATATTATTACTTCAGTGGCTAATTGTTGTGCATCCAAGGTTTCTTTTAGTGCATTCTTATGCAGAGGTTAGATGTATCAGGTTTTATGATTGACAGTAATTCTTTCGACTTGTAGCTTGTATGTTTACCAGCTTGATCACATTCTCTTGGATTGTGGTCCGTTCTTGTAGCTTGTTTTTGGTCCTTTTTTTGTGGGCTTGTATTTTTATGCTCTTGTACATTCTTTAATTTTTCTCAATAAAAGTTGGGTTTCTTACCAAAAAAAAAAAAAAAGCAGTAATTCTTTCGTTTATTCAATGATTCATTCAATTGCATGTGGTGGTGCCTTCATAAGTTTAGGAATACAGTGATTTTCTGTTTCTTTGATCACACCTTTTCAGTTCTCTGTTATTCGATATCAATATCAGATTTTCACATAATACATATAAGGGGGAAATAATATTGTTATTTGTATTTGCTGCAGGACTTGCGTTAAACAATGTGAAAAAATAGGATGCATTGGTCAGCAATGCTTTCCTCAGTGCAAATTCTCTTCAGATGGTGTTTCCATTGATCAGCCATGGTATATGCAAGAACCACTTTACTTAAGATGGAAACAATGGGACTGCCAAAGTGATTGTCGTTACTATTGTATGGTCAAACGAGAGGGTGAAAGAGAAGCACTTAGTTATCATCCTGTTAAATATCATGGCAAATGGCCCTTCAAGCGTATATATGGGATCCAGGTTTGTTTTATCAAATTACTTAAGCAACTTCTTATTTGAACTTGGAATTGAAATTATGCCTATTCATATTTATGAATCTTGTTGTGCATTATTTACCCAGGAACCTGTTTCTGTAGCATTCTCTGCCCTCAACCTTTCAGTGCATTTCTATGGCTGGCTGTCCTTTTTTATCCTTCTATATTACAAGTTGCCTCTGAGACAAGACAAGAAGGCATATTATGAATTTGCCAGTTTGTGGCACATTTATGCACTCTTTGCAATGAACTCTTGGTTTTGGAGTGCAGTTTTCCACAGTCGGTGAGCTTTTTAATTTTGTCTTCATGAATTATTGCAAATATCACCTGTTTATATCTTTGGCTCCAGAATTTGTTGTTTGTTGTTTGTTGTTTTTTTTTTATAGTATTAAGAAGATTGCAATTAAACTCATTATATACCAGATTTCAAAATTTAAAATTTCTTATCTTTGTAGCATGCCCTGATTGTTATTACGTCCCATTGAAGTGCAGTGATGTGGATCTGACCGAGAAATTAGATTACTCTTCTGCTGTGGCTTTACTTGGGTTTTCACTCATTCTGGCGATTCTAAGAAGTTTCAATGTGAGGCATGAGGCTACCAGAGTCATGGTTGCAGCTCCTTTGCTTGCTTTTGCACTTACGCATATCTTATACATCAACTTCTATGAACTTGATTATGGTAATTATTACTCTTTTTTGCCCCCTCCTTCACTGCATTCCTAGGTCTTCAAGATACTGAACAAATTTAGCAATGTGATGATATGATTCTAACGATCATTCATTTTGAATAGTGTAGTCTCTAGTTAGCTATTCTTCTAAATTTGTTCCCCCCTATTCGAACCAAACAGCCTAAGCTTCGTGGTGAGAAGTCCTAGTGATACTGCCTTTTTCTTTATTATTGACTTCTTATTCTCTCCTGGTGGATCTCGAACTGGATATGGCTTGTAAGGGAAGTCTTCTTCCAAAGTGAGCATAGTTCAGTGATAAACTCCTTCTGAGGTTAGAGGTTCGAATCCCCCCACCCCCACATGAACCAAAAAAAAAAAAAAAAAAGGTAAGGGAAGACTTAATAATGGAATTGGAATTGCTGAATTAACTTCCAGGATCAACCCTAAGACTTAATAATGGGGTTAAAGCTACAATCAATATCAGTTTATTAGTTTATTTACTAATCTTTTTAGATTTCATCATCCATGATGACCATAAGAGGTCAAATATGTTGAACACCAACCTGATTTGACTTTGAATCTTCAATTCCATAGTGGTACCAATCCAAAAACTTTTGACATTTTTTGCAGGGTGGAACATGATTGTTTGCGTTACAATGGGTGTCTCTCAACTTCTCATCTGGGCAATCTGGGTCGGTGTCACTCGCCATCCTTCTCGCTGGAAACTGTGGACGGTGGTTGTCGGGGGTGGCTTAGCATTACTACTGGAAGTCTATGATTTTCCTCCATATGAAGGCTTTGTGGATGCTCATGCTCTATGGCACGCCACTACCGTCCCGCTGACCTATGTTTGGTGGAGTTTTATTAGAGATGATGCTGAGTTTCAGACCTCCAATCTTCTTAAGAAGTCTAAATAGCTTGTTTCCTTGTTTTGAACTACATGGTTTGTTTCATTTAGGGCTGTTTCTGGAGCTTACAATTTTCTCCCACATTTAATTAAAACTGAATCGAAAACTAGGCATTGTTGTATAACATACATTCCAATTACTGGGAGAAACGAAGTCGCCCTTTTTTTTTCTTTTTTTTTTTCTCCCTCCAAGATTTTTTAGTGAAAGCCTAATCTGTACCAGGTGGTTAGGAAATTCTTACAGATTTTTTTTGTTTGAAAGCGTTAAGACTCATTTCTGGTTGGTTCTCAAAGTTTTGGTGCCGTGCGTTTTTTTTCTTCAGGTTCAAGCCTACTACTTATTAGAGGACTAATAAGTAGGGATGTTTTAATGTTTGAGGATCTTAATGTCAAATAACTCGTGTTTTAAAACAAAGTTTTCTGCCCCCTCTCTTGGTTATCAGCAAGTCTCCTCTCTGTGAAAAGTCATTCGTACATTTCGCTTAGTACGATGGCACTATAATTGTCTTTCCCGAGCATGAGGGCAATATAGATTGTTCAAAGAGCAAGGAGAATTGTTGATCATGAAAGTGGAGAATGGCAAAAAAAACTTGCGTTTCAAAAAATGGGTCATTTGACATTAAGGGTTGTTGTTATGTTTATGTTGGCTTCTCTAATAACCTATCAAGATTTCTAGATTTAATAATATACTATGAAGAATTATGTTTACCGTTTGTTATTATGTTGTTAGTAATATGAACATATTTTCATTTCAATGATGTGTTGTAAATTTGTTATGTGGTGTCTAATTAGTTGATTTTATAATTATTGAATGGTTTTGGTTCTTATGCTTGATGGACAAAATTATAAATAAATGGTCAGATACAATTAAAGTTGAATAGCAACAAGGTTTGGTTTTTTTGGAGTTGATTTTGTTAAGGTATTGATTGGGTTTGTACTGTATGTTATGTATAGCTCATCTACTATATTTTTAATTTTCTTAAAATGGTCACAAAGCTTATATTCCATTTTCTCAAATTCCATTCACATATGTTGAAATAAAAAAAATGGTATTAAAGCGTCTGATAGGCCATTGAACTTTCAAGTTTGTCTCATATGTCCCTAAACTTTGATTTTTTTTTGTCTACTAAGTTTTATATTAAAAAAAAATAAAAAAAATAATTAATTGATCTATTAGATATAAAGCATTTTGAAGTTGAGGGGGCTCGACCCCGGGCCTATGGTGGATCCACCGCTGCTACTAGCAATATCAAAGAAACTCAAATTCAATCTCCTCATTGCTTCATTTGGAGCCTGCAATTGTACTATCCTAAAACTAGGTTCTTTGAATAGCTCTTTCAGAGAAGAACCAAAAAAAAATCATACTCCATTTGGGTGGTAAGATCTTTATTACCCAGATGATTAGCCTCAACATAAATTTACTAATCCCCTTGTCAAAAATTTCACATGGTTATCATACTTCATACATCATAAATAACACATCCTTTTTGTGTTAATGAAATAAAAGAAAACCAAAATTGCAAATGAAAGACGGATCTCGCAATTACCTTATAATCCAATTTACAGGAACAGGTAAAACACTATTGTATCATCAAACCTTTGAAGAGGAAAATATGGAGAAGTCCGCACGTCATGCGCGTACGGGTAACAATAAATTAGTCCTAGTATTGAGTGATAACCTGCAAAGTGCAAACCCCATTTTCTCGCTTAGGAAACACATTCAGAGTGAAATGAGTATAAGGAACTATGCAACTACGTTGATAGTATACAATATTTCAGCAAAATTGCATAATCAACAAAGAAGAAAGAGTTTGTATACAACTGAATTGAAAACTTCAACATCCTAGCTATTAACATTATGAGTGACTACTGACTTCCTATTCTCTCTTTTTGTTATATTGGTATTTGTTTACAGAGATAGTCCAAATTTCACTGCGATAAGAAGCGATCTTTGTATTGCGCACAGTTTTAATGTTGCACTAATCAAATGCAGCAAAAATATATGGCCAATGGAAGGACTGAAATCATGGTGCTTGAAAAAGTACAAGGGTAAATTGCACAAACCACCCCCTAAACTATGGAGTTTTTTTAAAAAAAGGAGAAAGTGAACTTGAAGAAGCAAAAGAAGGAAAATGAATGCCTACTTTTCCCTTCCTTTACTCACGCGAGAGTCATCCCAATTAAATAGAAATTTAACACCTGGGTGTCTGAGTCATCCCAATTAAATAGAAATTTAACACAGACAGAGTTGATTGCAACATTTAACAAACTACATGGGGTTGATTGATTAAATTAAAAGTTCAGGAGTGTTATTGTAACAAACTCCATTGTTTAGGTGTGGTTTGAACAATTTACCCAAAATACAAAAAACAATACTCAGGATGTACATTCCACATGGTGATTAGACTCTAATATCATAGAAAATGAAAATATTAGCGGACTTGCCTGGGATATTAAGGGTTTGGCATGCTCCTCCCACTCAGTAGACCACCTACGAGAACCCATTTCTACTGTACTGTTCTTTAGCGAATCCAAAGCATTGCATTCATTGGGAAATCCCCTGAAGAGCATCTGCACAGATCACAATAAAAGATAAAGAACTGAGAACGTTGATCAAGTAACGTGAAAAAATGGGAATCGACAATATCTTATTTACAGTTTATTGCAAGGCCAGAGACTTCTTAAATGCATGGCTTTAAGGTAGAATAAAGCGTATATAGTTGGATTAGGAAGCCAGATTCTAGAGGGGCTTTCTCTGTCAAGTCTCTTCTAAAATATCTAGAATGCAATCAGAATACTACTCTGCACCCCATAAATGAGGCAATCTGGACAAATTTTTACCCAAAAAAAATCAAATTCTTCCTTTGGGAATGAAGTCACAATGCCATCAATACTTTTGATAAATTGCAGAGACGCCACCCGTATTTGACCTCGTCTCCACAATGCTGCCCATTATGCAAATCAGCTCTAGAGACTGTAAGAATACCTCTTACTCGTGATATTGATTATAAGAAATAACGATTACACTATCAAAATAACAAGAACACCCAGCGGATTCAAGAGTGCTGGTCACCTCTCCTAGCCCTAGAACCACTGTTCTATCAACATACAAAAGCTTAAACATAACACAAATGGAAAGAAAGCTTAAATACTAAGGCACTGGGAATAACCCTAACAACCGTACACAAAAAGGGTCCCACCAAAACACTCCCACAGACAAACAGTTATTCCATTTGTTCCTTTCCTTTTCTACCCCTCCTAACATAAGTAATTGCCACTGGGGGCCTAACAGAGATACAAAGTCACCTGTTCATCAGATACACCTTTGCTCACAGATTTTGAAAGGACATCCTCTTCCCCTTCAGTTGGGCCACTGCCCTCCCAGATGAGAACAACAGCCCGCATTTCCTATACTCTCAGTGCAATGGTCACCCTTTCACCAAAGGGAGGAAGATTATGTGGATGCATCTCATTCGGGCTTTCCTATGGACTACATGGATTCACAGAAATAACTCTCTTCAACAAGAAGGATAGTTCATATGATTATTTTTTTGACAAGATTATCTTTCTTGCTATGTCTTGGTGTAAATGTTCAAATTTCTTCAAATCATATAGTCTCTCATCTCTTTTGGCCGATTGGAGAATCTATAACTCTTTTGGTTTGAGCTTCTTGCCTTCTTTTGTAATTTCACACATCAATGAAATTCGTTTCTTATAAAAAAAAAAAAAGTAAAATAAAGCGTATAGTTATTACACCTATTCTATTTAATACAAATAATGATGATTTAATAGCATTCTTTGATTTTCAAATTTCTCCCTCTAAAGAGAAGTGACAGTCGAAGTCAATTAAACTGGATTGTCTCATGATATGGGTTTTTAGCTAGGATGAGTATTTGGTTATTTCATTAAACAACCTCTTGAAAACGTCATTTCTTCAATTTTTCATTATTTCATTCTTTACAATACTATGTCTTCCACGTATAAAATGTCTTTTGTCTTTCAATGCTCTTAAAAAAAAGAAAAAAACATTGGACAAAAGCATTACCCTGCAATCCTATTTAACATCTCTGTTCAAGGAATAAACTTACCAAAAGTTCATCTGCTAGCTCTGATGATGATGAAAAGAGGAGACCATTTTTCTCTACTTTCACAAGTTCGTTGATGCTAGGGGGAAAAAACAGAAATGTTTAAATGCCTTATGAATGTTGTGTTACATGGCACACATGCCTAAAGATGGGGAAAAGAGTGTACCAAGAGTAGGAAACTGCACAAACCGGAAGTCCACAACCAAACATATCAACAACCTGTTAATCAAGATGACCCATTGATCATTTTCAGGAGTAAGCCTAATGAAACCAAGGATCAATGTTTTAAAAGGCTTAAGGCGGCCTTGAGGCGTTTTCACATGGAGAGGCGAGGCGTAAGCCTTGAGGCGGTATGAGGCGTAAGCCTCATTTTAAAATAAAATATATATATTTAAATTAAAAAACATACAACTATATATATTCAAAATTATAATAAGAAAAAGAAAATGGAAAGAATAAGAAAAGAAAAAACAGAAGAGAATGGAAAAGGAAAATAATAATCTAAATTCAAAAGAAAACAGAAAAAAAAAATTGAACAAATGAAAACATAAGTAAAGAAGAGAGAATAATAAAACTCATTGGAAACAAATAAAAACAAAAAGAAAACAAGTTTAAAGAAAGGAAAAATAATAAAACTCATCTCCTCGTTGTGTTGTTGTGAAAGAGTTACACTTACACCTTGTTGGTGCATATTTTTATGTTTATTTTAAGGCCACCAATTAAACTTCTTACGCTTTTCAGTTTTCAGTGCAATTTTTTTCTGATAAGTATGATTTTTTTTGTTTTTTCAAGGCCACCGATTGAATTTCAAAGACATTTGGGCCCATGGCCCACCCCACCATGACCACCAATATGCAAGAGGCTTACGCCTCATGCCTCAGAGGTGTTTGCACAGAGGCGTAAGCCTCTTTTTATACCTTCAAGTTGAGGCATCATAGTACCGCCTCACCTCGAGGCGGGCCTCAAGGCGTAAGCCTCAAACGATTTTTAAAACACTGCCAAGGATAGGCAGACAAATTTGTTCCTCCCTGATACTATGACGTTTAAAGCTTCAAGTAAAAAACTACTGCATACCTTCATGGGAAGATCTAAGCCTGATGAAGAAGTATGCAAACAAACACCTAGATCTGCTGATCCTGTGCAAATAGTATATAACATGTATATTGTTATTGAACTTGTCAGAAACATAAAATAAGGAGGGGGAAAGAAAAACCTTAGGGTGTTACAAACTACCGAGAAGTAATGGGTAATCCTCTGCAGACAGCCACATTGTACGAAATGCCACACACTTAAGGTGTAATTTACTGATCTTATCTTCATACTTTTCTTTATCAGGGCCTTTACCTTTATAACAGTGGAAAATCTTTAATTTAGATAGGTCCCCTTGGAAGCAGATTTTTCAGTAGGTGGAAAGTAATTACCAGTAATGATGAATAATAACCTAGGGTATAAGTATTGCTTTCCATCATAGATTTCTTTCCAGATAAATTCATCAGAAATTGAATCATCCTCATTTAAAATGGCAGCAACACGCCTGTCATACATGACTGCAGCTTCTAAAAGGATACTAAAATCTTCATCTGGAGTCCTGAAAATGACATTACAGGAAGTTAAGGCAGTGATCTTCAAAAGGTGCTTTCAGAAAGCAATTTGTACGTCTCAACCTTTAAATTGTAAAATGTTACTTTTAGAAATATTCAACTTTTGCCTCTTGGATGTCTGTTTGAATTATCTTCCTTACCAAGGTTCAAAACTATCTAAGGTGCTTCCTTCTAAATTATGAAGTGCCATTATCTTTTAAACAAATTTTTTTTTTTTAGTACAACAATTTTGGGGGTTGGGGATTCAACCTCCGACCTCAAGAAAAGGAGTGTATGACAATTACCGCTGAGCTAAACTCACTTTTCTTTTAATCAAAATATATTAAACACAAACATATGATTAACTTGGATTAAAAAAACCATAGTGTATCAATACAGGATCCTATAGGAAGAGAATCCTGAAACCTACTAATTTGGGAGTGCAACCAATGTGCATACCAAACATAAGCATCTAGATGTCAATTTTGTATCCCATCCCATGATTCTCAACAACTAAATCACCGTCTAAAAAACATTTTGTAGATATTAATATCCTCACAAGTTATAATACAAACTATCATATTCACTTTAACAATCAAACGACCAAAAAAGAGTATTGAAAGCACAAACATACAAATTCAATTCTTCAAGAAGCATTAGTAAATTAAGTCAAACGTTAAATACTAACCAGCTTGTGCTGCTCACAACAACTGCAGGTCTGTTTTGCTTCAAGAGAATATCCTTGCCAACCAGGCTTGTTAACAACGTCTCCTGCTGCTGGCCTACCATTCCTGCACCTGCTAATTACTGTGTTAACTTGAATGAACAGGGGAAAATTTTGTTCAACTGAGAATGTGTGCTATATATTTATTGAAATGTAGATCTTACCATAGCTACCACAATCTTGAAGATCAAGAGGTTGAAGTAGATTATTATGTAGCCTACAAAACAACTAAAATGAACAACAAATTTAGTTTATTTATCATATCAGTATACACAGAGAATGAAACAATAGCCGCGACCATAACTCACCTCATGTTTTTCCTGGAGTGAAGCAATGTGGAAAAACTCAGGAGGTTGATCATAGAAAACTGTGGCTCTTCATTAAAAAAATAAAATAAAATAATAATAAAACAATTATTTATAATATTTGACAATAAATTTTCATGTGGTCTATTAGATGAAGAATGAATATATTGCCATCCACCCATCAGTCCCATCCTCTTACTTAATATCCCAGTTTTCAGCCAATTCATGTTGCATTGCCTTTGTGACACAAAAGGAGCCATCTGCCATCTTCCCAAAATGCTTTTCAATCCTAGGCACACATCATATTATATAATTTAACCAACAATAGATCATCCAATCACATACTGAATGAACAAAAGAGGGTGGGAAAAACATATTCAGTACCAGCGGTATACAGCAACAAAACTGCTATTTCTTCCGAGGGACAGGGCAAGCAAAGTATGACCAAAATTATGCCAATCAATGATAAATGCAGATCGCTTAAGTATGCTAGCCCATTTTACAGCGATTAACGTTGGAACAGAAGGAGGATTCTGCAGAAGAAAAACTCATAAAGGATTTTCAGAAAAATTGCACGGTTAATATAAAAGTTGGAAATAAACAGTAAATCTTAGAAAATACACTGGAAAAGCAGATGTTAACATAAATTCCTTAAACCAGGTCTCGTATGTGTGAAAACAACATCAAGATAATGAACTTGTGCAAAATATCAGCTAGTTACAGGAAAAGGGCCAAACAGCAGACTGTAAATTTAACCAATTCTTATTCTTAAGTACATGCAACAAACATTGCATCCCTGAAGTACAACTTTTGAAATATACAGCAATACTAGTCAAAAATGCATGAAAATCCTAGCGAACACCTTTAGTCAATGTCCCGTAAGAATGTCTTAAGAGTGTCAAAGAGGAAACTAGACAAATAATACTGCTTATTTGCAGGCAAATGAACGAAGACAGGTTATTTTGGAATTGTAGCAACAACATTACTTTGATACAACTTGAAGCAACTTCTGCTAGGGTACAAAAGAGGAAACCAATCAAATATCATTTCATGAATCGCTTACTATATGCTTTCTAAATTTTCAATTTTTAGTTTATATCGAAATGAAGCAAAACATATGCTTTTACCATCAAGAAACTCTCTCTCTCTCTCTCCTTACAAGGTGAGGAGTACAGATCGTTCAAACAAAGATCAGGAGATAACTCAATGCCCAGAACAAAACAAAAAGATTATACCATTTGTTTAAATATGATGTCATCAAGAAGTTGGATACATCATAATTTTGAAACCATTTATTTACCTGCACAATGAAGAAGGCAGGTGAATGAATTCTAACAATAAGGAACCAAAGAAGCATAAGAAACTGAACGAGTGGCTTGAGCAGGAGTGTTACAGGCCGGAATATCCATGGCAGATTTTGAAGGAATTTTGGCCACTGTGTCTGTAATATACAACAAAAGAGATTTGAGAAAGTCTAGCAGACGACGCTATTTTTTATTCAAAAAAGGGAGAAGGGAAGAAGAAAAAAAACACTTCTACATGAGTACCATGGTATGAACATGAATAGATTTGTGCTCTAGAAGTGCAGAGTGGGGCTGAGAGCCTATTTAACACCCAAATTTCAAAATTAGCTTTCTATAAACATGATAAAATAATAAAACTCTCAAGATAAATTGTGGACTCCTCATTAAAAGTTTTAATATGTAATATTAAAAATTAATAGTCTTCTAGATAACATCTTGCATCCAGCAGAGCAAACAACTGCACATAAAAATGTTCCTCAGGAGGGGTGGGTGATAAAATGGGAGTATTTCCCAAGGACAAAGAACGAGATAAAGAAAGAAGAAAAATGTTCCCTGATGACATGTAAGTGACGGAAGTACAAAAGGCAAATAAATACGTGAACAAAACATTTTAATTTAACCTATGGTATTAGAAAGCATGCCAACCTCCATAAGCAACAATGTCCACCTCCAGATTTGCCTGTAATATCAATTATAGAGTTAAACACAAAATAACAGAAAGAAAGAAAAGTCCCTTTGAAATACTAACAAGAAGAAAGTTATGAAAACCTAAGATGCATGGTTTTGAATGGTTTACCTTCTGAACATTTTAATTCTTGCATTGTATTTAAAGAACAATCCTTTCTATATCTGAATTATCATGGTGCATACAGTACTAAAATCTTAATTAGTGATACCATACTGATCTGACATTTTTTTAACTGGTCAAATTCATCAAAGGAATATGGTTGAAATGGGAATCCTTCAAAGAATTCCATCTTCAAGTTCTATATAGAAATGATAGAAATCGCAGGTAAATTGAAGATTCTTATACAGAAAATAGTTCAGGAATGAAATAAAAAGGATCAAAAGTGAATACCTGGCGGGCAAGAGAAAGAGCTTGGTACTGCATACGAGGACTTCGACCAAGATCACCAAGAACAACCACACAAGCTCGGCCTTCCTTCCCTTTCCTTCTCGTTCCCTCCATAATTTCCTCTTCAAATTTCCACGATCAATTGGTTACTATTCCCCCAAATTCCCAGCCATGTGTCAGTTTTTTTATTACCAAATAGTGAATTGTACATTTCGGTTGTTTCTTTGGAGCCCAGCCGAGCTCGGACAGTCCTCGAAGAAACATTTTTTTAAGCACTAAGAAAGTCGAAGGTACATTACGAAATTCAATTGATGATGTTAGAGATCCTTGAAAAAAGAAACACGTTGATTGAAGGATTTCACTTTACATCGCACCAAAGATATTTCGATGCCTATGAGCTAGCTTCTCATATAAGGGAAATGAGAATCAATGTTGTGTGGATCGAAGAGTGCCCCCTTACGCTCGAAGTTTAACTTGTCAATAATGGATTCTACATAATGTGCATGTTAATGTACTATTATACTGCCATTTGGCTGACTGGTAGAGAACATTGACAATGGTCATTTTAGGATATATTTTCTATTCCAAAAATGAAAAGAAAAGTCTACCTAAATTACAGAAAACATTATAAAGTTTAAATTATTAAATGTGAAAGCAAATATTACTAAAATTTTAATATACTTGTTATAGATTGATTATAAAAGGAAGGCTTTGATGAGTTCTGAAAGAGAGTAGAATAGTTATTTTCCTTGCACAGATCCCCGCAGATGCAGTGCAATCACTACTCAGTACAATAAGGGAAAGGAAATAATTAAAGCCAATGGCCCATTTGCATTATTTAGACAATAATGGGGATTCGAACTCCAACCTCTTAATCGAGGTACAACCTCTTAATCGAGGTACAACGTTTATGTCAGTTGAACAATAATCATGTTGACAATAGCTCATTTGCATCATTATTTACACTTAGCAGACGCCTGAAACAATCATGCATTGGTCAACCATCATACTGTAAATCCTATCAAAATCAATAATTCATCCTCATCATCCACAAAAATGTTTACACCATGATATATAACTATTATAGAAATTTTGTACAAGAAACAGTTCTGAGATATTATTTGGTAAATGGCTGAACAAATGAACAAAAGAATGGAAAATCAACATGTAAATCGATTTAAAGATAGCATGATGGCTAAGCATAAGTGATGAAGTCGACTACTTCAAAGTTGATTGATCATCCAATGACCTTGATGGCCTCAGCAAAACAAATAAAATTTGGTTCTGCATTTATAACCTGGGAAATGAAACTCAAAGATGCTATCTTTGCTACTTCATGTAGTATAAGGCAAATGAAATATTTGAGTAAATGACTTGGTACCTTTAAACTTCATGTCATGATTGATCGGGCATGGTATCTCTGCTACTACTATCCCGCAGCATCGTCATCCAGGAATCAACATTGAAACACAATCCAGGTTGGCTTTTTTTTTTTAATAAAGAAAAACAGGTGTAGAGATGAAGCACGTTATGTGGCTCGAGAATTCTCTGTCAACGATGATCCTACTTGAACCATAAGAGGGTATACTGCACTAAATTCCTTGTCTCCTCTGGCCCTTACCTTGGCGGCATAATCATCTAGAGTTGCCTTGATACCTTTCCAAACTTGATCCTCACCTTGAGAATCCAACCACAACGAATACTGCTGGGGAGTAAGTTTGTTCCTTTGCATCGGTGACTGCAATTCATCAGGACCTCGAGAATATAGATGGTGAAGTATGACACTTGCTGGCAGATCGTGAAGTAGTGGAGATGCCTCCAGTTGCGATGTTTCCAGAAATATAAGAGGACGAAATGCTCGAAGAGCTCGATATGGTGCACCAAGTTGTTCTACGGGGAACAAATTTTGGCCCACGGCTAACTCCAGTTCAGCCATGTCCCTAGCCATTCGTAGTTTTCCTGATTCAGAAAGAGGTCTGACCAGAGAAGCATGTCTGATAAAGAAAATTAACACTCTCGACGCCATGCTTCTTACAAGCTGAGTGCAAATGCTTTCCGTTCCAGAGATGGTTGCATTTTTGGATGATGGCAACAGCCTTGATAAGAACTCACTGCGGAAGTGAAGAATGTACTTTTGCAGTTCCTCCATGTAAGACGATGCATTATTGTCCATTGCTGCATTCATACCCAGTACATCAAAGCTCTGGTCGTGAATTTGCAATATAAAAGACTCAAGACTGTCGAGCATAGCTTGGAATAGCGATGTCACAGAATCACAGGCAACTCCATATATTGAACCTAATGAGGGAGACAGAACATCAGAAGCAATGATGGGTAGCCCAGTGATCATAGATGATACCCGAGTATGAATTTCTTGCAAATGCTGACATAATGTGAAATTCTTAAGTTGAGCTGGAGTTGCTGGACCACTCACTTGGCGTGCTTCAAGACCAGTAGATATCTGCCATCAAATTTCAATAATATGATAAAGTCACAACTCACAACTCACAGTGTAGAGATATTCAAATATGAAATATATCCCACCAACATTGTGTTAGGACTCCCCTAACAAGAAAATACAAAACACAAAGATAGAACAATATTGCATTGCAATATCAAGAGAAATTACAATATCAATAGTTTTTCGAGAGGGCTATGACTCTCCCAAAATCACCCATTAAGGTCTCTAAACTCCCTCTATTTATAACCAAGTCACCCATAACTAATTATCACTATGCCCTTACTAATATCCAACTAATATTTCCCATATGCCCCTATTAGTACTCTCACACATTGAGAATTATAATCCAAACATAAATGTTCCTGATCTAAACTCAAGTTTGAACAAAAATTGTTAGAACAGAACAATCCTTCTTTTTTAGAAGTCCCTCTCTGACTAGCTTCCATGGACCTCATGGCTCATGCAACATTGGAACTCTCTGGATATAACAAAGTACAACAACCAGATTGCATAACATGAAAACTTTCTAAAGCGATCATTCACTAGGAACAGAATCAAGTGACAGATTAGAGCTTTAACTACATTAAGTCCAAAAATCTGAGATTGTATTTTTATTGTTTTGAAGAGAAAATCCGAGATTGTATTGATTGGCCAAGCAAAGCAGTGTCGCTAGACAAACTGCTAGGTGGTGAAATCTTGCATGGAAAAACAGTATAGACATATAACTAAGGATTATATACCCTTGCACAGATAGTAGTGATTAGACTATGACAATGTCACCAATAAAATTAACTACCTGACATTCAGCTCTTTCAGCGAGCAGGAGAAGAGCCTTGCCAACTTGACGTAGCACAAGTAGAGTTAAGCGTCCATCCATCTGAACAGATTCAATCTCTTCCTGAATACGTGATATGATTTTTGAGATCTGTTCTTTCGAGGGAACACTACCACGACTTGAGACTGGAAATACAGAGCTAACAAGATCAGACAGGCGACTCAAGCAGAAACCCAGGAATGCGTTCTGGAATATTTCAATAGCTGCAACCATCTGATCTTTTCCTCCTGAACTTATTGCAGGCACAACCCCTTTGACGTCAGTATCACGTGAAATTCTTTCAAGAAGATTTTCTATCATTGAGAACAGTTTTGGATACCCCATAGTGAATATTTCTTTCACAAAGCTTGATGCAGTAAAAGCAGACTTCATTTGGCTAGCAAAAGCCTTCACAAGAGCCTCCCAAACTCGATCTGTTAACATGGAATCCCCTTCCTAAACAATACATTAGTAATATAAGAAACTGGTTCCGAAATGGAGACAGTTTTAAGACAACTATAGACAAAGTGGGAGTAAAATTAAGCAGAACAAGGACTTGTGTGAGTGTAGAAAGATTTTGTTTCAAATTAAGTGTGTAAAAGATTTTAATATTAAAACAAAATTCCAACGCAAGTATCTCCATTTGTGTAATTTGCATTGCATAAACGATGACAACTTGAATAGGCTTTAAAGCAAGTAGGGAAAAAATCCGAGACAGAAACCTTAATTTCATCTTCATTCCGACTCTCAAACTAGTAGAAGAGTTTATCGAGATGATTAATTAACGAATCATTTACTTTATCAAATTTTAAGAGTAAATGCCATATTATGATTAAATACAACATAACAATTCAGCAGCTTGAGAATTTAACAACCCCTTTACTATATCTTTCACTTCTAGACTATATTATACCAATGTCACCAGGTGATCAAGAAATTCGAATGCGCCAGTTTCTCTGTTTCATATCCTCTATTTGTCAATTATAGACAGATATAAATTTACCAAAATGTTTAGCTAATGGTAATCGTGTTCTAGGCAATGAAAATCAGTATCTATGTCTTAGGCTTATATGAAAAGAGACTATCTTGATTATCTACACAACAGAACAGATTTTGAATACCACTTGCCTGGATAACCTCGTCAAGCAGCAAAACATGAGTAAAAGGGTCGCGTTTCTTCGATAAGACCCTCTGTAAATGCCAAACAGCTATAACAATTGAATGCAACTGATCCAAACAAGTTCCCAACCTCTGCCAGAGCGCCTCCCGTGCCTTGGCACCTCCACCAATCTGTGGCGTCCCACTTCCCCTTATTCCTCCTGGACCGAATCCACTTCCGGGCGACCCCGAAATCGTCTTCATATCCAATGCCACACTTATGCTCTTCACCCCCATTCCCTTATACTTGGTCATCAATTGCTCGATGGTCGCCTTCAATTCACCAAGATTGTAAAACACCTGCAAACCAGTACCCACCTCAGCTTGATTCAGACCCTCCATTCCTCTCTCCAAAACCTTCATAGCCTCACTTCTCAATTTATCACCAATTTCATTAACCCATTTCAATTCTTCATCAACGACATCAATGCCGGCAAGGTCAAACTCATCGCAAAGGCTCAAGATCTCGCAGTGCAGCTGCGCGGCCTTAGCGAGATCCAGCTTCTCAGGCTCGTCGGCAGACGCAGAAGCAAGGTCGCGAAGCTTCTTCGACAAACGTAGGGCACGGATCGTATGCTGGAGAAGCTCGGTAGTCTGGTGAAGATTGGAGAACTGAACGGTCTTGGTAGAAACGACATTTCTAGGTTCAGAAAGCTCGGATCGGACATGGCGGACGGAGGATTGGAGGGAGGAGATACCGGATCGAACAGTGGAGAGGGCATTCTCGGCGTGCTTGAGAGAGGAGAGTTGAGAGAGTAGGTCATTGTGGCGAGAGAGGACCTCACTGCGAAGCTGCGATTCGAGGAGACGGATGGCCTTCTGAAGCTTCTCGGCGGTGGAAGCCGGAGAGCCGGAGGAGAGAGCGGCGGAGGAGAAGGTACTGGAGGAGAAGGAAGGAGAGAGGAAGGCGAAGAAAACAGGGTCGGAAGCAAAGGAATCCAAGGGAGATGTGGTAGAGGTAGTATTAGCGGAATGGTGGGAATTGAAAGTAGAAAGACGGTGGAGAGGGGAGGAGGCGGCGGCGACCGGAGAGGAAGAGAGTGGAGATCTCTGAGACTGGAAGGGTGACGGTGGCGCTGCTGCGGCTGGAGACGCCATATCGGTGGGGCGAGTCCTGAAGACGAAGCAAAGAGAAAGCGAGGGTTTCGAAGCAAAGAGATAACGGAAAAAACTCTTTAATGTCCACCACCAATTTTTTGTTCTCTAGTAATTAAGTAGGTGACTGTTTTTATTTTAAAAAATATAGACACAAAATTAAATCGATAAGAAATTATAATACATAAAAAAAAAAAAAAAAAAAAAAAAATTGATATCAATATAAAATTTAAATACTAAAATTATAATTTAACAGACATTAAAAAAAAACAAAGAGCCGAAAAGCTTTTCAAAAGCCATTTTCAGATGGGTTTGTTCAGTAAAGGAAAGGCAGAAGGCAATTGAAGAGCGTTGGAGTGGAAGACAGATTTCCCAATAGAAACATTAAAAAAAAAAACATAGAGAAATAGCACACTTGATATTATAAAATATATAAATAAGAAGAAATAAAAATAATATTATTAAAACATATAATTATAATATATTTATATGTTCTTTTGGTCTTATTGTGGATACTACATTCAGCAATCCTTATATGCACAGACCATAGGCCTATAAAATGACAACCATTTGATTCACCAATAAACCCATCTTATTTTTTCCTCATTCAAATGTAAATAAATAAATAAAACAACAGTTACAAGTGGGACCACCAATTTTATTTTTTTAATTATTATTTTGATTCAGAAAACATAAAGGGGAGAAGCCAACTATTTAGTATTCCATAACATATATAAAAAAAAAAAAAAAAAAAAAAAAAAAAAAAAAAAAATCAAACATATTTAATTAGAGTATGGTGAAAATTTGAATCTCACTTTTTTTTTAATATACAATTTTATGTCAATTAAACTATATTCGATTGGATTAAAAAAGTAATTAACCTTTCCCTCTATATTATCATTCAATTAAATTACGTAGCATTTATAACCATTAGTCTACTTATCCAATCTAAATTGCTATTATAATAATTGCTCTATTTATCCAATCTAAATTGCTATTATTTTCTAGAAAATCATAGTCGAAATCAATTGGAAAATTTATTAGGATAATTTATGAATTAGACCGTAAACCAATTAGAAAATTTGTTAAATGAAATTAGGAAGCCTAAGATAGAGATAATTAATAGATATTAATTCTATCTCGATTCTTTGACTTTTAGGATTTTAATCCTCAAACTTAAAAAAAAAAAATTATATATACATATATATGTTTGGTTTGGTATCTAAACTTTTAGAGTTATTTTTCTAACGTGACTTTTAAAAGACTTCTAAAACATGACTAATTTAGTCTATAAATTTTCGAATCTAAACTAAGGTGAGTATAATTCGACGGTAATTTATATATATTTTTTCACTTGAAGTTAGATGTTTGAATCTCGCCCATCCTATATTAACATTAAAAAAACTTTCAAAACTATTTCATTTAGTCCATAAGACTTTCAAAATATCTATTTTTGCTAATTTGTTTGTTAGACATAAAACGTGAATTTGCATATGTGAAATTAAGACGTCTTATATTTTTATTTGGAAAATGTGTATTAACGGGTTAACGTAGACAATGTATATAAGAGCAAGGAGGTATGTAGGTTGATGGAAATAGACACCAATTAGATTATAATTAAGTGACATAATTGTGATTATTGATATTTGAAGTTTAAAAGTTAAATTAAAGCATTTTGAAGGTCCAAGAACAAGAACCATATTGTTCCATTGCAAAATAACAAAAACAAAAAACAATATTGTGCAGATTTTGTGAAAATTATATATATATAGAAACCAAATATTCTAATGACCATGAAGCTAGAATTGAGGTGTGGGAAGAGGAGTGGAAGATAGGGTAAGTGAGAGGAGAGATATGAGTTTTTGTTTTAATTTTTTAGTTTTTCACATCAACATTAATTAAAAAAAAAAATACATCACTATTATAGCAATAAAATAAAATAAAATAAAATACAAAAGATTTCTCCAAACTAACGAGATTAATCTTGGAATTTGAATCTCTAATATCAAATGTCATTAAACTATGCTCACTTTGACAATTTAAGCTTAATTGATAGAATTAGAATGAACTTGGTCTTGTCAACCAAGCATATGGTTACCATAAATTAGACTAAAGACTTAGCATGCTTGTTACCTTCATTATAGCCTAGTCTTACTATGTGGTTAGACTAATTATACATTTGTAACTAGTATATAAATGAGGTTCCCTCAAGTGAATAAAGCATCGAAAATCATATTGTTTCATGGTATCAGAGCCGGGCAAAATTCTTCTTTCTTTTCTTCTCCTCCTTTTTTTTTCGGCAGCCATCATGTTTACCTCAACGGCAGCCAACAAATTCTCCTTCCACCCGACTCTTGTTGTATCTAACATCAAGAACCATGTCTCCATCACTCTTGAGATGAAAAATGTCCAATATGTGACATGGGCGGAACTTTTCAAAATTCACGCATGGTCTCATCGGGTCCTCAATCACATCATTCTACCGAAAGATGGCGTCGTTGAGCCTACAACCGATGAGGAGAAAGAACTGTGGACAACCATCGATGCTACAGTTCTATAATGGATTTATGCAACCATTTCGCATGACTTGTTGCATACAATTCTCGAACCTGACTCAACGACAATAGAAGCTTGGAATCGATTGCGTGATATATTCCAAGACAACAAAAATTCTCGTACGGTAACACTTGAGCAATAATTCTCTCACACAAACATGGCCTATGTACTTAATTTTATAAAGTTTATTCAATCTTATGTTGTTCTTAGAGATTTTATCTATTTTTGTCTTATACTTTTAAAATGTTGATTTTGATCCTATGTACTTTTCAAAACATTTACTTTTGGTTATTGTAATCGTAGTTGTTGTCCATTTTGATTATCAAGCATTCAAAATGTTAAATGTATTGTTTGGATAATTTTTGCATAATTTTAACACAAATTTTATATATAAGAAAACTCATTCAATGCCACCTAACACAATTTTACACAACTTTTTGTTTAAATATATTGAGTGCATTGTTGTGTTAAAATTGTGAAGTTCAAATAAAGAGGTTTTGCCATAATAACATATTTGGTCTAAATATTAACAAATTTGCTACATAATAAAATATTTCATAAAAATAGCATAAAAATAAGGACCTTTGTATCAATGTACTTTAGCATACCAATGATATATTTTATTGGTATATTTTATCAACAATACATAAATAGTATATAAAATGAAATCATCAACTTTTGAGATGATAATTAATGTATAATCTATTAATGTATAATCCTCAATATCCTCATCATCCCTAATTCAATCGCCTCCAAAATCCTCCTCGCTTGCAAAATCCTCCTCGCTTGTCTCTTCCGTTTCTCTTCCACTTCCATCCTCACCTTCTCCATCTGCTTCCCCAAAATTACAACACAACACAAATTCAAATTAAAATTCCGTCGACGACAGAGAAAAAGAAATTAAAGAGGTCGAACGTTTAATTTAAATTAGTAACCGTACATGTTGCGATATCAATCGATCGAGGTTTGGTTTTTTTTTTGGAAGTAAATGGTCACATACAATTAAAGTTGAATAGCAACAAGGTTTGGTTTTTTTTTTGAAGTAAAAAAAAATAACATCTGATGCGTCATTAAATCTGATAGGTCATTGAACTTTCAACTGTCTCACTCTCATGTCCCTAAACTTGGATTTTTTTGGTCTATTAAGTCTTATATATTAAAAAAATAATTGATCTATTAGATATAAAGCATTTTGAAGTTGAGGGGGCTCGACCCCGGGCCTATGGTGGATCCACCGCTGCTACTAGCAATATCAAAGAAACTCAAATTCAATCTCCTCATTGCTTCATTTGGAGCCTGCAATTGTATTGTACTATCCTAAAACTTGGTTCTTTGAATAGCTCTTTCACAGAAGAACCAAGAAAAATTAACATCATACTCCATTTGGGTGGTAAGATCTTTATTACCCAGATGATTAGCCTCAACATAAATTTACTAACCCCCCCTTGTCAAAAATTTCACATGGTTATCATACATCATAAATAAAATTATACATCCTTTTTGTGTTAATGAAATAAAAGAAAACCAAAATTGCAAATGAAAGACGGATCTCGCAATTACCTTATAATCCAATTTACAGTAACAGGTAAAACACTACTGTATCATCAAACCTTTGAAGAGGAAAATATGGAGAAGTCCGCACGTCTGAAAGACGAGAGCCTTCATGCGCGTACGAAGGTAACAATAAATTAGTCCTAGTATTGAGTGATAACCTGCAAAGTGCAAACCCCGTTTTCTCGCTTAGGCAACACATTCAAAGTAAAATGAGTATACTATGTAACTACGTTGATAGTATACAATATTTCAGCAAAATTGCATAATCAACAAAGAAGAAAGAGTTTGTATACAACTGAATTGAAAACTTCAACATCCTAGTTATTAACATTATGAGTGACTACCGACTTCCTATTCTCTCTTTTTGTTATATTGGTACTTGTTTACAGAGATGGTCCAAATTTCACTGTGATAAGAAGCGATCTTTGTATTGAGCACAGTTTTAATGTTGCACTAATCAAATGCAGCAAAAATATATGGCCAATGGAAGGACTGAAATCATGGTGCTTGAAAAAGTACAAGGGTAAATTGCACAAACCACCCCCTAAACTATGGAGTTTTTTTAAAAAAGGAAAAAGTGAAGTTGAAGAAGCAAAAGAAGGAAAATGAATGCCTACTTTTCCCTTCCTTTACTCACGCGAGAGTCATCCCAATTAAATAGAAATTTAACACCTGGGTGTTTGAGTCATCCCAATTAAATAGAAATTTAACACAGGGGTTGATTGCAACACTCAACAAACTACATGGGGTTGATTGATTAAATTAAAAGTTCAGGAGTGTTATTGTAACAAACTCTATTGTTTAGGGGTGGTTTGAACAATTTACCCAAAATACAAAAAACAATACTCAGGATGTACATTCCACATGGTGATTAGACTCTAATATCATAGAAAATGAAAATATTAGCGGACTTGCCTGGGATATTAAGGGCTTGGCATGCTCCTCCCACTCAGTAGACCACCTACGAGAACCCATTTCTACTGTACTGTTCTTTAGCGAATCCAAAGCATTGCATTCATTGGGAAATCCCCTGAAGAGCATCTGCACAGATCACAATAAAAGATAAAGAACTGAGAACGTTGATCAAGTAACGTGAAAAAATGGGAATCGACAATATCTTATTTACAGTTTATTGCAAGGCCAGAGACTTCTTAAATGCATGGTTTTAAGGTAGAATAAAGCGTATATAGTTGGATTAGGAAGCCAGATTCTAGAGGGGCTTTCTCTGTCAAGTCTCTTCTAAAATATGTAGAATGCAATCAGAATACTACTCTGCACCCCATAAATGAGGCAATCTGGACAAATTTTTACCCAAAAAAAATCAAATTCTTCCTTTGGGAATGAAGTCACAATGCCATCAATACTTTTGATAAATTGCAGAGACGCCACCCGTATTTGACCTCGTCTCCACAATGCTGCCCATTATGCAAATCAGCTCTAGAGACACAAAGTCACCTGTTCATCAGATGCACCTTTGCTCACAGATTTTGAAAGGACATCCTCTTCCCCTTCAGTTGGGCCACTGCCCTCCCAGATGAGAACAACAGCCCGCATTTCCTTTACTCTCAGTGCAATGGTCACCCTTTCACCAAAGGGAGGAAGATTATGTGGATGCATCTCATTCGGGCTTTCCTATGGACTACATGGATTCACAGAAATAACTCTCTTCAACAAGAAGGATAGTTCATATGATTATTTTTTTGACAAGATTATCTTTCTTGCTATGTCTTGGTGTAAATGTTCAAATTTCTTCAAATCATATAGTCTCTCATCTCTTTTGGCCGATTGGAGAATCTATCTCTTTTGGTTTGAGCTTATTGCCTTCTTTTGTAATTTCACACATCAATGAAATTCGTTTCTTATAAAAAAAAAAAAAAAGTAAAATAAAGCGTATAGTTATTACACCTATTCTATTTAATACAAATAATGATGATTTAATAGCATTCTCTGATTTTCAAATTTCTCACTCTAAAGAGAAGTGACAGTCGAAGTCAATTAAACTGGATTGTCTCATGATATGGGTTTTTAGCTAGGATGAGTATTTGGTTATTTCATTAAACAACCTCTTGAAAACGTCATTTCTTCAATTTTTCATTATTTCATTCTTTACAATACTATGTCTTCCACGTATAAAATGTCTTTTGTCTTTCAATGCTCTTAAAAAAAAAGAAAAAAACATTGGATAAAAGCATTACCCTGCAATCCTATTTAACATCTCTGTTCAAGGAATAAACTTACCAAAAGTTCATCTGCTAGCTCTGATGATGATGAAAAGAGGAGACCATTTTTCTCTACTTTCACAAGTTCGTTGATGCTAGGGGGAAAAAACAGAAATGTTTAAATGCCTTATGAATGTTGTGTTACATGGCACACATGCCTAAAGATGGGGAAAAGAGTGTACCAAGAGTAGGAAACTGCACAAACCGGAAGTCCACAACCAAACATATCAACAACCTGTTAATCAAGATGACCCATTGATCATTTTCAGGAGTAAGCCTAATGAAACCAAGGATCAATGTTTTAAAAGGCTTAAGGCGGCCTCGAGGCGTTTTCACATGGAGAGGCGAGGCGTAAGCCTTGAGGCGGTATGAGGTGTAAGCCTCATTTTAAAATAAAATATATATATTTAAATTAAAAAATATACAACTATATATATTCAAAATTATAATAAGAAAAAGAAAATGGAAAGAATAAGAAAAGAAAAAACAGAAGAGAATGGAAAAGAAAAATAATAATCTAAATTCAAAAGAAAACAGAAAAAAAAGAATTGAACAAATGAAAACATAAGTAAAGAAGAGAGAATAATAAAACTCATTGGAAACAAATAAAAACAAAAAGAAAACAAGTTTAAAGAAAGGAAAAATAATAAAACTCATATCCTCGTTGTGTTGTTGTGAAAGAGTTACACTTACACTTTGTTGGTGCATATTTTTATGTTTATTTTAAGGCCACCAATTAAACTTCTTACGCTTTTCAGTTTTCAGTGCAATTTTTTTCTGATAAGTATGATTTTTTTTTTATTTCAAGGCCACCGATTGAATTTCAAAGACATTTGGGCCCATGGCCCTCCCCACCATGACCACCAATATGCAAGAGGCTTACGCCTCATGCCTTAGAGGCGTTTGCACAGAGGCGTAAGCCTCTTTTTATACCTTCAAGTTGAGGCATCATAGTACCGCCTCACCTCGAGGCGGGCCTCAAGGCGTAAGCCTCAAACGATTTTTAAAACACTGCCAAGGATAGGCAGACAAATTTGTTCCTCCCTGATACTATGACGTTTAAAGCTTCAAGTAAAAAACTACTGCATACCTTCATGGGAAGATCTAAGCCTGATGAAGAAGTATGCAAACAAACACCTAGATCTGCTGATCCTGTGCAAATAGTATATAACATGTATATTGTTATTGAACTTGTCAGAAACATAAAATAAGGAGGGGGAAAGAAAAACCTTAGGGTGTTACAAACTACCGAGAAGTAATGGGTAATCCTCTGCAGACAGCCACATTGTACGAAATGCCACACGCTTAAGGTGTAATTTACTGATCTTATCTTCATACTTTTCTTTATCAGGGCCTTTACCTTAATAACAGTGAAAAATCTCTAATTTAGATAGGTCCCCTTGGAAGCAGATTTTTTAGTAGGTGGAAAGTAATTACCAGTAATGATGAATAATAACCTAGGGTATAAGTATTGCTTTCCATCATAGATTTCTTTCCAGATAAATTCATCAGAAATTGAATCATCCTCATTTAAAATGGCAGCAACACGCCTGTCATACATGACTGCAGCTTCTAAAAGGATACTAAAATCTTCATCTGGAGTCCTGAAAATGACATTACAGGAAGTTAAGGCAGTGATCTTCAAAAGGTGCTTTCAGAAAGCAATTTGTACGTCTCAACCTTTAAATTGTAAAATGTTACTTTTAGAAATATTCAACTTTTGCCTCTTGGATGTCTGTTTGAATTATCTTCCTTACCAAGGTTCAAAACTATCTAAGGTGCTTCCTTTTAAATTATGAAGTGCCATTATCTTTTAAACAATTTTTTTTTTTTTTTAGTACAACAATTGTGGGGTTGGGGATTCAACCTCCGACCTCAAGAAAAGGAGTGTATGACAATTACCGTTGAGCTAAACTCACTTTTCTTTTAATCAAAATATATTAAACACAAACATATGATTAACTTGGATTAAAAAACCCATAGTGTATCAATACAGGATCCTATAGGAAGAGAATCCTGAAACCTACTAATTTGGGAGTGCAACCAATGTGCATACCAAACATAAGCATCTAGATGTCAATTTTGTATCCCATCCCATGATTCTCAACAACTAAATCACCGTCTAAAAAAAATTCTGTAGATATTAATATCCTCACAAGTTATAATACAAACTATCATATTCACTTTAACAATCAAACGACCAAAAAAGAGTATTGAAAGCACAAACATACAAATTCAATTCTTCAAGAAGCATTAGTAAATTAAGTCAAACGTTAAATACTAACCAGCTTGTGCTGCTCACAACAACTGCAGGTCTGTTTTGCTTCAAGAGAATATCCTTGCCAACCAGGCTTGTTAACAACGTCTCCTGCTGCTGGCCTACCATTCCTGCACCTGCTAATTACTGTGTTAACTTGAATGAACAGGGGAAAATTTTGTTCAACCGAGAATGTGTGCTATATATTTATTGAAATGTAGATCTTACCATAGCTAACACAATCTTGAAGATCAAGAGGTTGAAGTAGATTATTATGTAGCCTACAAAACAACTAAAATGAACAACAAATTTAGTTTATTTATCATATCAGTATACACAGAGAATGAAACAATAGCCGCGACCATAACTCACCTCATGTTTTTCCTGGAGTGAAGCAATGTGGAAAAACTCAGGAGGTTGATCATAGAAAACTGTGGCTCTACATTAAAAAAATAAAATAAAATAATAATAAAACAATTATTTATAATATTTGACAATAAATTTTCATGTGGTCTATTAGATGAAGTATGAATATATTGCCATCCACCCATCAGTCCCATCCTCTTACTTAATATCCCAGTTTTCAGCCAATTCGTGTTGCATTGCCTTTGTGACACAAAAGGAGCCATCTGCCATCTTCCCAAAATGCTTTTCAATCCTAGGCACACATCATATTATATAATTTAACCAACAATAGATCATCCAATCACATACTGAATGGACAAAAGAGGGTGGGAAAAACATATTCAGTACCAGCGGTATACAGCAACAAAACTGCTATTTCTTCCGAGGGACAGGGCAAGCAAAGTATGACCAAAATTATGCCAATCAATGATAAATGCAGATCGCTTAAGTATGCTAGCCCATTTTACAGCGATTAACGTTGGAACAGAAGGAGGATTCTGCAGAAGAAAAACTCATAAAGGATTTTCAGAAAAATTGCACGGTTAATATAAAAGTTGGAAATAAACAGTAAATCTTAGAAAATACACTGGAAAAGCAGATGTTAACATAAATTCCTTTAACCAGGTCTCGTATGTGTGAAAACAACATCAAGATAATGAACTTGTGCAAAATATCAGCTAGTTACAGGAAAAGGGCCAAACAGCATACTGTAAATTTAACCAATTCTTATTCTTAAGTACATGCATCAAACATTGCATCCCTGAAGTACAACTTTTGAAATATACAGCAATACTAGTCAAAAATGCATGTACATCCTAGCGAACGCCTTTAGTCAATGCCCCGTAAGAATGTCTTAAGAGTGTAAAAGAGGAAACCAGACAAATAATACTGCTTATTTGCAGGCAAATGAACGAAGACAGGTTATTTTGGAATTGTAGCAACAACATTAATTTGATACAACTTGAAGGAACTTCTGCTAGGGTACAAAAGAGGAAACCAATCAAATATCATTTCATGAATCGCTTACTATATGCTTTCTAAATTTTCAATTTTTAGTTTATATCGAAATGAAGCAAAACATATGCTTTTACCATCAAGAAACTCTCTCTCTCTCTCCTTACAAGGTGAGGAGTACAGATCGTTCAAACAAAGATCAGGAGATAACTCAATGCCCAGAACAAAACAAAAAGATTATACCATTTGTTTAAATATGATGTCATCAAGAAGTTGGATACATCATAATTTTGAAACCATTTATTTACCTGCACAATGAAGAAGGCAGGTGAATGAATTCTAACAATAAGGAACCAAAGAAGCATAAGAAACTGAACGAGTGGCTTGAGCAGGAGTGTTACAGGCCGGAATATCCATGGCAGATTTTGAAGGAATTTTGGCCACTGTGTCTGTAATATACAACAAAAGAGATTTGAGAAAGTCTAGCAGACGACGCTATTTTTTATTCAAAAAAGGGAGAAGGGAAGAAAAAAAAAACACTTCTACATGAGTACCATGGTATGAACATGAATAGATTTGTGCTCTAGAAGTGCAGAGTGGGGCTGAGAGCCTATTTAACACCCAAATTTCAAAATTAGCTTTCTATAAACATGATAAAATAATAAAACTCTCAAGATAAATTGCGGACTCCTCATTAAAAGTTTTAATATGTAATATTAAAAATTAATAGTCTTCTAGATAACATCTTGCATCCAGCAGAGCAAACAACTGCACATAAAAATGATCCTCAGGAGGGGTGGGTGATAAAATGGGAGTATTTCCCAAGGACAAAGAACGAGATAAAGAAAGAAGAAAAATGTTCCCTGATGACATGTAAGTGACGGAAGTACAAAAGGAAAATAAATAAGTGAACAAAACATTTTAATTTAACCTATGGTATTAGAAAGCATACCAACCTCCATAAGCAACAATGTCCACCTCCAGATTCGCCTGTAATATCAATTATAGAGTTAAACACAAAATAACAGAAGAAGAAAAAAACAGTCCCTTTGAAAGACTAACAAGAAGAAAGTTATGAAAACCTAAGCTGCATGGTTTTGAATGGTTTACCTTCTGAACATTTTAATTCTTGCATTGTATTTGAAGAACAATACTTTCTATTTCTGAATTATCATGGTCCATATACTACTAAAAATCTTAATTAGTGATACCATACTGATCTGACATTTGTTTAACTTGTCAAATTCATCAAAGGTATATGGTTGAAATGGGAATCCTTCAAAGAATTCCATCTTCAAGTTCTATATAGAATTCTTATACAGAAAATTGGTTCAGGAATGAAATAAGAAGCATCAAAAGTGAATACCTGGCGGGCAAGAGAAAGAGCTTGGTACTGCATACGAGGACTTCGACCAAGATCACCAAGAACAACCACACAAGCTCGGCCGTCCTTCCCTTTCCTTCTCGTTCCCTCCATAATTTCCTCTTCAAATTTCCACGATCAATTGGTTACTATTCCCCCAAATTCCCAGCGATGTTGAAAAATTAAAGTGGATTTGTTGAAGAAAATCATACCTTCGAAAATTCACACTATGAATTTGAACTTCTGCTCTGCCGTCTCTCTGGTTGCTGCTGGTTGTTGGCAATTTGATGCATCAAAATCGCGGCAATCCAATTGGGCCTCTAAAAACCATAAACCGGATGAATAATCATCGGTTTAGTATATTATGTTCGACTCGGTTCAGTAAAATCGGGAAAACCGAACCGCTCTCCTCCTCCCGAATTAAACCGAGGAGAAGAATAATGGAGAATTCAATTAAACATTATGCGATAGGGTTATTATCAAGAATAAACAATTTATCAACTCGTTTTTTATCACTATCAATTTTAGTTAAGATCGAGCACTAATTTTTTTTTGGTCGATTTGAAGTTTATCTTTAGGTTGGGCTTACCATCCTAATCAAGATTGCAATATTTGTTTTTAACTTCAAATCGAGAAACTTATGAAATATTTCTTAAAAAAATGTCTAAAATATTTAGGGTATTTTTCGAAGTACTATCAATAAAATATTCTTCTAAAAGAACAATGAGAATTTGTATTTTTCGAAGTACCATCACTAAAATATTTTTTTAAAAAAAATAATGAGAATTTTTAAAGATGACGGGATATGAATTTTAGATAGATGAAGTAAACACTGACACTTTTTAAAGTTAAATTAATTAAGTATTTTTTTTTTATAAGCACGTTGTTGTTTATAAATATATTCATTCTAAGCTTTTTCATATGATTACATGATGTTTTATCGAAATTTCAAAATATAGAGAGAAAAAAAATCTCAAAATTGCAAGATTCGATTTTTCATGGAGTCTCTTGGCCAGATCACACAAGATCTGAGAT
Organism: Herpetospermum pedunculosum; assembly: GCA_028017165.1. Taxonomy (NCBI): domain Eukaryota; kingdom Viridiplantae; phylum Streptophyta; class Magnoliopsida; order Cucurbitales; family Cucurbitaceae; genus Herpetospermum; species Herpetospermum pedunculosum. The sequence continues at coordinate 5,503,103 of CM051529.1, read as the reverse complement.
TTTTTTTTCTTTTGATAATTTTTTTTTAAATGAGAATTTGGTGCTCTATGTCGGCCAGAATTGCAAATTGATAATAAAAAAGTAAGAAAAAAAAACGAGGTTAGTCTTTATAAAAAAAAAAAAAATTGTAACTAAGGTTATTCTTGATAATAATAACCCATCTACGGACTACGGCACCGCAATCGGAACTCAGACTTCAACGCAGCATTTACAAATTACAGATATGAATCGGAATCGGGACGATCACTTTGGTAGCACAAGTTTCCATCTCTAGATATCAGAGCAGGAGCTTAAAGGAATTCAACCAATGTTTTGTAAGTTCCATCACTTGCTCGCTTTCTGAGCTGCAGGATTAGAGATAGTTGCTTTGATTTTGTTGGGTCTTTTTTGTTTTTTGGATTCTTAATTTGATTCATATGTCTGTTTCCCAAAATCTGAAAAAGGGTTTAGCTTCCAGGACGATTATCTAGTTTACTCTGTGTGAATTCATGAGTTTTTTAGAGAGATGCAATGAAAGAAAGAATTAAGAAGCATTGGAATTATGATGAACAGTTGAGCAAGTTGTTTATTCTCTTACTAGAAAATGAAATGACAACTTTTGTCTGAGTCACTTGAGTTACAGATTACAATAAACCTGTTGACAACTACAGAAATGGAGAGATATTCTGTATCTCACATTAAAATCTTGAACACTGATGCCTATATTTAGGCAATGTTCAGAACTAAACTTTAACAAGATAAACTAGTTAGAGAACAAAAACAGTTAAGTTGTTAACTTTGTTTTTTTTTTCAACGACTCTCTTGTTCGAGGGCATATGTCTTAACCAGTTGAGCTATGTTCTGGTTAGCAACAGTTAAGTTATAAACTAAATGTTCGGAATGTAATACCATCTTTGATATTCATGTAACTTACTTGAAGATAACGATTGCCTTTGTTATGTCGAGCAGTCAAATGAAGTGTGCTCGAGATCGTTTCTGTTGAGAATTTGAACGTTTAGCATAAAGACCATATCACTTGCACTTTATCTAGCCAATGGACTCGAGAGACAATAAAGTACCGCCTCAAGGTTTTCCATTTTATCTTAATTTGTTCCAGCCCCCAGTTACTCTAGTTTCCTGATGATAAGAGTGAAAGTAGCACTGCTATTGAACTAATTTATTTGTGCAGCAGGTGAGACTGTTCAGATTCTAGTTGAATTCTTGGAGGTGGCCATTACATCAATTGTCTTCCTCAAAGGCATTTACCCTTCTGGTGCAATTCTTTCTTTAATCTACTTCCCTAAAATCCTATTATCTGCTTTATTTCTTGTAAAGGATGGTGATTGCATAAAGTTTACTTCACTGTATTTCCCAAGTAATTAAGAAACATTGGTTTATGGGTGTGTTACTTTACAAAGGAAACCTAAATAACTTGAAATTCCTAACCTAAATAAGATATCAGCAGTTGATATTAATGAATTAAAGAACAAAAAGAAAAGAAAAGATAGGAATTGTGACTAATTATTGGTGGAGTTTATATGAAGGTGCTTTTGAAAGAAGAAGGTACATGAATGCGGTTGTGCAGAAAGCTCATCATCCTGAGCTGCAGGATTACATCCACTCAACTGTTTCAGGGCTACAGCCTTTCATCCAAAAGGTTGACCATTCACTTGTATTCTTGTCCTCTATCTGCTAAAGATGGTCCTAAATTTCTTGTCTAGTCTACCCATGTGCCATTTAGAATTGAAACCAGGTCCTTTTATCAAGGACAATCTTGAACAGTGGATTATTTCTTTCACATGGCTACTTCTTGCTTGGTTTTAGGAAGAGTAGGAGTTGGTTTATAATTGGAACCAGTGAAGGAAATTATTGGGTTCTGTGGTTGTAAGTATTAGATGTAAAGATTAAATTTGGGGTGCTAGGTGTTAAGGCAGCTGTGAATGTGTTGATTATATACTGGTATTCTCACGATATAAGTCGACCTGTGTGCAAATGCAACTCTGTTCAATGAATCTTGAACTGAGAGAAGTTCATTGTAAACGTAAAGTAGGTTTCTAGGTGATGCAGTTGCAATATGACATATCCAACTTGATTGATCTCAGAGAAATAGTAGTATTTTTAATAATTATAGAACTTTGATTAATTAACTACTTCTTCCTTAGGGCATATCCAGCAGTATCCGGTTGTTGGATTTCAGCCTTAATTTAAGAGTCTTGAGCATAATGTGTATGAAGCCACTGCATAAGATCCATCATTAGTTTTATATTCAGATATCCTGTTTTTGTTACCTTCTGTTAGGTAGGGAAAGTTTTGACATTCTTACTACAATATTTGCCATAGTTTCCCTCTTGATGGAAAATGCGTTGATGTCTTCCATTTCTGAGCAGATCTATTTTAGCGTCACAGAAACATGCAACTATGGAATTTCATAAGCCAAAATAAAATTAAAGAAATAACAATAAATGTTGTAAATAATTCTTCATGCAATTTACTGAGTAGTCTGAACATGAGTTTCCTCTACAACTAGGGACTGGTGGAGAGAGTGGCAGTTATATTTTTCAACGGTGAAAATATCCAAGTGGAGAGATTTGTTTTCAAGCTCATGGTGAACCAGTCTTATGAATCAAAGGTCGAAAATTCCGACCTGGAGTTTGCCTTACGAGCATTCTTGATCAAGCTCTCTGTCTCAGAATCTCTAACCAAGGTTCTTCCTCCTGGTGAGAACTTGGTTCACTAATCTTACTAGCTGTTTTCATACTTCAATCCTTAGAAATCTCTATCTGTTCCATTTTGGAGGAACTTCTACAAAGTTTATCTTCGTATAACAGATTGCAAATGGGAAATAACTGCTTACTTCCAAACCCTCCCGAGTTCCGGTACAAGTAAGGATGCAGAGTTATGGATCTCAACGGATACAAAGCAATGGCAACAGCCACCAGTAATCACCCCCATCAAGTCCATGAACAGCCAACCTATGAGTTTGCAGTTATATCTAGAACATCCTAGCTTGTCTGAGCCAAAACGTTGTGAATAAATGTGCATTATTGTGAAAACATTTTGCTTAGATTGTTCAAATGGAAGGTTTCTTGAGCTTCTATGTTAGATCTTCTGGACACTGTCCAAGTTAATGGTTAGCTTATTGACTAAGTTTCAATTTTGCAGGTAAAAGATTCTTTCCTTTTCAGGTTTGGATGAAGGGTATGAACAAATACTACTAGTCTACCAGTAATTGACTGATCTTGTATTTCAAACAAATCTTATATCTTATCTAACATGATGTGAACTTGTATTCCAGGTCAGAGATATTGATTTTGAGTAAGAGATTCGAATATCTATGGAAAATTTGAAGATTTAAAAACATGTCAGAAGCCAGAAGGCATCATATATGAATGGTTTGACAAGGTTGGGTCCATTATTACTCAGAACTCAGAAGTTGGAGATAGATCTGAAAGCAGAAAAAGGAAAAGGGTTGTTTGGTTTGGTGGATTAATGAGAGACATCATAGTTGGGGTTTTGAGGGTGGATCCCAGGTTGTCAGGCCTGCTGTCTGTCTGTCTTCATTCATGATGGCAAATGACATAACTTCCCACTCTCTTTTTTTAGCTGAGATGTAATGAGTGAAAAATCAGAGATGAATATGAATTCTCTGAAACCTTTCTGACCCTCACCACAAAATCAACTAGAGGCTCCAAAAAAAAGTAAAAGTGTAAATTAGGTCTTCTTTTCTCTATGCCACCTACCCGTCCAACCCCTTTCTTTCCACTGCCAAAATGGCATGGTAAATTCCTATCAGATCTCACTCCTTTTTACTCTCAAAAGTACCCTTTACGATTGGACTGATGCTTATCCTTTTTTTACAGGCTAAGTTACCCATTTCAGTTCAAATCATGGTTTTTCACCTATTATTACGAGTTTTCTTGACAACCAAAGGTAGTAGAGTCTGATGGTTGTCTTATGAGATTAAGCGAGGTGCGTGCAAGCTAACCTAGACACTCACAGATATCAAAAAAGAAATACCAATTTTGTTCTCCGCCTTAACCTCGAATCTCTCACTCAGTTGAATTAGTTACGAAAAATGGTTGGAAATAAATGGGAATTGAATAGAGAAAGATTGTTGTCCAAGCATGAAGAGGAATTGTGTCTTTATTGAGTATTATAGAATAGAGAAATACAAGTGGGTTGTGAATTCAAATGACAAATAATGAAAGATAGCTCTTTTCTTGTAGGCAAATGGGACCAATCTCCTCATCCGAATGATGACCCAATTCTCCACAACCAATACAATGCATTTCTACATTGATTGATTGTGCCAAACTTTGTTCCTCCATTAATTTCCATTTCTTTTTTTCTCTTTTTTTTTAATAAAGAAATTCAAAATAAGACCTTGTGATTTTCTTGTTCTGTCACTTTCAACTTTCACACGTCTCAATCCATTGTTACAAAATAGCCATGCCAAAAGAAAAATAAATTAGCAATTATACATTGTATTCTTTATCACATTTTCCTTTTAGTGGACCATGTTATCCTAATGCAAAGTTTCAACAACTCAAAATGGTTTTTTTTTTTTTTGGAATTAGTATCGGTAGAGCATGGTATTAAATTTTCGTCGACATGTCGACAATTTCAATATTTCCACATATTCATAGGTTCGACATCGACATGAGGGGTGAATCGACATTTTCATCCAACCCTACAAAATCAATGAAATATTTTTAAAAACAGCAACAAAATGTAACACAACCTGAATATAATATTATAACAAGTGTATTTTAACTCATTTAAAATGGTAAAATATTTATTTATTAATTTAAAAATATATATATATTTTTAAAAATCTTTCAGAAATATTCATTAATATCGACATTTCCATAAAATTGAGACTTCGATATTTCCGTCGATGTCGACATTTAAATACTTGGGTTGGAGACAGGTAGAAGATTTAAAAAAAAAACCCTATTTCTATATGAAACACATTTTGAGCTTGAGCAAAAGGTTTCCACTAAAGGGTATGAAAAAAAGTGTCACTTTCAATAAAGCTTGGAGTGGTAAGTGTGCAGCCAAACCGAGCATAGCTCAATTGGCATAGGGTTGTGCCGGTGACCAAAAGGTCATGGGTTCAATCCCCACATTAATTAAACAACTGTTGCAAAAAAAAAAAGTGGTAAGTGTGCATCCACATGATGAAGATGAATGGTGAAATGTTGCCACTTGGGTCTTCATCATTAATGGAAGGAAGAAAACTTGGTGCTTACATTTTCAGACACAAAACACTATTCTACTTCCAATCTCAATTTTGAAAAAATGGGATACATTGCACTAACTACTAACTATTAGATTTTATAAGAATAAGACCAAACTTTGTATTTAAAAAAAAAAAACATTTTTTTTTGTTTTAATCTAGCTCTCTTTTCCAAGTAAATGCACTTAAAATCACTATTTGCAAGATAACGTTTTCACCCGACTTATATTTTTAAAAAGGAGGATAGTTAGTTGTTTTTCGAAACAGTTCTTGAATAGGAGTCGTTTATTTTTCTTTTCGTGTGTGGAGGGGTTATATTTCAACGACATGATTGGAGAGTTTGATTTGGATTTCAAAATGGGTATAAAGAATTAACGTGCATGTTTTTGTTTTTGTTTACTTTAGACTTACTCCACTCAATATTAGAAATTCCCACCTACACAAAAAAGGAGGCAAAAGAAAAGATGAAAGAAAATCAAAATGGTTTAAGATTTGATTCCTAGGCGAGTGGTTCGTGCAGCAGAGATGAGATGGTGGGATTCTTATCTTCAGCCACCATTGCCTTTCTAAAAAGGCTCAAACCCACCACTTGTGAATAACTCTACATCTCTCCCATGTTAAATCATTATTGGCCCCTCACCAAATCTACACATAGATCGATTGAGTGAAATAGAATTAATAACACTAATTACTTTAACATCAATCTATGCTAGCTATTCGATAGTATACAAAAGGAGACGGAAGAGATCAAGTATTGAGGATCATAATCTTAATTAAGTAATGTTGAATAAGAGATCCACGGACAGTTAATCATTAAGATCACGCCTTATCATTTAACCTCTTACCTCTCACACCAGTCACTACACTCATATTTCTTTTGGGGGAGATTTGTAAAATTTAGTACAACGACTTGTTTGTTTGTTTGTTTTTTTAATGAAAAGAAATCTAGGATATCCATTATGTGCGATCGAAGTTCAATCAAATCAACCGCGTGGAGTGAGAGGAAAATGGTCAAGATCATTTGATTTATGAAAGAAAGGTTTGAAATGTGGGGTATTGGGTTAATGAGCATTAAGATACAGTTGGTTTTGATATTGATATTGATATTGATATTGAATCGGGTGATATATTGATGAAAAAATGTCACATTTTGCTCCAAAAAGATGGTTAGTGTGTGGGGCCTTTGTAAAGAAAGAGAACAACAAAAGCAAAAGAGCAAACACAATCAATTGCAAGAAGATGGAACTAGCTAGGCTTCAGGAATATTGCCCCCACTTCACCAAGAAAATAACTATTACTTTTTTTTTTCTTTTTTTGGTTCAATTATAATCTCTTTGGACATAGTTTTAATGGAGGGTTTTTATAACCATTTCGTTTTTAATTTTTTAAATTTATATTTATTTTTTCTTAATTTTTTTACTACGTATTTCATTTTTCTTAGAGAAATATATGAATTCTTAGTCAAATTCTAAAAATACAACTAATTTTTTTGAAAAGTTATTTTTTTTTTTTTTTCAAAATTATTTTGATGTTTTTTAAATATCTATAGAAAGTAGATAACAAAACATAAAAAAAATTACAAGGTGAAAGTAGTGGTATAAGTAAAATAATTTTTTTTTGTCAATCGGAACATAATTCAACTTGTGTTAAGACAATATGTCATCGATGAAGAGATCAGAGTTTAGGGTTTCTTACCGACCAATATTAGGAGGTAAATTTTGTTTATTTGTGAAGTTTAACTATATTAAAAAATCATTAAAAAAAAATTAAAATCATAAAGACTAAATTGAAGCTTTTAAAATCATACCAATAAAAGTGAAATGAAACTCGAATTGAAGGGACCAACTTTACAATTAAAAGGCCAAAGCGAGCATGGCTCAGCGGGCATATGTATGTGTTGACGACCATGAGGTCTGTGGTTCGAATCCCCCCACCCCCAATGTACTCAAAAAAAAAAAAACTTTACAATTAAAAGAACATATTTTATTTTTTTTTTTTTTTTTTTTTTTTTTTTTTTTTTTTTTTTGTAAAAATGATGATGATATGATAACTCTGGTTTTGTAAGGATGACCCACCTCTCGAAGTACGTGAAATTTTTTAACTCAATTTTTTAAAATTTATGTTTTTTGACATTCTCTCTTGATAAGCAAGTGCACAAAGTCTGTAGTACCTTTCATTGAGCACGATCACAGTTGTCTTCGTAATAAGCGAATCGTACGAATGACTTTTCACAGAGAGATGACACTTACTTATCACGACAGAAAGTCAAAAAATATGAAATTTCAAGAAAATATCAAAATTTTATGAACCCGAGGGATGAGTAGGTCATCTGTACAAAAACTCCATAATAACGCGTATGCTGATGCTCATGCACTATGTCTGGTGGTGGTGTCATAGTATAGTGTGTCCCATATCATATATAGTATTAGTGTATTGGGAAGTGGCATCATAGGGTTGACATCAACATAGTTAGTGGACACTTCAAACAAACTTCATATATCTTCACTTCTACTCTTCCTTCTTCTTTTTTCTTTACTTTTTAACCTAACCACACTGTACTATATTCACCCACTTTTTCCCCCACTTTTTTTTAGTTTAATAATTTCTCGAATCGAATCGAGAGTATAACCATTGATTTTTTAGATGATAATTAATGTATATTATCCTCTAAACTATGTTCGGACTGACTTTTAATTCCACCCACCATTTACTTTTAAAGTTCTTATAAGCAAAATTCAAAACTTCTTTGATATATGGAGAAAAAACAAAGGGGACTTGAAACAACTTAATTTAAAGGAGGGTGATCTGAAGTTTTGTTTTATTTATGTTATGAGTACTATTTAATCTATGTATGTTTAGATAATAAATAGTTTATCGGGTTAGAATTCAAGTAAAGAGTTATGTTATTAAGCATTAATTTTATTTTAGTATAATTTGGGATGATGAAACTCGATCAAATACACATCTTTATGTCAATTGAGCACAATTTTTATTATATTATATTAAGTATTAAAATTATCTGTCAAAGCGAGCATGGCTCAGACATATGTCATTTAAATGAATATGACAATTTTTTTTTTTTAAACAATAAATATGAGGTAGAAATATTTGAACTTTCGATTTTAAGAAGATTAGACAACAATTATCACTCAATTATGGTCATGTTGGGGCAATTCTATAATTGATTTTTTCTTTTTTTTTTTTACTTTCAAGTCTTCTGAATTTTGTAACTCTTAGATAAACATTATCTTAAATTTGGTAGAATTGTATTGAATTTTTTATATTATCTTTAATAAAATTTGGTATGGGGTAAGGTTCTCATTTTTTCTCTTAATATAAAAAAATAATGATAAAGGATGAAAATGGTAAAAAGTAAAGAAAAGATAGATTTCATATGGCCCTCAAGATATAGATTTATATAAAGAGGGGGCCATACATTTCTAGAAACAAAGTGGATATATAAAGCTTATATTAATCAGAATATATACTCTTTTAATATATAATAATTGTCCTTATTTCCACAAAGTAGCTACACCCCAAAGCAATCAAATTCAATTATTTTTTATAATTTCTTCATTCAAACACATAGATCTACACTGATCATCATTGAGCATGTTTGTGGTTGATATTATTTTAGAACAATGATTTTTTTTTTTTTTTTTTTTTTGTCAATTATTAAATTCCTTATATGTATTTTTTGATAGGGAAACCCAATAATATAAGATATAATTAAATAGTCATTAATGGGAAGGAAATGATTATGGGGTGACTGCCATATCAACCAATTATACTTTTAAGAAATTATAACACTCAAATTAATAATAAACAAACCTAAATTTTAGAGGAAAAACAAATAGATATTTAATTATAGATCAACAAAGTCAATGATTTTATAAATTACATATTTTATGTATGTTCAATGCTTGAGAGTATGTCTTCTTACATCATCATCAAATTGCTAACATTAAAAAGTAGCCATTATAAATTTCAAGCCTAATTAATAACTAAAGGAAAAGGAAAAGAGTGGTGGAACCAACTAGAAATTTATAATAATTATAATTCAACTTTGATAGTAATTGTTTATAATTATATATAATGTTAGATATTATCTTAAAAAAAAAAAAAAAAATTATATATCTACAACTAAGTTATTTTATTTTATTTTTTTATCATAAAGTTATTGTCAATATTTGTAGAGATATGTTAACGTCATGATGAGATAAAGATGTTAATTTTTTTTTTTTTTCGTATTTGTCTTATTATTAAAAAATTAAACAAAAATATTTAAACGGAGCGACGTGTCGACATTTGATTGGAATGGCTTGGCCAAGCCATTCACTTAAGCTAGGTAACCAACAAAATATAGCAATCCAAAAGCTGAAGAAAAGGGACAAATTACTTACTTTTTTGCAAACTTATTTAATTATGGAGGGTTGGGTTATGCTTTCTCGAAATTATATTTTATTGGGCATCTTTATTAAATTATAATACATAATGCACATTATTATTCTCGCATAAATGTGATATTGACCCTTTTTCATTTAATAAAATTGAGAAAATGATAGATTTTAATGGTGCAAATTACAGAAATAGGCAATATTTTTTATTTTATTTTACTATTTAAGAACTAATAAGGAATCAAATTTCACATCATTTGTATCTTCTTTTTACCTCAAGATTCAAGGAAATTATAAAATGGATGTGATGTGAGAATATGGTGCATATGTAACATTAATATTATATTTTAATAAATTATTGAATCTTATTCAAGGATAGAAAATATTCATACAATATTGAGTAATTTTTTTTTGTCATTTTCTTCTCTCCTCTTCTTTTTTTTCTTTTTCTTTTTTGGTTTAATAAGTGGCCAAAAAACAAATTGAAGAGATGGATTATACACGGCACAGCCTCAAATTCGGCCACATTTGAATAAAATTAATTTGTCATTTTCTTTTATGCACAATAAACATTTAAATTGAAAGGGTGGGAAATTCGCACATATATTATACATTTCTTTTATTGCACTATCGTATTACATCACGTATAAAAACGGTTTGACACAAGGATTTGACTCATTCTCTCAAGTCGAGATATTTTGTCGGCAACGTTCCGATCCAGACCTGCAAAGAGAAAACATACCTAAATTTGTATTGGTGAGGAGCTCGGTAAATTTGTATTGGTGAGGAGCTCGGCCCAACACGCTCTGATTCTTAAGTCAGCCAGAGAGTAGTGGAAAGGTCGAACAATTGTGAGAGTGGATTGTCCAGGAGTGGGGAATCTCAGTTATCTCATACAGAAGGATGATGTTTCCTTATATAGTACGTGCTTGAGGTCGGCCACTCTTCTCATGATGATGAGAGGACTAACGTTGTTTGTCAGGCCGAATACCTGAGATAGCGTCGGCTGGTCACTGTGCATCTGTAGTGGCGTTAGTCGTATGATTGTCTGGGCGCCGCCTTGGATGTGACTATCCCGTCAGTTGTGTCTTCCCTGTCTGGCCCATATCAGATTTGATAACCTCCGATTTAAGGGATGGAGGTGACCCGAACGTGATGTCTGGAGATGATGTCGTGCTGACCTCACCCTCTCGGAATCCTCTCATAATAAATAAAAATAGGTTTTACTAAATTTTATGAAGAAAAATTAGCTACTGCGACTCCTAACGAAGAAAATAAAGGAATATTTCTCTCTCGAGATAAATCTAAAATATTGATGTTTTATACACGATTATCATGTATCAATGTCTAGAATTAATATTTATCAAAAAAAAAAATGTCTAGAATTAATAGTACTTATATAAATAGTAGTTATGCCGTTTGCTAACCAATAAAAATAGCTTTTAAAAAATAGAAAAATTGGTTCAAAATATTTTTTTAAAAGAAAGTAATATGAGATTTGTAGAATTATTTTAGATATATGCAATAAAACAAACTTGTAATCAAGATCACCCTTAAAAAAAAACTAATCAAATGCATAAATATTTTATCAAGGGTAGTGGTTAATCAAGATCACCCTTAAAAAAAACTAATCAAATGCATAAATATTTTATCAAGGGTAGGTTGAACCACTTTTAACTATAGATTTAAATTTCGATGTCGACAGAAATATCGAAATCTCAATTTTATGAAAATGTCGACAATAAAATATCAATTAATTATATTAATATTTTGTATTTAGATATAAAATATATATATATATTTTTTTTAATTGTGTATTTAGTGAGTTTTTTTCTTTTATCTTAAACAAATATTGAAACAATTTGTTTTTAGTTTTTTTTATAAACTTTTTTATTTAAAAATAAAATATTAAAATAATAAATATAAAAAATACTATATAAATATAAATTATATTAAAATATTTATAAAGTCATTATTATCTAACATATAATCTTAAGACATTTCCGTATACAAGTCCGACAAAACAAACAAAAATATTCTCAAACATTCTTATAAATTATTCCTTCAAACAAACATGATAATCTAAGATGTCGGACATCTATAATTCTAGACATCCAATAATACTAAGAACAGATGGTAATTTTAAGTATTAGCCTTCAAGACTTCACATTTGTTATACTAAAATACTAAAAAAAAATCAACAAAACAATTTAACTAACATAACGTATTAACTAATGACGATCAGGTCAAAGATTGAATCATCTACTCACATGTTTGTAAAAAAAATATATATATATATATATATATTAAAGATTTTAAAAATAAATTATTTAAACAAGTAAATAAAATAATACAACTCATAATTTGTCATTTATTGATATTCAAATTACTTATCAGTTAGACAAAACCTATAGAATTAAAAACAAATGTAAAACAAAAAAATTGGTTTTTAAATTTAATTTTTTTGTTTGGACAAAATCATTGTGGGCCCAAAGGAGTGAGAGAGAGAGAAAATGTAATGGAAAGAATGCTGGTTATAAAAGGGACAAATGGTGGTGGTGGCCCACTTGGAAAAGACCCTAATATCCCTACCCCTACCCCTACCCCTACCCCTATAAAAAAACAACAGACCAAAAATCTCCAATTGTCCACATCATGTCCTTATCATTTCTATCTTTCTTCTCCATTACAATTAAAACATAACATGCTATTCTTTTTCATTTATGCCCTCTCACTTTCCTTTTTTACACAATCCCCCCCCATCTTAAACTCTCTTTTCACTTCCCTCCCTTTAAAAAAACAAAATACTAAAATTGACCCACCACATCTCCCAAACCGACTCCTCAACCAATCCACAACTTTTCTTTTAACTTCGTTTGTTTGTTTGTTTAGCTAACAATTTTGGACTTTCTTAAGATAAGATTTTTTATACATATATTCCTAAGCATTTTTGGCCCATATCATAAAGTTCCACATCTAAAATTGTCCAACATTATTCTTTATTGATGTAAGAAGAATACTATTATTCTCCCTCTCTTCCCTTTTCTCAATTTCTTTTACATTACTCTAATCTCGTGAATCATGAAATTCTATCATCAAAAGAAAGAATTTCGAACACAGAACCTCGTGAATTGATCTAGTGATCAACAAAGACTTAAAATATTCAAATTATCCTCCAACATGTTTGGAGATGATGAGGATCGAATCTATGACTTTTTGATCACTAGTTCATACATGTTATACTCTGATTGATTTTGACAACTAAATTGGTCTAGATACTCTCGAATATTTAAAAAAAAAATTATGATACCCACGAAGTTATCTTTAAAAATGGGAAAGTTATGTTGGTAAAGCCCTTTATTTGGGGGAGGTTTCATTTTAGAGAGTGTAACGTTTCAACCACGAATGATGAAAACATGGAGGAGAACGTTGAATTCAAGGATATCACTTCAAGGCAAACTCCAAAAATTGGAGGGATGCCAATTTTTTTCTATTTATTTATTTATTTATTATATAGAATTAGATTCCCCATAATAATTACTACTAAGTCATAAAATGCTAAAAAAGAAAGAATTAGGATATTTTTTGGAAGCATTAGGAATTGGAATCCGTGTAATAAAAAGTAAGTGTAAAAAGGCTGTCTGTTGCAGGTGGACCCGCCGTACCTGATCACTGCTCTTCCAACACCGATATTTCCGGGAGTCCAACGTGTCAGCTTTTAAACCTCCACCTCTTTTTTTCTCTTTTTTTTTCTATTTAAATTTTATTTTCTTTATTACAGTGATGACCTGTCGGGGCACTCCACTAACTTACGCCCAAATTTCGCTAATCTACACCCCCACTGGACCCCACCTTCTAAATACCAGCAGCCACGTCCTATTTCCAAAAGTAACCGCATGTTGTAAAATTTAGTTTAGAACTAAGTGAAGTTACAAATTTAATCTCTTAATTTACACATTTGTATTAGATATTTTTTCTTTTAAATTTTAGGTAAAAATTAAACATATAAACATTATTTTCTCAACTTCATTTATTTTGATATCTACTTTTAAAAATCAAAGTCTAGTTTAAGAGAATGTGGTCGCAAGGCCGAAACTTAAAAGTAAAGAAATTTCTTAAGTTGGGCTAGTCCGATCGGGTCGAAAACCTAATCTTTTTAGAAAAATTGATACCGAGGTTGGACCAGTGTCCCAACCTCAGTAGTGTTGATGTTGCGGTGCACACGGGAGGTCAGCGTATTCTTCTGCCGACGCAACGAACCCATTCAAAGAGGGGGTTGCGCGGTGAAGGAAAGCATCCTCGATGCCCCTCTCCGCCGTGTAGGTGAATTTGCCTACCCGTGCCCGATCTTAGCACGACGAGGAACATTCTTGTTGTAATTTAATCTACATATTAATACTATGTAATGTATAATCGTATGAACTATATGCACGAAGGGACAATATTAAGAAAGAAAAAAAAGGGTGAAGAATTGTAGATGAGAATTTGGATTGGAATGTAATTTTTGATTGGTTAATTTAATCTAAGGCATGATTACACGAACACTGGCGTTATTGGTAGAGTTGCAGATTGGACAAATGTGGAGAGAAGAGCCACAAGCTGTACACAAACAAAGATGCCTGCATGGTAACAGCAACACGCACGATTCTTCTTTCCAACAGTTTTTGCACCGCCTGTCCTTCCCTGATCTCTTCCTCATCCTCTCATCTAATTCTGAATATTCCTCCTCGCCGCCGCCGCCGCCGTTGCTTCCGCAGCACGACTCTGCGTCGTCGTCCGCCACTGCGCCACCGGTTGTGGTTGCCGGTTCCTCTGTTTTCACCTGTAAAAGGACTTGTTCCAGGTTACTCCGGAGTGCATTCGCGGTGGCTTCGTTCGTCTGAGCCACATCTCGCCATATTTGATTCTCCATACACAGAGAGTTCACTCGCTCTTCTAATTCCCAGTTTAATTTCCTCATCTTCTCGATTTCTTCCTCTTTGCTCCTCAATATCCTCATCATCCCTAATTCAATCGCCTCCAAAATCCTCCTCGCTTGTCTCTTCCGCTTCTCTTCCACTTCCATCCTCACCTTCTCCATCTGCTTCCCCAAAATTACAACACAGACACAAATTCAAATTCAAATTCCGTCGACGACAGAGAAAAAGAAATTAAAGAGATCGAACGTTTAATTTAAATTAGTAACCGTACATGTTGCGATATCAATCGATCGAGATCGAATTGCTGCTGTTGAATCTGGATGGAGATATCCTCGCCAAGAAAATAGAAATTACTACATCCGCAATTATTCTTCTGAGAAGAATGAGCAGGCGAAGGCGAAGTCGAAGAAGCTGGATACGACGACGACGACACGAATCGATCCCTAGCACGCTTCCTCGGAATCGGAAGGTTATTATTATAGGTAATACCGCTACTATCGGACTTCTTCATAACAGCGGCCGCCGTAGGAAATAACGAATCGATCGCTACAGAGTTGTACGGCGGAAGCAGAGTCGTCTCCGCCGCTACAGCATTAGCACTACTGAAACCTGTTAATGGCGCTCCGAATCCCATGGATCTATGTATAAATCTCCTTCAGAAAAAAGATCAAAAACCTATTTCTTCACAGAATCATAATAACAATCGATTACACGAATCGATCTCACTGTTGTTCTTCTTCTTCTTCTTCTCGGAACTTGAAATTCAAATTTAGGTTTTCTCTGTGTAAGCAGAGAACAGAAACGGAGTAATCTATATATAAAATGAATTCGGTAGAGATTTAATCTGAGCGTTGTATTTATAGGTAAAACCAAAACAAAAAACAAGGATCTGGTCAATCCCGTAATTTCTGGAAACTTACGAGGGTATTTCCGAGATTCACTACCCTTTCCAACGGAATATTGGATTGGTTTCCTTCTTTAATATATGTATATATATTATTTACCGATGCCTACCAAAATTAATAATATTAATAACACGAGGAATTGTTAAATTAAATTTAAGTTAATTTTTTAAAAAATGTCTTGAACTTTAATAATACACGATAATACTTATGTCAGATGGGAAAAAAAAAACAACAACGCCGAAATGTTAAAAAATCAAACAAATCTTATTTTATCGATTCAAAAAATTATATAATTAATAAAAATTAATGTAAAAACGATTGAAAATACATCACATGTCTACATTTTTTTTGATTTTCTTAACACGTCTACATCAAAATTTTAGGTATAGTTGCTAACATTGGAGGTATTTTTTTATTTTTTTTTACATATTTAAGGATATTTTTTAAACAAAAATTAAAATTATAGAGTAGGGATATTTTTTATAATATAATTTTAAAATTAAAATGACTGACATTCTGACAATATGGGTATCTGCCACGTGGCGTATCAAAGCAGTCGACGCACGTAAGGAGAGTGGGGGGTTTTCGGGTACGGCGTAACCGACTTGTCAATTTTTCCTTTTTATTTATTTATTTATTTAACATTTTTTATCCGATAAAATTAAAAAATAATAATAATAATAATATATCACGCGACTTGCGTGTGAGATGTCACCATGAGCTTTTGAACCTTTCTCCATTTTTTACGGATAATTATGAATTAAACTCCATTTTTAACTCTAATTAATTATCTTGTTTCGATTTAATTAACCTCATATTTAAAACGCGCCTCACTAGCGATCCTCAAAATCCTAGCCCTCCGTTTATTTCTATTTAATTCCCGTATTTACCGTGATTAGAAGAAATAATCAAAATTATCACAACTGTTCAAAATCTTCAAAAATGTTATTTCTAATTTATAAATCAGGGTAGCCATCTATATAATATCCTACTATTTATTTATTTATTTTTTTTTTATTTTTTTTTTTTGTCCATCAAAGATAATTATCTCGTAAAATTAGTCAAAATGCAAAAAAAAAAAAAAAAAAAAATAATAATAATAATAAAATCCCAAATAAAAATAATAATAATAAATAAATAAATAGAGAGAGATTCAAACTCTTGACCAATTACAAATGTTTTATGTCCATTGAACTATGTGTCATATTGATAATTTATAATTTTTAAGGTAAAAATTAATTTATACCCTTAAACTTTAGAATTATAGTTGTTACATAAAATTTAATATCCTATTAGTTTTATTGTCCACCAAATATAGTATGATCAGGTAATTGTAATTGTTCCGTTAAATTAGTTAAGGTGTTCGCAAGCTTGTCCGAACACTCACATATATTAAAAAAAAAAAAAAAATTAGAGAGTGAGGTTGTATCAATTAAAACCATGAACTTTCATAACGAGATTAAAAAAATAAAAAAATAAAAGTTTTCACATGTGTAAAAGACTTATAATTGTATCAATTAAACTCCAAGTTTTTATACAATTAATTTCTTTATGAATATTTATGAGATTAATTGCTATGATTCTCTGTACATTTAAATTAATGTTTTTCAAATAAAATCTAAGATAGAGAGTGTTAATTGATACATTCATGAAATGTCAAATTTTCAATTGATACAATCTTTAAAATTTAGGGTATAAATTGATCTTTTACTTAATTTATATATGTAGAATACTACCAACTGATATGTTTTTTTTTTTTTTAATATGTGAAAGTAGGAGATTGAATTCGTGACTTTTTAGTTATTAAACTATATAATATGTCGGTTGAGTTATGATGTTCGTAATCCAATTTATTTGAATGATAGAGGATAAGAAAATAGGATAAAAAAAAATTATAAAGAAGTCAAAGAGGCATATTAATTACATAAGACTGTCAGAGTTGGACCAACATCATTGACACAACATAATTATGAAACTTTATAATGAGAGATGGAGAGAGAAAAGATAAAATAAAATTAGGTTGAGAGTAGATAAAAAGTTGCTGAGAATTGTTACTTACAAACTAAAAAAAAAAAAAAAAAAAAAAAAAAAAAAAAATCTCTTTCTAACATTATTGGTCCTATAGCATCATCCATAGAGATATTGCTTTTGTTAAACAACACCATCTAAATTTGAAAAGAAAAAAAAAACAGTAAAAGCAATTTCAACCAAAAAAAAAAAAAAAAAAAAGAGAAAAAAAAAAGGAAAATTCCCAAAGTAAGGAAAAGGGAAAAGGAGGTGGTGGATGCTAGTACTACCATCATGCCTCATCCTTTTACTTTATATGAAAGGACACCTTAGATTATTGTCTCCTCCTTAAATCAATAGTAAATTCTCCAAATATGCATCGTCACTCGCTATCGTATCTTTTGTGTGTATTCATAATATGATATCGTTCATTTTAGATCTAAACGAAGTGGAGACGGAAGAAGAAGAGGGAAGAAAGATTTAAGATGATTTCAATTTGTGTTTGTTTGTAACTTTATAGAACACTTTTTAATAATGTCTCTTTGCCACCGAGTTATTTGCATCTTTATTAATTCACTTATTGACGTTGTTGTTTCTTTTCCTTTTCCTTTTGTTTGTGGCTTAATATTCTACATGTGATCTCCACAGTCCACTCTCTTTTCGTTTTAACCCTCACGTTTTAAGATTCTTCATCTCTCACTTTCTTAATTTCAAATCTCTATCTTCTTTTTTTCGAGAGGGAATCTCATCTCCACACCCCATATAGATAAAGTTTGAAGGGAGAAAGAAAAAAACTCCCTTTGAATTTGTGTTGAGTTCATCCATCTCTGTCAAATGAAGAAAAAAGTGAGGTAGTTATTTAATGAATAAGGTTCCCAAATGTGAAGTTATTAGATGGGGTTTGTTGAAAAGTAAAATAATAATGTAATTGGCCTTCAAAAAACCTATGTTGGAAAGAGTGAAAAAGAAGAAATTAAATAGCGTACGCTGAATTTTGGGGGGTTGGTCCTTGAGTAGTGCAGTGTAGGGTACCCTACCAAAAAGCTAAAAGGGTCAGAGGAGGTTGAGGTCCAGCTCAGGCTGCCTAATTTTCACCTTAGCAATCAATGCTTTGATTTCTTTTTGGAAAAATTTCCATAATGTTTTTGAAGTTAATGTTGTGTATTTAATGGGTTGGCAGTGGTGAAAGTTTGGGAAATGCATGTGCAATTGAGGATGAGTGGTGGCGTGGGGACAAGTCTTTTCACATTCAATGACGGGAAATTGGAATACATTATAAAAAAGAGATATTCGATTCCAATCCAAGTAGTGGAAAATGGGAATTGGTTTTATTTTATGTGTGTTTCTGTCATCTTTCTTTTCCCAATGCGTGTGGTTGTGGTTGTGGGTGTGTGTATGTGTCAGTTTTTTTTATTACCAAATAGTGAATTCTACATTTCGGTTGCTTCTCTGGAGCCCAGCCGAGTCAGGACAGTTCTCGAAGAAACACTTTTTTAAGCACTAAGAAAGTCGAAGGTACATTACGAAATTCAATTGATGATGTTAGAGATCCTTGAAAAAAGAAACAGGTTGATTGAAGGATTTCCCTTTACGTCGCACTAAAGATATGCCGATGCCTATGAGCTAGCTTCTTATATAAGGGAAATGAGAATCAATGTTGTGTGGATCGTAGAGTGCCCCCTTCGACGATGGTTGTTGTTCATAACCACGCTCGAAGATTAACTTGTCGATAATGGATTCTACAATGTGCATGTTAATGTACTATTATACTGCCATTTGGCTGAATAGTAGAGAACATAACATCACAATGGTCATTTTAGGATATATTTTCTATTCCAAAAAGGAAAAGAAAAGTTTACCTAAATTACAGAAAACAGTATAAAGTTTAAATTATTAAATGTGAAAGCAAATATTACTAAAATTTTAATATACTTGTTATAGATTGATTATAAAAGGAAGGCTTTGATGAGTTCTGAAAGAGAGTAGAATAGTTAATTTCCTTGCACAGATCCCCGCAGATGCAGTGCAATCAATAATCAGTACAATAAGGGAAAGGAAATAATTAAAGTCAATGGCCCATTTGCATTATTTAGACAATAACTGAGGTGGCGATTCAAAATCGGACCTCGATTGAGGTACAATGTTTATGTCAGTTGAACAATGATCGTGTTTGACAATGACTCATTTGCATTATCATTTACACTTGGCAGAAGCCTGAAACAATCATGCATTGGTCAACCATCATACTGTAAATCCTATCAAAATCAATAATTCATCCTCATCATCCACAAAAATGTTTACACCATGATATATAACTATTATAGAATTTTTGTACAAGAAACAGTTCTGAGCTATTATTTGGTGAATGGCTGAACAAATGAACAAAAGAATGGAAAATCAACATGTAAATTGATTTAAAAGATAGCATGATGGCTAAGCATAAGTGATGAAGTCGACTACTTCAAAGTTGATTGATCATCCAATGACCTTGATGGCCTCAGCAAAACAAATAAAATTTGGTTCTGCATTTATAACCTGGGAAATGAAACTCAAAGATGCTATCTTTGCTACTTCATGTAGTATAAGGCAAATGAAATATTTGAGTAAATGACTTGGTACCTTTAAACTTCATGTCATGATCGATCGGGCATGGTATCTCTGCTACTACTATCCCGCAGCATCGTCATCCAGGAATCACCATTGAAACGCGGTCCAGGTTGACCTTTTTTTTTTTATAAAGAAAAACAGGTGTAGAGATGAAGCACGTTATGTGGCTCGAGAATTCTCTGTCAACGATGATCCTACTTGAACCATAAGAGGGTATACTGCACTAAATTCCTTGTCTCCTCTGGCCCTTACCTTGGCGGCATAATCATCTAGAGTTGCCTTGATACCTTTCCAAACTTGATCCTCACCTTGAGAATCCAACCACAACGAATACTGCTGGGGAGTAAGTTTGTTCCTTTGCATCGGTGACTGCAATTCATCAGGACCTCGAGAATATAGATGGTGAAGTATGACACTTGCTGGCAGATCGTGAAGTAGTGGAGATGCCTCCAGTTGAGATGTTTCCAGAAATATAAGAGGACGAAATGCTCGGAGAGCTCGATATGGTGCACCAAGTTGTTCTACGGGGAACAAATTTTGGCCCACGGCTAACTCCAGTTCAGCCATGTCCCTAGCCATTCGTAGTTTTCCTGATTCAGAAAGAGGTCTGACCAGAGAAGCATGTCTGATAAAGAAAATTAACACTCTCGACGCCATGCTTCTTACAAGCTGAGTGCAAATGCTTTCCGTTCCAGAGATGGTTGCATTTTTGGATGAAGGCAACAACCTTGATAAGAACTCACTGCGGAAGTGAAGAATGTACTTTTGCAGTTCCTCCATGTAAGACGATGCATTATTGTCCATTGCTGCATTCATACCCAGTACATCAAAGCTCTGGTCGTGAATTTGCAATATAAAAGACTCGAGACTGTCGAGCATAGCTTGGAATAACGATGTCACAGAATCACAGGCAACTCCATATATTGAACCTAATGAGGGAGACAGAACATCAGAAGCAATGATGGGTAGCCCAGTGATCATAGATGATACCCGAGTATGAATTTCTTGCAAATGCTGACATAATGTGAAATTCTTAAGTTGAGCTGGAGTTGCTGGACCACTCACTTGGCGTGCTTCAGGACCAGTAGATATCTGCCATCAAATTTCAATAATATGATAAAGTCACAACTCACAGTGTAAAGATATTCAAATATGAAATATATCCCACCAACATTGTGTTAGGACTCCCCTAACAAGAAAATACAAAACACAAAGATAGAACTATATTGCATTGAAATATCAATACCCTTTCGAGAGGGCTATGACTCTCCCAAAATCAACCATTAAGGTCCCTAAACTCCCTCTATTTATAACCAAGTCACCCTAACTAATTATCAATATGCCCTTACCATCCAACTAATATTTCCCATATGCCCCTATTAGTACTCTCACACATTGAGAATTATAATCCGAACATAAATGTTCCTGATCTAAACTCAAGTTTTAACAAAAATCGTTAGAACAGAACAATCCTTCTTTTTTAGAAGCCCTCTCTGACTAGCTTCCATGGACCTCATGGCTCATGCAACATTGGAACTCTCTGGATATAACAAAGTACAACAACCAGTTCGCATAACACGAAAACTTAAGCGATCATTCACTAGGAACAGAATCAAGTGACAGATTAGAGCTTTAACTACATTAAGTCCAAAAATATGAGATTGTATTGATTGGTCAAGCAAACCACTGTCTCTAGGAAGAAAATTCAAAAATCTGAGATTGTATTGATTGGAGAAGAATATCATGTCTGTGCCACTAGGAAGAAAAATTGTCAAGTCCTATAAAGAAATATCATGCCGCTGTACATGTTTCCCAGGTCACGTGAGGTATTTATAGATGGACCATCTTATTGCTGCTAGACTAGACAAACTGCCAAGTGGTGAAATCTTGCATGGAAAAACAGTATAGACATATAACTAAGGATTATATACCCTTGCATAGATAGTAGTGACTAGAGTATGCCAATGTAACCAAGAAAATTAACTACCTGACATTCAGCTCTTTCAGCGAGCAGGAGAAGAGCTTTGCCAACTTGACGTAGCACAAGTAGAGTTAAGCGTCCATCCATCTGAACAGATTCAATCTCTTCCTGAATACGTGATATGATTTTTGAGATCTGTTCTTTCGAGGGAACACTACCACGACTTGAGACTGGAAATATAGAGCTAACAAGATCAGATAGGCGACTCAAGCAGAAACCCAGGAATGCGTTCTGGAATATTTCAATAGCTGCAACCATCTGATCTTTTCCTCCTGAACTTATTGCAGGCACAACCCCTTTGACGTCAGTATCACGTGAAATTCTTTCAAGAAGATTTTCTATCATTGAGAACAGTTTTGGATACCCCATAGTGAATATTTCTTTCACAAAGCTTGATGCAGTAAAAGCAGACTTCATTTGGCTAGCAAAAGCCTTCACAAGAGCCTCCCAAACTCGATCTGTTAACATGGAATCCCCTTCCTAAACAATACATTAGTAATATAAGAAATTGGTTCCGAAATGGAGACAGTTTTAAGACAACTATAGAAAAAGTGGGAGTAAAATTAAGCAGAACAAGGACTTGTGTGAGTGTAGAAAGATTTTGTTTCAAATTAAGTGTGTAAAAGATTTTAATATTAAAACAAAATTCCAACGCAAGTATCTCCATTTGTGTAATTTGCATTGCATAAACGATGACAACTTGAATAGGCTTTAAAGCAAGTAGGGAAAAAATCCGAGACAGAAACCTTAATTTCATCTTCATTCCGACTCTCAAACTAGTAGAAGAATTTATCGAGATGATTAATTAACGAATCATTTACTTTATCAAATTTTAAGAGTAAATGCCATATTATGATTAAATACAACATAACAATTCAGCAGCTTGAGAATTTAACAGCCCCTTTACTATATCTTTCACTTCTAGACTATATTATACCAATGTCACCAGGTGATCAAGAAATTCGAATGCGCCAGTTTCTCTGTTTTAATCCTCTATTTGTCAATTATAGACAGATATAAATTTACCAAAATGTTTAGCTAATGGTAATCGTGTTCTAGGCAATGAAAATCAGTATCTATGTCTTAGGCTTATATGAAAAGAGACTATCTTGATTATCTACACAACAGAACAGATTTTGAATACCACTTGCCTGGATAACCTCGTCAAGCAGCAAAACATGAGTAAAAGGGTCGCGTTTCTTCGATAAGACCCTCTGTAAATGCCAAACAGCTATAACAATTGAATGCAACTGATCCAAACAAGTTCCCAACCTCTGCCAGAGCGCCTCCCGTGCCTTGGCACCTCCACCAATCTGTGGCGTCCCACTTCCCCTTATTCCTCCTGGACCGAATCCACTTCCGGGCGACCCCGAAATCGTCTTCATATCCAATGCCACACTTATGCTCTTCACCCCCATTCCCTTATACTTGGTCATCAATTGCTCGATGGTCGCCTTCAATTCACCAAGATTGTAAAACACCTGCAAACCAGTACCCACCTCAGCTTGATTCAGACCCTCCATTCCTCTCTCCAAAACCTTCATAGCCTCACTTCTCAATTTATCACCAATTTCATTAACCCATTTCAATTCTTCATCAACGACATCAATGCCGGCAAGGTCAAACTCATCGCAAAGGCTCAAGATCTCGCAGTGCAGCTGCGCGGCCTTAGCGAGATCCAGCTTCTCAGGCTCGTCGGCAGACGCAGAAGCAAGGTCGCGAAGCTTCTTCGACAAACGTAGGGCACGGATCGTATGCTGGAGAAGCTCGGTAGTCTGGTGAAGATTGGAGAACTGAACGGTCTTGGTAGAAACGACATTTCTAGGTTCAGAAAGCTCGGATCGGACATGGCGGACGGAGGATTGGAGGGAGGAGATACCGGATCGAACAGTGGAGAGGGCATTCTCGGCGTGCTTGAGAGAGGAGAGTTGAGAGAGTAGGTCATTGTGGCGAGAGAGGACCTCACTGCGAAGCTGCGATTCGAGGAGACGGATGGCCTTCTGAAGCTTCTCGGCGGTGGAAGCCGGAGAGCCGGAGGAGAGAGCGGCGGAGGAGAAGGTACTGGAGGAGAAGGAAGGAGAGAGGAAGGCGAAGAAAACAGGGTCGGAAGCAAAGGAATCCAAGGGAGATGTGGTAGAGGTAGTATTAGCGGAATGGTGGGAATTGAAAGTAGAAAGACGGTGGAGAGGGGAGGAGGCGGCGGCGACCGGAGAGGAAGATAGTGGAGATCTCTGAGACTGGAAGGGTGACGGTGGCGCTGCTGCGGCTGGAGACGCCATATCGGTGGGGCGGATTTTCAGTCGTCAGACGGAATTAGCTTTTTCTCGTTTTCTTGAATTTGGAGCATTATAAATTAAAATTATTTCAGTAAAATTAATTAAATTTTGTTTTAATAATGTTTTGTGAAATGAGTAAATTTTAAGAACCGATACATCGACCGAAGCCCTCCTACCAACGACAGATCGACCAAAAATGTTGAATTTAAATCCCCTTACGACCAATTCATCCAATTTTAAGCAATATTAATTTTAGTTTCCCGTGTGTCAAATGATAAATTGGTTAGGGAATATATTTTCGACTAAAATATTAGATGTTAAAAAAAAATTGTCAAAACTCTAATGTAACATAGCATGATGAATTAAGATATTGTAATCTTAACCAAAAGAATTAAATAAAATAAAAAAAAACATATAACCATAATACAAAATTAAATAATAATAATAATCAATGTAAATAAATTTGACATAAAATATTGGTTAAATATTAATAGATATGTGGTTCGAATCCTCTCACATCTCTACTGTATTATGACAGTAGCCATGATTGCTTTGTAATTATCCCATCATTTATGAGTATTATTCTTATACTTTCAACATTTTATTCATATGTCCGTAAGAATATTAAATAGTATCGAAGATTTTTTTATCATCTTGTAAATTCATATCAATTTCTTTTGAATCTTAGTAAAAAAAAAAATCTTTTTAAATACAATGTAGGAGAAAGGTGGAGATATGAACATTTGACTTTAAGGAAAGTATTATACATCTTAACCATTTAAATAATGTTTATATTGACAACTTACGATTTTAGTGATGTTGACATTATGATAGTTTGTAACCAAATGTTACAACTTGTCATGTATGATCTTGACTCATCTTATGCAAAAACGAGATAACTTGCAATGGAGTTATTTGATTTTGCTATATATATCTAGTGTGTTCAAAGCAAACATGTTGATATTTTATTTTAATTTTTTCTTTTTGTATCTCTTGTCGAACTTAACTTATATAAAAGTAGACTTCAATTGAGTCACTACTAAAAAAAATTGATTGCATGGAAGGGTTTTTTGGGACTGCCACTGGAGCTTTCTTGAGGTCTCAAACATGCGATATTTTGGCAGCTCTACAGTCTCATCATCGTCATCGGAACTCTTACTCCCCAATCTGCGCAGAAGCTTTAGCGATTATTGAAGGTATGAGATTGACAAGAATAATGGAGATTCTGAATTTGATTGTTTTCTTCGACTCTCTCTCGGTGATTCAGATGCATGCTAAAGAGGGAGATTGATGCATTGAGTGAAGTGCATACTTGGATTACCGACATATTCTCCATGGCTCGTCAATTCGAGCGTTTGGAGTTCAATTTCCTTCCCAGATTGAGGAATGGTGCCGCTCACGCTTTGGCAAAACGTGCTTTTTCGGGATCTTCATCCCTGATTTTACACATATTTCCCTCATGGCTTACACGTATGGAGATGAATTTCTCATTTCGATTTGTAGCCCAAGTGTCATTTTTATTTCAAATTAATGAAGTTTTGTTTGTAAAAAATAAAATAAATAAATAAATGGCAATTATCTCAATATAATCACGTCATTAAAAAACAAACGAAAAAAAAAACCGTTATTTCCATCGCAGGCTCTTCTAATTGTATTTTTTTTTTTTTTTTTTTTTTTTTTTTTTTATCTTTTTCTTGCATAATTCAGTTTCAGTCACTATTAAATTTTTGGATAATATATCGTTGATACTTATTTAATAATATGTGAATGGAGAGATTTAAACATCCGGGATATTGATGTATGCTAAATTATACTCAAATTAACAGTTTTTTTCTTTCTTCCTTAAATGCTTTTGTGTACTGGAAAAATTACAAATTGTTACTCGCGTATTAAATTAAATTATGTAATAAACTGTCGTTTATGTGAAGGCAAAGTCATGATTATAGTAAAGTAATTTACTCGGAAGTTTGGAACAACATTTAATTAAATTCTTAATCACTAGAAAAAGATTTTAGTAAAAGTCTACGCTTATGTCAAACCGAACATAGCTAATCAATTGACAAAAGGTTGTGTCATAATCGTTGCATTAATTAAATACCAAAAAAAAGACTTCACACAATTAAGTAATCAGTAAAATAGTTAACATGAACATAACTTAACCTAAATTGACATGATGTACAAAATAATGACCAAAACAAAAGATCAGAAGTTCGAATTTCCCACTTGAATAATGTAAAAAAAAAAAAATTAGTAAAATAACAAAACGACTAGTTTTTTTTCTTCATTTTTTCTTTAATGAAAACAAATTACGACATCTAAGTTCTACCCTCTAATGTAGAGGTAAGGAATGAAAAAAACCAAAACTTCACCGATATTTTTTTTACTCATTCAAACTTTTCATCTCAATCGAAGAAGTATATTTTAACCAATTGAACTATACCGGCCGGAGTTGGCTTATGATTTCAACTTGAAAGCCATTATTATATGAAACTTCAAACGTTTGAGTATTGAGGGTTGGTTGGGAATGTCAGTTGAGTAAGCATTAGCATCATCCATCATCTAAATTGGAAAAGAGAAGAAAGAATGGAATATATTATTATTCTGAAGTTACCTTAAAAAATACATACACAAAGTTACATCAAACAAAACAAAACAAAAGACATTTACAAATTACAAATTACAGTAACAACTACAAAAAAACTAGCCCAAGAGAAACCCAATTCTTGATCAAAATCCCAAAGAAAAAAAACAACAACAATTGAAACCAATCCAAATCAAACATGAGCCCCACAGCAGAGTAAGAAAAAACAGAGTGTTGAGACCAAAACAATGGCCTCCACGACAGAGAGAATCTTGAAGAACACATTATCAATGAAAAAATGAATAATCTGAAAATCAATTGGGTTCCTTCTGAAGAGTGAAAACCGCCATGGCCAAAGCTCCTTGCTCACCTTCTTCAACGACCATGTCTTCTTCTTCCCCATCTCCATAAACACACTCTTGACTTCTCTCTCTCTGTTTCTTTCTTTTAGAATGAAATAAAAATGGGGTCTTTTGCAAAGGCTTGTATGTTATGTTATATATAACTTTATATAAATAAATGCCACTCTGTTTTTGTGGAGAATCTTAAGAGAACAATGTATTATTTGCTGTCACATAATATGTTGGGGTGGCGAAATCTATGCAATTCCAACACTCAAATTATTTCTTTCAATCATTAAATTTGTATTCAAAAGTGGATTCCGATTTAATTCAATTCAATTCTAAGTAACGTTAGCCTTGGGTCCACCTAGGGAAGAAGAAGAAAAAAGTTGTGCCATTTGTTTGAAAAGATGACATACGTTAAAGGTTGAGTTATTATATTAGTTTTTGTAGGTAATTTAGTTTAATTTGGTTGCTATAACTTTTTAATTTGTTTTTTTTCTCCATAAATAATATATTAGTAGTGCAAAAAGGGACCCACACTCCGAGATAAAGGTACAAAGAAGTAAAAAAATTAAAGCACATAAACTAGTCAACAAAGAAACGAGTCACATAACAAGTCTCGAAGGGAGACACTCAAGAGCTCACAAAAGGCAACACTAGAGGATTGGAGAAATGATCTCACATTGAAACTCTTCTCGAGGTCGCCCAACCCCCGCACACCAACTAAACATGGCGGAGGCGATCATGAGAAACCAACGAATTCTGACGCTAAAAAGAGTCAACATTGAACGAGGGCATGCACTCAACCAAAGCACCAGGGCCTACAGGAAACGAGAAAAATTGCTATAGGTTGGTACTAAAAAAGTGTGTGATCAACATTTGGTGTGACGGGGACAAAGTATCTGAAGGGATCAAAGCAAGAGGATTCACATCTTCACCCTCCAACACAACGAAGAAATTGAAACAAACGGGACTACATGCCCGACCACTATGGCTCCTGACCCCGAGAAGTTCATAATTATATAGGGACATTGAATAATTTAGCCCAAAAAGGGATTGAATCAAAGATAAAGGTTTCAGGGACAATACTTAAGGTCCAACGACGCAGAATAATATGTTTACCTTCTATATGCCACATGCCATTCGCTAAAATCAATCTCGCGATAAGGCCATGCGAAATCAGAAGATGATAAGACTAATATCCAACAAAGTAATCTTTTGTTCTTCCACTTTCCTCCAAATCTTGATTGCCAGCAAAGAGAGCGCCGCAAAGGACATCCGACCATCTCTAAATTGGTTGACCAACAAATACTTCTACAATAGATAAGTAGAAAACACGAGTTAATGATCCATGCAAATACAAAATGTGTATTAAAATTTTCAATATAAACATAACTTAATTTCTCAATACATATAATTTTGACTAAAAAATTATAAGTTGGAATCTCAGACTAAAAAGACAAAAAGAATTTAAATGATTGGTAGATTAAAAAGGTTTCATATTCATAATAAAATATTAAAAATATGAAATTGGTTCTATTATATTTCTGCAATTGTGTTTTTAATTTTCTTTATTGAAATAAAAAATGGCACGCGTGAAAAGGAGGAGATCAGGTAGCCAACTTGTGTGCTGTTTGTTGTTCCGTTGTGTCTCAACGGTATAAACTAAACACAAAATTTAAATACAAAATAAATTTGATGTCTTAGTCAAAAAGGTTCCGCAACGGCCGGTTTTCAGATTAATCAAAATTTCATGATTTTTAAAATATAATCCTTTCATTTCATGAAGACAAATGTGCCTGTCTTTTTTTTTTTTTTTAAAGACAATGACAAATGTGTTATATATATAAAAAAACATGTCATAAAAAAATTCAAATTTAGAAGCTCTGGCCAGCTGTAGACGGCAGCTGTAATTAAGAAGAGCAGATAATGCAAGATTGATTTTGAAAATTAAAAAATACGTAAAAGGTAACAAAAAAATCTCCCTTAATTTTTTTTTTTGTTCGTGTTCAAAATCTCCCTTAATTACTTATGAGATATATTCTCAGTCGTCTAATTTATCTAAATGCAAATCAATCTAAAGATAACTCAAATCATTAAAATATATATCCAACTAAGAGATAAAATATTCGAATTTCAAAAAAATCAGAAGATATCAACCCTAAAGCTAAAGTTGGGGTGTGGGAAGAGGAGTGTGACATAGGGTAAGTGAGAGGAGAGATATGAGTTTTTGTTTTAATTTTTTAGTTTTCTACATCAACATTAATTTTTTTAAAAAATAATACCTCACTGTAGCAAAATAAAATAAAATAATAATAATAATAATAATGCAATAGATCTTTTAAAATTATTTCACCAAACTTACGAGACTAATCTTGGGATTTGAATCTCTAATCTAAAAATAAGAAAGTATATGTGTTGAACTATGTTTACGTTTAACCTTAATTTTATAAAGTTTATTAAATCTTATATTGTTAGAGATTTTATCTATTTTTGTTTTATATTTTTAAAATGTGGTCCTATGTACTTTTGATTATTGTAATGGGTAGTTGTTGTCCATTTTGATTATCAAGCATTCAAAATGTTAAAATGTATTGTTTGGACAATTTTTGCATAATTTTAACACAAATTTTATATATAAGAAAACTCATTCAATACCACACCCAACACAACTTTTTGTTTAAATATATTGAGTGCATTGTGTTAAAATTGTGACAGAATATAGTGAAGTTTAAATAAAGAGCTTTTGCGATCATAACATATTTGGTCTAAATATTAACAAATTTGCTACATAATAAAATATTTTACAAAAATAACATAAAAATAAGAACCCTTTATCGATAATGTACTTTAGTATATTAATGAATATTTTATCAACAAGTACATAAAATGAAACCATCAACTTTTGAGATGATAATTAATGTATAATCTATTAAGCTATGTAGGTTGGGCTTGGAATCGGAATGATATATTCAAAACGTAATTGTAATTTAGAAAAAGGCGAAACGTCGGGACCTCGAAGCTGCCACGTGTCATCTCAAAGCTTGTGGCAAAATGTGGCATGAATGATTGAATCACATCCTGTTTTTCCAATTCTCAGTTTGTACACTTGTTGTGCTTGATAGTAATGTTTGTGGTGTGGGATCAAAACTGCATATATCTGAAATGGATTCCTTACACCTGTTTCCTGTGGCACACCTTTTTTTTTTTTTTTTTTTTTTTAAATCAAGTCAATTAACAAACTAATAAATATATATATATATGGAAATCGTAGTAAATGACAATTTAAGACTTATTGTTTGCAAATATAGCATGTTTTTAAAAATTTTGCGGATATAGCAATTTCTATCGCTGATATCTTATGACTGATAGAAGTCTATCGCTGATCACCTCAGCTTTTTATAGATTTTTGTCCGTGATAATAGTCTATCAGTGATAATAGTCTATCACTGATAGAAGTCTATCGGTGATATAATAAAGTCTATCAGTGATAGAAACGAGTGTTTTTGTCATATTTGCAAAACATTTTAAAGTTTGCTAAATTTGTAATTAGTTTTGGGCCTGATTGCTATTTGTGCAACCAAGTCTATGAATTATTTATTGTAATTGCCATTACAAAGGAAAACCAAGCCAATGAGAATGAGCAGCAATTTAGACCCTCTATTGAATGTGTAGAGATTTTTTTCTTTTTTTCTTTTCTGGGATTGTCATTCTCATTTTATTCTTAAACACCAAAGTCAAACATAAAAAATCCAGGTCAAGCCCATAATTAAACATTTCTTGATATTTTTCAACTATAGTGATGCATGAATTTTTTTTTTTTTTAAGTGGAGAAGTCAACACCATCGTAACTCAACCGACTAAAATATGAATTATTGACCAAGATGTCAGATATTCGAATCTCTCACTTCACTGTCAAAAAAAAAAAAAAAAAAAAAAAAAAAAAAAAAGTTTGAGGAGACAAACTCTTAACAAATAACTATATTTGTCAACATGAACATAACTCAATTAAAATATTTATCTTCGACCAATAAGTTAGAGATTTGTCAAATCGAGCATAACTCAATTGATATAAAGTAGTGTTATTGACTAAAAAGATCAAATGTTCAATCCTCCGCATTAGTTAAATATATATATTTTTTTAAAATAATATATATATTTGATTGTTATATATAATACTTTTATGTATAAAATAAGTAACAATAAAAAGTGAGTTATTTTCTCTAGACATTCTTAGTCAACTTGGGGGATAAATTTAACACCATGCTAATTGTCTAACATCCCACGTCTTGAAAATGAAGAAATAAATCGACTGGACTCATGTAAATTTGTCCATCGTTTCATGAATGCACACAGTTTAAAAGACGATGTGTTATTTTTTTTTTCCAACGATATTTTAATTAATGCGGAGAATGTCAATTGAGTTATGCTCGGTTTGACAATGTGTTATTCTTTTCGTGGATGCACATCATCTTTTTGTTGGTTTGAATGTACATCATTTTTTTAAACTACATGTGAGTTTGATTTAAAATTACTATATTTATTTTTATAAATAATTTAAAAAATTATAATATTAAAAAAAATGTCCAAATTATAATATAATTAAAGATTTATTATATATATATATATATATATATTATATTATGATCTAAACCTGAAATTAAAATATTACGATGACTGATGGTAAATAAAACCTAATTCAATTAACGTAAAATTATGTTAGGATAAATAAAGAAAATAAATAATGGGAGAGGGGGAAAGGAGATACAATTATTTGTGTGATTTTCACGTGGCGGTTTCTTTTAATTACCAATTATTAAAAATCGGAAGCTCTCTCTCTCAGCGACAAGACTTGCAGAAAAGCAAATCAGCGATACACCCATTTCTTTCTTTCTGCTCTCTCTTCTCTTATCTATCCGTACGTTCAGATTTCCCGCCGATTCAACGCGCTCCACCGTCGTCATCTTCATCTTCATCTTCATCAATCGCTTTCTCTTCTCTCCACTCGATCTGAAACCAGACCTTCATTTTCCCCTTCGATATGGCGCTGGAATCACTTGCCGCCAACACCGCTTGCGTTCCCGTCGACCCTCTCGTTCTCGATGTTACTATGGCTTCCTTCTACGGCCTTCTTGCTTTCATCGCCTTCTCGCAGGTCAGCTCTTTCGGAAATCGATACCGTTTCGGGGATTTCTTTTCGCTATTTCTTTATTACGATTGCCTCTCGACGTCGGAGGATAATTCCTCCAACTTTCTTTCTCACTCTTTTCGTCGATCACTATGTGTTATGTATTCTTGCTTTGGTCGTTAGTGATTTTAAGTTACGTTCACTGCGGATTTCATGCCTTTTTGGAAACACTAGTAATTGAAGTCCAAATGCTTGCAATTAAGCTTTAATCCGGTCGAGCATTTGGTTTATTTGGTCGTAGTGGTGTTTAGAAACGCATTTCCGCACTCTTTGAAGGCCGACGAAAAGCATTCGTTTAGGTCGGGAATCCTTTTGGAACGTAGGAGAGGAGACTGTTCGTTTGTTCTAACCTCGATTGTTGAGGGACATTGCCGAATGGATGTAGGATTTTGTGTTCCTTTCTCTTGCATAGGAGTTTAAGAGACTGAGATTATTAAATATTGGAGGTCTCTTCAATTTGTACTTTAGAGTTTTCTTCCGTAATTTTAATTTACATTCTAGAACTCAGGATTTTCTTTTCGTGTACTTGGTCACTTACTTAATTTGATCCGAGGATATGTCTATTTGCTCTTTTAAGTTTGTGATGCTTATGCTTGTAATATATCACGATTAAGAGGGCTGAGTATCACTGCATACCGAACAATGGAGCTTGGATTTCATTATCGTGTCGGAATTTTTCCTACTCAATTATTTTCTAATGACTAGTATGAAATTTTAAATGTTACTTCGTACTGAGGAACTTACTTGCGGTGAGTGATGGAATACATTCTTGCAGATTATATTGTGTGTTACTATTTGGGTGATGA
Source organism: Herpetospermum pedunculosum (assembly GCA_028017165.1). NCBI lineage: Eukaryota > Viridiplantae > Streptophyta > Magnoliopsida > Cucurbitales > Cucurbitaceae > Herpetospermum > Herpetospermum pedunculosum. Next base: position 5,469,874 of record CM051529.1, on the reverse strand, counting down.
CTACTGCTGTATGTTTCATTTAGTGAATGGTTTATCATTAGTACTTTCTGTTATGCGTTAATTATTCTGGTTCTTATTGCAGCTCATCAGAATTCATATGCGGAGTCGACAGGATGGATGGACACGTCAAAAAGTGAGTCATAGTCTTAGTACCCTTTTAATTCTACTTGAATGTTATAACTAAGAAGGATTTTAAGGTAAAATATATCTTTTTGGAAACACAGATAAGATTTGTTCTTAATAGTTGCACTGAATCAAAATCTTTTGAAGTAGAAATGTGCCATAGCTCCTTGAAGACTAGGCACAGAGTGCGTAAGATGCGAAAGTTCCCTCAAGTTAACTGCAATGTAGGCTGTGAGCGCCCCATATTGTCATAAAAGCAAGCAAGTTCCATAGAAAGGGCACTCCAAAAGGAAGCCATATCTAGATTCTCTCTGATCTTAAACGAGTTCCTATACAAACTTGTGATGTGAACACTCTTCCTATTTCTTTTTTTAACCAAAATTCTATAAAGCAGCTCTAATAACATTGAGCCATAATGCTTAAGCCTAGCCTTGTCTTTTAAGCATTCCTAATGTGATGTTTGAGGACATTGGAGTTTTCTTGTGTAAACCCATTTTGATGCATTATATCTTTATGCACTGATTTTTTTTTAAATAAAAAACCAAGCTTTCATTGAGAAATGAAAAAAATGTTTATGCATTGATTCTGTTGCATAGTATTATTTTTATTTATATGGTGCAGTTTATCCTTGTACGTAGCAAACGATCTCATTTTCTTTCATAAGCTTATGATTGACACATTAAAGTTATGTTTGGAATGACTTTCTAAGTGTTTAAAAAGTATTTTTAAGTGCACAAAAAAAAGTGTAGTTTTAAGTACTTAGAAAGTCATTCCAAACGGGCTCTAAATTTCATCTCAACTTTTGAGACAAAAGTATTCCTTTCCATTATTACTTGCCTTGTTTAATGTATAATGGTATCCTAAAAGTGTACGTAAAAGCTATACAGTCTTCCTGCAGTGTAGTTATTACTTTCTCTTTTTTATATATCTGATAAAAGATTACATTTCTTTTTCTAAGTGTGTTGTCATTTGCCAACTTTGTTTTAATCTATTGTTAATATTCTCACTATGTGATAGTAATCTTTCTTTGGAATTAAAATTGCAGGCACTCCATCTGATGATAGGCTCATCTAACTTGGGTAAGTACGTACTAGTTAAGATGACCAGTTATCCTTTATAATACAAATGCTACCCATACCCATATATCGCTGTTCTTGGGATCAAATTTATGTTTGATATTGCATTTGAATCACCTAGTCCATTTGTGAAATAGAATTTAGGGCATCGTATTGAACATGTTAAGAATTTTGGCCTATGTGAGTTTGATGAATTTAAAGTATCTCTATCGTGGTTGAACTGTTTCAGGTATTGATTTAAACTGCTTTAGTAGCTTTATAAGCTATTTACTCTAAAAAACAGTAGTCTACTAACTCTTTTTGTGCACTTGTATGAATGTCGATCTGCAATTAGCACACTGGGAACAAGTCTTTAACTTTGTACCATATTGTTCTTTGTTTATTTTGTTTCCTTTTCTGGATGCTCTGATTATCAGGGCCTCACATTAACTTCTGAACATAACATCATGCTAATTTTTGGAACTTGATGATTGATTTGCAGGCTATATGATCTATTTCATATTTGCACTTGTTGCTATTTTTGAGCTCTGGCACTGCTGGTCTCATGTGTTTGGATTTGTCCTCATGGGTATGCTTTCAGCAGTTGTTATAGTTTTATGTGCTCAGTAGATGTAGGATATACTGATGATTTTGAGTGGAATTGTTCTCGCAGCCTTCCCTAAAATACTGTTTCTTGCAGCTTTTCTCCTACTTCTTTCTTTCTGGTAAGTTTCCATCATTTTATAGCATAGAGGCTTCTATTATTGAATTTGTAAATCTACTTATTCTTTTCTGATATTGATTAGGCCCCATGTTGAAGCATAAGTTTTAAGCCTCTTTCTAGTTGTGCTTGTAGATTTGAAAATATGATGTTAAATGGCCAAAGTTGGATACTACTGCAGTTATAGTAGAGTGCATTTTGTAAAATTATATTTCATTCAATTCACAATGCTGTGTAATTTATATGGTATATATATGCTTCTATTGTATATGATATCATAGGGTCGACCTTTGCCATCAGGCAAACGATGAAGAGGACGAAGAGGATGATGAAGAAAATAACACTCGACAGGCCTTGTTGGAAAATTCAAAGAACAAACCTGGTTCATCAAATGTAGATGGCCATCGAAGATGTTGTGGATTTCCTGCAATTCATCTTGGAAGTAGGCAAAAAATTGTAATTGTGGTAAATGTGGAACATTTAATTATTATCATTTATTTGTGTGAAGTATAATGTGTTCATGTACTATTTGCTTGTCTGATATTTATTTTTTCCTATTATTATTTATGAACATTAAAATGTAATCTTATATCAGCCATCCCTCTCCTTCAGGTTGTCACGCTGGTATTTTTCCTCATGGTCGCAGTTTCCATTCTGATCTGGATTGGGGCAGGGAAAAATCCTATAGATTCTGCAGCTGTTGCCAGGGTATGAAGGACTTCACTTACTAATCTGGTTGTCATGTTCACATTGTCTAAAATTCAGTTATTACATTTACAGAACTGCTGTACAGCAGAGTATCCGGAAAGAAAGACATGGCAGTTAAATTGACTAGAAAAAAAAATCTTTAGAGCATGAGTAAATAATATAGTCAAAGAATTCTTCAATTTATTAGGAAATCTTAAAGTTCATAGTTATTCTTTATTAGTGATTCCCCATCCCAATTGGACATAAGTTGCATTAATATTATGATTGTAAGTCCATAACTCTAGTTAGTACGTAGTAAAATTTGTGGGGCTTTTATAGAGAGCTTACAGCTCTTAAAGCATTGGACAAAAAATCCCTTTGCTTGTAGGTGTAACAACCAAATATCCGTTCAAATTTGATATTCTTAATTACAGGCTACAGCCATATTCCTTATGCTCTGTAAAAACTGAAAATAGTGTTTTCATTTCGTTGTGTATGTTAGTATTATGCTAAACTATTAGTTTCATATTTCTTTCCTGCAGGTATCTTATCCTGTAGTCATATGTATTTATATAATTTAATTAAGTCCTAATTGCTGTTTATGCCAACGTCTCGCTTATGTTCAGGTGTATGAAGACTTTCTTGCTGTTACAGTCCTCCTATCAGGAGGAGCCCTAGGCTTCTATGGTGAGCAATTTCTCCTGATATTTTTGGTTTTCTCCTTAGAAGTTTGCAATTGTTTGATATGATATTCTTGGTAGTTTGCATTTGATGTTTAGCTATTTTTTTAATCTCTTTATATGACCGAACCCGTTCTGATTTCTCTTTCTTCTCCCTCTCCTGGAATATTTTCAGGTTTCATGTTATTTTACAGATTGAAAAAAGTACGTTCTGAGGAAGCTTCTTCAGAGATGAAGAAGGTATTTGACTCATAAGTTATATAACTACCGTCTATTTTTTTCCCTCTCCTGTCAGTTGAAGCTTTATTTCCTGAATGTGTATGGCTGTGGACGGGAAACCCATGAAGATTAAATTGCTTAAAAGTTCAAAATCAAAACTATGATCCACAAACTATACAATGTAGGATCTTTTTTCTGAAATCTTAGAAATCTCAAGATTCTGGAACAATTCTATTACATGCAGGTTGGTGGTATAGCAGTTGTCTGTATTGTGTGTTTTACATCAAGTGCTTTGGTAGATCTTCTTACAGATATTCCTGTAAGTCGTAGACTGTCTCTTTATGTGTATGAACTTTACTTCTTGTCAATGATTTCATATATGTATGTTCCTTTTAAGTTTCTAACTTTTCTATCACTTATGATAGCTTTCCTATAATTGGCACTTCAAGAAAACAGATGGAGTAAAAGCACTAGTCCTTTTGATTATGTACTTCTGCATGGGTAAGTCTTTTTAATTTTGGCAGAAATTCGCTATCCTCTTTGAGATTTTGTATCGTCCTCTGAAGTTTTTAAAGCGATTAAAAACCTTTTTATGCGCTTCTTGCTAAAAGAGTTTACGTGTAACTGAAATTCAAAATCCTCTGACCTGTACCTTGCTTGGGTAGGATATTGGGTGCATTATCTTAAAAATATTATTGACATTGTATTAGTTAAGATCTGTCTCTATGAGCCTGATATGATAGTTACATTTGGATTTTGATCTATTTCTTGAACAAGCAACTACGTAACAGAAAAAAGTTCCCTCTCCACAAGCAACTATTCACAAGTCATTAATACTTTGATTGTTTAAAATGATGAAAAGATTAGTATAACGTTTTGCTTTTTGTTTCTTCAAAGTCAAGAGTTCACCTGCCTTTCTTAAGCCTTATGTTTCTCATAAATTTCAGTACTGTGTTACGTTAGTCCTAGAGGTAAGACATATGGGGCATTTTTGTTCGTTCCAATTATATTATCAATAAGTGGGCTGCACTGTCTACTGAGCAATCATTTATAGTTTTATTTAAAATATAGGATTATAAATATTTGACAATGAATGTGTCCTAGTTGTAATTTCCTGAATTAAACTTTAAATGATGGATTTAGACATCCCTGAGAATGAAATCATGCAAGTCTACTTATGAATTCATGCCATTTTCTGTTTATTAGTGAGCTTTTGTTTATTGTGCTCAAACTTGTTTGCTTTTGTTAGGTTCTTTGATTCCATCAGCCTTTTTATTGTGGATTATGAGAGAGTTGCCACCTCCTAAAAAAATTCAAAGACGAGAAGAATCAAGGGCAATTGCTTTTATAAGCCATGGGGCAGCTGATGTAAATCCTCAGGGTTGGACTGCTGTAGCTCGTTCAAAGAATCAGGTTTCTTGCCTATTGATTTCTGAAGTATCAACATTATCTCTTTTAAGTTTTGTTCTTGATTTATTACTTGTGAATGTAAAGAATAAGACTTGCGCGTAGACTAATGAACAAGGATAGAACCTCTCTTGGTAGATTATTCATGGAGAGGTCTGGTACCCTCTTTCTTTTTTAATATTAGGGCCTAGTGGTCATGAAGGGTCTTGAGACTATTAAAATCCTCCTAGAGAGAATGAGTTCAATCCTTGGTGGCTAGTGGCCACCTACCTAGGAATTAATTTCCTACAGGTTTTCTTGGTAACCAAGTGTTATAGGGTCAGGCGGTTGTCCTGTGAGATTCGTGTAAGCTGGCTCGGACGCTCACGGATATCAAAGAAAAAAAAGTATTAGTTTTTTTTATCTCGTTGTTGTCCATATTTTAGAGCATTTTATTTTCTTGAGGAAGATGTCCAGTAATTAAAGCAACTCCCGCATCATAGATGACCAACAAGGTTTAAGATCAAATTAGGCCCATGGACACAAAATGAAGCATCTCATTGACACCATTAGGGTAAGAAATGAACTTCCATTTAGTACCTGGCCGGCAGCTCAATGCTTGATTGATCCCTTCTCGTTGACATCATTGATAAATGAAGTGAAGATTCCATTGATTAAAGAAATGTAGAACAAAAGGGAGTCTTCACAAGGGAAGTTGCATAAGGCCTTCCAACTAATGCAATAAGTAGATATAGAACATTTACAAAATGGACTATGAGCCTCTTTGGAATGAATTTTCAAGTGCTTAATAAAAAGTTTTAAAATTGCAAACACTTGAAAAGACATTCCAAACATGCCCTATATCTCTAACACCAAGTGGTAACCACAAATAGGAGTTTCTTTCAGAAAGTGTCAAACAATATTTCTCCTCAAAGAAAACTCATTGACAAAACTGATTTACATAAATTTGACTACCCTTTAAAATGGATGCCCATGAAAAATAAGAGCAAAGATGCCTTTAATGGATGCTTCTAATCCTTGTTATAAGTTATTATGATTGCAATAGATTTGTAAATCTGTTATCAAATTCAGCATGATCCTCAAACTTCGACACAAAAAGGCGATAATGATTAACTAATAGCATCAGTAAAATTATTTGGTTCAATCCTCTTGTTTTAATTGAATGTATGGTGATTGCAGGCGTCCAGAGCAAGTCCCATATAAAGAAGAACATTTAAGGAAAAGGAAATGCCACTGATTAATGTTAAGGCTGCTTGTGTTACATTACAACATGAAAGAAATTATGACCAGAGATACAAAATCTAACATACGGGATGAATGTTGAGAGAGTTTGACCATATGCTATGACCACCCCGCCTGTATATTTCAACAAAAGTTGATGACTGACATCAAATGTGAGAGAGTAATCAACAAAACTGCAGCCGCGCTCGCATATATGGAGGTTTTTTTTTTCTTTAATATGTTCTCCTTTCCCCACCCTTGTGCACATAGTAGCTAAGCCAAGAATCGTTTTCTTTGAGGGAAAAAAATGTTGTACAATTTTTGCTTCCCAAGAAGCTTGAAGTTTTGCAGAGTATGTTGTAAAATTACCCTTTTGTACCACCCCTAGTTCTGATGGAAACTCTTTTTTACCATGGTTGAGTTTGTTAACCCAAGGATATATACGAATGCAGAATCTCTCCATGAAAGATTTTTTTTTTTATTGTTTTTTAAATGCCCTTTCTTGAACCCCAGAAACAGGGCTAGTCACTCATCTTTGATTTCTCAACTTCTATTTTCAACCCCTTTTTTTTTTCTTTTTTCTTTTTCGTTTTAATTTACAGCATTGTTGTGAAATACAGGACTGTGAAAGAGAATATAATCACATCGTGATTTTAAAATGGTTAAAATCATTTTTGTCATAGTGAAAATTACTCTCATCCATGCCTTTATTCATTATGGATATATTTTAAGACTATAGATTATCTCTTTCTCAAACATGTCCCCATAATGTGAGCCTTAGAAATTGATTGGAATCCTCAATTTGAATGATTAAATGCATATAAAATATTTTGAATGATTAAATGTATCTTTTGAAGTAATTTTGAACAAGACAAAATTGATTTTAACAATTTCAAAATTAATCTCTAACATGTCCTAAATATAGTGGGTGATCTAAATTCAACCCCTTTGGCCTTCACTATCCATTGATTAATTTACTTTTTTTTTTTTTTTGACAACATGTGAGGATAAGGGGATCGAACCTAGGACCTCCTGATATACATCATGTTAGTTGAGTTATAGACTTGTTGGCACCGGATTAATTTACCTTGTAAGCCAATTAATATCTCAAGAAAAAACATACATCTTTAATTAAAATGTTAGAATTTTGAATCTCTCCACCTCTCTCACATGATCATATTGTTGAACTAAAAAAAAAGTAGGGTATGATGATTTGAACCTCCGATCTCAAAGGAAGGATACATCCCAATTATGGCTCAACTTAAATCTCTTGCAGAAAAATGAAAATGCATGTTAGTTAAATGATGATTCGGTCATATATCTTAGATTATAATTCAACCATTCTAACCATTATTTAAACTCTATAAAATTGGAAGATATTTTGAATTCAAAAGACCAAATAGACCATATGTTGGTGAACCAAAAAAAGAAAAAGAAAAATATACCTAAACTTGTGGAGTATAACATTTTGACCATGAATGAGGCAACTCAAAACAACAAAATATTCTCCTTTTTCTTATCCTCCTTATCATTGAAATAAAAGATAAAGAGTAGGTGGATCTCTGGCATTGGCTGAGAGAGTGAAGTAGCAAAATATAGAGAATGAAATTAAGCCACAGAAATGAAGTAAAGCATTTGTGGATGAGAGGCTGCCAACTGCATTCATAAAATCTCCCAATTTCATTTTCACCAATGAGAAATCAGATATAGATTTCATCAAGATAACACTACCTTTTCTTTTTACATCTATAAAAGTAAATAACAAAACCCCCCAATGAATTAACTCACTCAACCCCCCCAAAAAAAAAGAAAAAAAAAAAAAAGAAGAAAAAGAAAAAAATGGCAGCTTCATCAATGGCTCTTTCTTCCCCATCTCTCGCTGGCCAAGCCGTCAAATTAACCCCCTCCGCCTCCGACCTCCTCGGCGAGGGCCGCATCACCATGAGAAAAACCGCCGGAAAGCCCAAGCCCAAGCCCATTTCCTCCGGAAGCCCATGGTACGGCCCAGATCGCGTCAAATACCTAGGCCCATTCTCCGGCGAGCCCCCTTCCTATCTAACCGGCGAATTCCCCGGTGATTACGGCTGGGACACCGCCGGTCTCTCCGCCGACCCAGAAACCTTCGCCAAAAACCGCGAACTCGAAGTGATCCACTCTCGATGGGCGATGCTCGGGACTCTCGGCTGCGTGTTCCCGGAGCTCCTCTCACGCAACGGAGTGAAATTCGGCGAGGCGGTGTGGTTCAAAGCAGGGTCTCAGATCTTCAGCGAAGGTGGGCTGGACTATTTGGGGAACCCGGGGTTGGTCCACGCGCAGAGCATTTTGGCGATCTGGGCTACTCAGGTTGTGCTGATGGGTGCCGTGGAGGGGTACAGAATCGCCGGTGGACCGCTCGGGGAGATTACCGACCCGATATACCCGGGTGGGAGCTTCGACCCGTTGGGACTGGCGGAGGACCCGGAGGCGTTCTCGGAGCTGAAAGTGAAGGAGCTGAAGAATGGGAGATTGGCGATGTTTTCGATGTTTGGATTCTTCGTACAGGCGATTGTGACTGGGAAAGGACCATTGGAGAACTTGGCTGACCATTTGGCTGACCCTGTTAACAATAATGCTTGGGCTTATGCCACTAACTTTGCACCCGGAAAGTGACGGACTCTAAATATTTGGGTGTTTGATGTAATCAAATTATCAACTTTTTTTCTTCAACTATGTGAATTTCATGTTTGTTTACTTGTGGGTTTGTTTGCTAATTGAAGATGACCCTTTTGAGTTAAGAATCTTAATTGATTGTGGATTTGCTAGTTTACGAACTCTTAGACTCAAACCAACACCGACCTAGCTCGACCGGTGTAAAATATAAACTAATGATTAAAAGGTTAGACAATTGAGAAGTGACATTTGCAAAAAAAAAAAAAAAAAAAAAAAAAAATCAATTTAGATCTAAGAAAGTTGGGTTAACATTAGAAATGACTTAAAAAGTTTCGGTTTATAGAAAATTGACTCATTTACTAAAAAATAGTTTACATAGGAGGAAACAAAAAATTAAATGATTATCAAACCAAGCTACATTTTTATGTTTTTAAAATTTACTCAAAATTTCAAAAACGTTTTTAAAAAACAAAAATCAGAAAATCCAGAGTAAATGATTATCAAAAGGGATTGAAATTGTTATGCAACCAACGTCTAAAGATTTCAAATCATTTGAATAACAAACACATTTGAAACCACCCAAAATCATGAGCATTTTAGAGCATTAGTCCATTTGAAGTGATGTGTGAATTGTTATATGAAATAATGAAATCGATAAGAAACTTTATTGAAATTGGTCGGCTACAACATAGAATACGATATAATTATCATTATATGGTTTATAACTTTTTTAATATCTCTTCTATGCATATTTGAAATTTGAAAGCACTCTTAATATCTCTTCTATGCATATTTGAAATTTGAAAGCACTCGTATTTTGTCACCCACACGAAAATAATTTGGTATTAAATATGAATGGGACTATGGGTAGGGTTATCGATTAATCTAATAAAATTTGGCATATTTGTTGTTGGTGTAAGAATTTGACTCTTCATCTCAGGCTGAAATCTTTGATCGGTGGCACTCCGACTCGGACCTGCAAAGAGTAAACACGCATCAGTGAGGGACTCGGCCCAACACGCTCTGATGCTTAAGTTAGAGTTGTGAGAGTGAATTGTCCAAGAGTAGAGAATCTCAATTATCTCATAAGGAAAGATGATGCTTCCTTATATAGTGGATAAATGACGCATAGGTACACGTGCCTGTTGAGGTCGACCACCCTTCTCATGATGATGAGGGGACTGACGCCGTTTTTCAGACCGAGCATCTGGGACAGCGTGGGCGCCACTTTAGATGTGACTGCCCCGTCAACTGTGTCTCCCCTGTCTGACCCATACCAAATTTGATAACCTCTAATTTAAGGGATCAGAGGTGAACCGGTCGTGGTATCTGGGGCTGATGTCATGCTGACTTCACCGTCTCAGAATCTTCCCACAACATTTGTTTGTAGGATTTTTTTTTTTTCTTTTCAAATTAAATGTAGTTTCAAAAGGAAAAATCCAAAACAAATGAATTGTAGGCAATATCTATCTAGAATTTTACTTTGATGCATAGATTATCAAGCCTTCCAAAATAAATCAATTTCTTATATATGATTGGAGATTTTACTCGGATGCAAAGATCATTGAGCCTCAATGAAATGGCCTTGGTCTAGTTAGGTAAAGTGATAATAGTTATTTTATATTTGAGGATCTCTATTATTTATTTTAAAGGTGTTTTAATTAATGTGAAGAATGAACTCATGATCTCTTAGTCAAAGATATAACCTTATACCAATTGAGTTGTGCTCGATTTAACATCGTTATTATTTTTTGAAACGACAAATACTTACATCTGTAAAGATAATATTTTTATTGATAGTAGAAAAAGCCTCTAACATGATATATACAAAACCAGTTAAGGATGAATGGTAAAACTATATTTGTTATTGACAATATTATTAAGAAATTACGGTATTAGAAAATTAGTTAGTACTTAGTTAATATCTAGTTAGCATTTATATGTATTTTGGGAAGTTAGGGTTTGAGTTGTGTTGTATAAATTCAACCTTTTCTAATGAGAAATGAAGACAAAAAAAAAAAAAAAAAAAGATTATCAAAGAAACACAACGATTTTGTTAATATAACCTACTCCACGTCTATCATAACCCATCGTGAATAAAATAACTACACCAACCTTAACAGTATTTACTATTCGCAGACTATTATAACTCACATACTATTATGATCACCGACTATTTTAACTCATTTAACGCCTTAAATACCCTACCTTGGTTCTAAACTTTCAAAAGTTATATTTTAGTTATTCTACCATGACATATAAAATTATTTTTTTATCATTTTATTTTGTTAATCATTTCAACCGAAATCTAGATCTCATTTCAAAACCCATCTTCTAAATACTACTTATTTTCAAATACTTTCTACAATAGTGTTTGCTTTATAAGATAAATGAACAAAAGTTATATCAAATCAAGTTTTTTACCAAATTATTTATATCAATTTAATGTCAAGAATAGTCTTCTTCTTTTTTTTTTTTTTTTTTTAGCACAAATTTATGTCAACTGAAGTTGAAATATGTTCGATTAGACAGATTTAAACTTTTTCTACTAGTCGCAACCAAACTTAATTTAAAGAGTTTGTATTTTATATAAAGAAAGATAGAGAAGAAGAAAAAATGCTGAAGGAGTTTGTACTTCCATTTTCTTGGGAGGAAAAGATAAAAGATGAAGGGGCTTTTCACATCTTAGACATTGAGTAGAATTAAAGGAAATTAGTTGCTATTTGCATTTCAACCAAATTAAAAACCAAATAAATCCATTTAATCAAAATTAAAAATCACTTCCAATGAAATTTTTAACAACAAAGTTTGGGAGTAATTTTGGAATAGTAAAAACTATTTTTGTCAATTTTAAAATCAACTTCAAAACACAATTTTAATAATTTAAATTTATTTTAATGTTTGATTTTATACTTATAATCATATATTTTAGAGTGATTTTGAACGCGACAAAATAATTTTAACAATTTCAAAATTAACTATACACAACCTTAATTCTAATAATAAAAATGTTGGGTGGACCTAAATTTTTGTTGGCAAACGAGAAATAAGTTTCAAGGAATATGAAATCAAACCAAATTAGCACAATCCATTAACACCTAATCAAACCAATTCCCAACTCTAAATTTCTCACTTCTCAATACACAAATCTTGATTAAAAATATCTTTATCTTTAACTTAGAAGGGACCAAAAAAAATAAAAAATGGACATCAAATTAAAGTGATGAGAGAATTACATTACAAACTAACAACAAAATCTCACAATTTGAGCTTAATTCGACAATAATTTTCTCTTAAGATCATAAATTCTCCCACGTCTACGTCTATATGTTTTGTTGGATTAAAAAATCTAATCTCACAATTTAGAAGAAGATTTAATAAATATCTCAAACTAAACAAATAAAAAAAGGTGAGAGAGAGAAGTAGTCATAGTCTTGGCAGAGTCGGCATGTCGATTGTTCAGCATGTAGCAGTCTGATAGAAACGACATGTCGTCATTACATAGTTATTATGAATTTGCTTAAAAAACGAGTTTTTTTTTTTTTTTTTTTTTTTTGACAACTTGTAAATTGTAGGAAACTCTTGATTATTAGTCTACTATACAATAGGTTTAGATTAAAAAAAAAACAATAAATAATAATTACGATCAATTGATATTGACAAAGAAATAAGAATTTAATTTTGTTGCAGTCCATTCCAATTCTCACGCCGGTTTCCATTTAATTGCCGCTATAATTGATGGACTGCTCAATGTTTTTGTGTTTACTTTGAAAATCCCAAAACAATAAATGAAAAAAAAAAAAAAAAAATCAATTCCCAAACACACATGTTTTGGTTTGAGTTGAGTTGACCCAATTGTCTCCTTGATTTTGCTTACAAATCCATTCCCAATGACTTTTCAATTCAACCTATCAAATTATCCATGTCTTCAAATCTATTAAAAATCATAACTTTTTAAAGAATGAAACATCAAATAACTCGTTTGGCTTCCGTCTCTATGGATTGAAGTGGACTCTTTGAACGTTATTTGATGAAAAAATGTATTCATGCTATCCGATTACATGTACAGTAATTTCATTCAACGTTAATAAGAAGTATAATTTCGCTGCTTACATTTAACTTGTCATGTTCACGCTACAAACACTCTAAGATTTGGGTTGAAGAACATCTCCATCTTCTTAATTTTCTTTGCTTTGTTCTGTTTTCGGGTACTAGAAAAAAAAAAAAAAAAAAAAAAACATTACATATGTAAGAAGATTGTAGATAAAAAAGAGAACTTTTGATTTGTGTTTGGTTGTTATTAATTTGATTGTTGAAGCTCCCGTTTGTTTTGGTCTGGACTGGACATTTTCCTTTTACTTTCACCGTTTTTTTGGTTATGGTTTTTCCTTTTGCTCCAAATGATTACAAAGCCAGTTGTCGAATTAATACCATTAACGACCAAGATCATTTCCAATGCCCTTTTCTTAACGGTGTTAGATAATAGATTAGATAGATGCTTTTTTGGCCCATCTCGAATTCAATGGGATTTGGGTTTCATTAGTTTTCGACTCTCTCTTTCAACTCCTAATCGATTCCCAACTTTACTTTCTTCTTCTTCTTCTTCTTCTTTGTGGGTTGCTCGTATTTACTTAGTCTTTTTCGCTTCTCTTTTGCGTTTACTTTACTGTTTTTCCTCTCTGTGGTTTCCTCCATTGCAAACCAAGCTTCCTTTCCAGCTTGCAGAGAGGTCCCTTTGTACTTGACGCTTTGCCTTACAATACCCACCAACCATTTTCATCCACCTTTCTCTTTTTTTCCTTTGCTTTTTCTGACCCTTTAAATCCCCTCTCCAATTATCTTATTCAATTCTCTCTCCCATTTCCTTCTTCTTCTTCTTCTTCTTCTTCCCTTCTCTCTCTAAAGATTAGATTTTTGTTTTTGTCTGCACTTCTCCTCCTCTTCCATCTTCTATTTTATCATTCTCAGAATTTCCCTTTGGCCCACTATCCCTACTTGTTCATTACTCCTCCTTTTCTACTATATTATCTTTTTGGGGCTCTGGATTTGTTGGGTTTTTGAGTTATTTCAGACAACATTTTGGCATATCCCTCCATGTTTTTTGGGTCTCCATTGCCTAAACACGATTTGCTTTATTTCCCTTTCTGGGTTCCTGGAGGAAGGGCCAAATCTGGGTCTATCTTAGATTACTACATGAGGTAAATGAATCCCTTCTCTATTACACGAATTACATTGTCATGTCTCTTGTTTTGGATCCACGAATTGTGTTTTTTGTTCTAACCTGAAATTTCAACTTCACAATTAATTGGTTGATTGAGAAATTAGTTCTACTTGATTTCTGAAATGTTACTTGGGGTTTTGTGTTTTGAAGACTTGTGTTATGGCTCAACTTCACTAGTCTATCCAGATGGAGACAATCTATCTCCTTATTGTTTCATTTTCAGCTTAGTTCTCTTTTGTATGGTAAAGTGGACAAAGAATTGATGACAGAAAATTGTTTTCAAGGAAAAGAAGGATTTGTAATGATGCTTGTAAAGATCTCAGTGAGACATGGGGTATAATGGTTTTTGCTGCTTCACTTCGGAGTTATTGGTCAAAGAATTTCTCAACGCTTCCCCTTCCTTTTATAGCCCCCAGTTGGATTTTTTTTCATTTTTTTCTTTTCTGTAATCTCATTCTTATCAATGAAACTCCTGGTTCTTATTTTGAAAAAAATACTGATTTTTGCTCGATTCTCTATTGCCAGGTCTTTAATCCTTATCTCATACCTGAGTTTCCAGATGGGTATGTGTTGAAATTTGGTAAGAGCTTGAACTTGAAGTTCCTTGGCTTGGAGTTTCAGTATTCAGTGGATCAGATATGGCGTCTGGGAGTTCATTGAATGATCATTTATCCAAGAAGACTTCATTTTGGGGCTTGTCGTTGTGGGTTTTGATCTGCATTTGTATTGGTGCATTTATAGTTTTGATTCTTGGTTTATTATCTATGTGGATCCTGTTTCGGAAAAAATCTAAAAGATCCATGGACAAATTCCCTATTTCCCAAATACCTAATTTTTCCAAAGATATCAGGATAGACCATGTTGGGACTCAAACTCTCAATGACCACCCTGAAAATAGACTTCTTTCAGTTGATGTCAAAAGAAATGATGAAAATTCTGAAGTTATGGCTGTGACAAAATCAAGTGAACCTGATAACAATAGCCAATGCAGTTCCACTTATCAACACGAAAAAGTAGGCAATTCACAATCAGGGGAAGAAGGAAGCTCTGGGAATGCTCGGAAGCAGGCTACGAGATCATATGGAGGATATGGAGGAATTGTGCCACCTTCTCCTCTCGTTGGCTTGCCAGAAATTTCACATCTCGGATGGGGCCACTGGTTCACTCTCAGGGATCTGGAGCTTGCAACTAATCGTTTTTCTAATGAAAATATTCTTGGAGAGGGAGGATATGGGGTTGTATATAAGGGCAGACTCATCAATGGCACCGAGGTTGCAGTGAAAAAGCTTCTCAATAATCTGTAAGGATTTACTGTTCAAAGAACCAGATTGTTCTATTCTAATATAGTGCTTTTGGAAAACTTATTTTATGATTTGAAATGCATTTAGGGGTCAGGCAGAGAAAGAATTTAGAGTTGAAGTGGAGGCTATTGGCCATGTTCGGCATAAGAATCTCGTTCGACTACTGGGTTATTGCATAGAAGGAGTTCATAGGTAGGACCAAAGAATTCATCAACTATTTTAGTCTCTACATGAAGAAATCACCAAAACACATTTTGGGGTTTATTAAGTTGTATTGTATATACATGCTTTCAGGAGCGCATTTTACTGTTCCATTTTGTCTATGTTTTCTGAAATTTTCTGATTGCTCTCAAGGTCATGAAAACTCGTCTTTACCTGTTTTCTTAATGTAGGATGCTAGTATATGAATATGTGAACAATGGCAATCTAGAACAGTGGCTACATGGAGCCATGTGCCAACACGGCGCGTTTACTTGGGAGGCTCGCATGAAGGTGCTTCTTGGCACTGCTAAGGCGTAAGTCTTCAGAACACAGCACTTCAATTGCAAGAATAGTTCTTATAGTTGTAATGTGTTTGTAAATGGATTTCTTCTCAATTGTTGTGTGCTTGATACATTAGGAACTAACATAAAACAAGAGGAATATAGCCAACAATTAGCTCAGGGGCTTAATTAACAGAGATGCCAATGTATTAACTTTATGCAGGCTTGCATATTTACACGAAGCAATTGAGCCAAAAGTTGTTCACAGAGATATAAAATCAAGCAACATTTTGATTGATGATGAGTTCAATGCCAAAGTTTCTGATTTCGGATTGGCCAAACTCTTGGACTCTGGAGAGAGTCACATCACGACTAGAGTTATGGGAACATTTGGGTATGATTGAAGTTCATTTCATTGGGATTGTACCATCTCATATCAGGAGTCCTAATAGAACTTATCTTTTTCAAATTTCAGGTATGTGGCGCCAGAATATGCAAATACGGGCTTGTTGAACGAAAAGAGTGACATTTATAGCTTCGGCGTTCTCCTGCTAGAAGCAATTACAGGGAGGGACCCTGTGGATTATGCTCGTCCTTCTAATGAGGTATCTATTATTAGACCATTTTTTACTATAATTTCATCCTGACTTAATTGATGGTTGTGCATGTTCGTGTTAATGCGCTTACTCTTTTCATGTTTGTGGTAAACTTTGCTCATCTTTGCTGGAATTTTTATGTTATATATTTGAATGTTTTTGTCAGGTTAATCTTGTTGAGTGGCTAAAGATGATGGTAGCAACAAGGAGAGCAGAGGAAGTTGTGGACATGAACCTCGAGGTTAAGCCTACTACTCGCGCCTTGAAACGTGCACTTCTTGTTGCACTCAGGTGTATTGATCCTGAATCAATCAAGAGACCCAAGATGAGTCAAGTTGTAAGAATGCTTGAAGCCGACGAATTTCCACTGCACGAGGTACCAAAATCAATACCTTGTTCTGTGACTGCATCATTGATTATTGTTCATTCTCATTTTTCTAAATTTCAAGCATTTCACTGATATTAGTTGGTTGGCTGAGGCTCTACTATGATGTTTTTCTTTTTGAAGAACATGCTTCCATTTTATGCATCACTTCTTATTGAACTTTACAAAAAGCAATTAATCTTTCCTTTTGCATGGGGTACAATATCGATTTAAGTTTGTCTGGTTTTACCATGTGAGAATTTTGCAGTTATCTAACCCTTTTTTCCAAAACTACATGTCAACTTCTTTTTCATGGCCATTTACAGAGAATATTATAGGACAATAGCTATTAAATTTTTGTGCAAGTGCATTTAAGTCGACTGTGACCACATTTTTGGACACTTCTGCTGGAACTTGTTAGATGTATATACTTTAAGGTGGTCCTGCTTTGGCATAGTTTTGTTGGTAGCTAAATCTTCAAACTTTCTTAATTACATAGTCAAAACACTTAAATATGTGGGTTCGGCTACGAAACCCGAGTCATTCGATGTGTTATTATGTTACTATAACGTCTGGATACGTTGCAGTTCTAGACGAATCGTTCAGTATCACAATGTGCTCTTCACCACGCCGAACTGCTTTCCGAACAGTCATGGTTCAGAAACCAGTTCTATTTAGCAGTGAGACGTTTGCTAATGGTTGAAAATATATTGTTGGAAAGTTCATGTTTGCATACAACTTTGCAGGATAGAAGAAACCGAAAAAGCCGATCGATAAGCTTGGAGATTGAGTCGATGAAAGAAATCACAGGTTCTGAGCAGACGGGTGGGCCATCAGAGAGCCATAAATCAGAGACAAGCCATGGATAGAACTGACAAACGCATGAGCATAGTAAATTATTGCACCAAAAAAAGAAAAAAGAAGTTGGTTTTTTCTATAGAGAGAAGTTGGAATTGATGGTGGTGAAGCTTCTGCTGTTTACTCCCTTTACTAATGAAGAGTGATGAAAAGGGGTTTGGCCCAAGAGGGCCATTTTCCTACACAAGACAAAAGCTTTAAGAGAGAGAGATTGGGAGAGAAAGAGAGAGAGATTGTACAGGCTTGTCTGAAGGACCACCGGACATGGCCGAGCTGGCTTGGCTTTAATTTACATGATTGATTGTAATTTGCTCATTTTTCTTCTTCTTTTTCTCCTTTTTGGGCATCTCTTTGATTGCTGTTCTGTGCAGGGCGACCAACTCAACTCAACTCTTTCTTATTTATTTCTTTTTTCAAAAGAGAATCTGTTGCTGCTTACTACTCTGCATCCTTTGCATTGTCTATTCCCATGTTTAGAATATCATTCATTACACTTCCCACACTTATCCGTATTTCTACGATCGATATGATCGATATCCGCTTGCTTTCTGGTGCAGCTAAAGCATCAATATCTTTATTGGTATGACGTATGAGATGATAACTTTCGAGGGCGACAACGACCCGTTGTGAAATGGAGAAAAGGAGAAAAGAACATGTGAATTTCTAGTACTACTAGATGATGAAGGAAAATGGAGGTTGTTTGATTGATTAGCAGTAAAACAACAAGGCATTGTTGTGATTGTGAAGCAAAAGCAAGAATAGAAAAGAAAAGAAAATAGTTAAAGGAGTCTTCATTTGCCTTTGGTCAGAGGTAACCCCAATTTTCAAAGTTTGTTGTTGGGGGAAATTAATTAATGTCCATCATTACTTCATCCTTCTTTTTCCTTTTGAGGGATGGAGGTATTGTTTCCATTTGGTTACTAAGTTTCAAAACATTACCTTTGAATTTTGAGTTTAATTTTATTTGGTCCTTAAATTTTACACTTTTATGTTTGATTATTTTCTAATACTCTTTTTTTTTTTTTTAAACAAACTCACTTCATTTATGGGAACCAATAATGCCACTAGGGCTACAATACGAAAATGATAAATCTCCTACCAGACTAATAAGCTAAGGAGGGAAAGTGTTCATCGACAAAGAGGAAACTCTTGAAAAAGTCCTCTTTGCTAGCTCGTGAGTAGGGGCATTTCGATTTTATGGGATGGAGGAGTACTCAATCATCTCAAATCGGGCAACCAAGGATCTAATATCATCAATCCAAATCAGAACTTCGCTCAAAATTGGAGTCTCCCCATTTAACATTTAGATTACTTCAAAGCATTAGACACAATCGGAATCAGGGAGAACTTCATCCGCAATGCCGACTTCAAGCCTTCAATAATTTTGATCATTGATGTTAACTTTCAGTTAATAAATTTAAAATAATTATAATGTGGATGTTTTTTAATTAACTTTAATATCGATGATAAATTAGAATTAATTTAATTCTTTTAATTCATCAGAATTAATTTAATTCTTTTAAATTAATTAATAAAAAAATTAACACAAATGATAAAAAAAAAAATGATCCACGATGAAAATTCAAGTTTAAAAATATAAAATCTTGAAACTAAAAACCAAATGAACATTAAACTCAAAATTTAAAGGTAAAATTGTAACATTTTGAAACTTAAGGGGTGTTTGGTCCAAAGAATTATCGAATAAGTAGTTGGGGGAGAAGTTAACTCTCGTTTGGCCCACAAACTTGTTGAACTTCGATAAAAAATATTTGCTCCCCAAACTTCAACAGTAATTACTATTGAACTCCTTACACTTCTACAATAATTACTATTTAAGTCTGTCTCATTTTTTAAAGCAACACATTTCTCTTTCTTCCCCTCTCTCCCACAATATTTTTAATTATTTTAAGAAAAAAGTAATTTAAACAATCTCTTCCTCTCTCCCACAATATTTTTAATTATTTAAAAAAAATATAATTTAAACAAAATGTGTAAAAGGACTAAAAATGCAATTCAACCTATTTTTATTATTTTAAATATAAATGAGGTTGTTCAATCAAAATTGGTACTTAAACTAAATTCAAAATGGAGTATTTTTACTATGGATAGAAATCAGCTTATTTGGATCCGTTTAAATCAATGGATTAAAATCTTTCAAATTCACAGTTAATATTTAACACAATATTGTACGACTCTCTTATTTCAAAACTATCCAAATAAAATGAAAAATTAATGTGAGCAATATTGAAAAAAGAATGTGAAGTATTGCGGTCAAAATTATTTTTGTTATCTCCAAAGAAATTTGTGAAAGATACATAAAATAAAAAACAAAAATCGCATTCTTAAAATTTATTGGAAGAAGTCCTTAACAATGAAAATATAGAAAATTATACCAAAATATATATATATATATATATATATATATATATATATATACAAAAAAAATAGCTAAGATAAACCGTCATTGAAATGACGAATTTAAGAGGGTGGAGGCCGAGAAAGATGTGTTTGACACATAGGTTATGTTTTTTTTTTCTTTAAAGAAGTTTGTAAAATATACCTACATTAATCAAAACAAAAAAAAAATCTCAATCTTAGAATTCATAGAATGAAAGACGAGACTCGTAAAAAATGGTTATTTTATATATATAAATAAATAATGTAAAAAAATATATTTTTGTTGCCTTCAAAAAAATTATATATATATATATATATATATATATATATTGTTCACACGAGATTTCGACGAAGGATGGAGATTCGAACACGTGTAAATGAATTTGAATTTGTATTTGTATATATCAGTGCGTAGTGGATTACAATCTCTAATGTTTGATCCTCTGATTCTTTCTCTCTCAAATGTAAATGTGTTTCGAGGGCTTCGCAGCTTGCTCTCGATGTTGGATTTGTTTCGAGGGCTTTGCAGCTTGTTCTCGATGTTGAATTTGGATCGAGGGTTTTGTAGCTTGTTCTCGATGTTGGATTTGTATCGAGGGCTTCGCAGCTTGTTCTCGATGTTGGATTTGTATCGAGGGCTTCGCAGCTTGTTCTCGATGTTGGATTTGTATCGAGGGCTTCGCAGCTTGTTCTCGATGTTGAATTTGTATCGAGGGCTTCGCAGCTTGTTCTCGATGTTGGATTTGTATCGAGGGCTTCGCAGCTTGTTCTCGATGTTGGATTTGTATCGAGGGCTTCGCAGCATGTTGGATTTGTATCGAGGGCTTCGCAGCTTGTTCTCAATGTTGGATTTGTATCGAGGGCTTCGCAGCTTGTTCTCGATGTTGGATTTGTATCGAGGGCTTCGCAGCTTGTTCTCGATGTTGGATTTGTATCGAGGGCTTCACAGCTTGTTCTCGATGTTGGATTTGTATCGAGGGCTTCGCAGCTTGTTCTCGATGTTGGATTTGTATCGAGGGCTTCACAGCTTGTTCTCGATGTTGGATTTGTATCGAGGGCTTCGCAGCTTGTTCTCGATATTGAATTTGTATCGAGGGCTTCGCAGCTTGTTCTCGATGTTGGATTTGTATCGAGGGCTTCACCGCTTGTTCTCGATGTTGAATTTGTATTGAGGGCTTCACAGCTTGTTCTCGATGTTGGATTTGTATCGAGGGCTTCGCAGCTTGTTCTCGATGTTGAATTTGTATCGAGGGCTTCACAGCTTGTTCTCGATGTTGGATTTGTATCGAGGGCTTCGCAGCTTGTTCTCGATGTTGGATTTGTATCGAGGGCTTCGCAGCTTGTTCTCGATGTTGGATTTGTATCGAGGGCTTCACAGCTTGTTCTCGATGTTGAATTTGTATCGAGGGCTTCGCAGCTTGTTCTCGATGTTGGATTTGTATCGAGGGCTTTACAGCTTGTTCTCGATGTTGAATTTGGATCGAGGGCTTCGCAGCTTGTTCTCGATGTTGAATCTGCAGCTTCGCGTAGCGGTGAAGTCTTCAGATGTTTGAACTTGGAGTGGTGTTCAGTCTTCAGGATTCAGGGAGTCTTGTGAATTCTCTCTGAGCTCTTAGGAGAAGAAATTTTCTGAACCTTAAAAATGAAGAATGAGCTCTCTATTTATAGAGTTCTCATGGGCCTGGATCCAATGGGCTTGGGCTTAGATCCAATGGGCTTGGGTCCAATGAACTTTTGGGTTCTGGGCCCAATGGTTATTTGGGCTTGGGCCAAATTTACATTTAAATAACTTTTAGCCCGATTCGATTTCGAGCCCAATTGAGCCATGACCGAATTTGCTCGGTTAAGTTTATTCGATCCGCCGACCGAGATGAAGACATGTGGCGACCGCTGATTGGCCGAAATTTCTCGGTCAACATATATATTTTAAAATAATGTGAGGTATTGTAGTTAAAATTATTTTTGTTGTCTTCAAACAAATTTGTAAATGATAGATAAAATAAAAATAAAAAAATTTATTTTTAGAATTTATTAAAATTGATAGAAGTTTTTAATAATGAAATTTTGTAAAAAAAAATGCGCACTAAGAAAACAACTAAAATAAATTCAAACTTCAAAACTCCAGTTCAACAACTTCTTGCCTCAAATATAGCACAGACTTCAAAAGTTTGGACTAAACAACTCTCTAGTTAAAACACATATTTCAGAACTTACTAGACTAAATAACTTCAACTCCGAAAGTTAGACCAAACGCTACGACCATATAAAAATATAGAAGTTATACTCAAAATTGAAATATACATATATATATATATATATATTAATGATTTGAAAATCCCAAGAAATGAAGTATGATGGAAAAGAAATCTGAAACGAGTTGAAATGTTGGCTTTCACAAAAATTTCTGTAAAAGAGAATCTAATTAACAAGCATCTTCATAAATGCGAAGTCGGCCAGTGACCACTGTACTCTTTCAATTCCAACCTCTCCAAAATTTGACTTTTTTTTTTATTGTCCAATTAATCAACGGTATGATTTTCTTTGGCCGATTATTTTACCATGTTTTTAATGTTTATTACTTCTAAATTATATTATTTTCAAAAAAAAAAAAAAATTACTTATATAATTATACTTTAAATGTTTGTTATTTTATAAGATAAAAGGAATTAAAGATTTCTTCCTTATAGGGATGCTTGGAATCTAAGATACATGGAGGTTTTGATTTTATTATATTATGCATATATGATGTGTTGATCTCATCATAGTTCCAAATGTATATATAATGTATATGAATACATTTTAAAATTTCAAGTTTGAATTAGGTTATAGATCAACTCCATATATACAATTACTATTGTATATATAATGTATATGAATACATTTTAAAATTTCAAGTTTGAATTAGGTTATAGATCAACTCCATATATACAATTACTATTGTATATATAATGTATATGAATACATTTTAAAATTTCAAGTTTGAATTAGGTTATAGATCAACTCCATATATACAATTACTATTTTTCATCTCGAAAATCAAAGGTTTCAATAACATAATATTGTGATTTGACTATTATTATTTTTATATTTAGCATATGTTATTATTTTTTGTCTTACAACTGGAACTTCTCAATATCAATATATCAAATCATGTCACTTATAATTTTGATATAAAACTATTTTTCCTAAAAAAAATTACTTTAAATTGAGATTATATTTAAGCATCAATCCATTCCACTGTAAATATTTTACAAAGAAGGTTGTTACTGTATAAATATATAACACATGTTTTTTACTTTATAATCATTTTTACGACAGCATATAGAAGAATGAGATTGAATTTCAGACTTCATTAAGAAGTAATACATGTCAATTACTACGGATTTATACTCATTTAAATATAAATTATTAAATTTTAATTAATAAAATATGAAGTTAAGTATTTTATCTTTCTGTCTCAAATATATAAAAGAAATTATACCAGGTATTCCCCACTTATAATAAAACCCTCATTTTCAATGCAAAAGTATACAAAAATTAATCCCCACTAATAGTAGGCTTGACTACATGGTTTGATGGTAGGTGTCAGATCAAATCTTCTCACCCAAAAAAAAAATTTGCTCAATCCTTTCCTTTTCACTAAAAATTATTGAAAATAATAATCTAGTTGTCTAATAGTTGGTAGATTAGATGCTCAAAATCGATGTGTCTCTAATAAGTGATTGAAATATATTTTGTATAGCTCGACTGACATACGTGTGAAATAATGACTAAGAAGTCAGAATTGATCTCACATCCTATATTAATTAAATACTTTATAAAAAAAAAAAAATATTGTTTTTAGCATCATCCAATATAATTTATAAGTTTGAATAGATGATGCAACAAAACTACCCAAACCAACATAAACTAAAAATGTTTCACTAAATTCATAAGTTAATTAACAGTAATCTTAAACAAATTAGAATATTAGGGGTAAGAAGATAAACACTAGCTAATAATTAAAGTCATACATATATTCATACATTATTAGATTATATAAATAGGAAATGACTTCATGGTCCTTGCTTTGGATTGAATGATGGATTAATCAAATCTTGCAATAGCCCATAATTATCCGGAACCTTATAATATTGTTGCTGCAGATCATACACCTCGCCGGAGAAGAAGTTGGCCGGAGCAAATCCCGGTGAAGCCGACGGCGGCATCAACACTCCGCCGGCATTGTGGCCTCGAAGTGTAATTGGACAGTAGTGGTTGTGTTTCCCTTCGTACGTTGTTACAACAAAACATGGATCTTCCCATGATCTTTCCACTCGCTTTTTAACACTGCAATTTTGACTTGTGCATTTGTAATAACTTCTGCAGCAAAAACAAGCAAAAATCACCAATTAAAGTTTTGGTAACAAATCATAGACCCATTTAGTTTTTTAATTAAGTTTATAAATATTATTTTTATTTTATTTTACCAACCTGGGGACAGGAGATTCGAACCTGAAATCTCTTACTCAAACTTCATACATTATATCGGTCGAACTATATTTTTGTTGTCAGTTTATAAGTAATACGTTATGTCAGTCGAACTATGCTTTTGTTTTCAGTTTATAAATATTACCTACACACCCATCAAACATTTTTTTTGTTTTGTTGTTTATTTTCTAAAAATGTTTTCAAAATGAAAGTTTGGGAAATCGTTATCAAAGAGAGTCCTTAAAAACTTGTTTACCCATTTGGTATTTGATTTATAAAAAATTATGCTTGTTTTCTTATCCTAACCATGAACTTCCTCTTTTTCAAAGAAAACATTTTAATTCTTAACCAAATTCTAAAAATCAAAACAAATTTTTAGAAACTATTTTTTTTTAGTTTTCAAAACTTAACTTAGATTTTGAAAAACACTTGTAAAATGTATATAACAAAACAAATGATTTCATAGGTGAGAGTAGTATTTATAGGCTTAATTTTTAAAATAAAAAAATAAAAAACGAAATCGTTATCAAATAGAACCATAATTAAGTTTTTGAGTTCGTGGTGATTTTAATGTTAACATATTTGTAACGTATGTATAGTGTTTTATAGATCATAGGGGAATTAGAAGAATCACAAACCCTTTTGAGGAAATGACAATACAAAGTCCATATCAATATTTCTAGGGTTACAAGTGTTCATCTACGCAAATTATGTTGCAGTAATTCAACTTAGTTTATGTCCATTCACAGGCTATGAATCTAACTAACAAGATTTCATTTTTTTAACCTAATTTGTACAAAAATTGGGAGAGCTGGGAATATAATATATATATATATATATATATATATATATATATATATATATATAGTTACAAATTAAAGATGTGAAATTTAATTAAACTTAGTAGGGAATGTGACAAAATTAATTAATCTAATAAATACGAGCCATTAACTTCCAAAGTGGTAATATTTAATATTGATAAGGTCAAAGATTGTAGGGAAATTGAGAGAAATAAAATTGAAACCTTGGAAAAGGGCTGTTTTTGACTGCTTTCTGACCATATTTTCTCCATCTGTATCCATCTTCAAGATTATCAATTTCAGTCTTGGTCAAGAAGGCGAATCGTGCCCCTTTTTCTCTTTTCTCCTTCTTTTTTCCTCCATCTCTGTACAAATTAGATATTAAAACCCAAAAAAAAAAAAAAAAAAAAACATTTAGCAAACCCTAATCTTGAATATTGTCAAGTTTTTTTTGAAGGAATCAAACAACTTTAAAAAAAACATAAAAAAAAAAACATAACATCTAAGCTCATATCCTAGTATCCTATGGAAGGGAGAGTAGAGAGCCTACACTTTCTTGCAAATTTCTCCATTTTTGTCATCAATCTCTTTCACCTCCCCACTCTTGGCGGAATCACCACCACCCGTTGCAGCCTCATCGGACGAAGACATGTTCGAGGAATAATTCGGCGTCGACGGGTGCTCACCGGTCACCGCCGACGGATTTCCGATGCCCGAAGACTTCTTCGAAGCATCATCGATTGGAGAAATAACTTCCGACGACGAGCACGACATCTCGAGGGCAGCGGAGATCGGGATATTGTTGTAGTCATAATCAGCTGAGGCATGTAAGAAATCAGAGTAAAACCCAACACTAGAAGGATCAAAAGCATCATAATTATAAGGAGTGGTTGTCAAAGAAGGATCTGCTTCAAAGGGTTTGTGATGATGGAAATTGAGAGTGAAATTAGGATCATCAAATTGTGGGAAATAAGGATCCTTCTCATGATGATCTTCATTTGACATTGGAAAATGGAATTAGAAAACCAGAGGGAGCAGAGAGAATTAAGATGAGGCTGAATTTTAGATCCTTTAGTAAAATTCTCTTCTTCTAATTTATTTTTCTTTTGGGTTTGTATATGTAAAAAAAAAAGTGAACTTTGCCTTGGATCTTTGTCCTATTATAGGGACAGAATGATGAAGTAGAGTTGTGTCTTAAATTGGATGGTGGGTTTTTGCTTACTAGATCTACTTCTTATTAATTAACCAAAGGTGAAAATCTTTTTAAAATAAAATATAATGTTCTTCATTTTAATTAATTAATGGAAAATATTAACAAAGAGTCAAACAGAACTTCATTTGGGTCAAACGTATGTTAGTTTGCACTTATTTTAAATTGAGCTTCCATTATTTTAGAACTAATTTAAAAGGGTGTAATGTAAATATACAAATCAAATCATAAAAAATGTCAAAATATATATATAAGAACTATTTGAATGTAAACATCAAACTTTTATTCATAAAGTTCAAATAATTTTTAAAATTTTAGCTGTTTAGAATATAATTCAAATTCTTGTATGTCCGTTCTATTAGACATCATGGAGTTCCTTCTTAAAACCAATTGGTGATGGGAGGAGTAGTCCATATATGTTATATTGTGAGTGAGGTCTCCAACATACCCCTCAAGATGGTGCCTCTTTGAGTTCACCATCTTGAGTCGGATCTCATTTTTGTACCTGAATACCCGTTTGGGTTTCGTGAGCTCTGATACCATATTAGACATCATGGGGTTTTATCCTAAAACCAATTGGTGATAGGAGAAGTAGTCCATGTATGTTATATTGTGGGTCCCCGACACGTTCGTCCACGTAAGTTTTTTCTTTCCAATCTTATTTTGGCTTTAAATTCTTCGTTTGATGTTCGAACGATTCAAAATGTGTTGGAACTGACTTCTCGAGCTCGACTACGCTAGAACACTTTCAACCATTAAAATCAATCATTCTCTAAATTCTAAACTCATAAAAGTAACAATTTTTTTGACTTAAAATAAAGAAATATTTCAATATTTTTATGGAGGTGGATAGGTGGGTGATTAAAAAGAAGATTTTATGAGAAGTCATAGTCACATTATATTATGAATAGTGAAATAGGAATATGGTTTAGGGGTCAAAATTTTGTGGTTTTAGAATACTAAAATATCAGAGAGTTAGGCAGAGATGTGTCACTGACATTTCACAGTGTCATTACCTATAATGCAGCAGCAAGACGTCCATGAGATTCTTTCTTTGTTTCTTTTTTAAGTTAAATTCATTTTCAAGAGAGAGAAAAATTCATAAAATATTTTATTTATTAAAGTCTATAGTTTGCAAACTAAAGAAAAATACACAAATGACACTGTTCCTCAGTCACGCTTATGGATTGGATTTGATCGAATTTGATCATTCTTGAATCGGTAGGCCTCTAATTCTGAATTTTTCCTTACATTTTTGTACTTTTCTTTTTCAACTTTTATTTGCTCATCATTTGCTATGAATTTGTAGTTATTTATATGAAATTTTGCATCGCAGTACCTTTCTATGGCTCTTTACTATTTGGTATTTTAGTTCAAATCGATGACTTGAATATACTTATAAAGTTTGTAAGATCTTTTCATTTTTCTAATGCGAGATCTTCGACACGGTGGATGTGAGAATTTGAACTTCTAACGTTTCAATTATTTTATAATACTCCATTAGGCTCAGATTGATTATGAGCTCACATTTTCTTTAAATTTTCTGTGTAATTAATTTGGTTTCATTTCATTGATATTGTCATTTTTTTTAAAAGACTTGACAAATCAATTGTTTCCTTTTTGTCTTTTCATTTAGAATGAGAGAATATATATATACAACATTGCTAGATTTAATTTCTACCTTAAATATGATTTAATTTCTACCTTAAATATGGAATAGAGAAATTGTATCAAATGTTATTATGGAATAGCACTTAAAAAAAAAAAAAAAAATGTAAATATGACAATTTCTATGGGGATAGTACTCAATTTTTTATAGAATTTTGTCCGTCTATCCGTGATAGTCATATATCCACGATAGCAGTCTATCAGTGATTGTTACTGATTTTTTTACCATATTTATAAAATATTTTAAATTTTATTATATTTATCATTATTTTGGGTATGATTGTTATTTATGTAACCCGTTGTATGAAATAAGATAAATAGTAAAATTTTCTTAAAAACGTAGATAAATACATCTCAAATAGATAATTTCCTAATAATACTTAAGCTATTTATTGTAAATCTTGAGGAAGAAAATACTCATGGCTAGGTTGAAATAAATTTTTTGTTTGTTTTATTATTTTAAGAATAAATTTTGAAAATGGAATTCTAGATCTATATCTCTCGCGTGCACTATATCTTGCACTCCTTCAACTTTGAGTTCTTGGCAACGGCATTCATTTGAGGTAATGAAATATGGAGAAAATGAATAAGGAATTTTGTACTAAAAAAAGTACCATATTTTGATGTGACATGAAAAATGACACAATATAATTGTTGCCTTATAATAATGAAATTGATGTGTTGAAATGATATGAATCAAATAATACCGACATACACTCATAAATACCTTCCGTATATTATAGATTCATAGTTAGATCCACGTTGTTTCATGTCAATATCTTATGGATCCATTCGGTAAACACACTAAATCATAAAATTCCAGCTAAATTCTACCTATCTTTATTAAAACTACACGTAAAGTATAAAAATTTATTAGAATATTGGACGAAAAGTCTAACTGACATGAATGTGAAAGGAGTGTGTGATTGGGACACTTGCCCTAGATTTAATTAAGTCTTTGGTAGAATTCATCACCATGTCGACTTTTCATCTAACATTCAAATGAATTTATCTTCTAAGGATACTTTTATAACCTCTATTCAAGGGTATGTTTTTTCGACATCAACAAATGATAATTTAGTCTGAAATTTAAGAAAATGAAATCATACTAAGTCTAATTTTTAATTTATACTTAAATATATTGATGTCCAAAAAAATATAGTAGTCAACCTGAACATAGTTCAATCGATCATGTATGAATGAATGACCAAGAGATTATAAGTTTAATCTCTTACCCCCATTAATTAAGGAGTTTTTTGGGTGTTGGATGAGTTATTATAGTCTGTGAGTTATAAGAACTAGTAAGTTAAACGTAGACTGAGTTATAATAATCTAGTTCACCAAATTTTAAATGGTTACTCGAAACACCATAAAATATCTCTGGTTTTGGTGATTGACATAGATAGATAAAACCTAAGATGGATATCTAATTTGATGATGATTATTGATGAGAAAGAAATTGAAGAAAATGAAGAGTAAGAATATTAAAACCAGAGAGCAATAATAATAATAATAATATGTAGAATAATATATGTGTGGGGGTGATTGATATGGATGGAATAATTAAAAAGTAGTGCGACTTTTGATGGGGACGACACCAAAAAAGAGATCCCCACATGGGATGTGAAGAAAATAAAAGAAAAATCAATGAACCAGCTGTTGAATAGCTTGACATTATTGACTTTTCATTTTCTCTACTTTTACGACTTTATATTATATCAAATATTAAATCTTACCTTTTTTAAACTATGTTTTTCATCGTATTCCTGCCACAATTTTAGTCACATAGTTTTTATAAACTACCTAATTAGGTTTCTTTTTCATCTCATGCATTTATGAGCATCTTTATCAAACTTTTTCTTTCTTTTAACTTGAAACTTTTATGCCAAAGCGAGCATAGCTCAGCTGGTATATGTATGACTTGATGACCGAGGTCTGTGGTTCGAATCCTCCATCCCCGATGTACTCCAAAAAAAAAAAAAAAACTTGAAACTTTTATAAATATATCATAAATTTATGTGATTGAAAAAAAAAAAAAAAACGTTTGTGTTTTTATTAATGAATGCATCTAAAAAAATTAGGTTTGAATTCTTATAATTTAGGCTTAAGAATAACGTGGCCATGCTAATCTATAAATACTATCAAATCTTTGGAGTTCAATATTTTTTATTTTTAAATTGAAAGTCACAAACTCTTTTTTGCTATTTTGGAGAAGGAATAGTTAAGTTCTTTGCCTTCAATTTTGATGGAGACTCTATGAAGACACACTTGATTGTGAATGAGTGTGGTGACCAAGTTAATGTTCAGTCTTTTGGATGTCAGGGTGAACCTTCGGACCCCTCCCTTACTCTTGGTAGGAGTGTGACCTGAGGACTTGGATTTAATTGTCTTCTTTAGATGTTTTGTGTTACGTTGTTTCGCTTTGTGTTATGTGTTATGTGCTATGTACGCGTTTGTGAGTTTTGACTTGTTTTTGTTTGTTTTTTTTTTTTTTTTTTGTGTGTTTTCACTTCTTAAATCGCCTTTTTGCTTAGTAATATATTATGTTTGCAAAAAAGAAAAAAAAAACTTATTTTATTTTATTTTGTCGACTGTCGACTTTTTTTCATCGATCTACTCCATTATGTCAAATCAATTAATATTTGTCCTATAATAATGTCACTTTATCATTTAGCTAGCTAATGGTAATAATATAAATGTTAAATTACAACTTTAGTCCATAAACTTTCATATTTATGTTTAATAGGTCATTAAACTAAAAAAAAGTGAAATAAGTCTTTAAAATTTTAATTTGTGTAATAAGTCATTAAACTTTTAAAAAGGAAAATAAACTGAGGTGATATAATTAAAAAATTAAAAAGATTATAAAATTGTAATAAATTAATTGTGACGTCATTAAAATTATGTTTTTGAGAAAAATCAAAGTCAGAAAGAGATGCAGTCTTCAAAACAAGCTCCAACGGGATTTTTTTTTTATTATTATTTTTTAAACATACCAAAAAGGAATCTTTATATTGTACCATTGCGACATTACATTTCATGTCAGACACGACCTTATTATAATTGTTAATTAATTTAAACAATATAAATTCTCATAATCAAAACACCACTTTATTGAACCAGCTGACTGCTTTATACTTTTTTATATATATAATATGATATTACATTAACCACCTCGAATGTCAACATTTCTACCGTATCAAAAGAGAGAACATTTCCGAGTTGAATTGTATATAATATATGGTTAAATATATGCGAATTATCCTTAATTTTGAGATATGTTTTAATTATGTCTTTCAATTTAGAAAATATTTATTTTAATCTTTAAACTTTAAAATTATTTAAAAAAAAGAGAAATTGTAACCGATGTCAATTTAGAATAAAATAATTAAAAATATAGCATGTTTTTAAAAATTTTGCGGATATGGCAATTTTTATCGTTGATATCTTATGGCTGATAGAAGTCTATCGCTGATCACCTCAGCTTTTTATAGTCAGTGATAATAGTCTATCACTGATAGAATGATAAAGTCTATCACTGATAGAAACATATTTTTTTGCCATATTTGCAAAACATTTTCAAGTTTGCTAAATTTGCAATTAGTTTGGGCCTGATTGCTATTTGTGCAACCAGCCCATTATTTTTCGTTAAAATGAAGAATATTAATTGACACAACAATTGATTGGAAAATTTTGAAAGTGTACGTAATGTGAATGATAACAATGATTTTAATCTTCTACCATAGTTAGAGTTGAGTTGAAAATGATGTGATGTACGTGTTTCAATATTTACACGTTAGTTGTGATGGTAATTTTTATTCATCATTTTAATGAAAAAAATCTTTAAATATATTTTATAAAAAAAGTTCAAATTATAATAAAAATAAAAATAAATTCAAATCATAATATGTTGGAATGCCTTTATTCGTTTTGGACTTTGACTCATTTTGCATAAGGTCATCAGAAGGGTGTCATATATAAATCTTCTAATGACTTCACTCGTCCCCTATCTGTTCATTTTGTAATCTCTCCTATTTTGTAATAATACTGTTTTTCCTTTTGTCCGTGGACGTAGCTAGCACAACGTTAGTGAATAACTACGTAAATTTGTGTCGTTTTTTCTTTTGCGCTTATTTATTTTTTGCTATTAATTTATCGTAACATAATCGAAACATACTCAAAAGTACGAGAATGTATATTTTATCCTTCGTGTATATATATATAAAAAAAAATGGAGTGGTTGTGGAATTTGTAAAATTTACAAGTGTAATGTGGGTGGAAATAATGAGTTGGTTGGATGTGATATATAATGAATTAGGAGGCTGTCAATATCACCTTTTGAAGCCATGGAGAGAACTCAGTCTTAGTGGCTAAAAAATTAATTAATAAGATTTGAAGTAATCAAAGTATATATCATTTGTAATTGAGTGATATTATTAATCTTATGTGGTAGGTTTAGAGAATAATAATGGTAATAATGTAGGGAGTTTTTGCAAATTGTTGTACTTTAGGGGGCAAAAAGAAAGATGATGGATTTGGATGGAATAATGGGCTTTCAAGTCTTGTTGGACGTCCTATCAGGTGGGCCCATTTATCATTGCTTCTTCCCACCAAATTAAGGAGAATCCCCTCAAAAATACCTCAAAATCACACCCAAAAAAAAAATAATAATAATAAAATAAATTACCTATTTAAATTTATTTAGCGAATATACGGTTGTATATGTCTATCAGACAAAATCTATTAGACACAAAATTAGAAGTTTAACAACTTATTATATACAAAATCAAAAGTTTAGGGATTTATTAGAAATTTTTTAAAATTTAGAGACCTATTAGATTAGACATAAACATTAAAGTTCAAGGACTAAACTTGAAATTTAACCTATGACTTGTTAAACACAAACATAAAAATTCATAGACTTAATTTGTCATTTAACCAGTTTCAAGCAACTTCATATGGATCGATCTATATAGCATTTTTTTTTCTTTAACATTTTGCTTGATTTTAAATGAGATTTTTCTCTTAAAAAATAGTAAAAAAAATAAAACAAATTAAGAGGAAAGAGTCCAAATTAAACAAGGAAAAAACATGAGAGATTGAAAGATGCGAAAGTGAACCTAGCTTGGCGGCCTAACTATGTACTCTTTTATTTGAAGTCAGAAATTCTCATTTACTCGAGTAAAAGTTTATTATTCTCCAACCTCCCCAAATTCATTTCCATCTTAACAGAAAAGTACATTACATAAACTTTTTTTAACCACATTTATCAAAGAAATATCACAAAAAAATTACCAAGTTTGCATTATGCATGCATGGACATAAAGAAACAATCACTCTATATTCCCCACAACAATGTAATTTGAAAATAAAAGGTTGAACAAACAAAAAAAAGCAATTGGGTCTTAGGAAAAAAAAAAAAAAACATGTAACCTTTAATTACTTCATCTTTAAAAAGACGAATTTAGGGAGAGACTAGGGAGCGGAGATCGAGATTCGATTTATTTTTCATCAAAAACAAAGAAGGCCGAAGATAGCTTACGGTGGTCATTTCAAGAAGATCGATAACAGAAGACCCAACTTTGCGGCTAATAAATGTGAGAATGAATTCCCTTCAATGCTTCAGGTTTGTTAAATGTGTCTATTTAGCCGCTAACTATGTCCTGCTTGGTCTCGCGGTGGGCTTACCAGTACCATAAAGCAGGCAATTTAATCCTTCGAAAATGTTGCTCTAGAACTCCTTTAACCCCTTCCATAGAATTGAAGAATGCGTGTGAGTGGGAGGGCAAAATATCATCACATGGAATGCCTGATTCGCCCGGATTTCAATCATGTCTCTATCATTCGTTTCCACTTTCTTTTTTGTAATATATAAATAAGCATATTTTAGGGACCGATCCATCTTATTAAAGGATTTTACGGAGCCATGACTCGCCCAAATTTTGAAAAGTTTATACTTTAAATCATTTTTAATGGTTTTTGTTAGAAAAATAAATATGATTTCTGTTGCATTAAGCCATTCTAAATTGAATATAAATTCTTTTATAATTTATTTATAATACTTATTATATTTTATTTTCACTTTACTCTCATATTATAAATTAATTATTGGTTGTTATCTTAATTATTCAATTATTTATTTCTTTGATTTGATTTTAGCCGCCTTTACTATAATTAAATCGTTTCAAAATTTGCCTAATTTTACTTTTTGAAAACGATCTAGAGTAGTAGGTTAGTGAGATGTCTATCTAAAAAAAGTGTTTTACTTTTTTAACACAAATTTAGAGTAAGTGTTAGATGATTGATTTTTTTTTTTTTTTTTTTTTTTTTAAGTTTATTTTGTAAATACTTTTAGAAGAAGACTATTTTTTTTTTGAAAGGTTAGAAGAAGACTATTTAAATGTTTAATCTAAAAATAATTTAAATGATTTTTTATTTTAGAAAATTTCGATCTCCTTCTGATTTACAAAATTTTGAAAAAGGGATTGAAAGTTGTCTTTAAAATTCTAAATAAACACTAACAATTAAAAAATTATACTCAATATATGAAATAAATATACCTGCAATCCAAAAAAAAATATAATAAGATATTATTAAAAAATACATTATTATTTTAATGTTGAATCCAAATAATTAAAACTCTACAAATTGAATAGATGGGTGGGAGGAGATTGACATTTTTTTTTTTAGAGATAATGAAACTTCAAATTTTGATGTACATCAGAGTTTTTCATTGAACATATAAATCACATACCTAGAATATAAAACATATATTTTTATATAAAACATATATTTTTCATAATTCAATGCTACCATCAATTATGAAAAATATCTCATTTTTTTTAAAAATTTAATTTACACTAATTACAAAATAACATAGTAGATGCTACCAATAATTAGGGAAGATGACACCTTTAATTTTATTTAGTTAATTTTTGAATTTAGGTTAATCACAAAATAAGTTAATGGACACATATAAATTCAAACCTATTTTAGGCTCCAATCGGCTGAGTATTAACAAAGCTAATTTTTTTTTTAATGCAATCTATACATTTGCATAAATTCGTTTTCCAAATGATTTATTCATGTAATTTTTTTTTTTTTGACAATATGTTGGGGTGGGGATTGAACCTAGGACCTCATGGTCTCTAGGTGGTACATCATGTCCTATGCTCTTGTTGGCGATTTATTCATGTAATTAATTCTTGAAATTTTTTTCTCAAAAAAAAATAAAATAATAATTAACTCTTGAAAAAATGGATAACAAGAAGAATGTCCATTTTCAATCGACAGTTTTGAAAAAAATTCAAAATTTTTTTATTTAAAAAATGATCAAATATTGGAATCTGCTGACTAAAATACCTAAAATCTAAATACTTAACATTTGAATTCAGTTTGCCATTTTTAAAAAAATAATCTCGAACTTTTTTTTAAGGCTTGGAAAGATTTTCTTTAAATAAATAAAATTTAAAAATTAAAAATAAAACTTTAATTTATGGGTTTTCGGCCCAAATGCAATTTGCAAAATAGTCCAGACCAATATCGTATTTGGGCTTTATAGGTTTGGACCTCAATATACACTTTTTTTTTTTTTTATTTATTTATTTTCTCACGTGAAGCATTTTCATCATAAATGTCGAAAAATATGATAATAGAATAGAAACAAATATGTATATATTTATGATATTTATACGCCGTTTGATGGCCTCCTTCTAGTGTTCGAGAAAAGAAAATGATAGCCTCCTTTCATATTAATGCATTTTTTGTTATTGTTTTCCGTAAATATATGTGAGGGGAAAAAAACTATTCCAACTCTTAATTTCGATAATTTGTTGCTCCTGAATTCCAACAACCTTAAATATATTTAAAATAGGTGCAAAAAGATGTTTATTAGCACCGGGAAAGGGAGCATTGAACCATGTTTGTCACCTGAGAACCTCCGATTACACGGAAAATGGGACAAAGAGCGGGAATTTTATTTTGCCCTGATAGCTAAACAAATAACCACATCTTGTCAATGAAATGAATGAAATTTATTGAATTAAATATATATATATATATATATATATAATATTAATTAACTTAACGAATAATAAAACTTAAAAAAAAATAGTTAAGAATAAATTAAAAAGAAAATTAATCAGGTATTTTTCACAATAAATACTTGTCTCGAAATTAAACGGAGAATTTTGCGAAAACGGATAATGAAATGGGGGACGGGACGAGGAAGTCATTAGTCGGCCCCGCCTCGCCCTATGGACATCTCTACCTAGACTCACCCTTATTTCATTTCATTTTATTTATGAATTCGAGCTCCAAAGCGGGAGATGAGCACTAGTCAATGGTTAATACTTCAGAAACTATTTGCGTGACTCGGGTTCAGGTCTCAAATAGAACCTAGTTGTAGATGTGGCAAGTTTCGTGTGGTTCCGAGCTCCGGATGCAGCGACCAGCAGAAGTAGACTTTGAGCATCGGTGTGGTGATATGTCCAACCCGCTATGATGCTTCAGTCAATAATGTGACTGACTTAACCAAGAGATTAACACAAACTAGATAGCATATTGTTTAGGAGGGGGTATCCGTGTATTTATACTAGTTTTTTCAGTGTGATAATGTGTATGCGTGACGAGAAAGGTTCCACTTACGGAATGGTGCTCAGTCGTCTTTCCTGCCTTAGTTGGTTGATGATCGAGGTATATTGTTCATTTTATCAAAAGCTTTTATGTGAAGTGAACTGAGCATTCTCGAATCAGTTCATAATATAATTAATATATAATCGAAAAAACCTTTTGTGCTAATCTTTCTTACGTGAAAAACTCTAGATCTTTGAAAACTTTATCATGCAATGAATATGGCTCCTCCATTTAAAAACATAAAATCAAAGAAAACAAAAGAAAGAAAATTAGCTGAATGAGATTATATATATATATATATATATATTTTCTCAAAGGTAGTATAGATATATAGATTTGGTACAATTTTAAATCCAATGGGTCAAAAGTGCAGTCTGCACAATAAAGAATATTGGAATCCCACTTTTATTTTTTCTCAAAATATTGAAGATCACACTTTATTTTTCTTCGCATTTTTTAGTTCTACGTTTTTCTTTTAAATCTATTATTTGATTAAAACTTACCAAATGCATTTATATAAGAAATACAAAAGAGTCAAAAAAAAAAAAAAAAAAAAAAAAAAAATCCAATCAATATCATTCATTGAATTCAAAATGATATTAGCCTTAGTCACTTTTTTACATCTAAATCCATAATAATGTCTTAAACCTCGTTGAAGTTTACTTTTTAAATATTTTTCACTTACTAATATTATAACATCATAACTCCACCGTAATTAACATATATTTTTTCTTTTGAAATCGGAGGTTTAAATTTCATACCCCACACATTTGTTATACTATATATATATATATCCATTCACTCGAAACTGACCCACTTCCATTTCGACTTTCTGTAAGTCGCTACCATGTGGGAGGTTCGATACAATACAAAACACCCATGTTATTTGCTGTAGGGTCCATCTTTTTGTTCACCATAGGAGGACTCACTGGAATAGTCCCGACAAATTCAGGACTAGACATTGCTCTACATGATACTTGTTATGTGGTTGACGTTTATGTTTTTGCTTTACGAATATGATATTTTATGGGTATTTCTAATAATATCAAGTGTTATTCTTATTTTGGCATTTATATATATATATATATATTTTTTTTTTTTGACAACATGTTGAAGTGAGAGATTAAACCTAGGACGTCGCGATACATCATGTCGTTGAGCTATGCTCTGGTTGGCTACTAAGATTAAAGTATATGGATTAATTGTTGTAAACAAAAGTATAAAGATTAAAAAATGTAACTTGATGATGAGTATATATGTAGGAGTATTTTTTTTTCTGTTATTCTAGAATTGATGGAGATTCTATATATTTTAGCAATAAAAAAAGAAGACTTAAAAACGACTTCAGATGGTGATTCTGAAATTAATAAAGTGGGCACTAATTTAATATTTTAGAATTAATTGAAAAGGTTGGATTTGGATAAATATGATAAAGACAAAGAATAACCCAACTTTTAGTTTGAGCTATTACCACAAAAACCTTATGAGACCATAATTCATCACTTTGCAATATGTTATTTAAGGTGAAAATGACACCAATCTCCCTAACCATAATCCATATGAAAATAATAATAATAATAATAATAATATCATCCTTTGCATATAAAATAATAATAAATTAAATTAAATTAAATTAAATATTCGAAAATAGTTGGTAGACAAACCATATAGCCTTGCCCAAAAATCAACCAAAACTAAAAGATTCAAGTTTATGCCTTCAAAGATATGTGGATGCACTGAAAGAATTGCCTTCCCTTTCCTTTGCTTTTACCTTTTTTTTTTCTTTTTTTTTTTTTCTTTTTTTTTAAATATTATTCCCCTTCTTCTTTAACCTCCTATGTTTTAACAAGTTATTGATTGTGAATTAAATTATAATTTATAACTAACTCTAGCCTTTTAACTTTATCTCTTAACATTGTATGTCTTATTATAATGAAAATTTAGATATAAACATAAACATAATCATTTTTATTTGTCTTAATTATCATCGTATCTTTCAACAATTATAATTTATAACCAAAGAATTGTTATAAATGAAAAGGAACTAGAAAAGGTTTAAATTCTAAATAAGTTAGGAGATTGAAATGTTGTTGGGTTTGAGGTGAATTCAACCCATTGGGGCTTGGAATTGAAGTGAGTTGCTTTAATAATTATGGCAATCATTATGTAATCAACGAAATCAAATAAAACATTTAATTTCTCAACTTAAAAAGTTTAAATTATGTCCTCGAATTGAATTTGAATATAGGAAGATGATGAGCGGCACCTTAAATACATGTTAAGATTGAATTGACATGTCAATTTAAGGAATGTTGGAGGTTACATGTCGCGCCAAGTCGTTTGGAGCTGAATTTCCCTTCCAGTTAGTGAAAAGAATGCCTTGAACCATTCCACTTCGCTTTTTCGAAAGGATAGCATTAATAAAGTCCTGAATTTCATTCATATAATGTTCTTTGCCACCGCTAATTCCACAGTTTTCATATGATCAACGAATCCATTTCTACCTAGAGAGGTGATCAGCTTCAATGGCTTCAAAGAGGTCATCATACAATGTCATTGACACCCCTAATTCCACATAAACCTTCAGGGAGTGAAAAGTTGAGTAATCAACATCGTTTCACTTAAAGAGTTTCTGACAATTGCACCTAATCCCATTGCAAAGTCGAGCACGACCGCATCAGAATTAAGCTTATAACCATCGGGGAGGGGGGAGTCTAGCGGTAGATGGCACCAGAGGGAACATCCTCGATTGGAGCTGCAGAACATCGAAATTGCAGGATTGATACATATATTTACAGCATTTGTTATACGTTCAATCCATAACTTGCGAACTTAAACATAATTTGGTGGTCAAGACATACTTTTAAAAAACAATTGGCTAGAATAGAATATCTCTAGCTTCTTTAAAGAAATTGTTCTATGTTAAAATTCATATCTCATATTTGTGATTGTGATGTGATATTTAAAAAAAGAAATCCACATCAGCACCATCATTGCATTAGATGACTTGCCACCCCCACCCACACACCCAACATAAATTCCAAAATAATCTACCATTTTGCTGTCTCTTTTTTATACTCTCCTAAC
The DNA here is from genome assembly GCA_028017165.1 of Herpetospermum pedunculosum. Classification (NCBI taxonomy): domain Eukaryota; kingdom Viridiplantae; phylum Streptophyta; class Magnoliopsida; order Cucurbitales; family Cucurbitaceae; genus Herpetospermum; species Herpetospermum pedunculosum. The sequence goes on along the minus strand of CM051529.1, from coordinate 5,430,024 downwards.
TCCCCTTTTCTTTCGAACCATCCACTCTCCTTTCTCCCTATTCCCATATATTATTCATCACAATCTTTACTGTCATTTCATTTCAATCAAATGTTCTCTTCCCAGCCCACCACCAAGTTCAAAAAATACCCTTCTTTCCACACACGAATTCATATTCACTCTTTCTTGATCTCTCTCTGTTGAAATCTGACTACCTTCCGATCAAAAACCGACCAAGAGTTCCAAGAAAGCGTGTGTTCACGTCGACGAATCTCGGTTTTGGAGGAAGAACAGAGAGGGTCTCTGCGAATGGATGGGAAGTTCACTTGTACCACTCTAATTCTACTCCTCCTATTCACTCATTCTCACCGTCTTACCCCAGGTGACCACTCACCCTTCTCCTCTTCATATATTCTATTCTCTTTTCTTTTTACAATATGTCGAGTTGTGGATTCGAACACCTGACATCTTTGTCAATGGTACAAGATGTTTCTTGACATTTGAGTTATGTTCACGTTGACTCTTGTTGGAATATTCTAATGTGCCCATCTTCCATTTTCCTCTGTTTCACATCAAACAAGAGTTCTTTCTTTCCATGATTTCTGTATCAAATTATCAGTCCAGTGAAACCCAGATGTTTCTTTTTTTCTTCTTTTTCTTTGGGAGTAGTATTTGTTACTATTGTCTGTCTTATTCTTGGATAATATGTTCTTTTATGGCTTTGCAAGATGTTGTGGAGTTGGAATTTTGAATGCTTTTTTTCTATTCTTCTTTATCGAAATCAGAATCTTTCACTTTTGACTAATTTTGTTCAATTTCAACATTTCAAATGATGCGTAACCCGAAAGGAAATATGTGACTCACATTACAACAAAACAAGACAAGACAAAACAAACAAACAATTCATCGACAAAGAAACTAAAAATCGGTTCGTTGTTTGTACCTTTTTATTTTCTTTCCCCCCAATTTGAATCAGGTTCATCATCAAGAAGTGCAAATCCAACACAAAAAAAGGGGGAATTCGTAGCAGCAGCAGCTTCGAAATCTTCAATTCATCAAAAGGACATTACGACCCCAATAACGACAGTTCCAACAATCAACATCCCCACCATGAACCCTACTACTTCAAACCCAGACGAGACCGTCTCTCCGGCCATGACGACCCCAAGCTTCACCGGCGGCTCTAGCTGGTGTATTGCCAGCCTCAGCGCGTCGCAGGCGGCGATGCAATTAGCTCTGGACTACGCCTGCGGCATGGGCGGCGCCGATTGTGCGGCGATTCAGAACGGCGGAAGCTGCTACAACCCTAATTCGGTTCGAGACCATGCTTCTTACGCCTTCAATCGCTATTATCAGAAGAATCCGCTTCCGAATAGCTGTAATTTTGGAGGAACTGCTGTAATCACCAGCACTAATCCCAGTAAGTTCTCTTTCCACCCCTTTCTTTTTTTTTTTTTTTTCTTCTTTTCTTTTTCCTAAATTATAGAAAATACCTAAATTTTAAAATACAAAGTTGCAATATTAAACGCTAATCTATCATAAAAGTTTCAAAACTTTTCCTAAATCGTTATAATGTAAAGTTGTGTGTTATTGTTGTTTTTTTAATATTTGATATCTTGATCACTAGTTCGTATATCGAGTTCATTGAACAGTTTCATGTAGTCGTGCCTTAATATTAGAATCAATTGAAAAGAAATAAGGTGAATTAGTGATTTGACCTTTAGACATTAGCTGTACGCCTAATTTGTAGGGGATTTTGTATCGATAATCCTCCCTCGAGGGTCTTAATGTTAAATGACCCGATGCTTTTTTTTATTTTCTTTCATGATTAGCAAGTTCTCTCAAGTCATTTGTATCATTCGCTAAACACGATTGCAAGAGACGATTATAGTGCTCTTATGCTCGCGATTGTGTTTAGTGGTGATGACGTCAACAAAGAAAAAAATAATATTTATTTTTAAAAGAGAATAAAAAATATTACGAACCCGAAAGAGAAGATGATGTATGGTGGAGGTAGAAGCTAGTAACGGGACAATGGACTTTCAGTTTTGGATCTTCCTCGTTTCTTGGTTTTTCTTAATGTCTAACCATTTTATTTAAATATTGCCTCAATTAAAGTGGGGTCCAAATCATTTTTTTTTATTCTAAAAAAATGTTTTATTTTTTATGCTAAATATATGTTTTTCTTTTTTCTTTTTCAATTTACTCTTTATTATTTTATGGTATACATTCATTCTTTTATATATTAACCTTTTGAAATTTAGTCCTTTCCCTTTTTTAGAATTGGTTGATACTAAACATACCCCATAATATTTAATGAATTGATAGAAAATTAGAGGAGAAGAAAAAATGTCTAAGAATAGAAAACTCCAAATTTTGAGGAGGAACTAGTAACTTTCTTCTCTTGATTTTTTTTATTGATAAAGCATTAGAGATTAAACTGAAAAAAAAAATACTTATTATTGAAATGCATATTTAGCCTTTAAAAAGACATTTCTAAAGATTAATTGCTATTGTACTCACTATTTATCATTGAAATTGATTTCTTTCTAATTTATGTGATTTGATTAAAGCTCTCAAAAACATTTATGTGATATTTTGATGGGAACATATTTTTTTTGTCGTATGTTATGCAGCTGCTAACCTTTTTTTCTCCTGCATTTATTTAGAATTTTGAAATTATTGTAAAAAAAAAAAGAAAAATATATATCCCTTTTTCTTTATGACTAGTTTTTATCTTTACTTAAAAGAAAACCTTCTCTGATACGATTAGTCAATTTTTCCTTCATATGTACTTTATATTGAATGCCATTTCATCACTTTTTTAATAAAGAAAATGTGTTATATAATCAAACTTTTGACAAGACAACGACATAGATATTTTAAGTGGTTGACAACAATAATATCGATCAACTGACATGATACATCAACTAATAATTAAAAGATCATACGTGATTCAATCAAACCATTAATAATTATAATTAGTCAATCATTTCTCTCCCTCACTAATTATTAAATCAAAAAATTTAAAACCATAAATATTAAAAGTGAAACATAAATATAATTGAAATATCATAAAGTATTAATTATTTAAAAAAAAAAACATAAAAGCTAATATTTGAATCTAAGCCTTCAAGACTTTGTATCTCAACTCAATCCATCACCTTGTTAGTTGAAGTGTCATCATTTGGAAACAGCTTTCACCCATTTATAACACTATTTTTTTCATGTGATATATATATTTGAATTTATGGTACTTCTTAGGTGAGTAATAAATGTGATACTTTTTGTGATAAATATTTACAGGCAGTGGCACGTGCGAGTACCCATCAACAAGGTAACCCTTCAACCAATTAATAACATTTGATTTTTATTTTTATTTTTTGTCTATTTAAACTTGTGCTTTTTTTCTCATTTGAATTTGTGGTCCAATTTTAAAAACACTTCAAATAACGAAATAAAATAACTGGTTGGTAAAAGTAATATTTATTGTCTTAATTTAAAAAAATAAAAAATAAAAAATATATTTACATTGAGGAATACAAACTTAAGTATGAAGATGTATAAAAATGTTAGTTGAAATTGGATTATTGGCATTTGAATTTGCAGCACAAGTTCATCGGTCCTCAACACTACAAATTCAAGTGGCTCCACCGTGTTCGGCGCTGTCCCTGCTGGCCCCTCCACGTCATCTGCACCCAAATTTCGCCACCTGCCTTTTTCCCAATCACCCTTCTTCCTCTTTACATCCTTGTTTTTATTTGTTTCTACAAATTAAATAAATGGGTACTAATATTTCTGTTCAAATTCTTTTCCATGTTTCTCTACACTAGGCGGCTTTTTTTTTTTTTTTTTTTTTTTTTTTTTTTTTTTTTTTTTTTTTTTTTTCAAGTAGAACAAATAAAGATTAGAGAATTTGAGTCTTCAACCGGGTAAATGTCAATTACCGTTGAGATATGTTTACGACTTTTGGTCATTAATACATACATCATACAAGTTAAGCTATCCTTTTGTTAGCAGTGAACATTTTGTATCTAGTTAATGTAATTTTTTTTTTCCTAAAGTATTCAATGTAACAAGGAGTACTCTTTTTTGAAAATAGTGGTTCCCCTTTCTTACATTAATAATTAATCCATTTTCTACTATTTTCTCATTTTGGTTCACTTTTAGAATGGCTAATTTAGGGTTATTTCAAGTGATTAGACACTTGTATCTCTTTAGTATGAGTTATAGATTGAAGGGAGATTGGACTAGGTGTCGTAAATATAATTTTTTTTTTTTTGTAAATATGGTAATTTATATCCGTGATAATCACGGATAGAATTCTATCCGTAATAGTCATTGATAGCAGATCAATAACTATCTGTGATAACTACAGATATACTTCTATTTTATCAAGGACTATCAATACTACCACTGATTTTTTCCATATTTGTAAAATATTTTATATTTTGTTATATTTGTCATTATTTTGGGTCTGATTGTTATTTATGCAATCATCCCTAAATTCAAAGTCTTTGCAATATCATATTATTATAAATATATATTAAAAAAATTGAAATATGAAATTGGTCCAATCCCAATAATTTGAGTTTGATTTCTTTTAGGTGTCGATACTTTTTAAAGTTTCAATTTACCTATTTATTTATTTTATTTTATTGTACAAACAAAAAATTATTTATTTATTTTATTTTATTGTACAAAAAAAAAAAATATAAGGGTGAAGAAATTCAAACCTCTAAATTTAAAAATATGAGTACATATTAATTATCGTTGAATTATGTTCACTTTAGTTTTCAAGTATAATTTTTTTCAACTCGGTTTATCTATAATTTTAGTATGATTCCCATCATTTGATTGAAGTTGAAAAATTGGCATCAAACAATATTGTATGCACTTGAAAACTCAAGAATTTTCTCATATTTTCCAAGTTGTAAACCCTTATACAAATAATTAACATAATCAGCTAGATAGAAAAAACCAATTCATTGCCACATAAGTAATATGTATAGAGAAAGAAAGGGAGGATTTATAAGTTTGAATAGATGAGCAAATTAAATAAAAATTATGCTTAATATCTATAAATCATGGAAAAATAAATAAATAAATCATGGGGCTTAATGGGCTTTTAAAGCACACATCTAAGTCTCAAAGAAAATCAACATTGGGGCAACATAGTGGCCCAAATCTAAATGGGCGTGGGCATGTGCGCTAATCTGTCCGACTACAAGAATAAGTGCTTCGTTTTTTTTTTTTGTGAATTGTTTTTAGGTCAACCACATGTAGATGTTGAGATTGTTTCGATGAGATGTGTCTTAATCAATTGAGTTATGTTGAGGTGAACGATAAAGGAATAAGTTAGACATTAGAACAACAATAACTATTTGTTAAGTTAAAAAACATGTAGAGGGAGAGTATTTGAACCTCTAACATTTTAGTCGAGAAAATATATCTTAACTAGTTTAGTTATGCATAGGTTGACAATAATGAAGTGTTAAGTTAGACATTAGAACTACAAGAACATTTCTAATAATGTAGTAGTGCATGATTCTATTGATACCAAAAAATGGTTAACGAAGAATTTGTATAGTTGAAGGGACCAAAGTGTGCCTGCAAAACAAATAATGGGTGATGTCTAACATCGATGTGGTGTTAGCCACAGGGTCTTCGACGATCAAGTTAGTAATTGTATTTTTTGGAGTGATTTTTTTTTGTTGACAACATGTGGAGGTGGGGAATTGAACTTAGAACATCTTAATCATTAGTTGATACATCATGTCAGTTGAGTTATCTTGTTGACTCGTTTTTTGAGTTTTTTTTAGTGTTGAGAGAGTATAACAAATGTGAAATTAACTTATCCATTTCCTTCACGGCTCATCGTCGTATATAGTCAATGTTATTTTAACTATCGTCGGAGTATTAAATTGATCGTTTCAGTGTAACGTCTCATCCAGCGAACAATTACAAATATGGTCTCTGAAACAGTCGGGACTTGATGTGAAGCACGACCGACCCTGTCGAGGGTCAGTCTCATGCTACTTGGCCGACCATTTGAGGGTGTGTTTCATGTTGCTTGGTTGACCCCTAAGGGGGACGAAGATGACCATATCCTTGCTTTGGTCGACCCCTCATAAGTGCAACCGAACAATTCATTTAACTAAGTTAGGTTAGTCTAGTGGTCAATAAGGATCAAGAAAACAATAAAGAGCTTTAGAGACAATGGATTCAAACTATGGTGCTGCCTATCCAGAACCTAATATCTTACAAGTTTCATTGGCAATAAATTGTAGTAAAATCAGGTCAAAGTGAGCATAATTCAACAATAATTGATATATACTGACTCTTATAAGGTCGTAAGTTCAATCTTCATCCACGTATTTATTGTACCATACTATAAAAAATGTAATAAGGTTGGACAACTATTTAGTCTAAGTGCGCATAAATTAACTGTGGAAAATAACCAAAAAAAAAAAAAAAAAAAAAAAAAAAAAACCTATTCCTCTCCTTAATTAATTTGACAGCTGATTAATTTTTTTTTGGTAAGAACAGAAGTAGAAGTAGATGAAACGCAGGGTGATATGAAAGAAAGGGGTTTAAAATGAAAGATGACGTGAGCTGGACACTTCCGTTTTGTCCGTTAGGTGTAACCGAACCGACACTTCCACGTCCACCGCTTCACCAAAACCCTTCACGTGCCCACCTGGACCTACACTCGCCACACGCAACCAAACCCCAAGCCAAGTATATTCCTTTTTTTTTTTTTTTTTTTTTGCCAACGAGGAAGGGCAAATCCGTCAATTACATGCTTTCGTCACGGATCCGTGCGACTCAGAAACCCTCGCTTTCTCTTTGCTTCGTCCTCAGGACTCCCTCACTCACTTACGTACTAGCTTTAAAAAAATACTCTTCATTCTTCCATTCTAGTCCAAGGGACGATTTAGTCATTTCAATTCAGTCTTAAATCTTTAATAATACTTAATTTTGATGAAATTCTTTATAATAGAAACTTTATCATAAATTTTGAAGTATACAAACTAAATTTTATAAAAAATAATTTAAAATTAATGGAAGTCATCACGACGTATGTCAGTTGTATAATATTAGATTGAATTTATGGTATTTCGAATCTATATCGATAGAGTATGAGAGAGTGTAAATTTTCAAATTTATATCCAAAGTAACCACATTATAGTGGCTTGCTTTAATGAGTCGAAATAATGTGACCGATGATTTTATACCATTTGATGTGTGACATAATTTAAGTCTTTTAGTTTTAAATTTATATGGATTGATTGACAAACAACAAATAAATTTTAACTCGTGTCTGTTATATTGTGAGTGAGATTTCTTCATCTTTACGATGTGGGATCCTCAACACGTATGTAATTGGAAAAAAAAAAACAATATTATTTTTTGTTTTTGTTATTTTGCAATGAAACAATATGGTTCTTGGACCTTCAAAATGCTTTAATTTAGCTTTTAACTTAAAATATCAATAATAACAATTATGTCACTTAATTATAATTCACTTGATGTCTATTTCTATCAACCTATATAGCTCCTTGCTCTTATATACATTTTATACGTTAACTAGTCAATACACATTTTCCAAATAAAAATAGAATACGTGTTAATTTCACATATGCAAATTCACGGTTTATGTCTAACAAACAGTTTAGCAAAAATAGATATTTTGAAAAGTCTTATGGACTAAATGAAATAGATTTGAAAGTTTATTTTAGTGTTAATATATGAATCGGAGAGATTCAAACATCTAACTTCAAGAGAAAAAATATATATAAATTACGGTCGAATTATACTCACGTTAGTTTAGATTCGAAAATTTATAGACTAAATTAGTCGTCTTTTAAAAGTCACGTTAGAAAAAGAACTCTAAAAGTTTAGATACCAAACCAAACACACATATATATATATATATATTTTGAAAGTTTGAGGATTAAAACCCTAAAAGTCAAAGGACCGAGATAGAATTAATATCTATTAACTATCTCTATCTTAGCTTCCCTAATTTCATTTAACAAATTTTCTAATTGGTTTATGGTCTATTTCATAAATTATCCTAATAAATTTTTCAATTGATTTCGAATATGATTTTTTTAGAAAATAATAGCAATTTAGATTGGATAAATAGACTAATGGTTATAAATGTTACATAATTAATTGAGTGATAATATGGAGGGAAAAGTTAATTACTTTTTTTCAGTCAAATCGAATATAGTTTAATTAACATAAAATTGTATACTAAAAAGTCAGACATCCATTTTTCACCATACTCTAATTAAATATTTTTGAAAAAAAAAAAACTTTTAAATTGATAATTATGGAATACTAAATAGTTTGCTTCTCCTTTATGTTTTTAAAATAATAATTAGGGCAACGAAATGATGTATCGCCCTATGACCATACTTTTCTAGGTTCAATCATCCCAACATGTAAAAAAAAAAAAAATTGAATTGATGGTCCCACTTGTAACTGTTGTTTATTTATTTATTTACATTTGAATGAGGAAAAAATAAGATGGGTTTATTGGTGAATCCAATGGTTGTCATTTTATAGGCCTATGGTCTGTGCATATAATGATTGCTGAATGTAGTATCCACAATAAGACCAAAAGAACATATAAATATATTATAATTATATGTTTTAATAATATTATTTTTATTTCTTCTTATTTATATATTTTATAATATCAAGTGTGCTATTTCTCTATGTTTTTTTTTTTTAATGTTTCTATTGGGAAATCTGTCTTCCACTCCAACGTTCTTCAACTCACCACCTTCTGCCTTCCCTTTACTGAACAAATCCATCTCAAAATGGCTTTTGAAAAGCTTTTGGCCTCTTTGGTTTATTTTAATCTCGGTTAAATTATAATTTTAGTATTTAAATTTTATATTGATATCAAAATGCTTTTTTTTTTTTTAAGTATCTATAATTTTGATTTAATTTACATCACTCCATTAGATATTTTTTTAAATGATAATAGTAACCTACTTAATTACTAGAGAACAAAATTTTCGCCGTGAAGAGTTTTTTCGATTATCTCAAAGTAATTTATTTTTTAAAAGGTTAGATTCAATTTGACAAAAATTCATGATTTTTTAAAAATTTAGAAGATTATGGACATATTTTACACATGGATAAAAATTTAGACACGTATTGTTAAAAATATATACCTTATTTGATAATGGATAATTTTTTTGTATTTTATTTTAGAAAAATAAACTTATAAACTATACTTTCATTTCCATTGTTATTTATTTTATAATCTACTTGTTTTCAAGTTTTAAGTCATGGTTTGAAAATTAAAAAAATTATTTTTAAAAAATTATTTTTACTTTTATAATTTGACTAAGAATTTAAATATTTCTTTAAAAAATGTGAACAACTAGATAAATTTATCGATAATTATATACTCTTTTTCTTAGAGTCAATCTTCATATCGACAATTATGGAAGAAAATGGTTATTAATATTCTATACATATGCCTATAAAGCATTTGAGAGCACTATATATTTATAACACAAGTGGCATTGGATAGGATATTATTCAAACCACATGTGTATATGACGACCCACTCCATTATTATTTGTTATTATGATTATTTTATACAAAGTATATGATTCCATGCCTGAATTATATAAGTATTTTTTTTTAGTTTCAATTTTACTTTTAATTTATACCAACTTTTTTTAATCAGATTCCCTATTGATTATCAGGATTTTTTTTTCTTTTTAAAAAATAATATATTACAAAAAAACGAAAGAGATTGACCTCACACCTCGATGACAAAGCACTCAAAAACACATCAGAGAAAACAAAGAAACCTCAAGAAAACAAGTTCAAAGACAAACATTAATAGAAGTAGATATCAACAACACTCCAAACCACGAAGCATGCTCCATATCAGACTTGAAGTTGAATATAGTTAATGTTAAAATAAAAAGAATTATCGAATTTTTAAATTTGTGTCTATTTGATCTACGAATTTTAAAAATATCTAATAAATCTCTAAAGATCGGTTTGACCGAAAATACGAATTGTATTTTATGTTTTCATATTCAACGAGTCCAGTAAAAAAAACGTTTGATATGTCATTTGAATTTAATTTTTTAAAATTGTTTTCGATTTTTATGATCAAAACAATTAAAATTTTGATAAAACAATATTTATTTTTTGTTTCCAAGTGTATCCAAATTTAAAAATTGAAATAGTAAAATGTTAATTATATTTAAAAGGATAAAAACTTGAATAAATATAGAAGTTGATTTTATAAACTCAATTTATTTTAGTAAAATTTAAATATGTATAATATAATATATTAAAAATTATATGATAGTGTAAAATAATAATTATATAAAATTGATAACATAAAATATATTTATATTCAACATAATACTTAGTTGGTAACTCCAACTAGCTTTATAGTTTATAAAAAATTTCATCACAAAAAATTAGTTAAATTGAGATTCAATTTCTAAATATGTTATCAAATAGATATCAGAAAACGTTAAATAAAACTCTATTTTAATTAATTTTTTTGTTTTCAGGTCACCAACTAAATATATCAGTCTAATAGGTCTGTAACTTTTAAAAAATATTAAATAAGTTAATGACTTATTTAATACAAAGTTAAGGATATATATATTTTTTTTTTATGTGTTGGAGATGGAATCTAAGATTTTTTAGTCAATAGTCATAGATCATGTCACTCAAACTATACTTTTGTTGACATTCAAAATTTAGATCTATATATTTTGTACTTGTTAAGAAATTGGTAATATTCCTAAGAGACTAGTCCTCACACATCTTCCAAAATAAACCGATAGGCATAAAAAAAACAAAAAAATTGCCATTTTTTTTTTTTGAGTTAAATTACAAATTTAGTCCGTATAATTTGAAGATGGCTATAATTGAATCCCTAAATTTTCAAAAGATAGAATTAGTTCCTATATTAGATAAAATTCTCATAAATAGTTTCATCCTAGGGACTATTTATGAATGTTTTATGAATAAAAAAAAAATATTTTTGAGATTTTATTAAATTACAATAATAAAATCCTAAGTTTTAAAATTATAGAGACAATTTTAACTATACTAAGTTTATAATTTATGTTTTATGTTTTATTATTATTATTTTAATAATTTGGTTGGATAGATTGATAAAACATTGGTAGTTAAGTTGGGTGAAATGACTTTTTTTTTATTTTTTGCAAACGTATTTAATTAATGCGAGATTGAACCTTGACCTCTTAGTTAAGGACACAACCTTAATTCATTTGAGCTATGTTGGATTTGAGCTATGCTCGATTTGACGTGAAATGACTATTTAATGGTAAGAAAATACAAGTTTATTGACAATATATTTTTTAAATCTCAAATCATCATTCAATTTATTTATTTATATATATTTTGTTTAATTTGAGGTGAGAATTCAAACCTTAGACCTCACGTTTTTATGTCAATTAAATTTTATTTAGTTTGATAGAGAAGGTAGTTAATCAGATGAAATCTTTTTAAAATTTATTTGATAATTTCATAGAATTTGAGATGACATTAAACTCACCTAAGATGACATTTGATTTGATTCAGTGGATCTCATGGCTATGAAACATTAATTAATAAATGAATTCCCTAAACCAAAAAAAAAAAGAAAAAAAAACCAGCAAAAAATTACTATAAATAGCTACAACTACTCATCCTCAAACCCTTGTTCGTTTTAAGTCGTTTTTTTTTTTTGTTTTTTTTTTATCTTGTTCGTTTTAAGTGGTTTTTTTAGACCATTCCTTTTAAGTATAAAATTATCCATAAGGACAATTAGTAGTGTAAATTAACGGGAAAAAAATCAGTTAAACAATACTAATCTGTCGACAATTGGCTTAATTTTTTAAAAAATATCTCACGAATAAGAATAACACTAGCTACCAAAATTAAATTAAATTAATTATTAATTATTAATTAACGAGCGTTGATATATGTACTGAAAAAAAAACACGTTGGATGAAACGTCAACGTTTGGAATTAGGTGTTGCAGCTAGCTGGTTTCTATCCATGGATGCTTCTTCAACATCCGTCTTTATAAAATATATTATTTGACAAAAATAAATATATACTTTTTATTTCCCTTTTTGCTACCGACAATACCTGAATAAATTATAAATTATTAAATTTGTCTTTTTTTTTTTTTTTTTTTATTGTATTATATCATATCTCTGGCAGTTGCAGGTTTCACACTTCAGTTTTTTTGACGGTTTGAGATTTTTACAAGAAACTGCATGTTTTATAATTTTTTTGGTGTTTCGTGGACTTTTTAAATTACTCTCACCCAATCAGAATGCTGCATTATTAATCTTATTTTCCGTTTCAAATATTTAAATACAATTATAGGTTTAATTAGTATTTAATTTAAGTTTGGTATTTATAGTCCAATTTAATCTCTTTTAAACGTCTTTACCAATGCCTGACATGAATAATTTTTATTTCATACTACAATTTGTTTCCCCATTAGTAAGAGATGATAAAGTAGCATTTAGTACATGGTATATATGTTTGAAGGGTAAAATTGTCAATTGGAATCGAGAACAAATATATACGCTAGCTCACTCTCATATAAAATAACATGTTTGTGTAAAAAATTATTCAAATTTGACATGTTTGTGAGTGATTTTAAAATTGTTATAATCATTTTTGTCATATTTAATAGGGATTCATCTCAAAACTAATTGACAATTAAATGAGTAACTCGTGATTTTTATATTGTGAGTGAAGTTCTTTCATCTTTGATATGAGATCTTCAACATATTTGAGAGTAAAACACACCATTCAACCAAATATTTATTAAATTCAATTCAATGACATAACTAAATTCCTTTCTTTTATTTTTTTAGTTTTTAATATTTTTGTTATCCACAAACTTATAAAGATGCATTTATTTGTCAGAGAGATCGATGTATCAATATTAATATTGTTGAATGATAATAAATATTTTATTTATGTTGGAAATTGGATTCGGACCAAAAAAATTAAAAAAAGAAAAAAAATTGTGGATAAAAAAAATATTGAAAAAGAAAAAAACGATTTTTCTAACGGTGAAAGAACGACTGGAAGGCGTTATTGGCATTGGTGTAATTAATTAGAGAAAATAAAGAGTTTTATTTTATTTTATTTATTTTAACAATATATATATATTTTTTGTTATTTTTTGACAGCATGTTTTTTTTAGTAGGGAAAGTGTATGACAGCTGAACGTCCAAGGTGGGCCCCGGGAGTTGGAGGACTGGGCAACGACTATTCAGGAAAAAATGAACACGTGTCATAATGACGTGGCAACAAATGGGCCCACATCCCCAACCCCATCTGCACCTAAATCTGGGAACACACACGCAGGTACCTCGATGGAATCTCCCTTCTCGCTCAAAATAAATAATAGTAAAAAAATGTTAAATTACGACTTAAATAGCTTAAAATTATTTCTGATAGATTCCAAAATTTTAGATTACTCAACTTTTAATTTTGTTTTAAATCATGATTTTTTCAAAAAAAAAAAAAAAAAAAAAAAACACAATTAATGAGATACCAAATTTAAATTTTAACTTTTTATTAGATAAAATTCAAATTTAGATTTAATATATTCGTTAACTTAAAAGAATGGTGAATACATTACAGACATATTAAACACATAATTAAATTTTTTTGAATCTATTCTTAAATATCATGTAGTTTTATTTTAGCTCAAAAACAATAAAGAATGAGAAGTATTTCATGTATTTATAAATTTTATGAAGTATTTATTTTTTTTAAATTTTTTTTGACAACATGTTGGAGTGAGGGATTGAACCTAAGACCTTATGATCTCTATATGCCGTTGAGCTATGTTCTTGTTGACCCCGAATCAAATACTTTTAAAAGTTGACGAAAATTTGATAGAATATGGTAAAGTTGGGGGCTATTTCGATTCCTAAAATAAACTAGTAATTTTTGTTTTTTTAAAAAATAAATAAATAGCCCTATTCCCAAAATACGACGGATTCTGCTCATATTACCATAATACCCATCCTTTTTTACATGCACGGTTCGTGCCTTTTGCGATATGAAATTAACGGGAAGAAAGAAATTAAAAAAAAAAGAAAAAAAAAAGCTAAAAAAAAAAAAATATCGGGCAGGCAGCTCCCTATATCCTCCTCCTTCCTTCCTCCATTACTCTCCTAGATTTATTCGTCGTCTATACCTCCAGATTTTCCTCCTCCCATTTCACCTCTGGATTTTTCTCTCTCTCTTTCTCTTTCCCCAATTTGTTTTGTCGGTGCGGTGCAGATCTTGGAGCTTCCTTTTCATCGGTCGATTCCGAGTTATTCCGCCGCTCTAATTTGAAGGGAATTTGAGATTGGGAAGAGAGGATTGAGTTTTCTTGTTTTGTTTTGTTTTGGATTGATTTGGGTTTACGAGGAGGTGGAATTTGGGAAGATAGTTTTTGTTTTTCTAGATCTGTATATTGACTATTTTATGTCGGCTGTTACCGGAGCTGTAGATTTTTAGCTGTCATTGGTAATTCTTTGTGTAAAAATAGGAGGTGGGTCGATTTGCTTTACGCTTATTGAGGTTTTGGTTTGATGATTGATGGAAGATTGGGGAATGGTTATGGAAAAACTGGGTTTCTCTACTTGTGATCCGCTAACAGCACCACAAATGTGTCTGGGTTTTTGACAACCAATCGGTTTCTGCTTCCTCTTTACTTACTGTTTTCTATTTAAAATCTTGAACTTGTTCTTGCTTGAGAATTTCGACTTCCCCCATTTTGCCCAGAATGCAGCAGGTTCAAGCCAAAAAGGTGATTCTCTTTCCGGACTACCTGATTCATCAAACCCCTTGTATTTTTTTTTTTGCTGCAATTAAGGCTTTTGATTTTGGGGTTTTGCAAGATTTACAGATTTTGGCAGATGGGTGAACTTTAGTTTGTTATTTATTCATTTTTTTTTTATCATTTATGTTAACGTGCAAATAGATCACATATAGATGAATTCATGATATGCAATTGAAATGTTAACTTGGTAAATGTGATCTGTTTAGCTGTTTTAGTTGTTGGGAATGAAATTGAATTCCTCCTTTTAAGGTTTCTTCTTCTGTAGATTGATATCTATAATTTTATTGCTTGATTAAGGTCAAAACGAGTCAATGCATTTAGTGTTATGTACTGCATTCTTCTGGATTCTGGCTAGCGTTTTGTGTTTCTTGTGGAAAGTAACTATGCCATGTCTTTGTTGTAGAAAACACGAGCTTTTCCTTCTTTTTCTGTAACTTTATTCATCATGGCTAGATAAAAGAGTGCATTTGCATTTTCCAAACTGTTGGGTTGGGTATTCTTCTCTAATTCGTTTTTGCAAACAGAATTCAACCGAAGTGGAGTTCTTCTCTGATTATGGTGATGCCAGTAGATACAAAATTCAAGAAGTAATCGGGAAAGGAAGCTATGGTGTCGTTGGTTCTGCGATTGACACTCGTACTGGGGACAAGGTTGCAATAAAGAAGATACACAATATTTTTGAGCATATATCTGATGCGGTTAGAATTCTTCGGGAGATAAAGCTGCTTAGACTTCTTCGACATCCTGATATTGTTGAAATTAAACACATTATGCTGCCACCCTCACGGAGAGACTTCAAAGACATTTACGTTGTTTTTGAGTTGATGGAATCAGATCTCCACCAAGTTATTAAAGCAAATGATGATCTGACTCGAGAACATTATCAGTTTTTCCTTTACCAACTTCTTCGTGCTTTAAAATATATCCATACAGGTGCTAGTCATGCTTTGATTTGTTTTGGTACTACACCGTGTCTGTTGACCTTTTAACATCTGTATGACTGGAAGAG
The DNA here is from genome assembly GCA_028017165.1 of Herpetospermum pedunculosum. Lineage (NCBI taxonomy): Eukaryota > Viridiplantae > Streptophyta > Magnoliopsida > Cucurbitales > Cucurbitaceae > Herpetospermum > Herpetospermum pedunculosum. Next base: position 5,414,158 of record CM051529.1, on the reverse strand, counting down.
GGTTGTCTTACTGCATTAATACACCATGGAAATGTTGTTTTGATCTTAAGCTAATTGCTTTCATCCTCTTTTTATGTTTCTTTAGACTTTATTTCATTTCCTTCCACGAATGACATTTTTTAATATGACACTTGGGAACTGGGATTGTTGTAAGATTGCAGAAGATATTATGGTGGTCACATCTAACTCAAACTTCATTTTGCAGCTAATGTCTACCATCGAGATTTAAAACCAAAGAATATATTAGCAAATGCAAATTGTAAACTTAAAATTTGTGATTTTGGATTGGCAAGAGTCGCGTTCAGTGATACACCAACAACAATTTTCTGGACGGTATGTCATTTTCACAAGTTTACCCCACTTTGAATATAAATTAGTTTGTGCAATACTCATTTGTATAAAATAAATGCTGTATCTTATGTTCTTGGTTTGATTAATAAAAACTAAAGCATTTTGTATCTGATGAAAACATAGGATTATGTTGCTACTAGATGGTATCGAGCTCCAGAACTATGTGGTTCATTTTTCTCCAAGGTATGCTTCATATAGAGTTTCAGTTCAGTAATTGACTAGACGAGAATTTCACTTGCCTAGTGGATATTTGCATATGCTGCTGTTGCTGTACTAACTTTATTTTTGTATGGTCGTTGCTATGGAAGAGTTTATATGAAAGTCTGTAACATGCTCTATTATTATAATTGTATAATATTCTTTGGAAATTGAAACTAGCATTTTAAGCTCCTTTAATAACATATCTACCATGACATCTGTGGGTTGTAACTCTGCATTGTCATCTGTACGTGTGATTTATTTCTTAAAAGACAGCTTTGGGATTAAGTAATATTTGGGGTTTTCCCTTTTGGGTACAGGTGCTGTATATAGAATACTAGATATTCGAAATGATTCAATGGAGTAGTTTTTTATAATTATATTGATATGATATCTTTTGTACCACTTTTCATTTTATCAATGAAACTGTCTTTGTTTCCTATAAAAAAAAAAATATTCGAAATGATTTGTTAATAGTGAGACCACTAGGCACTAACGAATGCTTGATATACGTTCAAATTTTATAACTTAGTGACACTGACATGGTTTCTTTGTCTTCAATAATCTTACTTATTTTTCCTGAGAATTAGTATCAGTTTTATCATTTTACTGTTGGAGTTAATTTGATGTTTATTCTTCTTTAGAACTCATTGTTTACTTATCTTGATACAGTATACCCCTGCAATTGATATATGGAGTATTGGCTGCATATTTGCTGAAGTACTAATGGGGAAGCCACTTTTTCCTGGTAAAAATGTTGTTCACCAACTTGATTTGATGACGGATCTTCTTGGAACTCCTTCATTAGATACAATCTCCAGGGTAGGCCAACTCTTCTATTCCAAACCCTATACTGTAAAAGGTTCCTTGCTTTTGATCCAAAACTTTTTTCCCCTCCTATTTTTATATCCATTCATGAAAATAGTCGTGTGTAATAATGTTCTGTAGTTAACCAGGTTCTTCTGTTGAATTTAGGTGCGAAATGACAAGGCTAGAAGATATTTAACTACAATGAGGAAAAAGCAGCCAGTGCCATTTGCTCAAAAGTTTCCAAATGCAGATCCTCTAGCGCTGAGGCTACTAGAAAGGTTGCTTGCTTTTGATCCAAAAGATAGGCCAACTGCTGAAGAGGTATTGCATTTTCCTATAAAATCTTTCTTCTACTTCCTTTACTTTCATCATCGTTTGCTTCTGTAGTACGTTCTCTCCTAATGCCAATGCATGGTGTTTAGAGACTTGCTGGGGCCTTTTGAATATGCTTCTTTGGAAAGTGCTTTTATATGGTTATATTGGGGAAAGTTGAAACATTAGCCTGGTCTTTCTGTCAGGCACTGGCTGATCCATACTTCAAGGGATTGGCAAAAATTGAGAGGGAACCTTCCTGCCAGCCAATCACAAAGATGGAATTTGAATTTGAGAGGCGGAGGGTCACAAAAGACGACATTCAAGAGCTAATCTTCCGTGAGATACTAGAATATCATCCTCAGCTACTTAAGGACTACATGAATGGGACTGAGAGAACAAATTTCCTATATCCAAGGTTTAAATTATTATTATTTGTTTTTTTTTTTCAAGGGGGAGTCCTTTTCCTCTAAATTATATTTTATTATTCACTTCACTAATGATTTATTGTACCTATATGTGCAGTGCTGTCGACCAATTTAGAAAGCAGTTTGCAGTTCTTGAGGAAAATGGTGGTAAAAGTGCGCCAGTAATTCCTCCCGACAGAAAGCATGTATCCCTCCCAAGGTAAATATGGTTCCTTCTCTTAGAAAGAATTTTGTATTCACCTCCTTATTAGTGTTTAAACAAGGCATTTGCATCAAAATAGTATAATACCTCTAAATTGATTTGCTAGTGTTACAAATTCAGAATCTGTTCTTTGTATGGATCATGTGTTCTAATTCTATAAGTGAAAACATAAAACAAAGCACCGAATGAACCATCATACCCTGGTGAGTGATGGAGCTCAACAACTACCATCCTAAACAAATGCCATCATTATTCATTTGACTATCTTTCTTCACTAATGTGTATGGTCTTTATCCCAGTCTTTTTTTTATTTATTTATCGTGATTTGGTGTTTTCTCATTGGAATCTGATTGTTGCAGTATTATTCTATTATGTCTGCAAACAGTATGTGCCTTTGCCAGTACAGACTTTCTTCATTTGCTGAAGTTTCCTAAATATCTTTTAAGCAACATTTTGTGGGGAAAGGATTTATATATGTATGTGCATATCTTCTTCTCTTACTTGGTATTCTTATGTATGCAATGGCATTGGATTCGTCAATCGTCCATATAGAGTTTAGTGGCAGACGGTTGCTTTTTTGCTCACTGCATTATTGTTTTGTATCAATTATCACGTAAGGCATGGTTTTTTTTTATTTAGTTTGCTTATACATGGATGACAAATAACCTTGTCTGATTTAACCAGGTCAACAGTTGTACACTCAAACACAGTCTATTCTAAGGACCAATTAAATAATGTACCCCTCCAAGATGGGCAGATCTCCGAAGAGGGATACTGCAGGAGTTCCCGGGATAGTGATGGACGGCTAACAAATATATCAAGGACTATGCAGGCACCACAAAAAATCCCATTCGGTACTTGTTGTGCAACTTTTCTTGTCTCTTCTATTTGACAATTCAAATATCAGATTTACTGATTCCTTGGCTGCTTCACTTTATCAGCTAGGCCTGGAAGAGTGGTTGGACCAGTTATAGCAGATGAAAACGGAAGGCTAGTGAAGGAGCAGTACGATCCGAGAACGTTGATCAGAGGTGGCATTCTTCCTCCTGCATATCATTACCAAAAACCCATTGCAGGAAATCAAGAAAGATCTGCAGCAGAATCGAAACTGGATATTTCTTTAAGGGCAGCCAAGCAAGCATCCCAGTGTGGCATGGCTTCCAAATTAGGATCAGACATATCCATCAGCATCGACTCGAACCCCTTTTACATGACACGTGTCGGAGTGAACAAGGTCGAACTCAAGGACCAAATATCCATCGACGCAAACTTTCTGCAGGCAAAGGCCTCCCAATACGGTGGTCTTGGTGCAGCGACGGCCACCACCACATCGGTTGCTCACAGAAAGGTTGTTGCGGGCCAATTTAGCATGACAAAGATGTACTAGTAAATGTATAAGTTGATCAGTCACGGATGCTCCGGCAAGTAATCCTTCCTCATTCAAGATTGAAAAAGCCATTGATGAATGATGATACAAGAAGAAGTCAGAGGAGGGCGGCGGTCGGCTGCTTTGTGTGTAATAGATGGAGGAGAGGTTAGTGACCTCTCAAGAAATTAGATTTATCAGGTTATATTAAATGCACAGTTAGCTTGTAATAAGAAACTGTATCTTAGAAACAAAAGAAGAAGAAGAAAAAAGAACATACACAGTACATGGAAACTGTGAGTAGTAAGCCCTCGTCTCTTGCTTTGTCTATAGCTCCCCTTCAAAGCAGGAAATGAAACTGATCTAAATCCCAATACAGAAACAAAGTTATTGATGTCTGATTTTATGAATTCTCATGTATTATTTCATTCAGCAATAAGAAATTATCTGATTGTAGTAACTGCATCATCAAGTGGTTTGGCTTCCAAGTTTTAAATGAAACGGTTGTGTTGAATTAACTCGTGGATGAGGAATCTGAATAAGGCGAAATACATCAAGTAGTTATTAATTTTGCCTTTTAGATATTACATAGTTTAAAGGGCGAGGATATGAACCTCCTACGACTTCTTAGAGCAAGTTTAGAGAAAGCAGGAGAGAGTAGATATGCTCGAGCCTAGGGTGCCCATCGATCGAAAACTTATAGTTTTGTAGCTATGTGTCGAGGCGGACGGTTGACTTTGGTCGGTTTTTAGTGGATATCGGAAGAGATTGGGAGGATGGGAAAAGGAGAGAATGAAGGAGAGGCGGTTGACTTTGGTCGGTTTTTAGTGGATATCGGAAGAGACAGGGAGAATGGCAAAAAGGGAGAGAATGAAGAAGAAAGACGAGGGAAGAGAGCAGAGAAATGAGAAATGGGGAGGGAGAGAGAAGATGAAAGAAAACAGAAAGTGACAAAATGTTTGATTTGAAAGGTTTATTAGAAAATAGTTGGATTCATATGAATTCACAAGGCATTCAATTCACGTGAATTCTAAGAGATGTTCGATCTGTCGATCAGAATTGTACGTTTTGACCACTCCCAATGGCCGAACGTTGGTTTTTAGGCAACAACCGAACAATGCTTTAAATCGATCCTCGTCGATTTGGTTCAGAGAGCAGAGAAATGAGAAATGGGGAGGGAGAGAGAAGATGAAAGAAAACAGAAAGTGACAAAATGTTTGATTTGAAAGGTTTATTAGAAAATAGTTGGATTCATATGAATTCACAAGGCATTCAATTCACGTGAATTCTAAGAGATGTTCGATCTGTCGATCAGAATTGTACGTTTTGACCACTCCTAATGGCCGAACGTTGGTTTTTAGGCAACAACCGAACAATGCTTTAAATCGATCCTCGTGGATTTGGTTCAATTTGACCTAGTTAAACCACTAAGTTATGTTCATGTTGACCTTAATCTTTTAATTAGTTCCTAATTTGGTTTTTTGGAATTGCTTAGGTAATAGTGAAAATCTATTCTTGGAGGGGATTAATTTTTCTTCTTCTTTAAGTTAAATTATTGCGAGGTAAAGGATCAAACCATCGATCTTTGAGATGATTGATGTCTTATCCACTGAGTTGTGATCATATTGACATTTTTAATCTGCCCAAAGAAAGAAAAACCAAGGAATCAAAAGTTAAAATGATTGCACATGATATACTTGTGTTATCAACTCATCTTAGAGGCTTTTCTTTCATAGTCTTTCCGCTATCACAAATCAAAGGAGAATTGAGAGAAATAACTAAGAATAAAAAGTCAAACCGAAAATAGCTCAAAATGTTTTATATTTGAATTCAATAGCTACCTAAATTTTATGAGGGGAGTGAACAATTTAAGAGAGTGAACATTTTTTATTTCAATTATATCCTGAGTAGATATAAATATTTACGATTATGAAAATAATATATACTTATATATATAAACGTGATCTTCAATGAAATTTTTCCATCCATTCATTTAGGCCTCAACAAAATAACTTTTCAGACGCATATAATGTTAAATAATATAATCAAATACAAATTCGTTGAAAAATATGAGATTGATTTCAGAAAATTTATTAGAGACCTTCGATTTTCCATCCCAAAGAAGAGCACACTGCAAAAATAGGAAGAAAATGCTATTATTTACTATTTGTCTAAGTGTATATCTCAGTATACTTTTATAGACAAATGTATTTTTCGATATATACTAATTATTAGAAGTATTCTCAATATATATTATTTATGTTAGATCATTGTTTAATAGGTGTATTTTTCAGTACATACTACTTATCGTAGGTCATTATTTTAATAAGTGTTACTTATTAGTTGTATTTTTCAGAACAAACTACTTATCATAGGGGAATATTAAGATGATGCTAAATATAACTTTGAGCAAATTCGGGCCAGCCAAACAAGCAGCTTCAGCCCATTCATATAATTGGGCCATGTTCACCAGGCCCAATTAAAGATTCTTCTTATTTGGGCCAACCCAAGATCAAAAGCAGTTCGGGATCCATTCCCGTAAGCACGTGCCTGGCACTACCACAGGAAGCGCTTTTCCTTGGAGCATTCTCAGCCGTTCATTCTCCGAGATCAGATTTGCTCTCACTCACCAATTTCCCTTTCCACACTTTTCTTTTCCAGGAGAATTGGGAGAGAAAAAGCTTCTGATATTTCTTGTCGCTGGAAAAATCCGCAACCCTAATTCGAATTCTGCTGGCTGCTTAACTACACGAATCAAAAGGTCAATCCTTTGTTTTTTTGTTCTAACTTCAATCAATTTTTTGTACGAAGTTATTTCTAGTATTTTTTTTTCCATTTCTTCCCCACAAATATCTGTTTTTTTTTCCTCTTTAATCGCTAGTTGGTTCTTTGTTCTTATTTTTTTTCTGGGTTGTTTTCTTTTCGTCTGATTTGTAATCCCTTTTGCCCGTTTCGTAAGTATGGTGTTTTTGTTTTGTTCCTGGTAGTTTTTAGAACATCATTTCTTTGAATTCTCTGGATCTAGATGGTGCTCCTATATTCATTTTTAGGATTATTTTTAGAAATTGTGTTGTAGTGGCTGGGTTACGTCCTGATTAGGGTTGTTTTTCTTTATCTGAACATAGGAATATTAATGGAGAACGAGATTAATATTATCAATGGCGGGGCGGCAGGGGACGATCAGACCCCGGATGATTTTTATGATTTTGACCAGCGGGAGAACGACGCAAAGGTCGCGGAGCTGAAGCATAGAATTGAGGTTTTTGAGAGGGAAAAGAAACAGTTGGTTGAGGAAAATGAAGAAATCAAAGGTAAGATTAAGAAATTTTCGGCGGAGATTGAAGGATTGAAGAGGGAAGAGGGGATTCTGAAAGAACGACTGAAAGAAATGGAGAAACAAGTTGAACGTTCTGAAGAGGGAAATAAGGTTTTAGAGTCGGTTGCGGCGAGAGCTCATGAGCTTGAGACTGAGGTCTCGAGGCTACAGCATGATTTGATATCTACGATGAATGGAGCCGATGAGGCCAATGCTGACATTGCGGAGTTGAAGAAAAAATTGGGAGAAAAGGAAGAGAAGGTTGCAGCTCTGGAGGAAGCGTTGGAAGCCACTAAGAAAGTAAAACTGGAGAGTGAAAAGAAAGTCAGAGAATTGGAGAGGAAAGTTGGGGTTTTGGAGGTCAAGGAGATAGAGGAGAAGAGTAAAAAAGTACGGGTGGAGGAGGATATGAGAGACAAAATTGAGGAGAAGGAGAAGGAAATAACCAGTTTTCAGAAGATTATTGAGAATTTGGAATCGGTGGTGAAGAAGAACGGGCTGGAGTTAGATAAGTGGATCAAGGAGAAATTCAAGGTGGAAGAATTGTTGAAAGAGTCCGAGGAGAAAACAAAAACAGTAGAGTTGAATATGGTTCACTTGCAGAAGGAAGTGGAGGAAGCACACAAAGTCATTAGCGGATTGAAGGAGAAAGCAGTGAATGCTTTGAATGGAACTGCAGATGAACTCAAGTCGGCTTTTGAAGGTGCAGAGAAGGAGTTTAACTTGAACTGGCCTATAATTGCAGGTTCGACCGGAGTCATTGCTGCCACAGCTGCTCTGGCCTTTGTTTTGTATGGAAGGCAAAGATAAATTGAGGAGATGCTATGAAGCCAGAAAATTGAGATGGACACTTGACTCAGAATATAGCCAAAAGGGTAAGGGGTAGAGTTCATGAACTGCAAATCTGCTTCAGTTTTGTTAGATATGTTTGTTTTGGTGTTTTCCAAGCCAATAAAATACTGGTTGGCACTAAATTTTTGCTTCAAATGTTTTTCTGAAGCTAAGTCTTGTTGGTTAACCAAGTTAGTTGATATATTTTGAGGAATCACTGCACTAAAAGTTCAATCCCACTGTTATAGATGATGATTTTGAGTTTGGTTGCTAGCATATTTCTGAGTTTGTTTTTAAGGCATTCTTGCATGAGATTGTAGCAAAGTTTGGCAAATTTTACTGTCTCCACCTTCTTAATTTTCCATTCTCTCAACTGATTGTGAAGAGTTGGGTGTGGTTCCACCATTGATGGAGACAGATCAGCTCTCATAAATTCAAGGGTGAAATTTGCAGCTAACTCTTACCCAAAACAATGGCAGCTTTGAGGTGCAGTGTACGGCTGCATTTGCAAGCTGTGTTGTATTTAGATCTGGAAATATTATAAATGCATTTGCTGCTATTATTTTGCAGCTAAGCTAACACCATTATATCTTATTAGATATTTCAAGTTAAAAGTTCTTTACAGCTCATATCTGTGTTGCTTGCTTCAGTACTCTTATTTCTTCTACTGTCTCAACTACTTCCCTGTTCTTTCTTTTAAGCCGATTCTTAGCCTCAGTGGCTTTTGGTTGGTTGGTTGGTTGACTGGTCCTTATTAGAAATTATGTTTCATTTGTGAATAAGACTGAAGACTTGTGTAATTATCAATTTATAGTCCTTAACAAGTATTAATGGAAAAGAAAAGAAAAGGACATTGCTTCATAATTGCTTGATACTAAAAGCAATTCGCCAATCCGGCTGAATAAGACACTAAATTTTGCTTGATACTAAAAGCAATTCGTCAATCCGGCTCAGTGAATAAGACACTAAGTTATCATTGCTTGATGGTTCAATCTTCCATCTCCTCATTTGTTAAACTAAAAAAGAAATATTTGATGGTTGAATCTCTTGAGAAACATACTAAAAGTAAACCTTTCTTTCAACTTGGTCTTGCTTTTTCCTACAACAATTTATCATGAATGTGTTTTTCATCTACTTAGATATGTATTTTTCAAAAAGAACGTAAAATGTAAAATAGTTGAGGTTGTGTTTTCTACTATTTGATTTTTAAAAATTAAGTTCATAAACATTACTTTCATCTATGAGTTTTTTTTTTTTTTTTTTTTATCATACTTTGTACAAATATTTTCAAAATTCAAATTAAATTTTGAAAACTAGAAATAATTTTCAAAAACTTGTTTTTGTTTTTAGAATTTAGTTAAGAATTCTGAAAAGATAAAAATCATCTAAGAAATTAGGAGTAAAGAAGCCAAATTTTTCAAAACTTGAAATCGTTATCAAAACTCAAAAGGACCTATGATCTTGATTCATAAGATGGAGACTAGAGATTTTTTATTTGGAATGATGTCTTCGATATTGACATGTAAAGATGATTAATGGTAAATTGACTTATTTGAAGGTATCTTTAAATATTAGAATTAGTTTATTTATTTTTAAATCATAAAACAGCATTTTGGTGAATACATGAACCAAAGTCCAAGATTAAAAACATGTTATCTTATAACTTATAAGTCATCAAATAACCATAAATTTATGAGACCAAAGCAAGCATAGCTCAGCTGACATAAGCTGACATATGTATGTGTTGACGACCAAGAGGTCTCTGGTTCGAATCCTCTCACCCACAATGTATTAAAAAAAAAAAAAAAAAAAAACCCATAAATTTATGAGAGCAAATGTCTTCAATCCTTGTTTAAAGTTGTAGTTGTTTTCCATCAAGAACAAGTTTGATTGTGCCAATGCTAAAACTGCTTTTAATATTGTTTTTGACAATATGTAGGGTGGAGAATTCGAACATCTCACTCCTTTATTGGTTAAAGGGTACATGCAACTATGCTCTTGGCTATTAATAATTTCTAAATAACTTCTAATACAAGTTAGCTGACACTATTAAATGTGGGGGAGAGAGTAAAAAACTTTTTTGAATTATGTATCATAATAGCTATATTATAGAGACTATACTATATCTAATAAATCTCTCAGGATAAGTGAGAGACTCAAAATTTCAAATGCATGGCATGTGATTTCACCTCTCCCCCACTGAATCCTCCCTGTAAAATCTGAACATTATTTGAAAAACAATTAAAAGCAGCAAACAATATGAATAAATGCACCAATAAAACATCAACTAACCACATCCCCTTCCACCTGTAAGAAGTAACTTCACTTCCCCACAACCCTTCTATATATATCCCCCTCTGTTCCAAACATTCCATCCACCATTAGCTTTCCTCTTCCTTATTTGCCATTTCTCATCACTTATCTCCCATTTCCAAGCAGATTTATAGCAGAAGAAACCATGAGAAGCAAACAAGCTTCTGCTCTCCTTTTCACTTTGCTTGCTGGGCTGCTTTCTCAAAGCCTGCTCATCCCTGTACTCTCCACCTCCATTGCTGACCAGAAAAGCTATTACTCTCCTCCAGACCCACATGCTGGAACTCCCCCAACAGGTCACACATTCACAAAGAAACACACTTTAGTATCAGTATAGACCGTATAGTAGTAATAGTAGTGAGTAGTAGGTTTACAATATTCTACATTTTGCATTGCAGGTTCACATGGCAGCCCTATCCCACCATCACATGGCTCGCGAGGCACACCGCCGCATTACCCCACGCCAACTCCTTCGACACCGTCTGGAGGTGGTGGATACTACAACCCTCCATCTTCCGGTGGCGGTAGCCCACCATACACCCCTGTAGATCCAGGAACTCCAACAACTCCAACCACTCCAAGTACTCCAAGCACACCAAGCATTCCCACTACTCCAATTGTTGGTACCTGCTAGTAAGTCACAGTCACAGTTAACTGTTTCTATGGAGAAGAAATCATCATCTTTGTTTCTAAAAGAAATGTGTTTGTTTGCAGTTATTGGCTGAATCACCCAGGATTGATATGGGGAGTATTGGGATGGCAGGGAACTTTGGGAAATTGCTTTGGAGCAACCAATATCCCAGGATTTGGAACAAATCTCAACTTGCTACAAGCACTTTCAAACACAAGGACTGATGGGTTTGGGGCCCTTTTAAGAGAAGGCACTGCTTCGTACCTCAACTCTCTTGCCACTAACAAATTCCCCTTCACAACCAAGCAAGTTAGATCGAATTTTGTCTCGGCGCTTAGCTCCAACAAAGCAGCAACAGATCAGGCCAACATCTTCAAGCTAGCCAACGAGGGTAAAATCAAGCCCAGAGCCTGAACCTGCCCTTTGTCTTACCAGTTACCATCTTAATAATTAATGAGTGTGCCTTAGCAGTTAGTAGTGAGACAGTGAGACCAATTTACCATTTCATGTCTTGTTTTCTTTTCTTTTGTTTTCGTTTGTTGTTCCTTGCATTTCTTATGTTCATGTATTTGAACATAAAGATGCTCTGTCTTTATTTTCCAAATTCATTGTGAAATCAAGATTTGTTCCAAGTAGTTCATTATGAATGATTAATCAGGGGTTATCCAAAAAGAGGTTGGAATTAAAAGTTCGGATGCTTGTTATCTACACTAATCCATTGTTTCTTTCTCATCATTATGCTTTAAAAAGTTAGCAAAATCCACAAAGTATGTAACTTGTCGTATTTATGGCGCATTAATGAGGAAAGAGACACTACATTCATTCAATAAGGTTAACCTATAAAAGAACAAACAACTTGGGGTTCCCTTTGGTTTGAGTTAATGACCGGAGCTTGATTTTGTGAACAGTATAAATGCTAAATCACAAATATCAACGGTGCAAAGAAACATAGAATAAGTGCAGAAAACTAACTCATATGGAGGGAAGAAGCCAGCAACCATTAGCAAGCCTCCGGTGCTCTGAGAAGGTGGGTCGGCGAATTTAAGAACTCTCATTAAGCCAACCGCCATAGATATTTCACCTTGTAAAACAGAAGCAATAGTAATAATAGGAACATAAATCAATATATCTTTAACAAAAAGTTCAGTTGTGCATAAATAATGCCTGATAATCTTCTCACAGCAATGGAGATTCAATTGTTCCTTCGATCGAAGAACAAGATGTGAGAGTATTTCAAATAACAGTACCAAACAACATTTCAAATTGAAGATTAGATTGTAGATCACCAAGCAACAGCCAGAACCACAAAATCGGAGTGGAAAATAACATTTATTCATGTTCTTACTTCTAATACAAAATCATCACCGCCAGCATTACAAAAAAAGTTGAATGAAAAAAACTGTCTGTCTGTACATTTTCTTCTTGTGTGTGCACTTTTGTGTGCGTGTGCTTGGGAGGGTGTTGTTCCTAAGAACCTTGATTTTCTTTAATTGTTTGATAGAATCATCTCAAGTGAGAATCAAACCATGTGAAAATTTGGTCAGCCTCTAAGCTAGTCATTTCGTGGTATGCAAAGGCAAGATTCAACTCCTCTTGAATGTGATGGATTAAACTATTACCAGGTAAACTAATCCCACTCATCCTGAGGGCTTCTTTCAACCGTGTTGCTCGCCCATCTTTGAGCATCTTTCCATTTCCATCGACAAAGCCCTTGACTTGGAAAAGCTCAAACAACTTAGCAGAAACATTCTTGTCAAGTCCTGGGATTCGGTCAGCCAAAAAATGTGGCGACAAAGCAAACTCTAAGCATTCAATCTCTGCAACATCAATTCCTTTACTTTTCAAAAACCCCATATTTTCATTGATCTTTTGTTGCCTAAAATGATCCTTCGGCATGTGTACAAACAGAGTAGGTGGGTATCTCTCTGTTACCTCCATTTGTTCATACAACCCTTCAGCAATCATCAAAGTAATACTATTAAACTTCAACTTAGTAGCCAGTACTGAAAGAAAATACCCACCAGAGGAGGCACCTAAACCTACAAGAGGAAGATTCTCCAGTTTGTTCTTTTCAACCCACCAACGTATTATGTCTTTAACAACTGCCAATTCCTTCCCCAATGTCCAACATTTTTGAGAGCTTGATATTGTAAGAACCGCAAAATGTCTGCTGAGAGCATTAAGGACAATCAACCGTTCTTCAGGCAGACCAACACAAGAAGGGCATTCAGGAGATTTATCCCAGAAGTTGATAGCTTTACCATTGCAGCCATGAGCAAAGAACAAAACTTCCTTTGGTGAATCAGGAATTTGCGAGATTATATCAGTTCCGTTGCGAAACTCTCTATTCGGATTAAACTGCACAAGAGAGTTGAAGCTATCCCACTTTTGCTTTGGAGTTGCCTCAAATATAAGATCACGCTCTTGAGACTCCTTGCGAAATAACATCATCAACACAAAAAGGATAAGAAAAGCAGACACAATGAGAACTGAGATTGTCTGCTGTTTGTACCACGCCTTCGATTTGTTTCCATGCTTCGCCATACCTGAAGAAAGAAAAAAATTCCATCTTATTAAGATCAATCAAGTGATGCAAGTTAACTATCCATCATATTAGAACCTCTACAATGTAAATCCTATTCAACTAGTCAGCTTATCAAAGTGGTTTTTTTAAAAAAAATATGTGCGAGTGTCCAGGCCAACTTGCACACAACTAATCTCACGGGACGACCACCTGACCTTCCTACGCCAACATATCAAAGTGGCCTACCTCAAAGCACTCTTTCTAAATCTCTGATTACAGCAACCCCTTGAACATTTTAGTTAGTTACTTATCTCATACAACTAGTAGAAATCTTTAAAGTTAGAACACACTATCCGACTGAACAGGACAATCAGAGACTCGAGCGGGATTATGAAATTTCATAATAACCAATTAGCTCATCCGACCAACATCTTTAGACATTTAATTTCATTTCCAAACAAGCAAGCCAGACGTAGAGCTCTTAGGATAATCACATTCAGACAGTCTAGCACATCTCAGTCCCTCATATCTAGATGGAGGGCTCAATTTATTTCCATAGAAACAAGTTCAACCAATACATTTAGAAACATTGTCATAACTGGAAAGAATTAACCCAAAGAATCAATTTGAGAAGCCGATTCTTTGTGATTTAGAGACATTGCAAACTGGGATTGCACAAAATGATCGCAAGAAAAGGAAATATCATGAAAAGCAGAACAAAATAGGAAGAACCCAGGAGATAATTTATGAAATTAGATCGAACATTGGAACAAATTAAATGAACAGCGAGAATATTACCTTCAAAATGTAAAATGGGCAAAAGGGATCGCAATTCAAAGCGATTAATCTGATGTGTTGGACTCAGCTGCGAGTTTAAGCCCTCCAAAAAGCGAAGCTATCCTCCCCCAACCGCCAAACTAGAACAGAAAAAAAAGGAGTTCTTTGTCTCTCAGTGTATCTCTAAACTCAATAGTGAATTCAACAACAGAAAGAAACAGAAAAGGAAAAGTCCTCACAATCCTCTCTCTATATTATAATCATCATCACAACCAAAATGACAAAATGACACCAGCACATTCGATCTTCTCTTCACTTCCTTCCGAGCTCTATTTTCGAAGGCTCTATATTAAAGGGCTGCTAATTTGGGCCCAATTTAAATGGACTGGGCCTGGTATCATCGACAAATTTTCAGGTTCTAGATTGAGCCCAAGTTAACCACCCTACCTGCAGAATATATCCAAAATAAATATATATTTTGATATATAACCCTAATATATACACCCTGATATGTGATATATACCCAAATTTATACTCTATATATATCTAAAATAGTAACATAAACTATAACCATTAATAATACTCTGATATATATTGTAATATATACACCTTAATACATATATAAACTATGTTTATATTTGAAAACTCGAATCATTAAAAAGTTTCATGCTATATACCCAATATATATAGGTCATGTTATATAACAATAAAACCCCCAAACTAAAAAATAAAATAAAAAATAGTGCGGTAAATCTACCACGACCTATGGTTATCGATGGCGACTGGGCATGCGGTACCCATGGCGAAGTTGGGTGGTTACCGGCGGCGACAGTTTGGATGAAGTTGGAGAGTCGGCGGCGAAACTACAAAAGAGAACGACGACGTAAAACAACAATGACCTATGGGTACCAACGACGAACGAAGCGTCTCTCTAGAGGGTTTGAAAAGAAAAAAAAAAAGCTTAAAAAAAGGTTTTGAAATTTTGAGAAATGACTTTTACTTTTTTTTAAAAAAATATGGGTTATTTTCCATATTATTACTAATTAATTTTAAATTAATCAAATCAATCATTATTACTTATTTGTACTTTTTGTGATTTATATACAAATTTAAAAAATTATGTTAAACATTTTTGTAATATTTTATATCTTAATGACTCATTTGTGTTCAAACTACTTAAAAGATCATATAGAAAAAACAACTCATTCTTTTGGACAAGTTGGAGTGGGGATCGAACCTAGGACCTTTTGGTCACTCTAGTCTATACATTATGCAGTTGAGTTATGCTCTTGTTGCAAAAATACCTCTAAAACTTTATACTTTGTTTAAAATATACTCATATATTCTTTCCAAAGTTGCAATATTACTTTTGACCATTCATAAGAATTTCAAAACTATCGTTGGAGTAGAAATTTGTTAGAATGTTGGACGAAGATTCAACGTGATAGTGGTCTGGAACGACGTGGCGATGATTCAGACGACGTTCCGTCACATTGACTTTTCATCGAATATTCTAACGGATTTGTATGAAAGATCAAAGGTAATATTGCAAGTTTTAAAAGGATAGAGGTATTTTTGAATCAAAGAACAAAGTTGAAGGGATATTCTATCCTCACGAAGGGGTCGACCCGATAGAAGAGGGAATCGACCCCAAAAGTGGTCAGCCCAGAAGAACTAAGTCGTCGACCCCACAAAGGGGCCGACCTACGAAAAAGGTGTCGATGCCATGTGGGATCGACTCAAGAAAGAAAACCGACTTAAAGAGGGTCGACTTGAGAAGCCGCCGAGAAGTCTATAGAAAATCACCCCTACCCAGGCGGTTACGCGGAAATTAGTTGCTAGTGTCATTACAACAGTAATCAATGAGCAACTTTAATGCTCAAAACGACCAAGACAAATAACTATAAAAAGAAAAAAAAGGGAAGAACGAGAAATTGTAAGCTAATTTTTTTTTTTCATAAAAAGAGTTCATTTCCATATTCATTAGAGGATTTTCAAATTTGACTCGTTCGTCGAAACCTGTGTGGTTAGCACCACATCGATGCAAGATTTCACCTCAATTCTATTTTACAGATTCGATCCCTACTCGTTTGGTCGATATACAAATTCATGTCTAATTTCCCTAGAAAATTATTGAACTTTTTTAGAAATAAAACAAGTTGGCTTAATCAATCCAATATATTATTTTTACGAAAAAACCGTGGATGACTAAAGATGGTCGTGGCCACGTGGACATGGATCCGAATATGACGTTGACTATCCTTTTATTGCTTTCCAAAAAGGCTATATGTTCGGCACGTTAGATGCCTCGGATTTTGGCCGACAACTTTCTGTGTCCACGTCATCGCTTGCCACGTAATCCCCAAATATCCCTTAATATCCACGTGGTCTCTATTAATTGGTTATTTATGAAAGTTAATTAGGGCTCTTAAATCTAAATAATGTATGTGTAGTAAACAACAGCATCCCATGTTAACCTTAGATTACGCTATTGTCGTGGGAACCCGACACATGACACAATTCGGGTCCTCGTTTAAAAGAAAACACATTGATTAATGTGAATAAAAAAAATACTCTTTTTTAACTTAATTATGCCTAAATCTTCTCTCATTTCTGCTTCTGCTATTTTCCACCGACACCAATTCATATGCCACAAGCAAACACCACACCTTCCGTAATTTTTGGACTCAAATATTTACCAATTATTATAGCTCAATCCTATAAAGTATGATCTCACTATTAGATATCATGAGATCCATCTTAAAATCAATTGGTAATAAGAGGAGTAACTCATGTATGTTATATTGTGAGTGAGGTTCATCCTCAACATGCCCCCTCAAGATGGTGCTTCTTTGGGTTCACCATTTTTGGGTTGAATCCTATTTTTGAACCGAATACCCATTTGGGCTTCGTGGGTTCTGATACCATATTAGACATCATGTGGTTCATCTTAAAACCAATTGATAATAGGAGGAGTAACCCATGTATGTTATATTGTGAGTGAGGTCCATCATCAACACTCAAGTTCGAATTCCCCCACTCTATGTTGTCAAAAAAGAAAAGAAAAAAAATTTACTAATTCTTTTTCTTTACTACCTTTATAACTCTAGTAAATCCGAGTATTTTTTTTTTTGACAACATATGTGGACTTTGATCACTAATTCTTACATTAAATCAGTTGAGCTATGTTTATGTTAGCTAGCAAATTCGAGCGTAACTTAGTGAATAAGACATCAATCTCGTTTTAAAGCCTTTGATTTTGTTAAATTAAAAAAAAAAAAAAATGTATAGACATAAATGTCACCATGTGGCACTTAATATGGTGAGGACACATATAGTAAAAGTGAAGTTTTGTCTAATAAAGTATATGAGTGAGTGTCCCTCACTTAGAGTGAGTAGTGTAGGGCCTTCATTTAGGAAGAGCTAGACAAGTGCAACAACTTAGAAGATCTACCTTCAAGGGTTATTTTACCTTTAATTAGTTGACCAATAATGAGCAAAATGACATATGTATCTTAAGGTAGGTTCGTTGTTGTCCATATAACATGGATTATTCTATGTGCCTAGTTTGCTTAGTGTGTCATGCATGGTCACGTTCGTCCTAGCAAAAATGAATGAATGAAGACACTACAATGTGGTTATTTTCCTAATATAAATTTTAAAAAAATTTTGTCCCTAATAACGTCTGTATATATATAGATTTCTTAAATACTTTTTGTAATTTTTAAACTCTAAAATATTCTACTATGTAAATTTGATGGTCACATTGTGACGGTCTCCTCCAACAATTTTTCCTTGTTTAAACCGTGTATATTGCATTTTTAGTCATTTTACACCTTTTGTTTAAATTATGTTTTTTTTTAAATAATTAAAAATATTGTAAAAGGAAGAGAGAGGAAGAGAGAAAAATGAAAGAGAGTTGAATAGTAATTACTGCAGAAGTCTGCGGAGTTGAATAATAATTACTGTAGAAGTCTGGGGAGTTGATATTTTATGTCCGAGTTAAACAACTCCTTAGGCCAAACGGGAGTTATAAGTTTACTCCCCACAACTCCACTCCTCCCAACTCCGTGGGCCAAACGGCTCCATATTTAGCAACTCTGTACTGAATTTTCAACATTTTAAAATATTTTTATAGGATTTTAGTTGCAAAAAGAAAGTAAACATATGAACAATAATTTTGTGCAGTGGGTAATCCTTCTGCCTACTATATTAAAGAGTGGAGGTTGAATTCTACCAAAGACAAATTTTCAAAAAAAAATATAAAACAATTTATCAAATGATAAAAAAGAAATAAATTCAAAATATATATATATATATATATATATATATTTTTTTTTTTTTTTCAATGGTTATATTACTAAAGCAAAAGAAAAGGGCCCTAGGACACTCAAAAATCCATTAGGGAGAATAAAAGTGAATAAATTCTAAGAGAGACTAATAAAGACATGAGTTGACTACGGATTTTGATGTTAGACGAAAATATGAAGATGTTAATTTTATGGAAATGTTGATTCATCCCTCATGTCGATGTCGAACTTATGGATATATGAAAATATCGACATGTTAAAAAAAAATTAATATCATAGAACTGACATAACTCTCGGTGACGAAGAATGCCTATAAATTCTATCAACCTGAATACTTAATGAGAATATATTGAGGAAACTCGGCTCTGCATACATATTTTCTAGAGACCTGTCCTTTGATCATTGTTACATTAAAAAAAAACAAATCTAACTTTACCACATTGCCGATCTATATGATGCCACTTTTTATTTCAGATTCATATAATAAATTCTAGGTTTTTTTTTTTCTTTTTTAATGGCAAAATAAATGATAGGGGTTTGATAAGTAGTACTTTGCACGTCGGCATTTTTTTGGTTGATAATGATTATTCCTTCGAGTTTAATATGGATGGATCATGGATTAAAGGATTTAAATAATATACATAATAGAAATCACAAAAATATACCACAATTTTAAGATATTTTCTCTTCATTATTATTATTATTATTTTTAATATATATATCTAGTGTAAACTCAACAAGCAAAACAAGACCTTTAATTTACATCATGTTGGTGTGAGTGAAGGCCAGGGGTATAAATTAGAATTGTACTTTCAGATTCAATAAATATTAGGAGATGGTTCAAAAATTAAATATCAATATTCAAAATATTGAACCCTCATATTTATAAAAATATCCATTTAAATATGGATAAAATTATTCTACCGACCGACAATCATTTCATAAACAAAATCATGAATTTTAAACATATTCATTATAATTTCTTTTTGGAAGACTTTTCAAGTAAAACTATAAATTTTAAAAAAAAATATATATATACACATATATTTCCTTTAATAATGTAATTTACAATTTTAGCCTTTCCCACCCTCCATTTTACAGGCATGAAGGGCCATCATCTCTCTCAAACACAATATGAAATTGCATTAGCAGCACACAGATTGTAAGAAGAGAAAACATTCTTTGGTACCCTTTTTGAGACAAAAATAGAGTGGGATTTGATTTTTTTTTTTTTTTTAAAAAAAAAAATTATTATTATTATTTATTTATTTAATTTCTCATTACTCATTTATAGTGGTAGAAGGTGAAGGGTGGGAGCCAGAGAGGAGTGTGAATTATTAAATTTAACACACACACATAAATTTAAATTTTGTACTATGCTCTACTTTTGTTTTTCAAAAGTAAAATCATATTTGATAGATTCTTCTCTATCTTACCTACCTTATTCTTATTTAATATCATTTTTTTATTCAACTATTGGATTATTATATATTATTAATTTTGGGTTATCACAAACCAGGTCTATAATTTGTGGACAGTTCAATTTTTTTTTTTTTTTTTTTTTTTTTTTTTTTTTTTTTTTTTTGTTGTTGTTGTTGTTAGAATGTAATATATAAGAAAATGATCCAATGTAAATTAGTTATAAGATTAGAATAGAATATTAAAAGGGATAAAACCTAAAGTAATATGAGAATATGATCCAATGTAAATTAGTTATAAGATTAGAATAGAATATTAGAAGGGATAAAACTTAGGGATACCTAAAGTTTAGGGTCGGTTTGGTAACATTTCAGTTTTTTATTTTTTATTTTTATGCTTTCTATTTTTTTAAAATATATAAAAACAAAAATCATGTTTGATGACTGATTTCGTTTTTTGTTTGTACAAAAACAAAAAACCACAATTTGTTAACTGTTTTTGGTTTTCAGTTTTCTTTTTTTAAAAAAGAAAAATTAAAAACAATGTATCTCTTCATTGAACTTAACAAATTTTGAAAAAATAAAAATAATATAATTCAACCTTTCTTCAAAATTCAATGATATTTTATATAATTTAACCTATTTTAAAAGCATTTTTTTAAAAAAGAGTATTTAAAAGGGTTAGTTGATGCATAAATAGCAATCAGACCCAAAATAATGGCAAATAGAGCAAAATTTAAAATATTTTGTAAATATGACAAAAAAATCAGTGACTATCACTGATAAATTTAAAACATTTTGTAAATTACATATATTTTAAAATCAAACCCCTACTATATGTAACTTCAATCACTTGTCCATGTATTTATTAGATAAATGAAGATAAGTCGTGCTTATATATTAGGTAGTGTACCTCAAATCATTTATGAAAATTAATGGAAATTAGAATAAAATGATTTTTTTTAGGTCAAAGTTAGAGAATAAGATAAAATATTTAAAATTTAGAGATTAAAATATATATAAAAATTTAATAACTAAAATAGAATTTATACTGCAAACTTTGTACATCCTTTGGAGTTTTGATGGGTAGGGAAAAAGGTTAAGTGGTGTTTAATATTTTAGCAGTTATATGAAATCCAATTAATCTTAAGGGAAAATTGCATATATCCCATCTACCAAAAAAATAGCAAAATCTAGCTAATTTTTTTTTTTATTTTTATATATAAATATGATACAATTGTATTAGTTATAGGGGTATATTATTGATAAAGTATAAAATTTGTCTCAATAATAGAGACGTTTATAAAATTTGCTTGAGTAATAGGGGTCTATAATTGATAGATTATAAAAAAAAATCTCGATGATAGTGAAATTTATTGTTAATAGACTATACAAATGATCTCGATAGACCATATGATAGCGAGGTCTATTGTTAATAGACTATAAAAATTGTTTATGAATGATACAATCTAATAGATTCAAAGTTAAAAAAAATGTCATATTTAATTTCCAAATTATTTGTTTGTGTGATATATTTGCAAATATTACAATTAATTTTATCACCTTTTATAATTATCCAAATTTTAATGATAAATTGAAAAGATTCAAGCATATCTTATCAAATCTAGCTACATATATATTTGTGTTGAGGGATGTGGTACACGTGGAGTTTGCGTGAAAGTTGAAGCGTTGTGTTGATTGTAAGATTTTCGGGCACTCGAGTGGTAACGGCAGCAAACGGCCTATTGTGGAGCCTGTTGTCCCTCTTCCTATATAGCTAGTTGTTGGGCCTTCAGAGTTGGAAGAGCTTGCGCAATGCTCCCTTCGAGGTCAGGGTTCTCGTGGGTCAGGTGAGCCTATTAGCCCATAGGACTAGTTCTCGATTCGCGAGAATCGTAGGCTCGTGTAATCCTCCTCTTAAGGGTCAGGTGAGCATGTTGCCCTTCTTCATAGGGCTAGTTCTAGGTCCGCGGAGACAATAGGCTCACGTAATCCTCCCCCTAAGGGTCGGGTTTCTAGTGGGTCACGTGGAACCTCTTATTTTTTGTGTCAAATTCCTTCGTGGTCTCGAAGGGTGAGGGTGAGGATGTGGAACCTCTTGTTTTGATGTCTTCAACATCCTTGTAGTTTTTTCCGTTCATTATAGACTCTAATGTCTTGGTTGAGAGCCCTGACTAAACTGACGTTTTGGTGTTCGTTGTGGGGTGTTGTTCTTTGTTCCTTCTGTACGTATTTCTTCTTTGGAGTTTTTTTTTTTCTTGTTTTTTCTTTGTTGGCTTGTTGCGTTTGTGTTGCTTGCTTTTGTGAGCTTCGACTTCGGACTATGAAATCTTTTTTCGCTTTAGTAATATATTATAAAAAAAATACTCTAAAATAATTTTAATCTCTTTGTTGATTTTATTCCAAACTAAATTCTTCAACACTTACATCAAATAAAAAAATGTTTTATTTATTTGTCTCAATCATTAGTTTAGCAAAGTTTCTAATAATTTTATTCCTTCAATAATTTTTTCTTCCATTTTATTTATTCATTTGGACACATCCATATGCATATGTCACATAGGACTTTAAGAGAACTATTAAAATAAACAATTTAATTATAAAAAAGAATTCATACGATCACTCCATGTTACAATTAAAGCAAGGATGTGAGCCAAAAAAAAATGTGAATTTAGGATTACTGAAAAAAAAAAAATGCCTTTAACTATCAGTAGAAACATTTTTTTTTTTACAACGTGGGGTAGAAATTAAATATTTGATCTCTTAATCACTAGTTCATAATATATTATGTAGTGATGCTCTCCTCAACATAAACATTAATAATGTCTTTAGAATAATATTTTTTTAAAAATATTTTCAATTTTTTTATATTTAGTATGTTTTTTATATGATCAAAAATGTTATTTTTTTAAAAAAAATAATGAATAAAGAGTACATCAAAAATTAGATTTCTTGAACTGGTTCATAAATATCAACAATTAGATTTCTTGAACTGGTTGCATAAATATCAACCAGACTCAAAATAATGATAAATATAGCAAAATATAAAATATTTTACAAATATGACAAAAAATCAAGGGACTAAATAGATAAAATATTACTGATATATACATCGATAAAATATTATCGCTGACGGACTACTATCCCCAATAAACTTACTTATCCACAATAAACTACTATTATCAGTAATAAAAATTATTATATTTACAAATCTTTTAAAAAAATACTATATTTTTAATTATTTTACTCTAAATTGAAATCGATTACAAATTTTTTTTAGTTGGAAAAAAAATATTAAATATAATCGCTTTTAATCAATATAGTACAACAAAAAAAAATGTTATTTAAAGCAACTTTTAAAAAATGTGGTTTTTTATAAATCATCCCAAAATCACTATTAGTCAACCAATCACAACTTTTTTTTTTTTTTGAGAATCCAACCAACCAATCACAACTTCAACTTGCATATATACAATGGCAAAATATATATTGATGAAACTTATTATTGTAAACCCTAACGTAACCAACCACACCCACGTCTAAAATACTTTACCATATATTATATAAATCGTGATTTAGGGAGTACCTCGTGTATACCATGGACACGATTTACATGACGTGTCCCCTAAGTCGTGTACCATGGACACGAGTTACATGTGACGTGACAGATCATAACTCGTGTTCATGGTACACGAATTACCCCTAAATCGTGTACCATAGACACGAGTTACTCCCTAAATCGTGTACCACGAGTTACTCCCTAAATCGTGTACCACGAGTTAGGGAAATCGTGTTTATGGTATACGATTTAGGTACCTTAGTTTTGTAAATACTTTCAAAACTACCTTATTTCTATAATAAATTATCTAAAGTACATTATTAATATAAAAAATTTCTAAAAGAAAGAAGAAAATATTAGTTTTTTTTTTTTTTTTTTTTCATTTTTTGAGCATAAGAAAATATGAGTTTGATGCCATTCATTTTATTCTCTTTATTTGTGAAGACTGCGTGTGACAAGCGACCACGTATGTGATCCTAAAGTCAAGAAAAATGCGTAGATGTGGAGTCCATGTATTTAATGAATTATTGAATGCCTTAATTTATGATCAAAACCTCATTTTCAACAACAACTTTCAAAGTTGGACTCATTGTATGAGAATTTATACGACATATTTTTTTTTTCTCTAGAGAATTTTCATCAATGTCTCAAAATATTCAACAAAAGAAGTGTTATTATTGATATTGATATTTTTTTAAGGGAAAAAAACCCTTAAACTTGTCAATTTGTACAGTGTACTTATAAATTTTTACCATAAACTTTCAATTTCATTCAATTGCACTTCAAACTTAGATAAATGTTACAATAATCTTAACATTCTAATAAATTCTCGCTCCAAATATTGTTACAAAAAAATCTCTCAAAATTTTAGAGAAAAATGAAATTACAGCTAGATTTTTTGTTTTATTCATGAAATTGATCGATCAAATATAAGCATAAACTGATAAACTAAATGTGGATGAATTATTAGCGGAAATTGAATTGTAAAAATTGCAATACTTATTTAAGTTTAAACTCCAATTTGATAATAAAATTAAAAATTTAAAGTTAAAAAAAAAATTCTCCCTTTTTTTTTTTTTTTTTTTAAGAAGCATCTAGTATTCTTGTATATATATTTCAATATAATGTAAATGCATCGAATATAGTAATTTATTTTTGAAAACGTTCCAAAGAAGTAGTAAAAGAATCTATAGGTACAACATGAACAAACAATGTCTTCTCTTGGTTGTCGGAAATTTATTCTCATCCAGTCGATCATTGGATTCAACATTCTTAATTTCCCAAATTATGTCGACATTTCTTTAATTGGAACAAATTAGGGCCAATTTGAATCTTAATAAACCCTTCATAATTCTATTCAAACTTTATTTGTAAATTCCAAGATATTATCGTACAACAGATAGAATTATAGAAACTTAATTTTCAAAAAAAAAAATAAAAAAATAAAAAAAATCTTAGTTATAAACAAAACTTTGATTTTTTTTGTTCTTAGTTTAGTTTTTTACTTTGAGTTTCTCTTGTTATCTATCTCTTAGAAGGTTCAAAATTCAAGTAAAAAATTGAAAACTAATAAAAGTAGATCCCTTTGATAACCATTCTATTTTAGTTTTATATTT
The DNA here is from genome assembly GCA_028017165.1 of Herpetospermum pedunculosum. Lineage (NCBI taxonomy): Eukaryota > Viridiplantae > Streptophyta > Magnoliopsida > Cucurbitales > Cucurbitaceae > Herpetospermum > Herpetospermum pedunculosum. The sequence continues at coordinate 5,389,196 of CM051529.1, read as the reverse complement.
TAATTTTTTTTTTCTTTTTTGTAAACACATGTAAGTTGTTAGTTAAATTCTAAAAACAAAAAATTATATATTTCTTTTTGTTTTTAAAACTTGACCTAGATTTTGAAAGAATTTTTAAAAAGTAGAAGCCAAAGAAAAAAACATATATACCAATAGAGTAGATTTATAAGACTGTTTTTTTTAATAATATTGCATTTTTTAAAATTTATTATAAAAATATTGTAATTTTGAAACTATTTATAAAAATATTGCACTTTTAAACACGCAAGCTTGTCTTTTCAAGAGACGACATTGCTCCACATGGATGGAGGTCGTCTTTACATGGATCTCAAAAGACATCTCCATCGGTATACTTCTTTTATTAAAAAATTGATATTTTTTTACTCAGATATTCAAAATTTTCAAAAGAGATATGGTTGGAAAGCTAACTGCGAGAGCTTCAATTTGATACGTGGTTTCACTATTTTTGGAGTTGTGTATCAAACGATAGAGACCATCGAAGTTGGACTATAGTTCTGCAAATTTTAGAACTGAAGATTATTTTGAGGAGTGCATTAAAAAATTGATATCTTTTTACCGAGATATTCAAAAACTTCGAAAAGGGTTATTGTTGGAAAGTTAATAGAGAGCTTCAATTTGATACCTAGTTTCACTATTTTTGGAGTTGTGTATCAAAAGATATATATCGTCAAAGTTATGAAAAGTTCACTAAACCCAGAACTGAAGATACGACTGAAAACTTCAAAACTGTAGCTAAACTTCGACGATCTGTATCTTTTAATACACAACTCTACAAATAGTGAAACTAGATATCAAATTGAAGTTCTTTGTGTTAGCTTTTTAACCGTATTTTTTTTGAAATTTTTTAATATCGGGGTAAAAAGATGTCAATTTTTTAATGCACTCCTCAAAACAATCTTCATTTCTAAAATTTGAAGAACTATAGTCCAACTTCGATGGTCTCTATCTTTTGATACATAACTCCAAAAACAGTGAAACCACGTATCAAATTGAAGCTCTCGCGGTTAGCTTTCCAACCATATCTTTTTTGAAATTTTTGAATATCTGAATAAAAAGATATCAATTTTTTAATAAAAGAAATCATTTTTTTATAAAAGAAGTATATATCGAAGGTAGCAAAAGACCATCTTTATAAATAAATAGTTTCAAAATTACAATATTTTTATAATTTTTTTTTTAAAAATGCAATCTTATTAAAAAACAGTCTAGATTTAAATCTTTAATTAAATATATAAAAAAACAATTAGAAGATATGGATGAAGAAAATTGAAATGGAAACAAAAATAAATGGCTAATCTATAGGCCTAACTTTTATAAATCAAATGATATATAAATAAATAAATGGTGTCACACGTCAAGATTTGTTATTTAAGTCAAAATATTTTCCATGCATGATGGCCACGGCTGCTCTCATTCCCATATATATCTATCAATACCATTCTTTTGACTTATAAATAAAAGTAACTAATCACATTTTTTGTAAAATATAATAATATATGTAACAAATAAAGTAATTACAGTCTGGCGAAATTCACTTTCAACTACTACCGTTGATTTGCGACTTAAATGGATGTCCTTATAAAAACAAGTTCCAAAAAGGTTTGTTTATATTGTTAATCCCCCGTTTGTCATTCCTCATATTAGTTACTTTAAAATATTCCCATTTTCGATTTGAGAGAAAGGTAATTATAAATTAAGCTAAGCTTTCTTATATTGATTCTTATGATTAGAGTTTCAATTTTCTAAGTAATCATGTATTTGTTTTTTCTAATACATTCAAAAGATGTAGAATCTAAATTTTTGTAATATTAAATTCTGATTTGAAATAAATTAATGGTATTTGTCCAATCATATTTGATAAGTTTTTTAATTACAAAATTTACAAGATTATATTGTGGCATTCGGTAGGCAACGAGTTAATAACTTTAAATAGTATCATGCGTTAATTTAAATGTATTTTTTTCAATCCCTCAATCTAATATAAATATCATCTTAAAAATGTCAATTTAAGTATATACTAATTTAGTGAGCATGGTTTAACGAACATAAAGTATAAATATGTATTAACAACCCGAGAAATTTGTGGTTGAAATCTCTTCACTTAAAAAAATGAATATATAAATAATCTATCAAATATAATATTTCCTCTACCTAGTTCTCTCCCAACCCTATAACTATCGAAGTAAAAAAAAAATAATAGTATTGCTAAATTCAATGTCTTTAATTATTTCACACTTAATTCAATATAAATCTCAATATAAAAAATAAAAAATGACAGTATAATTAGTGTAAGAATCTGGTTATTTCCCTAAGTTAAAATTTTCGGTACACTTCGACGCAGATTTGCAAGGAGAAAATATAGATAAACTTACACTGGTGAAGAATTCGGCCCAACACACGCTCTGATGCTTAAGTCAGTCAGAGAGTAGTAAAAAGACTGAGCATGTAAGAGTGAATTGTCCAAGAGTGGAGAATCTCAGTATAGTGGTAAATGACGCATGAGGTGCATGTGCCTGTTGAGGCTGGACATCCTTCTCATGATGATGAGAGGACTAATATCGTTTGTCAGGCCGAGCACCTGGGACAACATCGACTGATCACTGTGCATCTGTAGTGGCGGTGATCGTGTGATTGCCTAGACGCCGCCTTGGATGTGACTACCCCGACTATGTCTTCCTCTGACCCATACTAGATTTGATAACCTTTAGTTTATGGGATCAAGACCCGACCAGAGCGTGACGTCTGAGGCTGATGCCATGTTGACCTCACCTTTTCAGAATCCTCCCATAACAAATATAATTCATTAGTTATGGACAACGTAACCCAAATATCTCCACAATTGTATCCTATTATCGACTTTGGGCATAATCCTCGTGACTTTACTATTTGGTTTTATTGAAAAGACCTCATACTATTAATTGAAGATAATTGTCTCTTTTATATACTCATAATCTTTCTATTATCTAGTCAATGTGAAATATTGTTTGTACTCTTAACAAGTTAAAAATATAATATTTCATAAATTCTAAGACGTTAGGATAATTCAACATTTGATGTTTATAGAATGATATGATATGAAGAAGAAATATAGGTCCGTTATAGGCAAACGTAAATAAGCTAAGCTGTGGTAGGCGGAAAGACAATGTGTCGGTGACAAGTGGGAGAGTGAGTGGCAGATCCGTAATAAGTAATGAAAATGAAGGGTGATATTTGAAACTTCATCTCGTTCCCGCGGCTTTAAACGCGGCATTATTTTTGGATTCTTTTTCCTCTCTCACACCAATTTTCCCCCAATTACCTTTATGAATTATTACTCTTTTAATTCCCAAAACAAAAATAAAAAATAAAAAAGAAGACATAAAAAGAGCAGTTCGGCATAGCTCTTCGTTTCCGCAGAGAGTCTGAAACCCGTGACGACTCTCTCTCTCTCAGGTTTCTTCATATTCTATTATCCATTTTTATCCAGTACTGGATTCTTCTTCGAATGGAATCCATTGAATTTCTCCACTCGCGATGAAGTTCTATATCTCCACCACCGGCATTAAGAGACTCACTATTTCAAATTCCAAGTCCGCCGCCCTCAAAACGCCCTCCACGGCGCCCAATCGGAGATTCACCTCTCGTTCTTCTGTTTTCCCATTACTTATCACTCTCGCCATTCTTCTCCCATTCTTCTTCCTCAGAATCGCCTTCCTCCTCCTCGAATCCGCCGCCGCTTGTTCTTCCTCTCCCGGTATCTATCACTAAATCTCTCTGTTTCTTCGTTTTTTTTAACGATCTCTCTCTCATTAATTTACTTCATCTCCTTCCTCAATCTCCCAGACTGTTCTGGATGGAGGCTTTTCACCAGATCAGATGACGCTTCTTCGGTTAGTTTCCTTTTTTTCTTTCTTCACTTTCATTTCGAATATGCCCTAAACGCACAATCCGCCTTTTCAATTTCCATTTCCATCTCCATTTTTTTTTTCTTTTTTTATTTGTGCTTAAAAAATTTATAATTTATGCTCTGGATAAAACTTTACAAATAGTCGTTAAAAGTGACTAACAAATTTAGTACGTTGAATTAATTATTTATATAACAATCTTTTAGCTGATTGAATGCATAGCTCAACACTATCGTCAGAGATCTTAGTTTCAATAATATATATATATATATATATATATAATTGATTGAATAAAAATTAAATTGTAAATAAAACATTTAATGCGACTTATTTAAAAATTGATCTTTTTATCTAATTAACTATTTTAATCAGTTAACTAAATACTGAAGATAGCGTGACACATGAATAGGTAACTACTACATATTTGTTTAAAAAAAAAAAAAAACTACAACATACTCAAATTTATCAAATTCAACTTAGTTCAATTGTTAACTTGACTAAGAGGTCCGATGTCCAATCTCCGCATTAATTAAATATATTTATAAAAAAAAAAAACATACTCAAATTTGCTAGTGGCTTCTAACGTAAGGATTTTTTATAATCATTCAAGTCCTCCAAAGAATGAGTTGATACGGGTAAGTTGGTCTGAACAGTCATGAATATAAAAAAAAAAAAAAATGATAAGAATTATATATAAATTTATTTTTAATTTTAAAATTAGATTAACTAATTTTTTTTTTTTTTTATTATTATAGGAACTAAATTTGTAATTTATTATTATTTTGCTTATTATATTACATTTAAATATTAAATGCTAATTTCTTTAATTTCATTTCGTTTTATGGTGATTAATTTCGAATTTAATGCAGTCAATTTGTTGTCGTTGTTAATTTAATCGATTATAGTAATTTAAGTTTTTTTTTTTTTTTTTGAATTGAATGGAGTGCGTTGCATTTTCCAATGTAGGCCCTATTTTTGGAAAAACTGTTTGAGGTGTATTTAAATTATTTCTATAAAAGATTTACTTTACTCCAACTACTTTATACTCACTTCCTATAAACTCTAAATTTGCATTTATACATTTTCTCTTGTAACTAGACTTTTTTTTAAAAAAATATATTTTAAATTTGAAATAATTCCAATATTTTATCTTGAAGTTAAATATTATCTTCTCTATTCTTTGGTGTTATTTTTTATAACGAAAGACCAAAAATTAATGATTTAAGAAAATGTTAAAGTCGACATGAGCATAACTAATAGGAAGGATCGGTCATTTTCACACATTAATTAAATATTTTTGTAAAGGAAAAAAAACGCTACAAGGTGGGAAATTGCTTGCAATTTACTCAGGAAAAGAATTTTTTCAATGCCTGCCATCCGAAATAGGATATATAAATATTGCGTTGACAGTGACCGACTAACCTTTGTAAAACCAAACCCATCATTTTCTTAATTCGGATTTTGTATACTAATAGATTTTGTTTTTTTGTTTTGTTTTTGTTTTTGTTCTTATTATTTACAATCTCCCATTTCTTTTATTTTTTCTAAATTTTGTTGAGATGGGTGGTTTTCATGTTAAATTTTGAAAGGTGGATGGCATTTTGGTCATAAAGCAATGGAAATTAATTCTTCTTCCACTAGGCTGCTTTTCATACATGTGGCTACTTGCTAGCAATCATTTTATTTTGGTCCACTTGAAATTGGAAAAATGAAAAAAATAAAATAGAAAGCAGTAGCACACAATTATTGTCTTCTAATTCATATTTCCTCAACCCCTCCCTATCTTTAATCCCATGTTGCTCTGACTATGATAGTCAATAAATGTTGAGAAAATAATGGCTTTACCCATTTAATCTACACCTAAACATCCATTAAAAGAAAGAAAAGACCCGCGTCAATCCGACATAACTTAATAGATAAGATACCAAAAAAAAAATTGAAAGGATTTTAAGTTTTCTCTAATAGCTTAAAAAATATTGAATTTGTTCTTCAAGAGTAGGTGTAGAGGTGTACAAGAATATAGAAGTGACAGTGTATTATGCTTTTTTGTTTCTGATGTGATGCCATGGAATGACAGAGACTGAGCGAGGAATTGTCCAGAGCACTTGTGGATTCAAAAGAAGGTGGGTTTGTGGGGAGTGAACATGGAGTGGTATCCTTTAACGAGCTTGTTAAAGAGATGGTTTCAAAACGACAAGACATGAGGGCCTTCGCATTAAACACTAAAGCAATGGTAATGCCCAATTCACCTACATTCTCAAATCACATTGTTACCATCATCCCTTTAACCATCGCATTAAAATGTTGCATAACTTTAGTTAAGGCATATGTCATCGACCAGGTCAGAAGAAGAAAAAGATGTCGCTACCTGAGCATAGCTGATTTATCCAAACTGCATTCATTTACTATTTGGACCTTTCTAAATTTTCCTTTTTGATATCTTCCATGCAGCTTCACGCAATGGAACAAAAGGTAAAATCTGCCAGAAAGCGTGAATCTGTGTATTGGTATTTAGCTTCACATGGTGTTCCAAAGGGCCTGCATTGTCTTTGTCTCAAACTGGCTGAAGAGTATGCTGTAAATGCCAAAGCTCGAGCTCGTTTGCCACAACCTGAATATGTTTCTCGCCTTACTGACCCCTTCTTCCATCACCTTGTTCTCTTCACCGATAACGTCCTCGCCGCCTCTGTTGTCGTCTCTTCCGCCGTTCGAAATTCGGCTGACCCCCACAAATTGGTGTTTCACATTATCACTGATAAGAAAACATACACCCCAATGCATGCATGGTTTGCAACCAATTCTATTGATTCGGTTGTGGTGGAAGTTAAGGGACTGCACCAATTCGATTGGTCTGAGGAAGTCAACAACAGAGTTAAAGATATGTTGGAGATTCATCGCTCTATCTGGAAGCGTTACTATAACGATTTCAAAGGCGCTAACCTCGACAATGATGGTGAAGACAAGAGACAATTAGATGTTCTAAGCCCCAGCAGCCTCTCCCTCTTGAACCACCTCCGCATTTATGTTCCTGAGGTAATCATTCTAGTTGTCACACAGTATTTCCTTATAAGTATTACGGATCAAACTGAACTGAACTGAACTTTTAATGATGATTTTTCCACCCCTTGATTTAAAGCTATAATGTGTCTCATTCAGCTGTTTCCAGATCTCAATAAGATCGTGTTGCTGGACGATGACATTGTGGTGCAACATGATATGTCCTCTTTGTGGGACTTGGACCTTGGTGGGAATGTTGTTGGTGCTGTCGTTGATTCTTGGTGTGGAGATGGTTGTTGTCCAGGAAAGAAATACAGCGACTACCTGAACTTCTCCCATCCTTTGATATCATCCAACTTCGATCCCGATCGTTGTACGTGGCTCTACGGCCTGAATATTTTTGATCTCGAAGCTTGGAGAAGGACCAACATCACATCCACATATCATCAATGGTTGAAACATGTTAGTTTCCAGTCTTATTCTACCAAAGTTATACATACATGTGCATAAAAGGATGGGTTTACAATGAAGAAACAGGGAACCACCATGAGTTGGTCTAGTGGTCAATAAGAGTCATGTAAATAATAAAGAGCTTAGAGAGAATGGGTTCAAGTCATGGTGGTTACCTGCCTATGATTTAATATCCTACGAATTTCTTTAGCAACCAAATGTACAAGGGTCAGGTGGTTGTCCATGAGAATAGTCGAGGTGCACACAAGTTGGCCCGGACACTCACGGATATAAAAAATAAAATAATAAATAATGAAGAAACAGAGCAAATGCATCTTATGATTTTGCTGCTTGGTGATTGTATCGACGTCTGTTTCCATGGCTGAATACTGCTATTCTTTTACAGAACCTCAATTCTGGATTGGCATTGTGGCTTCCAGGGGAACTTCCTCCATCCTTGATGACTTTTGAGGGTCATATGTATCCCATTGATCCATCATGGCATGTGGCTGGATTAGGTGAAAGACCCCGACAACTTTTAAGCAAGGAGATCCTCGAAGATGCTGCGGTCGTACATTTCAGCGGTCCTGCAAAGCCGTGGCTCGAGATCGGATCTCCAGAGGTACGGAACATATGGAATAAACATGTAAATTTCTCAAACAAGTTCATTAAAAGATGTAGAATAATGGAGTGAGGAGAACAAAGTTGTCTCACTCTCTAGCTAAAACTATTCATTTTGGGACTAAGATACCAGATGAAGATATGGTCTGAGATAAGAGGGAAGAAGGTTTTGCCTTCAGTCTCTGCTCAGACTAATCTCTACAAAAAAAAAAAAATGATATTTTGGTTATATTATTATGTCGATACTATTACTAGGTAATAGGATGAAGGTAGCCAATGCAATATTACACAATAGAATCAGAGTTTTACAACCTTGAGGATATATTGTGATCATCATATGATGGATGTAACTATCTACAACGTTGTATATTAATTTCATATCTTAATTAAAACACCTTATTTTAGATGCTGAATGTTGTTGTATATTAACTTTCTGTTCTAAATATTGGGTCATGATTCTTTATTAGAAAATGATAGAATTCATCATGGGATTCCATCTTTCTTTTCTTCTCTTTAGTTCAACATATGAGATGTGGAGTAGGAAAATTCGAACCTTCGATCTTTTAGTCGAGAGCATATATCTTAACTAGTTGAGTTATGTTGTGTTATAAAATTGTTGTTGGTTGATGTGATGATGTGAAAGGCATCCAGTGGCGCACTATTAAGTAAAGAATGAAAGCAATGAGCTGGTTCATTGCGAAACAACCTTGCAAGTTTTGTTTTTATTCTGGTTTGGTTGGTGTGGTATACCCTCTAGGGCACATTTGAGCATTTTCTTTTGTACTTTGTACCACAACTTGATTTTGAGAGTTTTTTGGGCATTGGCAAAGTGAAAAGGACCCACCGTTGATGGGTTTTCTTTGTTAGCAGAGAGAGATGGGGAGGGTGTTGAGCAAGATTTGGAATTACTTTATGCGTCGAACATCGATTAGACAAGACGGTATATTGTCCGTTTTGATATTTGAAAATGAATTCTCATGAACCACCATGAGTTGGCCTGATAGAAATGAGACAGGCGAAAAAGTAAAAAGATTTTGAAAGAATAGTTTCAAACTTTATGGTGGATTAAGATATTAAAATCTTGTGTATTCTTTGACAATCAAATGTGGATCGTGTAGTTTTCTCACGAGATTAATTAAAGATGGAGATGCGTGTAAGTTAGCTAAGATACTTATGCATTCTAAACAAAATGAAGTTCAAATGTGAACGTGATATTTTCTATAAGATTTAAAATCCAACTTCAAATTTGAGTTATATAGAGCCTAAACAACTACTTTTCAAAATTTGCCTAACAAATATGACTTGACAGTTGAGAGTTCCAACTTTCTGATTCTGTTTTAATAATATGTGTTCAATAATTATTAGTCTTATGCAATGATTATTCAAACATTATTATTAATAAGATAGATTTTTTGGGACATGATAATATATACGAATAGACTAATTAGGCGAAGCAGAAATTGCTAGTTATCGTAAGTCAGTCATACGACTGTGAATTCGTTTCCGAGTCTTGTACACACCAACTGGCTTATTATCAAAGGGTTAGTAACTGGAGTGAAGTCGAACGTAACAAAGTAGTCGTACGGGAATGTGCGGTTGGATATCATGACGTCCTTAATTTTTTAGGGAGAGCTAAGGCCGCTTGTTGGAGATTTTGGTTTGACGCTACTTCAAATCAAAAAAATAAGCGAGCTACATTTGAGTTAAACTCGGAGATGAAAGTCTTCTTTCGTTTCTCAACAACGAAGTAAGAATAAGCTCATGACCCTAGGTCGGAACAAATAAAATAAAGTATTAAATGTGTCTTGTTCTAATTTAGTATCCTATTAAATATAATCCAATAGTTATTTAATAGATCAAACTATAATTTTTCTCTCTAAACTTTAAGGATTATGTTTATTTAGTTAATGAATTAAAAAAAAGGTACAATAACATTTTTTTTTTTTTTTTCAAAGGTATTTAATTAATATGGAAGAAGAAATGAAACCTGACATCTTATCATTAGTTTATGTTTCATGTCAGTTGAGTTATATTCATGTTAGCTAAAATTACATCTATAAACTTTGAATTATGTCATTTAAACACTACAATATGACTTGTTGATTAAACAATTAACTTTGGTTGAATAATGAATTGTGATTTGATATAGTAAATATTTCGACAAAATAATACTAATTACAGTCGTGTCAACATTCTAATATCAGTGCTTACCTGTCTAATCAATGAAGTATCTTTTTTTAAAAAAAAAATACCAGTGCTTACCAGTGCTAATGGCAAAGATCACTAAATAAAATCATATTCTAAAATGTTGAATTCAATATATATATATATAGCTAACCTTAGCAATAGTGTCCGTTAAGACATTATATCTCCCACCTAAAAGATTTTGACTAAATCCTTCTAATTAACACAATAGCTGGTTAAGACATTATATCTCCCAACTAAAAGATTCGAACCAAATCCTTCCATCGATCAGTCTATAGTAAATGTTATTTTACAAAACATACACTAAAATAATTGTCATTCAACTGTCAAATTAAGGGTAGGGTAGTCCATATATTGCAAACCTAGAGGTGAAAACCCAACAAACAACAATAAAAATTTCCAAAGGGCATCCCCATAATAATATATTTATATCCCAAAAATTCCATCAGCAAATAAAAGATGAAAACATATATATATATATATATATATCAGAAAAACAAACAAACCCCAGTTGTTGGAAGGAATTGTATCATTGTTTGTTGTATGTTCAAAGAGAGTAGACCAAAATATTAAAACCTCAGCCAGAAAAGTATATTATTTGATATCCTCAGTGGTTTGGTTTGGTTTTTGGTTTGGTTTGATTTGGTTTGGTTTGGTTGCAACTTGAGAATAATAATTATAATTAAAATTAAAATATAAGATTATACAAGCTGAAGGGCAGTGAGATGATCTTGAACTTGACGATTATAATGATTGTCGGAATCCATAATCCCAACATTATTCCCATAATTTGTACTTCTATTCTCATCGTACTGCCCACCAGCCCCCACTGTCTCGTAGCTTCCCCTTTGCTGCATCATGTTCGTTTCTTGTTGTTCTTGTATTCTTTCATGTTCGGCAATCTACACAATCATATCATCGAGTTTTCAAGTATTTAGAAAGTCATTTCAAATCTTGCTAACCGAACATAAAAGAATGTTGCGTTAGTTACCTGTGCTCGCAGATAGTTGTTGTGGTTCTGAAGCTCCATTTCCTTGGACAAATATGTAATGGGGATGTTAATTTGGTTTATGATTTTACAATATTGGGTGTTATTATTATACCATAATATACTTACCCTTTTCTGCATGAATTCCATCTCTGCACACAATGTTTCATTCTGCACATAATGGAAAAAAAAAAGGCATTTTTGAATTGTTAAGGGCGAGTTTGGTTGGTGATTTAATCACATGACTTCGGAAATAAGAGACTTAATAAAAAAAATAGAGTTGTATTTCATGTATTTGTTGTTTGGTAAGCCGATTTGAAAACACTGGTTTGAAATTTTTACGTTATGGATCACAGAGTTTAAATACAATCAAACAATTCACTAAATTCAATGTGTCGGAAACGAGACATTGAATCTAGATAAGTTGAACTCAAAAGCATAAGCTGGTGTGAGTTATTATATCAATACTACTTTAACACATAAAGCACAAAACCCGAAAAGGGGTTGGGGAGAATAACAGTCCGAGATTCGAACATGAGACTTCATGTTTTGATGTTAAAAAACTGATGGGTTACGGTAGGAATGGATAAATTTAGGGCATGTTTGGAAAGACTACTAAGACTCGTTTTGATAATCATTTGGTTTTTTTAAATTGTTCTTGTTTTCTCATAATTTTTTTACGATGATTTTCATCATTCTCTAAAACTTTTAGTCAAATTTTTAAAATCTTAGCTTGAATTTTGAAAACACTTGTAAAATGTAGATAACAAAATAAAGAAACTCATAGGTGGAAGTAAGAGTTAATAGACTTGATTTTCAAAAGTAAAACGACAAATTGTTATTAAACGGTGCCTAACTGTTTTAAAAATTATTTTTAAGCCCTTAAAAAATCATTCCAAACCGAACATTAATCTAATTATATAAATACTTTAAACGGATTGAATTGAAATGGAGAGTGAAAGAGGAGACCTTTTTAGCCCTAACTTTGCTGATTCCTCTCTCCAATCTGCCCTCCAGACTCTTCAGGTCCTTTAATGACAATGAGCTAAGTGCTTCTCCCAGAATATGCCTGTGGAATGTGGAAGGAACAATATCAAATTTATAGGGAAGGAAAAGTGCTTTCCCAATAAGTAATTTGTGTGTGGATTTTGAATTAACAAACCTGTTTGAGTTCTGAATTTCCCGGATTTGTCTCTTCAGCTTGGAGGCTTCTTGCTGGTAAAACTGTGATGTTTTATTTGTGGTCATAAGAATAAACCAAATCACATTAACATTAATTAAACTCACGATGAAGTAAATAAGATCAAAATTGAACATTATTAGCTCAACATTTCTTAAATAGATCAAAACATATTTATTTTGTTTGAGTTACATATATATATTATATATATTTTAACACTTTCATTGATGAATGAAATAAATGGACCAAAATCTCCGTACACTTAAAGGTGAATTACATAAACGTTTTTCAATTCGAAATTAAATAAGAAAGATTATAATTAAAAAAATTGAACAAAAATCCCGCGCACCTCAAATTGATTCTAAACTTTTGAACGTGTTTGTTTAAGTTTTTTATTTTTTTATGTTATGAGAATATGACCCGGATATGAACTTTCAACTTATAAAAAAGTTCCTTAGGGTTACTTAGACTTTTAACTTTTAGGTCATTTGATAACCATTTGATTTTTGGTTTCTGATTTTTTAAAATTAAGTCTATAAACATTACACGTGTGAGTTTCTTTATTTTGTTATCTATTTTCTAACAATATTTTCAAAACCCAAAAGTTTACACGATTGATAATCATTTCGTTTTTTGTTTTTGAAAATTAAGCTTATAAGCACTACTTTCATCTATGATTTTATTGAGTTGTTATATACTTTTTACTAGTGTTTTCAAAATACAAGTCATTAAAAACTTGTTTTTGTTTTTAGAATTTTGCTAAAGAATTCAAATGTTTCTCTAAGATTTCAAAACAAAAAATAAAAAACCAAATAGTTATTAAACGGTGCTGGAATTTATGATTGTTTCTTTCCAATATCTTTACTATGAGTTTCTACTTTCTTAAAAAAAAAATATTAAAATTCTTAATCAAATTCAAAAAACAAAAAACTAATTTTCAATTTTTTTTTTTTTTTAGTTTTCAAAATTTGGCTTGGTTTGTGAAAATCTTAGTAGGATGTAGATAACAAAACAAAGATATTCATAGGTGAAACTTGAAAGTAGTATTTACAAGTTTAATGTTCAAAAATAAAAAAAAACTAGCCCGTAATTTTTAAAAACTTATTTTTGTTTTTGAAATTTGATTAAGAATTCAAGCTTTTTCAAAAAAAAAAAAAAAAAAAAAAAAAAAAAAAAAAAAAAGCTAAGTAAAGAATTTGAGAGGAAAACACACATAAATTTCAAAACATAAAACTAAAAACCAATTCGTTATCAAACCAGCTTAATGTAAACTACTTGTCTTTAGTGTTAATATTTTAATTAACAAATTAGCCAAAACCAAAACCCAAATTTGTTTAGAATCTGAACGTCTAATTTACTTCAAACACTTTCTTAAGATTTAAAAAAGATCCTTTGCAAAAAAAAAAAAAAGATTTAAAAAAGATTAGGATAAATCTATTTCTTTTTTCGCGTGAAGTTTATAAATTGTTTGGAAGTTTCTTTAGAAGCTATTTTTCTACTCCAAAAGTACAAAATAAAAACAAAATCCAACTGAGGAAGCTTATTAATTAGTTACATTTTTTTTCAACTGGTTTTTTGGGTTAAACCCCTTAATTTTTTTTTTCTTTTAATTATTGTTACCTGTACATTAGCTTCGGCAACTGATAATCCGGAATTAGAAGAGTCAGCAAATGCTTTCTTGTACCTATCAATCGTTCCTCTCACACTGCAAAAATTGTACACATTTTTAAACATCCAATCACAAACTCATATAATATAAAGTAAAGATGTCACATTTTTAAACATCAAATCACAAAGCCATATAATATAAAGTAAAGATGTCACAGTTCTAGGAGTATTTGTACGTATGACCCTCCCTCGAGATGCGCAAAGTATTTTGACATCTTGTCGTGATAAGCAAGTGTCCTCCCTGTGAAAAAGTCATTTGTACCCTTCGCTTAGCACGAGAGTACTATAATTGTCTCCTCGTGATCGTGTTCAGTAAAGGGTACTACAAACTTTGAGCACTTAATTTATCACGAGACAAGGTTAAAAAAACATAAATTTTCAAAAATTGGGTTATAAAACCTCACGACCCCCGAAGGAGGATCATACGTACAAATACCTCACATTTCTAATAATAATATCTAATTGTAAAATAAGTCCATGTCATGTATAAAAAATTACCCAATATGTTAATTTTACAGAAATAGTTACTTGAAAAAAAATTATCTTCTTTTTTATTTTAATGTACAGATATCAATATCAATATATAAATTTAAATTACTAAAAAAAAAACAAAGGATTTAGAAGAAGAAGAAAAAAAAAGGGAGGGTTCCAAGAAAAGGGGTGGTGGCGTGTGATACCTTAATTTCGTCGAGGGTGATTGGAAGTCAGAAAGATCCCATAGAATTTTATCCATTTACTTTAACTGCTACACTTTCTTTTCATTTCTATTATACCCTAATCCCCATTTTCCCCCTTTGTAAATTGGATAAAGTAACTAACCCTAAACCCTAAATTCTCCCTCACACTACTTCAAAATTCAACCTATTTATTCCTCATTTACTTTCACTTCTCTCACTTTTCTATCTTTTACGTTACTTTCTCTGTCAACCAGAACATATATAGCTCAACTAGTTAAGATATATACACTTAACCGAGAGGTTAATTATTTTTGGAAAGAGATACTTTATTGATGATCAAAAGGAAAGAAAAAGAAGAGGCTAGAAGAAAGTCTTTAATTTAGAGCACTAGGAAACCTAATTCCATATGTTTAGGGCACGAGTTTGATTTCCGGAGTCTGGTCAATGTTTCGGAGAGATGTTGGCCGACTCAAATTTAATTGGAGAAATCATTGAGCCAACATTATATTAAGTATCCAACGTAACCCCTTCCCACCAACGAAAAATTATTCAATGTGTCTATCACATTTGAAAATAATAATAATAAGGCCGTCAAAATGCGATCGCCCGATTTTGATTGGAAATTCATATGTCGCGTACTAACCATTATATTTTCATAATTTCTCTCATACATTCAATAGTATAAAATTATTAGCTACGTTGTGACGGTTTTCTCCAATAATTGCAACCTAATGGTACAAATTGGCCATCCACATTGTTCCACTCAAACAAATTTTGTAAACCTATACATTCCAAATCTATATTCTAAACACAATTTTCCTAAATATTAGACATCATGGATTTCATCTTAAAATCAATTGGTAATAGGAGGAGTAGTCTATATATGTTATATTGTAAGTGAGTTCTCTTTTATCTTTTCGACGTGGGATCCTCAATACTAAATACTCTTAAACCTCAAGCTTTAAGATGAGGAATCCGCACCCCATTGCTTCATAAACATTTACATTTTGGTAACTTATAGGCCTATTTTTCTCGATCAATGAGACATTATAAACAGCTGTGGTCAGGTTCTTCTGCCTTTCAAAATCATTTAAAAAAAAAAAAAAAAGACCTAATTTAGTGTAAAGGGTGAAAGGATCGAAGTTTCATAGAAATGGAATGATTCTCTCTTCCATTGCAAAAGAAAAAATGAATTTCACACACTTTCCTTTTTATCTCCCTTTTACTTCCCTAATCCCAAATCAAATATTCAAATGGGATTTTCAATTTTCCCACTTTCTTTTTACTTCATCATATCATATATATAATATATATATATATATATATAATGCTTAGTACAAAAAAAAAACATGATGAAAATGGTGGCATACAATATATTTTGTTGTCGGATTTGGTTAATGAAATATCACTTCTGAGTTGACTGAAGCAAATTTGTAGTGAGAGAAATAGAGAGAGAGTTAAAAGTGATGAGTTGAAATATGAATAATATTAACAATAGAAAGAGGCTATAGTTTACCACCTTTTTCTATTTCTATGCTACAAATAAAGTGCGGCCCTTCAACTTTGCATTAAAATATGTATGCCTATGCTACTAACATTGTTCATTTTATTATTATTGTACAAACTATAACATTCATAGATAGCTTCCGTCTTTTAAATTATATATTAATTACTATTCATCTATTCTAAAGTTTTATTCAATCGTCAAAACGAACATAGTTCAACTGTCAACTAACATAAAACATGTATCATCGACAGAGGTTTGAATCACTCACGCCACATATTTTTCAAATAATTAATTTGTAATACCGAAAAGACATTGTTAAGTGAGGAAATTAATATTTTTTTTAATCGCTGATTATGTATAAGTTGTAAAACCCTAAACGAGTAGTAATAATTAAGTGAACATTTTATAAATTAAAAAACAAGGAGGGGGACAATTGTCTTGGTTTGAATTTTAAAAATAATGTCATGTTATTTAGTAGAAAATAAAACTAGAGAAAGAACAACGGAGAAATTTGTAAAAAAATATATAATTTTAAAAATTGTGATGCATATTTATGATTTTTAGTTTTGTATAATTTTAAAAAGAATATTATTCAATGATGTTATAACATGTAAGAAGCTTTAATAAAACAAAAATCTATAATTAAGAAGTTAATTACCTATTTGATAACTATTTTGTATTCTTTTCTGTTTTTTTTTTCTTAATCTAAAGCAAAATTTAAAAACAGAAACAAATTCTGAAAACTACGTCTTCCATTTAGTTTAATATTTTGATTAATGTTTTAAAACCATTTTCATATCATAGAAAATACAAAAAGGAAAATTTTAAAACAAAGATTAGAAGATGATTAGAAGATGATTATCAAAAAAAGAACTGGTTCAATTAATAAACCACAAGCTATATATTACGTCAATTTAATGAAATTTGACTTTCTAAAATGTATTTATCCAAAACAAAAAACCAAGCATAGAAACACGCAATCATCAAACATAACTCTAATTTCCTCTAAAATTAACAGAAAACAGAAAACAAAATTACAATGAGTTTGACCCAAAACAATTTCAATTGGAAACTCTTCTCCAAAATTACTTCTTCCAAACTCCTAGATTATACATTAATACAATGACTAATTGAGCCTTAACAAAATGATTAATTTAAAACATAGATAATCAAATTCAAAATATATATATGTATGTGTAATAAGAAGACCAAAAATCCAATTAAAATCAAACAATATCTAACCAACCACTTTACAAAAATTTGTGATATTTTTGAAGGCTTTTTCAGTACCAAAATTAAAGTAATGGAAGAAGAGTAAAAAAAAGGAAAGAATCAGGCTGATGACACCATCTCATCTGTGACAGACAGCTTAGGCTGATGGACTTATAGATGGATGACATTTGTAGCTAAAAATTAAATAAAAAATAATAAAAAGAGAAGAATTCATTTCATTAATTCCTTCAAAAAAAAAAAAAAAAAAAGTAAGAGATTTAAAATTTATATGGAACCCTTCTGTAAAACCCTAAGCTTTAAGTTTCTGCCAACTACTATACTTCAAAGCCATTGATTAATCATAGATCTGTATAAACATCAAGCACAGAATTGGAGAAAAAGGATCTCAAATTTTAACAAACAAAATGGAAAAGAAATCAATAACCCCATTAAATTTTCATTTACTCTTCTCTCTCTCTTAAAAAAAAATAAAAATAATGTTCTAATTTGTGGTCTAAATTTTGTCCTTTTTTTTTTAATTCCGAGACGGAGCTAGGAGTCTAGCTCGTAGCTCCGTCTCGGAGTGGAAATAGAGGTAACGAAGAAGATGAAGAAGAAGAAAGCGAGAATGAAATTACCTATTATTGGCGTATTCATAAAGGCGGCCACGAGTAGAGAAGACGATGAGGGCAACTTCAGCATCACAAAGAACAGACAATTCATAAGCTTTTTTGAGCAATCCATTTCTTCTCTTGCAAAAGGTCACTTGACGATTTGTTGTATTTTCAATTCGCTTTATTTCAATCTTACCTCTTCCCATTTTTCTTTGGGAAGAGGCAGATCCTTCTCCACCTTGATTTGGGAACTCCGTGGCTGAAATCTGAAATTAAAAAAATTAAAAAAAATTAAAAAAATTAAAAAATAAAATATGGGTTTTGATTTTTGTCACTAGATCTGTCAGAAAATGATCTAAAGTTTCAAACTTTGAAGATGGGGTTTGAAGATTTTGAAGAAAACAAACCTGTGTGAGATCAACTCAGAGAAAAAAAAAAAAGAAAAAAAAAGAAGGAAGATTATTTAGTGAAGAGAGTGGAAGAAGCTAGCTGTGGGGTTAGGTTAAGAGATGAAGAGTATTTAAAGCAGAAAAGTAAATGGAAATTTTCATATAATTACTATTTTTTTTTTTTTTTTTTTTTTGGTGTGAATGACTTTTAATCTAAAATCACTTAGAGTTTAATTTGTTGAAAGAGCAATAGAGAAAAAAGAAGAAGAAAAAAAAGAAATTATATAGAGAGAGAGATAGTGTTAGGGTTCACTTTCAGAGTCCATTGGCCGTCCATTTCATTTGTTCATGGTATGGGAAAAAGTTAACAAATTAAAGGGTTCCCCATAAAAGGTTCCTCTGAAAAGTGACCCTTAAATTGGTTGGAATATGACCTTCTGTTTACTCATGGAAACCCCCTCTTTTTTTCTCTCTCATATATACAAATACAGACAGATTTGTATATATATATATATATATATATATATATATATATATATGTATATGTATATGTATATATGTATATATATGAGGAAATTTTGTTAGCTTTCTTGGGTATGGTCTTATAGGAAGATTCCTTCCTTCACTACTTTGAAGATGAAGCTCAGATTTCTTAGAACAATGTTTCAATTTAATGGAGGTTTGGAGGTTAATTATACACATAATCTAATGTATATTCTTCCTTTGCTTTACTTTGTAGTATTGATCATGTTTTTAGGGGTGTAGATTAAACGAGTCCGTTTTCGACAAAATTCAATGTGAAATTGGAATGTTCGTGTTGTTATTTTTCTTAGTTCGACAATTATTAGAGGTATGTCAGTGTGTAATGTCTTGATCAGTTGAGTTCTGATGTCCGATAAATTTGCAACGTTTTTTTTTTTTTAAAAGGATACTTTATTAGGTATGTGAAAAACGTACAAACCTTATAGAAAGGTCTTCCAATTCAAAGAGATACAAGAGATTCTATAGCTAGAGAAGAGCTTAGACTTTGCAACGTCAAGAAAGAGGATGAATTTGCAACGTCGACAATAGAAAAGTGGTAAATCTAGTGAAAAGTTGATTATTTAGACCTCGTTTAATAACCATTTGGTTTTTGAAAATTATGCTTATTAAACACTACTTATGCATTTTTTTCAAAAACAAAATAGATATTGAAAGAAGCATTAGAAAATGGGTTGAGCTTAATTAACACCATGTATGATCTTAGCTTAAAAGATACTTTGAAATAGATTTTAGGATGTGAAATTAAGACCATATGATAAAAGATAATTGTCACTACCATATTTATACATAAATGAGCTGTTGATGGTGTGCAAAGAGAGAACCTATAATTGATAATAAATGTCAAGTATGTAGGGAAAGTTGCTTCAAATTATGTCTTTGTATAGATATGCAAAACAAGTAAATTGATTTTGAATAGGAATTTGCATTTCCATAGATTTAACTATCCTATTTTGGTTGAGTTATTTTAACTATGCCTATATCTATATTATTCTTAATTGGACATCTTGCAAGAAAATCATTCAACAAAACATTTTGATCTATGTGATCCATTTGGAAAGAAAGAAATGGAAGGATTTTCAACAACGTCCTGATCCGAAGACAGTGTGGGAAGACTTTATAACTATTGCGCCTTTTTGGTCTTCAAAATCTAATTTATTTTCCTTGTGTGATGCATCTCGTATCGCTTTGAATTGGAAAGCCTTTATCTAAGGTCGTGTAGGACGTTCCTCACATATGCTAATAAAGTATCTTAAATAAATAAATAAACTATTCCTATATTATTATTTTTCATGTTTGAGAACCTAACTTCAAATATTTTATTTTAATTGTTGAACTTGTGTATAAAAAATTGATTTAGTTTTTATCATTCTTTTTTTTTAACTATTTTATCGAAAAAAACTTACACGTATAAATATTTTTTTTATTTATCTAATGAATAGATGTTTAGACAGGTGAGTGTCATTTGAAATTATATATAGTAAGTTAGGCTTCCAAACATAGTTCAATGGGTTAAAGTATTGTGCATTTGTTCTAAAGGTTATATGTTCAAATTCTTATCCCCACATCGTTAAACCCAAAAACAAGTTTATGAATGGCTTTAAAATAAAATTAGACTTGTGTTGAATGTTTAATAAAAAAAATATAGGTACTTGATTAATTTGCTATACAAAAGTTTAGGATTAAAACATGGAGTTGAGATTATACCCCAAAAAAAAATTTAAAAAAAAAAACACAAAATAAAAAAATTTGAGATGGGTAATTTTTCTACTTCTTATCCAAGGATACTAATGCATCAATAAAACAATAAATTAAACCAATGAAGGTATATATAGATTATTATCTTTAACTAATCAAATGATTTTTTTTTTTTTTTTTTTTTTTGAAAGAATTGATCAAATGAGTAAATGAAACTTCACTTTTTCTAAAGGAGGCATGGAGTCAAATATCTTTCAAATTCACTAACTAACAGAAAAGATTAATTGATATTTTCAAAGTAGCTAAGAAACTTCAATAAAACATTAAAAAAAATCAAGATATTTTAGAAATCTAAAAAAAATCTTAATATATATGGTACTAATAAAGAGAGAGAACTTATTTAGAAAGCGTGAAATAAAATTTCTAAATTTATAATTTATAAGATTTTCTTAAAACGTCGACGTTGTTATCAACATATCAACATATATAATTAAAACTTCAACATTTATGCAGATACCAACATTCAATTCTTTGAAAGGACACGGATAAGTTTCAACAAAAATAAAAAGTTTGTCGAGAGAGATAGCGATTGAAATATATGTTTGTGAAGAGATGACGATAGAACTCAAGATGACTCGAGGTAACTTTATTTTTTCAACCTCAAAAGAATCTTCAAAGTGAAACTAGAATCCTATGTAATTTCCTGTTCATCATCTATATATATTTATTGAGTTCATTTATATATATATATATATATATATATAAAAATAAATATAATTGTGTGTTCAGATATTGAGCTGCAAAATTGCCCTTCTGAGGGTCCTTATTTGGTAGGGTCATGAGGTCAAAGTAACCGTACCACTACCTTGTGAAAGGCCATTATCCATCCTTGATTTGGTACTCTCCCTATTTTATGACCCCATGTTTTATTTCTTCATTTTTTTAATTCTTTTTTTTTTTTTTACCATTTTCTTGTATATCCCAAATGAAATTAGGCCATTGGGAATAAATATGCAATTATTCCCACTCTTGTTTTTATCATTTTTCTAAGATAGAGTTACGTGTATGTGCTAATTTGTTATTAATGACAACTCAACCAAAAAATTTGAGTCAAAATATGATATAAAACACCAAAGATTGGTGGGTGGAAATTAACATTATTACTCAACCTACTCTCTTGTAATCTCTTATAATGTTGTTAAAATGACATTAAAT
Organism: Herpetospermum pedunculosum; assembly: GCA_028017165.1. Lineage (NCBI taxonomy): Eukaryota > Viridiplantae > Streptophyta > Magnoliopsida > Cucurbitales > Cucurbitaceae > Herpetospermum > Herpetospermum pedunculosum. The sequence continues at coordinate 5,367,330 of CM051529.1, read as the reverse complement.
TCAAAAGTTTATCAACGTATACCTCAACCGACATGATGTATAAATTAAAGTGTAGTCAACAAGAGTATAACTCAACTGACATGATGTATAGACTAAAAAGATTAAATACAATGTAAAATTAATTTTTCTATACCGACGTAGACTAGTTTTTTATTTATTTTAAATAAAATGGCGAAGATTTAAACATATAACCCTTTAAACAAGTAGAAATATATTCACTAAGGTAATGTTTGGGTCACCAACTTGGAGTTGTATGGATTGAGTTATTTATAACTCAGTTTATAGTTTACGTTTGGTTTACCGTCTATTATAATACACAGTCATTAAAGTAACTATATGACTTTAATGGTATAACCCACATATTATTATATCTAGCGTCTTAAGTACTTTTTAAATGTGAGTGTAGGCGTAATAATTTAATCATATAAGAGTAAAAAAGAAATTTGAAACATTAATGTTTTTTTTTTAGGTATAAGTCAAAATTGAATGAGTAGTTTTGAAGGCATAATTAAGCATAGGGAGATTATGAAAAAGAGTGTAGAAACAAAGAGTGACAGTACTAGGAAAAGATAAAAGGAAAAAAAAACAAATTGGGATTTCTACAAAGGGGAGGAAAAACATCCCCCCTTTGTCAATCTTACATTCAGCTGCTTAATTAAAGCACTAGGAAACAGGTGCATGCATGCTTCTCTTTCTTTTATTTTCTTTTATTTTCTTTTATTTTATTTTATTTTCTCAACCATTCATCAATTCACAAATCTACACATCATAATATAAGGTTGTTATGTTTTGTATAAAAAAAATAAAAGAGGTTGGATTTAGGGAAAAACATTTTCTTACTAATTAGTTTAAGTTTTTTTTTTAAAAGAGAATGTTTTATTGAGTATGGGAGAAACGTACAGGACAAAATATCTTACATGATAAAACTTTCTAATTAAGGGTAATATTGAAAATTTCTTAGTTAAAAAATAAGGTAAATTTTTTAGACCAAGAAGCAGAATATATAATAGTATGTCTTATGAGAATCGAGACATACTTGCATAGTTGGAGAAGATTCTGCTATTTCTTTCTTTTCAAACCGACTATAAAATAGCAACAATGATACTCTATTTTATAATTGAGGATGGACTCACAAAAGATCTCCGAAATAGTTAGAAGGTTGATATTTCAATTTAATCAAATTTGATTATGTAACATTATTTTTTTCGATTGAGTTTGAGTAATTTGATGTTAAATTTCTAACATTTTTATTGGGTGAGTTGTAGTATTCTTCAAATGTTCTTTTTACTTTATTTTTTAAGCATGTGTTTGACATGTCTTTTAAAATAATTGTTTATTTTTAATAAGTGAATGCTTATTATATAGCACTGAGTGCCAACCTGAATTTCGCTCATGAATTTTATTCAACCGGCATATTATATAAATTAGTGATCAAGATGTCACCGATTTGATTCTACCCTACATATTGTCTAAAAAAAACATTGAATAGAAAATTGATAATTATTTTCTCCTAAAGTACTTTAATTCGTTTTAATTTTATCAATTTTTTTAAATTGTTTTTAATGGATCAAAAATACTTTTGACAACTTTTTAAAATTTTACAACACTGCTAATTTCTTTTTAAAGTACTTCATTTAAAAAAAAAAAAAAAAAAAATATGCGTGTTTGAGTTACTTTACGCATATCTTGACTAATGTCATGAAATAGAGATCATATAATATTTGATTGTAAAAAAAAAAATCATAAAAAATTAGTCTAAATCATTTAAAAACCACGTCTAACACACTAATAAATTATTTTAATGATTGGATTTGATACATTTAAAGTATTATAATAGGGATGATATTCGACCCTATATAACCCATAAGAGAGAAGAGGATATAATATATTACCACTTGTACTAATTTTGTATAGTTTATTAATTGATTCATAAATAATTCTCTAATTTTGTTTTATCAATGTATTGATTTTGCATTTTATTCAAGTTTAAGCATCTAATTAGGCAAAATTGGAAGTTAAAATCAAAATTACACAAAATAGAAAAGGTAAAGGGAAAATTTAAAAATTATATGATAATTATTCAAAACAGAAGAGAATGTATTCTTGTTACAATCATACCACCCAATCGATGATTAAGAAGAAGAAAAATAATTATGGAAATCATATATATATATATATATATATATATATATATATATATATATATATATATATATATATATATATATATATATATATATATATATATATATATTTTGTGTTGTTGTTGCTGCAGCGTGCAGGGTCAAACCTCTCGCTTCACATATAAAAGATTATTTGATCTATTTTTTTTTTTTTTTGGATAAAGATTATTTGATCTATTCAAATAATTTAAGTATGTCATAAGCTATCACTATTTTGTCAATACGAGCATAGCTTAATGATAATACACTAATTATAATCTCAAACGTCGACGGTTCGATCTTCACCCTGCAATAATTGAACCAAAAAAAATTACTTGGTTTATAAATAGGTTTGTTGCATAAATAACAACGAGACCCAAAATAATGACAAATATAGAAGAAAAAAAAAATCACTATCAAAATTTTATAAAAAAAGAAATAGAGGAACTATTCCACATAAAAATTATCATATTTACACAACATTTTAAAAAAGGTTATATTTGCAACTATTTTACTTAAAATAGAGATTTAGTGCAATTTTCCTTTATAAAGTAACAGTATTTTAAAAACAAAAACATTATTATTAGTATTTATGTTTGCATTGTCGACATTTAATTGAAGTTTTTAGTATTTCTTACATCTTTCATTTTCATTGATATATCCTTAAAATATAGAATCTCAATTTATGGCTCTCTCATCTTAATGTCAACACATAATTATTTTTTTATTTTAATACAATAAAGATGAAATTGTTACAATCAAATCAACACAGCTCAACCGACATAATATGCGACCTAGTGACTAAGAGGTCACAGGTTCAATTCCCCCTAGCCCACGTGTTGTCAAAAAAAAATATAAAATATGAAAAGTAGAATATTAACTCTTGATGCAAGAATCTGGACCTCCTCGCCGGCGGGCTGCCGATGATCGGGTTCGTCGTGTGGTCCGATCCACCGGTGCGGGGCTGGCCACAAACCACTTTGACTCTTAAGTTAGAGAGAGAGTCCTAAGCATAAATAGGAGTGAGAGTGATGTGTATCGCATGTCACATACCTTCAATAAAGGGTGGAGCTCCATATTTATAGAAGAGATAGCGTTGGTTGTTGTGTCGACGTCGTACGCCTAGTAGGTGGCGTGTGTCCAAGTAGAGGGTCAGTTAGGTCGAGGGTCGAGATGGAGGTGTTGGCCTTGGGGTGTGGGTATGGTTGGGCCCAATATCGTGGGCCTACGCTGATTTCACCCATAACATTGGTCCTATCGGCGAGTCGATCTGCCTTTGGTCGGGTCGTCGGTTTTGGGAGAGTCGGTGTTGGTGTCTGCCTGGTTATTTGGAGGGTGATGGAGCGCCCACGGCACGCAGCGGAAGCGATTTTGGATCATGGACACTCTAATTTCATCAATTTAAACAAATGGAAACATGCAAAAACGATGAAAAAGAGAAGTTAGAACACATACCCTTGTCGTTCGTAATTCTCCAAATTCACCGCCAGATGCTCCTCACGAGCTCACCGAGCCTTCTCACGAAACGTTCGTGGACCACCCACGGTAGTCCCGCTATCCTCAGGCCGAGAAACGGAGTGGTGGGACTCCTTTAAATCAAGAAAAGAGGGAAGAAGCTCACAGAAGAAAAACAATTTTTCAACGGAGAGCTGGGAGAAGAAGAAGACAGAAGAGGTGAAAGAGAGAGAATCAAAATTCTCTTAAGCAATCATGTACCCCTGCTTGATTTAAAATTGAATCCAATTCAATTTTTTTAAGAAACCTTTTCTTTTCACTTCTTTTTCAATTCTCTTCTACCCAAATGTTACTTACGAAACATATATATTAATATATACATTAACATGTGTCTTGCATGCAGCAAGACACATGTATATATATATATATATATATATATATATATATATATATATATATATATATATATATATATATATATAAATATAATTATTATTATTATTAAAAATAATAATAATAATTTTATTTATTAAACATTTTAATAAATAATATATATATAATTATTAATTAAACTTTTTAATTAATAAATATTATTTAATTCAATATCAAATATTGATTAAATAATATAACTAAACTCGGTTTTTCAGAAAAACCGACTTTTTTCACATGAATCTCATTCATGTTTCAGGCCGATGCCATATTTAAATCATATTTAAATATGTCCATATTTAAATCATATTTAAATATGTCTATCCTTCTTCCACAAACTCGAATTTGAACGATTCAAATTCTTTTCTTTTCTTTTATACTGTTTCACGGCTTTATCCGAGCTAGCCAGGAGAACCGTAAGGACCTACAGATCATGAGCTCCAACGATACGAGATTATCCGGTCAAAACTCTTTCAACCGAACTAACCAACATTCGTTAACCCCCAGAGACTCCACTAAAGTCCAAGGGCTGCACTCTCCTCACTGTAGATATATTGTGTCCTGTTGATCTAACTATCATCAGTAAGTCGATCCTTCACAGGTCGTTCATAATCACAACGGGTCATTTAAACCGTTTAACCCTTGTATTATATCTTGTTCCTTAAGTACCACTGACACCTCTAATGAACAATTGATTTGTGGTCCAACCATCAAATCAGATTCCTCCCTGATCAGGAGAGGATGGGCCCAATGTTCAAGACCTGGAGTCAGCACTTAAGGGAACAACCTCTCTACTAACCCTGAAAGCGGGTAGGAGTGAACTCCAATCTTGCTACAACTATGTCCCCAGCCACTTATTCAATCTTATCCCCAAGATGGTAGGCATATTGAGTCGGCGATCTGGCCACTCTCACCCGTACAAATCAAAGGATAAGGTTGAATAAACAGGAGTTCATAGTAAGCTCAGGATTGAGATCGAGTTACCTAAGTCATCACATGAAAAAATCGGTCTTTACAGTAAACGGTGTTATAAAGAAAGAGCGATTTTATTTCTTGGTTCGGTCTTGTGCAAACTCATTGCACAGGACACCCTCACTCACATGTCTCTACATGAAACGATTCGAATCACATCGTTTTGTACTATACAAAGTGAGCCGCGTCCAATAGTGTCCCCAGGATAAGGTACCCAGCCTTATCCCTATACTATAGACCATTTTGGCTGTCTACTTGAACTTGATTCACATTCATGTCACACATGAAGTTCAAGTACTCACACTACAGCCATGGGTGTTAGTTATTGGTATAGGTTAATACAAACACAATTCACTAAAATTCAATAACAACTTTATTGAAATATAATATTTATTTACATTCAAACAGTTTACAAACTACGAGTTTTAGGACATAAAACCCAACAAACTCCCACTTGGACTAAAACGTCAGTGGAGTATATGTTGGTCGAGAGAACTAGAATATCAAATATCTAAAGTTTCTCCCACTGTCCTACTGAGCAGCTCGCAGCCCTAGACTTTCTAGGTGTCTCTCAAACACTTTAGCCGTGAGAGACTTAGTAAAAGGATCAGCAATGTTGTGCTCCGAGGCTACCTGTGTGACGATCACATCTCCTCGTTGCACTATCTCCCTGATGAGATGATACTTCCGCTCAATATGCTTTCCACGCTTATGGCTTCTAGGTTCTTTAGAATTTGCCACTGCACCGCTGTTATCACAATAAAGGGTGATTGGCAAGTTCATATTTGGAACAACTTCCAAATCTGTCAAGAACTTCCTAAGCCATACAGCTTCCTTCGCTGCTTCGCAAGCTGCGACATACTCAGCTTCCATGGTGGAGTCAGCAATACAACCTTGCTTTATACTCCTCCATACTATTGCTCCTCCGTTAAGAGTGAACACTGATCCTGATGTAGATTTCCTAGAATCTATATCAGTCTGAAAATCAGAGTCAGTGTATCCTGCAAGGATCAAATCCTTCGCGCCATACACAAGCACATAGTCTCTCGTTCTCCTAAGATACTTGAGGACGTGTTTAACGGCTGTCCAGTGATCATATCCTGGATTAGACTGAAACCTACTGACAATTCCTACTGCATAGCAGATGTCGGGTCTTGTACACAACATAGCGTACATGAGACTACCAACTGCAAATGCATAGGGAATTCGTCTCATATCCTCAACCTCTTGAGGTGTCTTAGGAGACTGTTCCTTAGACAAGTGAATTCCATGCCTAAAAGGCAGCGAACCTTTCTTGGAATTCTGCATCGAATATCTTGACAACACCTTGTCAATATAAGATGCTTGAGACAGCGCTAGCACTTTGTTCTTACGATCCCTTATGATCTGAATCCCTAGAACAAACTGAGCCTCTCCCAAATCTTTCATTTGGAATTGGGTCGCTAGCCAATTCTTAACGTCAGTTAGGAACCCTACATCATTCCCAATGAGTAGTATGTCGTCTACGTACAAGACTAAGAAAGCTACAACATTATTGACTACTTTCTTGTAAACACAAGGTTCGTCAATATTTTGTTCAAAGCCATAAGATTTGATCGCCGTATCAAACCTTATATTCCAGGATCTAGATGCTTGCTTCAACCCATAAATGGATCGATTAAGCTTGCAAACTTTTTGCTCTTGACCCTGAAGTATGAATCCCTCTGGTTGAGCCATATAGATACTCTCCTCAAGATTACCATTCAGAAAGGCAGTCTTGACATCCATTTGCCAGATTTCATAATCATAAAATGTAGCAATGGATAAGAGTATTCTAATCGACTTTAACATGGCAACAGGAGAAAAGGTTTCTTCATAGTCCACCCCTTCTCTTTGGGAATAACCTTTTGCCACAAGTCGAGCCTTAAAGGTTTGCACCTTACCGGCTTGGTCTCGTTTTCTCTTGTAGATCCACTTGCAACCGATAGGTCTTTCACTATCTGGTTGGTCTACAAGATCCCAGACCGAATTGAAGTACATAGACTCCATTTCGAGATCCATGGCTTTAAGCCACTGGTCCTTGTCTATGTCATTCATTGCCTGTTTAAAGGTCAATGGATCCTCAACGCCATCATCAGGTATGACGACTTGAGTTTCAGACAAGCCGATGTAGCGGTCGGGCTGTCTTACATCCCTCCCACTGCGTCGAGGCTTTCTCAACTCTTGAGAAGGACCAGCCTGATCAACAACCTTTGTTGATCCGTCTGTAGCTTTCCTGGAAAATTCGGACAAAACAATTTTGCTCGACGGTTTATGATCTCTCATGTGGTCTTCCTCTAAGAACGTGGCATTAGTCGATACTAGTACCTTGTTCTCATGAGGATCATAAAATAGACCACCTTTCGTTTCCTTGGGGTAACCTACAAATAGGCACAATTTTGAACGATGTTCCAACTTCTTTGGATTGGGTACTAGCACATGTGCCGGACACCCCCAAATCCTGAAGTGACGTAAACTACCTTTACGCCCTCTCCATAACTCATAAGGTGTTTCAGAAACACTCTTAGAGGGAACCATGTTCAAAATATATACTGCAGTCTCTACTGCATATCCCCAAAACGAACTAGGCAAATGAGCATAACTCATCATAGATCGAACCATGTCTAACAGGGTTCTATTTCTCCTCTCGGACACACCATTCTGCTGTGGTGTTCCTGGCGCTGAGAGTTGAGATACTATTCCATGTTCTATCATATAGTCCTGGAATCTTAAATCCATATACTCTCCACCTCGATCTGATCGGAGTGTTTTTATCGATTTACCTAATGTGTTCTCAACCTCTGCCTTATACTCTTTGAACTTTTCAAGAGCTTCGGACTTATGATGCATTAGATAAAGATAACCGTACCTAGAATAATCATCAATGAAACTGATGAAATATTCATACCCTCCTCGTGCTTTGACATTCAAAGGACCGCAGAGATCCGAATGCACGATTTCTAGAGGTTCTTTGGACCTATGACCTTTTTCAGAAAAAGATCGTTTGGTCATCTTGCCCTCAAGACAAGACTCACATGGCGGTAAAGAGTTGTCCTCTAAACGATTTAGCAGACCACTCTTAACCAATCTCCCAATCCTATTGAGATTAATGTGACCTAGTCTTAAGTGCCAAAGATAAGTACTTGGAGAAAGTCTCTGCCTTTTAGTTTGAGTCTCAGCTGTTTTAAACATTTCAGTGTTCAAAATAGCTTTGGCTTCGGTTGGTCTTAACACATACAAGTTGTTTTCAAGTTTCGCAGAACAAATACGTACACCTCTTTTGCTAATGAACGCTTCATTATGAACAAAAGATACTTTATACAACTGTTCTAACAAACAAGATATAGATACAAGATTCCTCTGGAAGGTAGGAACCAGGAGTACATTTTCTAGTAAAATGAAACTATCTCTATACAACAACTTTACAGCTCCCACTGCTTCAGCTGAGACAACCTCTCCAGTTCCAACTCTGAGAGTTATCTCACCGCGAGAAAGTGGCTGCCAAGAACTAGTTTCCTGAAAAGAAGAACAAACATGGTTAGTAGCTCCTGAATCAAGTATCCAGGTATGACAATCATGTTCTACTAAACATGTTTCAACAACAAGTAAATCATATTTACCTTGTCTTTCTTTCTCAGCCTTTTTCTCTGCAAGATACTTTGGGCAATTTCGTTTCCAGTGCCCATCTACACCACAATGGAAACATTTTCCTTTGTCTGCAGATCTACTCTTGCTCTTAGCAGTAGCAGGTGCTTTTCCCTTCCTTTTATCTTTCTTCTTCTTTTGAATACTCTTATTCTTAATAGAAGAAAGTTCAGACCTACTCCCTGATGACGACCCCTTTTGGAATTTCCTAGAAGTGACAACGTTTGCCTCCTTCTCTTTTCCTTTAGAAGTGTGTAGGGACTGATAAGTCTGTAGCTCGCTGAGGAGAGAAGTCAAATTATACTTTATCTTGTTCATTACCAAATTGGTTCTGAACTGAAGGAAACTCTTCGGAAGAGATTCCAAGATAAAACTTACTTGACTTGACTCATTTATAATAGCTCCGTTTACTTCCGCCACATTGAAGTGGACCATCATGTTAAGGACATGCTCCCTAACAGAGGTTCCCTCCTTCATGCGAGAGTTGTAAACGAATTTGAGGGCTTCATGACAGACCGATGAGGACGGAAGTCCAAACATCTCCTGTAATGAAGACATGATTTCTTTAGCAGAAACCATATCCTCGTGCTTCTTAGCTAACACATCAGATATGCTGGCTAAGATATAGACTCGGGCTTTATCATTAGCCCTTGTCCATCTATCATATGCTTCTCGAACAGTTCGAGTCGCATCCGAGCTAGGAGGGGGAGGACAATCCTCTGATAAGACGAACCTGAGATCATCTAGAACGAGAATCGTATTCAAGTTCGATTTCCAGGTCGCGTAGTTATCGCCGGTTAACTTATCGGAAGCTAGTAAATGAATGAAAGAGCTAGACATGCTGAAAAGAGAATGAATAAATATTAGTGAAAATGTTTTAACCTAATTTACACACCAATCAAGAATTTAGCAAAGAATAATAATGTACCCAAAACTCATTATTAAACTGCAACGATACTTCAGTGGGTCAGAATGGTTGCTACCGAGGGGCAGTCAAGCATTCCTTCACTGAATCAAGACATTCTTGACTAAATGCTAATACCAGAATATCTCATATTCCTATAGCATCTTAGTTATCGCTGTTTGGTCAAGATTTACTAACTCCTTAGCAAATCTCGTAAGTGTGACCCTCCATTTTTAGAATTCATAGGGCGGCCCCAACGATGCAACCGAATGGAAATGTCAAAGTTGGGAATGGCTCTATGTTTCTTTATCCATAAATGGTGATTGAGATGTTCCGATTCTTATGAAACGGCCCTCCGAATGGATCGGTACCACTTGTGGGCACCTAGCAGGCAGAACATAGGAATCTCACGGTTCAATCCAATGGAGGAGACCGTAGGATGTATTGACATACTTCCTTCTCCCACTTACTATAAATACTTTCTCCATTCACCTTGCTCTTGAATTATGCAAATACCATCCGAATGGGGATGCCCTATTGACATCACGAGGCCGAGCATAATTCTCACGGTGTGAACTTGACAGAGAACGTAGGAGGAGAGGGACATATCATATATACCTTCTCAACACCTCTACTAAGTATTTTAAGACGGTATGGGTAAATTACTCAGGCATTATCCGGCTAAGACAATAAGACCTAAGTCTAGGTAAAACAAACTTTTACCTATGATGTCTAGGTGATAAACACTTTATTACCTCACACCACTCACGCATGCTCATAAAGCCGGGTTAACTTTACTCAAGAACCGGATGGTCCCCAGGTAGGAGGTGTTCCGTAAACCGTCAGCTTAAATACCTCCAACCTTGAACAGGATGTCCCCGGGTGAGTTTCTTGTAACCTTAGCATTTACAAGATATCGACCTATTCATCTAATGAAACGGAGCGATACATTCAACCCTAAGTGAGCATGCCTTTGTCTTTGTTATAGATATTAAAAGTCTATGCCAATTTTACAACGCTTTGCAAAACTAAGACTTACTACAACAAACTTCTACATGCTTCTCAAACATGCAACACTAAGGCATGACAAGTTGAATATTTAATTTCATAATTAATATAACAATTATATCAATTATGTTTTTAAATATACAACTCCTAATTCATAAATTAATATAACACTTATATCAATTCTCATGAATTAAGCATGCATCCTATACATTATAACACTTATAACAAACAAAATGCATCTAATGTTGGATGTTTAATTTCATAATTAATATAACACTTATATCAATTATTCTATTAAGCAAACAACATCTAATTCATGAATTAATATAACTCTTATATTAATACTCATGAATTAAACATGCATCCAATATATTATAACACTTATAACCTATAATATGCATAAAACCATGGCAACCTATGTTGTATATTTAATTTCATAATTAATATAACACTTATATCAATTATTCTATTAAATTAACAACAACTAATTCATGAATTAATATAACATTTATATCAAAAATCATGAATTGCCAAATATGCATACGATATATTATAACACTTATAACATATTTTTAATGCATGAAGCATGCTTCCTACGGTGGGATTTTAAATCTATATGGCATACGTTATGCACATACAAACATGGAATTTAATTAAAACATACATTCGCAATGCATAATTAATTAAACACACTAAAGTGGATCGATTTTGGCATTTAGCAAGCAATAACTAATTTATTACAAGCTTGATCAACAAGCCACGTCATGAGCGGACTTCGAACTCTTCGCACCGCCTTTGACCAACTTGCTTCCTCCGAACGCTTCGGCCAAATTTTCTTCGAATTTCTTCTCGTATTGCCTTTAATGAAATTGAACTTACACCGAACATTTCGGCGAGTTTCAATCTCAAAAAATCTTTCACAAAGAACCCTATATGGACTCTAAAGACTCTAAAAATACAGACTCTTTAGCATGCAATAAAGCCCATACAATCTCGGGCAAATACAAATAATGAAATTCAAAAGAAACTATGCCAAAATCGATATTCACTTTAGAATTCCATTCAGAAACAATTTCTAAATAAAACCCACCATAACTTAAATTGATAGAAATTGAGTGGCCAAAAACGCTCTGATACCAATTGATGGAGCGCCCACGGCACGCAGCGGAAGCGATTTTGGATCATGGACACTCTAATTTCATCAATTTAAACAAATGGAAACATGCAAAAACGATGAAAAAGAGAAGTTAGAACACATACCCTTGTCGTTCGTAATTCTCCAAATTCACCGCCAGATGCTCCTCACGAGCTCACCGAGCCTTCTCACGAAACGTTCGTGGACCACCCACGGTAGTCCCGCTATCCTCAGGCCGAGAAACGGAGTGGTGGGACTCCTTTAAATCAAGAAAAGAGGGAAGAAGCTCACAGAAGAAAAACAATTTTTCAACGGAGAGCTGGGAGAAGAAGAAGACAGAAGAGGTGAAAGAGAGAGAATCAAAATTCTCTTAAGCAATCATGTACCCCTGCTTGATTTAAAATTGAATCCAATTCAATTTTTTTAAGAAACCTTTTCTTTTCACTTCTTTTTCAATTCTCTTCTACCCAAATGTTACTTACGAAACATATATATTAATATATACATTAACATGTGTCTTGCATGCAGCAAGACACATGTATGTATATATATATATATATATATATATAAATATAATTATTATTATTATTAAAAATAATAATAATAATTTTATTTATTAAACATTTTAATAAATAATATATATATAATTATTAATTAAACTTTTTAATTAATAAATATTATTTAATTCAATATCAAATATTGATTAAATAATATAACTAAACTCGGTTTTTCAGAAAAACCGACTTTTTTCACATGAATCTCATTCATGTTTCAGGCCGATGCCATATTTAAATCATATTTAAATATGTCCATATTTAAATCATATTTAAATATGTCTATCCTTCTTCCACAAACTCGAATTTGAACGATTCAAATTCTTTTCTTTTCTTTTATACTGTTTCACGGCTTTATCCGAGCTAGCCAGGAGAACCGTAAGGACCTACAGATCATGAGCTCCAACGATACGAGATTATCCGGTCAAAACTCTTTCAACCGAACTAACCAACATTCGTTAACCCCCAGAGACTCCACTAAAGTCCAAGGGCTGCACTCTCCTCACTGTAGATATATTGTGTCCTGTTGATCTAACTATCATCAGTAAGTCGATCCTTCACAGGTCGTTCATAATCACAACGGGTCATTTAAACCGTTTAACCCTTGTATTATATCTTGTTCCTTAAGTACCACTGACACCTCTAATGAACAATTGATTTGTGGTCCAACCATCAAATCAGATTCCTCCCTGATCAGGAGAGGATGGGCCCAATGTTCAAGACCTGGAGTCAGCACTTAAGGGAACAACCTCTCTACTAACCCTGAAAGCGGGTAGGAGTGAACTCCAATCTTGCTACAACTATGTCCCCAGCCACTTATTCAATCTTATCCCCAAGATGGTAGGCATATTGAGTCGGCGATCTGGCCACTCTCACCCGTACAAATCAAAGGATAAGGTTGAATAAACAGGAGTTCATAGTAAGCTCAGGATTGAGATCGAGTTACCTAAGTCATCACATGAAAAAATCGGTCTTTACAGTAAACGGTGTTATAAAGAAAGAGCGATTTTATTTCTTGGTTCGGTCTTGTGCAAACTCATTGCACAGGACACCCTCACTCACATGTCTCTACATGAAACGATTCGAATCACATCGTTTTGTACTATACAAAGTGAGCCGCGTCCAATAGTGTCCCCAGGATAAGGTACCCAGCCTTATCCCTATACTATAGACCATTTTGGCTGTCTACTTGAACTTGATTCACATTCATGTCACACATGAAGTTCAAGTACTCACACTACAGCCATGGGTGTTAGTTATTGGTATAGGTTAATACAAACACAATTCACTAAAATTCAATAACAACTTTATTGAAATATAATATTTATTTACATTCAAACAGTTTACAAACTACGAGTTTTAGGACATAAAACCCAACAGAGGGAAGGGGTTCGAGGCAAACCTTTGTAATATTGTCTTCTGAGCGCGCCGAGGTAGGGGCGCCATGCTCGCTTACACGGGAAAGTTGGGCCTTTCGAGCAGGCCGAGGAAGGGGTTCGAGGCAAACCTTTGTAATATTGTCTTCTGAGCGCGCCGAGGTAGGGGCGCCATGCTCGCTTACACGGGAAAGTTGGGCCTTCCGAGCAGGCCGAGGAAGGGGCGTCATGCTCACTTACACAGGTTTGCCTTCCGAACCATTTTGGCGCCATGCTCGCTTACACGGGAAAGTTGGGCCTTCCGAACCATTTTGGCTGTCTACTTGAACTTGATTCACATTCATGTCACACATGAAGTTCAAGTACTCACACTACAGCCATGGGTGTTAGTTATTGGTATAGGTTAATACAAACACAATTCACTAAAATTCAATAACAACTTTATTGAAATATAATATTTATTTACATTCAAACAGTTTACAAACTACGAGTTTTAGGACATAAAACCCAACAGAGGGAAGGGGTTCGAGGCAAACCTTTGTAATATTGTCTTCTGAGCGCGCCGAGGTAGGGGCGCCATGCTCGCTTACACGGGAAAGTTGGGCCTTTCGAGCAGGCCGAGGAAGGGGTTCGAGGCAAACCTTTGTAATATTGTCTTCTGAGCGCGCCGAGGTAGGGGCGCCATGCTCGCTTACACGGGAAAGTTGGGCCTTCCGAGCAGGCCGAGGAAGGGGCGTCATGCTCACTTACACGGGAAAGTTGGGCCTTCCAAGCGGGCCGAGGGAGGGGCGTCATGCTCGCAGTGGTAGCATCTTGGGCCTTCCAAGTGGGTCGAGGGAGGAGCGTCATATTTGTCGGCGGGAGCGTCTTGGGCCTTCCGAGCGGGCCGAAGGAGGGGCTCCATGCTTGCTGGCAGGAGTGTCTTGGACCTTCCGAGCGAGTCGAGGCAGGGGTACCATGCTTCCGAGGAAGGTGCGCCATGCAGTTGAGGGGTCTTCCATGCGAGGACTTGGTCGAGGCCATGCTTGCGTGAGCCTGTAGGCCGAGGAAAGTGTGTCATGCTTGCGTGAGAGCAAGTTGGGGGGCCTTCCGAGTGAGGCTGAAACCATGCTGGCGGAGCATGTGGGTCTTTCCTCATTGTGAAGGGGGGAGAACTAGTGGTTTGATGCGTTGTCGGTCCCCATAGCCAAATGTTGATGCAAGAATTCAAACCTCCTCGTCGGCGGGCTGCGAATGATCGGGTTCGCCGTGTGGTCCGAGGTCGACCTGCAAGGAGAGAGATAAAGCTTGGACCGATGCGGGAATCTGGACCTCCTCACCGGCGGGTTGCGGATGATCGGGTTCGTCGTGTGGTCTGAGGTCGACCTGCAAGGAGAGATATAAAGCTTGCACTGATGCATGGTTGGCCCCACACCACTCTGATGCTTAAGTGAAAGGGAAAGTAGCATAACTACGAGTAAGAGTGGTGCGTATCGCATGTCGCATACCTTCAATGAAAGGTCAAGCTCCATATTTATATGAGAGATGGACGTTGGTTGTTGTGCCGACGTCGTACGCGTAGGAGGTGGCTTGTGTCAGGAGACATCGTACAGGTAGCGTATGACCGAGTAGAGGGTCAGCTGAAGGTCGGCCGAGATGGAGGTGTTGGCCCCGAGGTGTGGGTATGGTGGGCCTACGCTGATTTCACCCATAACATTAACTATTAATTAATTAATTAAAAGAAAATAAAAAAGCAAGGAGGTTAGGTTAGGTTAGGTTAGGTTAGTTAAGAATTAAGAATAAGCAAATCCAAAAACACGGGAAATGAGATGTGGTTTGAAAACAGAAACTTGAGATTGGTCATTGCTGGGTAGGGTAATAAATGAAGAGTCGGAGTCGGACAAGTTGTCATGTCGACAATGTTCTGGAAAGTGGATGGCTTGAGACGACCGACATGTCGCATCCTACTTTCTCTCTCAACATCGAATCTTTGGATTGGGTTATCGAAGAAAGCCCATTCCTTTCAATCACCATCCAGACCCAATTGGAAAAAGCATTCACCGCAGTAATTTCATTCAAATAAAGTTACAAGATGGATAAAAGATGGAAATTAATTTTAGTCCAAGAGGAAAATTCTCAGCATATCCATCATATCCTTCAGATTTTTTTTTTTTTTACAATAATTGGAGGAGGAGATTCGTCGATCCCCTTGATCAAAAATACATGTTTTATGTCAATTGAGTTATGTTAATGTCAATATCTTCTTAGAGTGTTGAGTGATTGCATAGTACAAATCATGAGTAAATAGGAAAATAACCCGTCACTATCTCCTTAGAGTGTTGAGTGATTGCCCAAATCAAGTAAATAGGAAAATAACCTGTCAATATCTCCTTAGTGTTGAGTGATTGCATAGTACAAATCATCCAGTAAATATGAAAATAACTTGTCTCCCATGGTAAAAAATAACGGTTGTCATTTAAATTTATTTTTTCAAATGTATTTTAATTAATGCAGGATTTGAATTCATGACATCTTAGTCAATAGCACAGCTTTATATCAATTGAGCTATGATCGCAAATTGTCATTTAAATTATACTATATTACTCAAAATTTAAACGTAAATTAGAACATATAGATCATACATTATAAAATACTAAATTAAGACCTCGTTTAATAACCATTTAATTTTTAAAATTAAACTTGTTTTCTTACAATTTCAACGCAATGATTTTCTTCTTAAAAAAAAAACATTTGAATCTCTTGTTGAAACCATTTGGCTTGTTTACTCACAACTTCTACACAATAATTTTCATCTTTCTTAAGAAATATATGAATCTCTTGTCAAATTCCAAAAACAAAAATCAGTATTTAAAAATTACTTTTTGTTTTTTTAGTTATTAAAGACTTGTCAATAGTAAATAACAAATCAAAGAAACTCGTAGGTGGGAATAGTGTTTGTAAACTTAATTTTAAAAACCAAACATTTATCAAACGGGACTTAAGTATCTTGATTCTTTCCCAGCAATATTGAAAACCTCAATAATGGATAAATAAAAGGCAAAAAGGAAAAAGGACAAGGAAGGTATATATTTACAGACCTTTTATATATATACAAGGTTGGAAAGGTTAAAAAAGGTTGGAAAGGAACAGTCACTTATTATATTCTTCTACTTTCTCTTGGCTTTTTCTTCCATGCATTGATTGTTTCCTATGAAGTTTTTGGCTCTTGCTTGTTGTGTGAGTAAAGAAGATCATTTGGAACAGACATTCTTTACCTTGCTTAATTATTCAACTTCAGAATTATTGCACTTTGCTTATATACCAAAACTTCCTCCTTCATTCATTTCATTATCTACTCCAAACTTTGTTTAGCAGCTGAAAACAAGGAAGATCCAGTTTGTTGGAAATGGGTGTTCTTGGAGCTATTGCTAAACATTTGGATTCAATAATTGGGTACTAAATTTTTATTTTTATTTTTGGGGGGAAATGTCTCTCCTAACTTTCCAACCCAAATATTTTGTTGTTGTTGTCTATCTTTATTTCAATTTTGCCTCGGCGGTTTATCGTTTCCTTGCTTAACTAATTTCAAACTTTTCATTGATCCAGGCCTGGCGTAATGCTTCTTTTTCCTTTGTAAGTGACATAAAATTTCCCAAACTTTACCAGTTGTTTCAAAAGTTGCAATATTACCCCAACCTTACATAAAGGTTTCAAAAATACCTTTGGAGTAGAAATCTGTTAGAATTTTGGACGAAAAATCAACGTGGCAGTGACCTAAAACAACATACCAGTGACTAGGACGTTTGCCTGAATTAAGTCTAAAAGAACGACATTCAAACACGTAGACTTTTCATCCAATATTCTAACGGTTTTTCTACTCCAAGTGTATTTTTGAAACTTTTATAAAAGGTTGAGAGTAATATTGCAACTTTTAAAAGGATATGGATACTTCTTAAACAAAAGGCAAAGTTTGGGGTATTTTTTATAATTTAGCCTTAGAATCTTCTTACATATCTCTTTCTTCTCTTCTCTTCTATTCTATTTCATGGTTGCAATACATGATTCATGTACAAAATGAATGAGCAGATATGCATCAATAAGAGCAATTGAGAGCCCTTCAAGTCTTGATGACCAGCAATGGCTGACTTATTGGGTTATATACTCCTTCGTAACCCTCTTCGAACTAACATTTTG
The DNA here is from genome assembly GCA_028017165.1 of Herpetospermum pedunculosum. NCBI lineage: Eukaryota > Viridiplantae > Streptophyta > Magnoliopsida > Cucurbitales > Cucurbitaceae > Herpetospermum > Herpetospermum pedunculosum. Next base: position 5,349,499 of record CM051529.1, on the reverse strand, counting down.
GAAAATCCTAGCTTGGTATAATTCTTCTACTTGATACACAAAACTATTATTTGAGGCTCTTTCTTCTTCTTCAAGTTTATATTTTAAAGGCTATGGAATGGAACGCAGGATTCCACTTTGGGGATACATTAAGCTTGTGGCATGTTTGTGGTTGGTTCTACCAATTTTCAATGGGGCAGCTTACATCTACGAGAATATAGTGAGGAAGTATATTAAGATTGGACGATATGTGAACCCAAACTATCCAGAGAATCAAAAGAAAGTGCTCCAGATGATGACTTTGGATTCTAGGAAATCAGTGGAGCGTTACATAGATAGATATGGACCCGATGCTTTTGAGCGAGTAGTAAAAGCTGTAAGTTGGCTCTATTTATCCTAATTTTGTTGCCATATCATACGGGCCTATTTAGAAATGACTTTCTAAATGCTTAAAAAAGTTGACCTACATATATAGATATATGTGATTCTAATCCTGTTAGATTTGATTTTGTAGGCTGAAAGAGAAGCAAGGAAGCACTGAGAAGGAATCCTTCCCTTCTACGATGAAGTCGAAGAATCATGGATGGTGGAACAATGGCTGGGTTCTAGTAGTTAGTACGATTTCATGTTGTATACTTGTATTTTATGTATTCTGCACAAGAGTGAAAAAGTGAAGGGTATTTCTCTTACTTTCTTCTGTGGATAATACCTGTAAAGAAAAGAGCTTCTACCGAATAATAACGTTCTCCTAAATTCCTAGCAATCGATTGAGACTAGTGAATCCTATAGTCTTTTTCCTAGAAAGTTAACAAGGATGGTCTAATTAAAATAAGGAAGCAGACATAATATGAGGGAACCAGAAGAAGAAAAAGGATTTTGAGCACTATTTCCAAGTCATAAAAGGGAAAGATACAATAAGCCTAAATCACTTAGTTCAATAATAACATCATAACATATATGCTGCAAATGTAGAGAGAGAGGAAGGAAAAGAGTAAGAATCAAAATGAATACTAACTCATTTGCTTGTGGAGTAAGATGATCTGGAGCTTGGATTTTGTCCCTTCCATCTTATACAAAGTTGTGAGGAACTTTATCTGAATGGCATAACCTGTATACACAATTAATATATGAAAAATGGCTTGTGACTATTAAAATTTCAGTTACGATGAGACACAAAATTGTTGACTTTATGGGAAGCTAGCACATTCATTTTCTATGAAATTATATAAATTGCATGAAATAAAAAAATATCCAAACCAGGGAAACAGACCAAATTCTACTGGTCTTCATTGTGAAGTTTTATGCTTCCCTTCCACGGAAAATTAAAAAACAAGATCTCCACTCATACAAAAAGGAAAATTAAAAGTAAAATAAACAGACAAAATAACAGTCTTCTAGATAAGCAAAAATGATTCCATAAGCAAGGGCAGACAACTAAATTAGAACCTCTGAACCAAATTTATAAGCGCTGCTCCAAAAATTAACTTCGCAAGTGATTTACAGCTTGTCTTCGAAATCAGAGAGTGGAGTCATCTGCTCCTTCAATCCCTTCCTCTTGCGGATATCAGTAACCAACACGGAAGCTTGGGAGCCAGACTCCAATGGATCTGAGGACATCATCTCCCAATGGTCAAACACACACTGCGGGAACGCCTGCCCAGAGGTTGCAGCTCTCAGCGAGCTCGAGAATCCAAAGGACTCGACGACGGGGAGATATGCCTTGATGTTGTAGAGTGGGGTACCAGGCCTCTGCATTTCCTCAAACACATGTCCACGCTTCTGATTAAGAACACTGTAAATACCTCCCAAAGCTTGTTCCGGAGCCTGAATTTCCACAAGGTACACTGGCTCAAGAAGTCTGGGTTTGGCTGTCAACTGAGAAGCAAAAAGTACCCTCCTCGCGGTGGGAATGACTTGACCACCTCCTCTGTGGATGGCATCAGCATGAAGAACAACATCACAAACTTCAAAACAGATGCCTCTCATGTTTTCATCACACAGCACACCTTCTTTAGATGCCCATTGGAAACCAGCAACCACAGAATCCTTGATTTCATTCAGATATTGAACTCCCTTACACATATCAACAACCATGTTAGGTCCAGTAGTCTCTGGCCCAAAGCACCAAATCTTCTTCGCAAGATCTTTGTCCCAACCAAACTCCTCAGAAAGAATCTTAGAACGAACTTTAGGATCATCACGAGGTCCAATGCGCCCATCGTCAATAGCCTCTGCTAGCCCATCCTCCAAGGGTCGAGCTTCCATGTACAGACGGTTGTGCTTGTTGGGTGATTTACTCATCACTACACGGCATGACTTCTCAAGGACAGTTTCCCGGAAAGAGACAACGGGATCAGATTTGATGATCTCAGCCCCACCCATGAAGTCGTCCTGCAAATCCTTCAAACAGATCTCCAAGTGAAGTTCTCCTGCACCAGCCACGATGTGTTCACCAGATTCCTCCATCGTACAAACGACCATAGGGTCTGATTTTGCAAGACGTTTAAGGCCTTCCACAAGCTTCGGAAGGTCAGAGGCCACCTTGCACTGAACTGCGACACGAACCACAGGGGATACGGAAAATTTCATGGCTCGAATTGGATGAGCATCAACTTCTTTCTCATTCGTCAAGGTGGCATTCTTGGTGATATATTGATCCAACCCAACCAAAGCTACAGTATTACCACAAGGCACATCCTCCACTGTTTCTTGCTTCTTTCCCATCCAAATAACAGTTCTCTGAACACTCTTCACATACAAGTCTTTCTTCTCTCCAGGAACATAGTTTGGACCCATGATTCTGACTTTCAAACCAGTTGAAACTTTCCCAGAGAAGACACGACCAAAGGCAAAGAACCTGCCCTTGTCTGATGCAGGAATCATCTTTGATACATAAAGCATAAGAGGTCCCTCAGGATCACAACTTCTGATGGCACTAGCGTAGACATCATCTAGTGGACCCTCGTACAAATTCTCGACACGATACTTCTGTGCGGTGGCAGGGGATGGAAGATGAAATATCATCATTTCCAAAAGAGCAGTGCTTGCTGGGAGCCATGTTTGCATGACTCGCTTCATCAATACTTTACCCATCAATTCCTTCTCGTCATTCTTCATAACAACTCCAAGCTTCTGCAACATTGGCCATAGCTTATCCTTCTGGTCATTCATGCAAGTTGCAATAATCTGCTTGATAGGTTCATAGCAGAACTGGACAAATCCACGCTTGCATGATGGAGATCCAGTGTTCTTGCTGGTCCATTTCTTGGTTGCAGGATCGAAGAAGTTCTCACCCCAAAGTCTCTCCATCATCTTTGACTCATCTACTCCAAACTTGGAAGCATACATCTTGGCAAAGTTGGTCAGGGTGAACGCCCAACCATGCAAACCAGCAGAGAAAGCGACTGTTCCTTTCTCGGGGTACACTTGCACATCACCAAGAAGTGGATCCTCATAAGTAGCCATGATCACATTAGCATTCTCAATAACCCTCGAGAAGGTCTGGTAAGCCTCTTCCCCATCTACTTGAAGCTCAAGGAAGCACCTGTCCATCTTGTTAACAGTCAACACAGGTCGAATCCTCTCTCCCAAGGCCTGACGGAGCACAGTCTCTGTCTGAACACAAACACCTTCCACACAATCTACCACAACAAGGGCACCATCAGTAATACGCAGAGCAGCTGTAACCTCGGATGAGAAGTCAACGTGCCCAGGTGAATCAATAAGATTGATAAGATACTCGTTTCCATGTCTCTCTCCCTTGAAACTTTTCAATGATTCATCAGTCATCTCATAGTAGAGGGAGATGCCAGTAGATTTAATGGTGATACCACGCTCTGCCTCATCAGCTCGAGTGTCTGTCATCCGTACATCACCGGCAACTTCTTGTGCAATGATACCAGCAGCAGCCACAAGAGAGTCTGTAAGTGTCGACTTTCCTGAAATGCAAGAAAAAGTGGTGACATAAAATAAAGGCTAAAAATGATATAGTAACAATTTAAAATTAGTTCGTAATAGAAGTCCATGCAAATGTTTTTTATAGGAATCATGGTATGAAATTACAAAAGGGGAGAGGAAAGAGGAAGATCTCAATAAAAAAAAGAAATTAAAAACCCTTTTAGTTTTCATAGAGATCAGTGAGAGTATATATAACAGCTGAGCATAGGAAAATAAAATTTACACTATGAGAGAGTAACACAAAAATATAGTCAATGAATTTGTCTATATGAGTTTCCTGATCATTAAGGGCCCGTTTGATAACGTTCCCGTTTCCTGTTTCTGTTTCTCATTTTTTAAGAAACAGACTTGTTTGATAACTGTTCCCGTTTCCTGTTTCTTAATTTTAAGAAACGTTTCCAAAAAATGGACAAATTTTGAGAAACTACAAAATGTTGTTTCTACTTGTTCCGTTTCTCTTATTCTCATTCCGTTCTTATAATATCATAAAACACAAGGTGGTTTTATGGTCAAAGGTCCTCCAAATAAGCCTTTTCAATTTCGATTCTTGGGTTCAAACCATGTATTGAACATTATTTTCGTTTTTATATTTTATCTATTAATTTTGCAGTATTTTTAATGTATTATTTTGAATTTGAATTTTAAAATTTTAAAATATATATTATTCATTAGTTTTGCAGTATTTTTGTTTTTTTATATTTTATCTATTAATTTTGCAGTATTTTTAATGTAATATTTTGAATTTGAATTTTAAAATTTTAAAATATATATTATTTATTAGTTTTGCAGTATTTTTGTTTTTTATATTTTATCTATTAATTTTGCAGTATTTTTAATGTATTATTTTGAATTTGAATTTTAAAATTTTAAAATATATATTATTTATTAGTTTTGCAGTATTTTTGTTTTTTTATATTTCATCTATTAATTTTGCAGTATTTTTAATGTATTATTTTGAATTTGAATTTTAAAATTTTAAAATATATATTATTTATTAGTTTTGCAGTATTTAAAAATCTATTACTTTTGCAGTATTTTTAATGTATTATTTTGAATTTGAATTTGAATTTTAAAATATATATTATTTATTAGTTTTGCAATATTTTTATTTATGTATTATTTTAATTTTGAATTTAATTTTTAAATTTTCCAATATGTATTTATATATTATATAAATTTTGCACAACACACATACATACATACATACATATATATAGTTTTTTTTAATTTTTAGAAACTTAAATAATTAGAATTTTGCAAATATAAATTTTGCTCATTAAAACATGCATTTACTCTCACTTTACTATTTTAAAACCACAACATTTACAAAACTATATAATTGAGTTGGATCTAAATCCACATCATTTAAAGCGGAGTGACTCGAAGGAGAGAAAACATTGCAGATCAAATTTGGACAACATTTGTAAGATAAAAATAATTTTGCATCGGGATTTACTTGTAGTAGCTAACGTAGATTTTTTATAAGTATTCTTTTATGTTATATTTTTTTATGTTATATATATAAAATCTATTTAAACTATTAAAAAAAAAACAAAAAACAAGAAACAATTATCAAACAAGTTTCTGTTTCTTTTTTTTTTTTTTTTTCAAGAAACAAGAAATAAGAGTACTTATCAAACATGTTCATGGTTCTAATTCTCAAAAAATAATAAACAAAAAACATGGAACAAAAAACGAGAACGTTATCAAACGGGCCCTTAATATCCTACTGTTTCTTTACAAAAATTTGGTGCGTAAGTGAACTTGTAAAGTTGGTGCACAACTTCCAACTTTATATTTAATGTCCAGCAAAAACATTTTTATAGTACTGTGAATTAACATTTGTAAACCCTCCAAAAGTAGTCCAAATTAAGTATTTTACCATGATCGACGTGCGCAATAACAGACATATTACGAATGTTGTGCTTATAGTCCATAATCCGACGAAGCTCCTCGGCCGTAAACTTCACCTGAACACAGAAAAGATTGAAGATAAATTAAAGTGAAAAAGTAGTCTGCACATCACAAAATTAACATCGTCAAGAGGAAAGCATACTAACCATCTTGACAAATCTTCAAACTTCACAAATCCGAGAATAAGAGATTATTAACTGCCGGAAAAAAAATATTAGTGTCAAATAATCAGATCAAGTAGTAATAATGAATAAACAATTATCTTCAACATAATATCAAGTGAAGAAATCTTAACAAGTATCGTCAGCTTAAATCTCATTGTTTAAACAAAACAAATAATCAAAACTTGAAAGAAATTACTTTGATTAAGCTTCACAATGATTCTTTCAATTACACAATCCATCGAATACTAGCAACAACCAAAACAGATCTCGAAAGAGTTCATCGAATATAAACGACTGAGCAAACGGATCTCGGTGAGCACAAAACACAATCGCAAATAAATTCAGCAGAGGGAGAGAGAGATTACAAGAAAGAAGAACCTGAGAGACAATGAAGGGAGAGCAACGGAAGAGAATGTCCGTTCAGCCTCCAGATAAAGAGTAGTACAGGCGGCGAAACAAGGTGCGAGAGAGGAGGAATAAGAGATGACAACGCCGAATATGCGATATCAATGAGGAATTTCCTTTTTGCGCCCACCTAGGGTTTGCGATTGGGTTGGGCCAAGTCAAGCCAAGTCAACGAATTGAAATTTGGAAAACTAAGCCCATAATGCATTCAGTGGGTTTTTTATTTTTTATTTTCTGTTTTTTTTAAATAAAAATATATTTTTAATAACTGTTTTTTTTTTTTTGTTTCTAAAAAACAAAAAAAAATCTAAAGTTCATAATTACTATTTTTTTTAAATAGAAATAATATACTTTAAAATAATGTTAATTTATTATATTATAATATCAAAATTTAATTAAGGTCCAATGATTTGATGAAATTAAAAATTTAAAGTAAAAAATGATTTTCTCTAAGATCTCATAGTCTAGGCGATACATCATGTGATTGAGTTATACTATTGTTGGCACTGTGCTGATAGTTTAATATATTAGACAATATTTAATTTGTATTTATCATACTTAAAGTCAAGAAAAATAAAAATATGTTGGTTATATAAAGTGGACAGGTATATTTGTGTAACATTACCATCATGTTAAAATATAATATATTGCCAAACCGAGCATAGCTCAATTGGCATAAGGTTGTGCCCGTGACTATGAGGTCATGGGTTCAACCCTCGCTTTAATTAAAATACCGTTGCAAAAAAAAAAATTATATAATATATTATAAAAAAAATTATTTGAATAAAATTATAATATATTGTATTAATAATATTTTTTTTTTAAGAATATACTAATAATATTAATTACAAATTTCATTGAAAAAAAATATTAATCACAATTTGATTTCAATTTCAAATAGATAGATAAATAAATAAACATTTGAAGATAATTTCAATAATTGTATTTAATTTGATGACAGTTGAGGGAGAAACTCAAATTTTGAAATAAAAACTTGTTTTTGATTTTTTTTTTTTTTTTTTTTTTAAAGTTGTTAATGAATGTAAAAACGTTTTTCAGGAATTTAAAAACCAAAAATTTTGTTTTTTTGAGGTACTAGTTAAAAAGTTTGGAGTATTTTTGTATGGACAACTCACCCCTCCCAAATGTCATTTGACCCTAAACTAATGAAAAGTCGATAGTACCCTCGCGCTCATTCCTCTCCAAATTCGTGATAGTGTTGTTGACGCCAACAAAAGACTCTCTTTCATTAGTTTATGAGGATAGTGTCAAATAGCATTTAACCCTATTAGAATTTAGCAAATAAGAAAATGTTAAATTATAAATATAAAAAAATACTTCTTAACTTTGACCTTTTATTTAAAAAATATTTATATTCTTTCCAAAGTTGTAATATTACTCTTGATTTTTCATAAACGTTTAAAAATTGTCAGTATAGTATAAATCCTTTAGAATATTGAACGAAAAAGTCGACGTGACGAAACGTCGTTCTTCCAAACTAAATTCAGGCAAGCGTCTCATCATTGTCACATTGTTCCAAGTCACTGCCAAATCTATTTTTCAATCTAATATTCTAACAGAGTTCTACTCAAACTGTAGTTTTGAAACATGTATGAAATGCTAAGAGTAATATTACAACTTTGGGAAGAATAAATGTATTTTTTAAACGAATGTCAAACTTTAGTGGTATTTTTTATAATTTAGCCATAAGAAAATTAACTTATTTTTATTTCAAAAAATGCTGGAATATGATACCGGCTAAGCCAATAATACAAAGAAAAACGTTTTTCCAAGGCATCTCTTTTCCTATGGAAAATAACAAGTAAAAAATAACTTGATTTAAAATTCATTTTTGTCCCTAAATTTTAAGGTTTGTTCAATTATGGTCCTTTCAGATTTTGTTTTCATTTCGGTCCCTAAATTTTAGAAAAATAATTATTTTAGTCATACCTTTATTTTGCTTTTGACAAATTGATAACATAGCTTTATATTAACATGAGGATGTATTAAAAGTATATATAATGGAGACAAGTATTAGGTGAATGAATTATGTAGATACTAATATATCAATAACTAAAATATTTAATTTTGGAAAGTTCATATAAACATTTTAAAAGTCAAGAGACCAAAATGGTTATTTATTTTTTAAGTTTATGGACTAAAATGAATGCTTTGGATGTTCAAAGACAAAAAAAAAATAAGATTTAAACCAAATAATTTATTTTTGTATATTCACTTAAATATATTTTTGTTTAAAAATTACTCATAAACTATAGGAATGCTACTCATTTTTTAATTCTTTAGCCAAGGTAGATATTGAAAATTGAAAACACAAGTAAAAGTAGATAACAAAACAAAGAAACCATAAATAAAATAAGTATTTATAAACTTAATTTTTAAAAATAAAAAAAAAACAAATAATTATAAACATGATGGTAGTTTTTAATTATTATTTTTTATTTGTAGAATTCGACTAAGAATTTAAATATTTTTTTAAGAAGTATGAAAATTATAAAATAAATAAACTATGAGAAGATACACTCTTAAAAAACAGAAAACAAAAAATAAAAAACAAAATTGTTATCAAACGAGAACGAGAATTTAGTCAATTCCAATACATTATTAATGATGCTTGCTTTAACAAATTTATCAAGAAATCCAAGTACATGAACTGTAAACATATCCGGACTACCTGGTTTACATCATTGTTAATACTAAAACCATACGATTTCGATTTCGTACACAAAGGTCTCATAATCTTCTGTGAATGCTGTGGAAAAAGAGGAAAAGAGATTCAATCAAGGATGGTTCAATTGAAATAAGGAAGCAAACATATGGCAAAGATACCAAAGCTTACAACTAACTCTCTCATCCAATCCAACCAACACAAAAAAATGTTTGAGCTCTATTTCAAAGGCATAATAAGGGAAAGATATTCACAACATGTGTGGTAGACGAAGAGAAGGAAAAGGCGAGAATCGAAACGAATACTAACTCATTTGCTTTCCGAGTTAGAAGATCTGCTGCCTGGATTAGTCCTTTCCCTTTTGAAAAAGGCTGTTAGGTTCATGAAACAATTGCATAATGGATTCACCTGCACACAATGAATGCGCCAAAAATTGCTATGGTTACCCTTTTAAATTTCAGTTACGATCATTGATTAACACACACACACACAGATTGTGCACCTTCAAGTTCCTTATTTGAACAAGTCGATTGTTAATATCCTCCAACCTTCTTATTATTTGCCGAAACGTGGGTCTTTTATGTGGGTTCTCGTCCCAACATTCCTCGATTAGCCTGTAGACAAGAGAGTGCAGTAATTAAGATTAGACTTGACAATTATTAAAAGAAGTTTAGACCATGTTTGGGAGTGATTTTGAAAAGGTTAAAATCATTTTTGTCACGTTCAAAATCACTCTGAGACATGTTTTTAATCATTTCAAATCAATTTAATGTTACACGTTTAAATTCAACTTTCATACCATCAACACTGATTATGAATGATTAAAAGCATGTCTCATAGTGATTTTGAACAGGACAAAAGTGATTTTAATCATTTCAAAATTACTCAAATATACCCTTAGCATGCTTTGTCGTGAGCCAGCCCAAAAGAAAAATATTCCAACTACAAAGTGACTTACAAACAAAAGAAAATATGACAACCAATAATTAGTAGGCAAGCATATAGCATGAAAATGAAAAGAAAAAAAAACTTTACTCCTTTACTCCGTCTGCATAACGCTTAGGTGGAGCCATAAATGGCGGGCGTTCATTAGCTATATAAGCTTTAGGTACTTCATTTTCTGGCCTTGCTGGAAAAGGTGGATTGCCTTCTATCATCTACATTGATCCCATAAGATATTACACGTTATTAGCAAGAGCACATCCGCACAAATATTATCAATGAATTATAAATCAAAAGACCTACAATCTCATGAATATTCAACACAGTACCCATATATCCGTTGTAACTAACAACTCAAATCACTTGAATAAGATGAGATTCGACTTTAAAATGAATGGGCAATTCAATTGCTTAAGCACAATTGGTTACACCTTACTCGTTACTCAATGGAATTTGTAGACATATTTAGAGAATAGTCAATTGATTTAAATAAGGAAAAGGAAAACTCACTAAAACCTGGAGTTCATAGATAAAAAAGTTCTCCCAATACAGCATTTTTACTGGCATAACGAACCCCTATTCAGTTTACATACGTTAGGAGGGGAAAATTAAGTAGTTCTCACTAGCTGAAGGCTGTCATGACAGTTGGAGGTTTTATGATAGTTATTCTTTAGTACACATGGAAAAGAAAAGGGACAATCGAAGAAACTTAAAGTTCCAGAAACAGATATCAGAGCTTGTTGAAGAAGTCATGAATTTGAGTGTTGATTTCATGTGGCTTTCATTGGTTGATGAAGTGAGAAGTGTCTTCCATTACGATTACTTCTTCCAAACATGGCACAGGGAGGTTTTATGATAGTTAAGTGGCCAGCTGGGCAGGTTTTCTGTTAGGCCGTTCGGTGGGTGATTCGTAGATGTCTAAGCAAAGATTCTTTATAGGAGGATCTAGAAGAATTAAGATGTAATCCTGAGAGTACCGAGATCACAAATGTCTGTTCTAAACTTTCATTGGTTGATGAAGTGAAAATGAGTTCTTTCTAATCAACTGCACCTTATAGGAGAATCGGTTTATCTTTCCTACCTCAATTGATATCGGGGATAGATTCGTGTACAAGTCCCTTGTCTGCACTCTCAAGATTTTTTTAGGAGAATGATGTCAGGCTCAGCTTAAACACAGGGGTGGAGTATGGAATTTTTGCTCCTACTAGCTGGGTGCTCCAAATTGGGTTCATCAGGAATGCCTCCAAATAAATGGGCCCAACAGACTTGGCTTGAATAGTGTACTCTCAAGCTTGGTTTTAAATGGATAAGAATCGATTGGACTCTCTACTGTCAGTTATAAACTTTTGAAATAACTGGTTCATTTATCCTACATAAAAGTCCACTTTTAAATTACAAACCTTCGCTTAAGAAAATAATAAGTAAATAAATAAATTTTTAAAACATACAGATCTACATCTAGATCAAATTATGAATACTAATTTATTTTTAAAAAATACAGATCTACATCTAGCTCAAATTATGAATACTAATTAGTTGGCTCAGTAGAAAGCAAGTATAGCCTATAAATTGAGCTTGGAGAACCCTTCACCAACCAATACAAAAATATTAACTGGCATGAGGAATGACTTCAGAAAGATACAATTTAACAATTAGACATGCGTAGAATATTAATAGTAAAATCCATTGCCTTGCAGCAAAAACAATTTTTTTTGTTTTAATAGGAAACAAAAGCATTTCATTGATATGGCGAAATGGTTACAAAAGGACCTATCAAGAGGTAAGCAGCAATAGCAATTATTTTCCTCAGAAAGCATTGAAGCCACACATATATTGCCCAACTCGTGTGAAAAATATATTTGAGCAAAAATAATACAATAGTACTTGTACATTCAAACTAGTACAGATGAAGATAACTGGCAATGCATGATAATATGTGCGAGGACGAAACAAAAAAAAAGTGTCATAGACAAGAAAAACATGAACACACATAGGAGAATGATCATTTAGAGAGATTTCTTTACTTTCTTCTTATAGTTTATCTTATATTTTCGGATCTTTTGTCCGATTGAAGATGTTTATTATAACTCCCTTGGATTTTGGATTGGAGCTCTTCTCTCCCCTCTTTTTTGTAAATTTCATACATCAATGAAATGGTTTCTTATAATAAAATTTAAAAAAAAAATGGAATCGTTTAGAGAGATCTTACCTCTTGCAAGATCAAAGCAAATGAAAATACATCCACTCTCGTATCATATTCTTCATTTTTATAAACCTCAGGTGCCACGTATCGCCCTGTACAAGAGAAACCAACAACTTCCATAAAAGGGTACAGATAATATTTTTTTTTATAAGAGGGTACAGATAGTATAAACACACGCACATATACATACATAAGAATAGAAGATTGTCCAAATACATGACAACAACTGCATAAGGGATCTTCATTCCATATTTTCTTTTATTAATGTGAAAGGATCGTTCCAACTAAGGCTTGGACCAGAATTAATCATGAACCTCTTAGAAATTCAGAAATTACACACACGTGACGAAAAGTAAAACTGGTGGATGGGTCCTAAGTATTTGCATTACGAGAAAGGCCACAATCACCACAATACACATGTTATAACATTCCACATGGCTCCCTCTGATAACATATCGAGAGAAAATATAACACTAATTTTAGTCAAAGCATAAACATACATGAAGTGTCATGACATGTGACAGCCACAGGTCTGTCTTCTTTGACCCTATTTGAAAGTTTTAGAAGTTTGCTAACTCCAAAGTCTGCAACTTTCAGGTGCCCAGAATCATCCCGCAGTATGTTTCTGTTGTCTTACTCATAAACAAATAAGCAACCTTCAAAGTTCAAATTTCAGCAAATGATAACTTACATCTCATGCCATATTATTTAGCATTTGATAACTTACAACTCATGCCAACAGAAGCCTAACTCTTTAAGTATACCGATGGAAAAAATATTAAGAGTTTCCATCTATTGATTAAAGTTAATTATAGTTATACAGTCTAAACCATCACCTTCAAGAGTTCAAATTTTTCACTCCCTAGATTGGCATTGTATGGTTCACACCATCTTTGGACAGATTGTTGCATATTACCGCCGTATGAGTCTATATGATAGTTACAGATTAATCCAGACAGATATCGATTCATAAAGATTATTGTGATTATTAGATATCAACGGAAATAGTTGCATGTAAGCTTATAGCGCCTGTTTCAGAAGATGCTCATACTCTTTCTCCTCTAACATGTTTCTCTTCACTATCTTGAAGATAAACGAAAGGAATTCTGGTATGGTAATTTCAATTTGGATTTCGTCCCTTTTGATGTCTGTGACTATTGGCACAAAGCTCAACTATACATTGGCATTTGACATGATCTACGATTTCTAAAGATAAAATGGCAAGGGAGGAGAGACAAAAACATACGAAGGTTCAAGATCACGATGGATTATTGCTTCAGGTTTATGCTCATGCAAATAATTCAGTCCCCTGTAAAATATATTAGAATTATGTTAGTAAGATTAACATATTGGAACAAACAACCCACAAAAGAATTGGCCATGTATACCATAATGAACGACACAATTCAGTTACATGAATAGTAGAAACTTAAAGCAAAAATCTGTATCGATCAACTTTTCTAAACAGCACAGTTTGGGTAGAAGAAATCTAGCCTCAATAAACATTTTTTAGTTATATCCAATTCAAAATACAGAACTCGTCCAACACTAAATAGAATTAGAACTGATTAGAAACAAAATATTAGGGTCAAAATGCAATCCATCTAATGTAATCTGTAATGAAGATAATTCTCTTGGGTGCAAATCTTAATGTAGTCTTAAGTTATTCTTTGGTTGAAAACAATATCCAAATTAAAATCAGCGATAACGACTTCTTTGGCAGTTTCTAATCAAAATGTGACCTCCTCCGAAATCCCAAGTAAATATGATGCTGTATACATCATTTTTCATAACTAGGCCATTTTCAGTGGCGATCAAGATAATCCAATTTCAGAACTATGTAAAGACACCTTCTTTCACCTTAAATGCAAGGATCAAAGCAACGTGAGTGATATGAAGTAGAACTAGAGCATATCATACTTCTTCACAATTGTTTTTTTTTTTTTTGAAGAGAAACAATTCTTCACAATTGTTTTTTACTCTAATAATTGATTAATTACCAATTTTCAAGGCAGAAAAACCTTTCAAACAGATTTAAGGAACATAAAATTGACCTAGCAATGTCAAGAGCAAACTTTACAACTATTGTCAGCTTCAAGGAACCTTTACGTTTCAAGAATGCATGAAGGTCCCCCTGGAAAAAAAACATATTAAACGAAAAAATAAATCAGTGATATATGAAATGAACCAATTGCAAAAATTGTTTCAAATTGAAACACGGTATTTATTTATTTTTTTTTTTTTATACGCTTACGAAATTGAAACACGGTATTGAGGGAGTAATTATAAAAAGCTTGGGGCTAAGACACCAAGATGAAGAAACAAAAACAATAACTTCCCATACTTGGTCAAAATTTCAGGAAGTGTCGTTAAATACTCTTCGAGTTATTACATACAAAAGCATCAAACAGCGAGTTAAGAAACGTAGCTATAACTTCAGCATCGAAATTTTACCTTCTATCATACTCAAATAGACCATAATATGCATTAATTCTTTCTCCACATCCACTATACCTTAAAACTAATTTCAAAGTTGACATCAACTTCTACGAGATTGAAAGATTTTGACATATCAAGGCCACTGCTCCACTTTAATCTTACAACATGGTTATTGGAAACAATTTGAAAGAAAATGTATTGTGCTAAACAAAATTATCAGAAAACGTATATAGAAAACATCTAGATCATAACATTAATGCAATCGCAAACTGAAACATGCAATCTTATAACTTCAAGCACAGCTATCCATTTCACCATGTTGATATGTCACTTGATTTCAAATGAAAAAGTTTAAAGGAATACAGTGAATAATTATTTCAAAGTTCCCAAAAAAAGAATATGGCCAAACTTTCCTTCATATAATAGAGTTTGAATTCAGTACAGACCTGGGGCAAATACTCTGTGACAATCATCATTGGATTACTTTGTGTTACAGCTCCCAGAAATTGGACAACATTAGGATGTCGTATCTTCTGAAGTAAAGCAAGTTCATCCGTAAATGCCTTCCTGTAACATGAGAACTTTACTATAAAATAGATATCAAGAGATTGAGTTTCCATACCTAATAGAATAAATGGAAAAGTTGTAGAGCTATCCAAATAGACTATGTGATGGAATTCCAATAATCTGATTACTCAGGAACCTCAAGAGAAATTGTGAGGAACTATTAAGTCCACCTCCAATATATGATGAGGCAATGAAAGTATAATAAACATAAGAAACAGGAATACTGATTTCATCATAAAATCAAACCCACACTTTATCCTCATCAGTAAAAACTTCCTCGCTTAGTGTCTTTACAGCAACTTGAATCCCACGCCATGAGGCACTACAGAAAGTTCCCTGTGTAATTATTTAAATGGATTAAGAGGACAAGCAAAAGTGAAGTCAGTTGATTTCTTGTTTCTGATCAATAAATAAATAGCACCCCAATTTACTAAGTACATATCAAGAAGTTTCTACATTAAGCAAGAATTAGGATAAATTGGCTATATCCTTGAATTTTTAATTCAGACTATAATATATTTCATCAATGTGCAGAAGCAAAAGTCAAATCGCCAGTCTGAAGGATGAAGTATCATAAGCAAGATAATATTGACATAGTTTTAATTTAGATCCAAGCATGAAAGCTTTCTAATCTTAGGCCTTAGCAAAGCAAGTCTTTGCCACCATGCTTAGACCAGGAGTGAAAATTTTGACAATTATATTTTGCATTTGCATTATTAAAAAGTGGTTGAAATTCTTTTGTTCTTTCTAAGTTCAGGCTCCTCAAGGATGTTAAAAGTAATATTAATATTAAACTGAAAATTTGGCTGAAACTGTTTCAGCAGATCTTCTGTCATGCACATCCCAAGTGAAAACTTAAACAGTCAATTCATATAGATTTTCCTAAATATTATCTAAACTGTTGATTTTGTTATCATATTAATATACAAATAAAAATACATCAGAAAATAGAAAATGTATTAAAAAAAATTGAGAGCATGGGTGAATGCAAGGAATAGGCAACGACTTACTTTTGTAATGTTCACACTATTGGAAAAATCAAGCTCATTTGGATTGATTTCATATTCCGGAACTTCACGGGCACTTTGCACATGCATTGAAGCCATCTGGGACATACAAGAGGGAATATTCCCAGAAACTTGTAAGTACAATGAGAACGAACATAGCACATCACCTGTGCCAATGACAGTTTCTTACCGGTGGCTTTGCACCACGTTTCTCTAAGAGATTGATCACATCATGATTCTTGTAATATATGGCATCTGCAAGAGGCTATTAAACACAAAATAAATTCTAAATTTTATGATAAACAACTATGAAACTGTTTCGTAAAAAGAAAAACAGAACTTCAATAGACCGAATGCATTTTTTTTATTTTTTTTTTAAACCAGAATGTTTTTTTAATGAAGACTGCATTAACTGTTAAAAACTACAATCTATCACATTCTCACACTAGAAAGACTCGTGTTTGTATCGTTTGGAAGAAAAAGAAAATGTATATCGTAGGTAGTAGACAAATGTTTATGCAATCTCCAACATACCCATCTGACTGTTTTCAGAGACATTATTTCAGTTTTGAACAATTCCAGGCATACCAAAGAGAAACTAAGACACTGCTAACCTCATTATCCTCACGCATTCAATAAAACAAGAGGTACTATTAGTCCAATTACGATGCAGAACTCCAACCATAAATTGACACTAACAACTTCAGGAAAATATCAAAAGTTAATCATCCAAAATTTCAAATAGATATTAACTTTCTTCTTCTTCTTCAGCCAGAGAAGTCGAACAAACTCTCAAAATGCAATTGCAAGCCTCAAAATCTCAAAAATCATAGCTTGCAGGCAATTAAACCAACTAATAAATACTCTATTACCAGAAACAGAGGATCCTAAAACTCACCGTGCTGCCCCAACGGTCCTCAACGTCGACCTCCGCGCCTCTTTCGAGTAGCAACTCAACAACGTCCGGCATGCCCTGACAAGCAGCAACATGCAAAGAGGTTCGTCCGTCAGTGTCGTGAAAATTCACGTCGGTGCCGGAATCCAGTAGCTCTCTAATTCCATCAGAGTCGCCATCATTCACCAGGTACATCAGCTTAATTCCGGGATAAATCGCGATCGGATCATCGAGCTCGTCGTTAACCACAGCGGAGACTTCACGTTCCGGCTTGAGCGAGGACTGTTTACCGAGTGTGAAACGAGCTCGTGCACTGGAATCCATGGAGGAAGAATATGAAACGAATTGCGACGAGCTCACAAAACGCTGCAACAGACAAATTTGATATACTACATTCCTCGAAAGTGAGTTCGTCAATGGAATCGAATTCTTCTCCTCCTTTCCCACGGAACAAATCTTTTTGCACAAATTCTGAGAGATATTTCGCTGGCGATTCTGTTGGGATGGGGACTGTATCGCTTAGACGGCGACTTCGAGCGATGAACAGAGAACTACGACTCAGTCAGGCCGTATAAACTAGAAATTTCAAGAGATTAACAACATTTCTCATATTGCTCATCTCATTTTCTTTCACTGTTAACTGTTAGGCAACTTTCCTAATAAAAAAAAAAATCATATATATATATTTTTTTTTTTTTTTTAAAGATATTTAATTAATGGGGGTGGAGATTGAATTCACACAACTTTAAATACAACTTAGATATGCTCGGTTTGGCAAAAATTTAGACAATAATAATGTATTGAAATTCCTGCACCCATGCGTGGTTGTTTGGACAGGAACGAACCTCCAAAACTATCTAAGTGATGCGCTCACTGCCCACAAGAGCAACTGACATGATGTATGGACTAGTGACTATGAGGTCCTAGGTTCGATCCCCACCCCACACATGCTGCCATAAAAAAAAAAAGTGATGTACTCACACACTTGTTGGCTGTTGCACTGCATCAAGTAGTTGTTTGATAATTTTTCGAAATTTCTGCTTAAGACAGGATCAAACTTTCACTCTCTATCATCTTAGGCGGAGAGCCTAATAATGCATTTAAAGGGCTATCTAGGTGATGCGCTCACTCGAACCCTCACTCTCTGTCATCTTAGGCGGAGAGTTCGGCTAGGTGATGCGCTCACTCACTCGTTGCATCAAGTGGTTGTTTGATAATTTTCGAAATCTTAGGCGGAGAGCGTAATAATGCATTTAAAGGGTTATCTAGGTGATGCGCTCACTCCAACTCCCACTCTCTGTCATCTTAGGCAGAGAGCTTGACGGTAATAATGCATTGGAGAGCACAATAATTTTAGTTGATTTCAATTGGTTTTTAATAGATTATTATAGGTGAAGCAACACGTAAGGTGGAGATCGAATAGAGATTCAAACATCCAACTTCTAATTATGTTTGAACTTCTAAATCAATAGTACATGCATTACACATGTTGGCAGCAAGGATGAAAATATCCGTGGATATGTCGATATATCCGTAAATCGAAAGGTTGGATATAGATATTAAGGATAAATGAATATCTCCAATATCTTTTATAAATATCCGTAAAACATAAAAAAAAAAATATCATTTATTAATCTCATTATGGATATAGATACTAATAACAAGATCTATAACTTAATTTGAAAGTAAAATGAACTTAATTATTAATTTAAATAATTTTTTTTTTTTTTTTTAAATTGATTTACAGAATTTTTCGTGGATATCGATATTTCACCGATATATCCATGGATATATCTGTAAAATTGAATCTTCAAAATCCTCTCTTTAAAATGAATTTTTAATCAATATTTAGACCAAAAAACCATCAAACTTACCCATATAACGAAAATTAAAATTTCACCAAAAGCACCAACACTGTAAAAGAAGGCTGCTCAAAAAGATTAAAAAAAAATCTTCAAAGTAGCAGATTTAATCATCATTTGTTTACTTTAGAGCCTGTAATGTCGATTTGTCACAATATGAAGTTTCCACGCCATCTACTCTTTATCAACCATTTGATTCTGTTAACTATTCATATAATATAATTGACATTCAAATCTAAAACCATTTGTTCAAATGATTTGTTACCAATTGAAATAACCATTAAACTATTTTGTAATATATAAGCCCTACAAAAGTCCATGTTCAATTCATAAGGTGGAAAAAGAGTCCATATCAGTAAAATCTCAGCCAATTCATTATAAACACAGTAGTACTAAAACCAAAAAAAATTGCTATCATCGAAGACGGTAAATGTGACAAATATAAAAGACAATAATACCAAATGAAAATCCTGAAGGCTATCATCGCATCTTTAACCGAAATGGAGAGTAATATAGTTCATCAAAAATAATTGCAATTAAAATAGTCAAACATAACAATCGTCTACAGAAACAAAAAACTTACTTTAGGCAGGGGCAGAAGACAAAAATTAACTAAACCTCTCGGCTGCAGACTTATAAGCGCTTCTAAAAAATTAACTTCGCAAGTGATTTACAGCTTGTCTTCGAAATCAGAGAGTGGAGTCATCTGCTCCTTCAATCCCTTCCTCTTGCGGATATCAGTAACCAACACGGAAGCTTGGGAGCCAGACTCCAATGGATCTGAGGACATCATCTCCCAATGGTCAAACACACACTGCGGGAACGCCTGCCCAGAGGTTGCAGCTCTCAGCGAGCTCGAGAATCCGAAGGACTCAACGACGGGGAGATATGCCTTGATGTTGTAGAGTGGGGTACCAGGCCTCTGCATTTCCTCAAACACATGTCCACGCTTCTGATTAAGAACACTGTAAATACCTCCCAAAGCTTGTTCCGGAGCCTGAATTTCCACAAGGTACACTGGCTCAAGAAGCCTGGGTTTGGCTGTCAACTGAGAAGCAAAAAGTACCCTCCTCGCGGTGGGAATGACTTGACCACCTCCTCTGTGGATGGCATCAGCATGAAGAACAACATCACACACTTCAAAACAGATGCCTCTCATGTTTTCATCACACAGCACACCTTCCTTAGATGCCCATTGGAAACCAGCAACCACAGAATCCTTGATTTCATTCAGATATTGAACTCCCTTACACATATCAACAACCATGTTAGGTCCAGTAGTCTCTGGCCCAAAGCACCAAATCTTCTTCGCAAGATCTTTGTCCCAACCAAACTCCTCAGAAAGAATCTTAGAACGAACTTTAGGATCATCACGAGGTCCAATGCGCCCATCGTCAATAGCCTCTGCTAGCCCATCCTCCAAGGGTCGAGCTTCCATGTACAGACGGTTGTGCTTGTTGGGTGATTTACTCATCACTACACGGCATGACTTCTCAAGGACAGTTTCCCGGAAAGAGACAACGGGATCAGATTTGATGATCTCAGCCCCACCCATGAAGTCGTCCTGCAAATCCTTCAAACAGATCTCCAAGTGAAGTTCTCCTGCACCAGCCACGATGTGTTCACCAGATTCCTCCATCGTACAAACGACCATAGGGTCTGATTTTGCAAGACGTTTAAGGCCTTCCACAAGCTTCGGAAGGTCAGAGGCCACCTTGCACTGAACTGCGACACGAACCACAGGGGATACGGAAAATTTCATGGCTCGAATTGGATGAGCATCAACTTCTTTCTCATTCGTCAAGGTGGCATTCTTGGTGATATATTGATCCAACCCAACCAAAGCTACAGTATTACCACAAGGCACATCCTCCACTGTTTCTTGCTTCTTTCCCATCCAAATAACAGTTCTCTGAACACTCTTCACATACAAGTCTTTCTTCTCTCCAGGAACATAGTTTGGACCCATGATTCTGACTTTCAAACCAGTTGAAACTTTCCCAGAGAAGACACGACCAAAGGCAAAGAACCTGCCCTTGTCTGATGCAGGAATCATCTTTGATACATAAAGCATAAGAGGTCCCTCAGGATCACAACTTCTGATGGCACTAGCGTAGACATCATCTAGTGGACCCTCGTACAAATTCTCGACACGATACTTCTGTGCGGTGGCAGGGGATGGAAGATGAAATATCATCATTTCCAAAAGAGCAGTGCTTGCTGGGAGCCATGTTTGCATGACTCGCTTCATCAATACTTTACCCATCAATTCCTTCTCGTCATTCTTCATAACAACTCCAAGCTTCTGCAACATTGGCCATAGCTTATCCTTCTGGTCATTCATGCAAGTTGCAATAATCTGCTTGATAGGTTCATAGCAGAACTGGACAAATCCACGCTTGCATGATGGAGATCCAGTGTTCTTGCTGGTCCATTTCTTGGTTGCAGGATCGAAGAAGTTCTCACCCCAAAGTCTCTCCATCATCTTTGACTCATCTACTCCAAACTTGGAAGCATACATCTTGGCAAAGTTGGTCAGGGTGAACGCCCAACCATGCAAACCAGCAGAGAAAGCGACTGTTCCTTTCTCGGGGTACACTTGCACATCACCAAGAAGTGGATCCTCATAAGTAGCCATGATCACATTAGCATTCTCAATAACCCTCGAGAAGGTCTGGTAAGCCTCTTCCCCATCTACTTGAAGCTCAAGGAAGCACCTGTCCATCTTGTTAACAGTCAACACAGGTCGAATCCTCTCTCCCAAGGCCTGACGGAGCACAGTCTCTGTCTGAACACAAACACCTTCCACACAATCTACCACAACAAGGGCACCATCAGTAATACGCAGAGCAGCTGTAACCTCGGATGAGAAGTCAACGTGCCCAGGTGAATCAATAAGATTGATAAGATACTCGTTTCCATGTCTCTCTCCCTTGAAACTTTTCAATGATTCATCAGTCATCTCATAGTAGAGGGAGATGCCAGTAGATTTAATGGTGATACCACGCTCTGCCTCATCAGCTCGAGTGTCTGTCATCCGTACATCACCGGCAACTTCTTGTGCAATGATACCAGCAGCAGCCACAAGAGAGTCTGTAAGTGTCGACTTTCCTGAAATGCAAGAAAAAGTGGTGACATAAAATAAAGGCTAAAAATGATATAGTAACAATTTAAAATTAGTTCGTAATAGAAGTCCATGCAAATGTTTTTTATAGGAATCATGGTATGAAATTACAAAAGGGGAGAGGAAAGAGGAAGATCTCAATAAAAAAAAGAAATTAAAAACCCTTTTAGTTTTCATAGAGATCAGTGAGAGTATATATAACAGCTGAGCATAGGAAAATAAAATTTACACTATGAGAGAGTAACACAAAAATCATACCATGAGAGAGTAACACAAAAATAAAATTTACACTATGACAGAGTAACACAAAAATATAGTCAATGAATTTGTCCATATGAGTTTCCTGATCATTAAATATCCTACTGTTTCTTTACAAAAATTCGATGCGTAAGTGAACTTGTAAAGTTGGTGCCCAACTTCAAACTTAATATTTATGTCCAGCAGAAACATTTATATAGTCCTGTGATTTAACATTTGTAAGCCCTCCAAAAATAGTCCCAATTAAGTATTTTACCATGATCGACGTGTGCAATAACAGACATATTACGAATGTTGTGCTTATAGTCCATAATCCGACGAAGCTCCTCGGCTGTAAACTTCACCTGAACACAGAAAAGATTGAAGATAAATTAAAGTGAAAAATAGTCTGGACATCACAAAATTAACATCGTCAAGAGGAGAGCATACTAACCATCTTGACAAATCTTCAAACTTCACAAGTCCGAGAATAAGAGATTATTAACTGCCGGAAAAAAAAATATTAGTGTCAAATAATCAGATCAAGTAGTAATAACGAATTTAACAATTATCTTCAGTTTAGGAATGGTAAAAATGAAACTTTTGAAAGTTTAGGAATGATAAAAACAATCCTAAAATTCAAAGGTACGGTCATTAATTTTCTTTTTCTTTTCAAAACATGAATAAAAAGTACAATTTTTTTGAAGTTTAATTAACAAAAAAGAGGCTGCAAAGAAGAAGGGCTAACTATTACACTTATTTGAAAAGATAAAAAACAGCAGCAAATAAATGTGATGAGAAACATAAAACAAAAACATTACCAAATGAGCCCTAAACTAAAAATAGTCAAAATTAAATAACATTCAAGTAGAAAAGTGGCCTGATGACCAAGAAATGGAGAGCAAATAATCAAATCTTGAATGAAATTACTTCGATTAAGCTTCACAATGATTCTTTCAATTACTCAATCAATCGAATACTAGCAACAACCAAAACAGGTCTCGAAAGAATTCATCGAGTATAAACGACTGAGCAAACGGATCTCTGTGAGCACAAAACACAATCGCAAATAAATTCAGCAGATAGGGAGAGAGAGATTACAAGAAAGAAGTACCTGAGAGACGATGAAGGGAGAGCAAAGGAAGAGAGTGTCCCTTAAGCCTCCACAAACAGAGTGCGTGAAGAAGAAATGGAGGCGCTAAGAAGAAACAGAGTGCGTGAAGAAGATATATGTGGCTTCAGTAAAGAGTTCTCCTATTCCGTCAGCTAGGGTTTGTCATTTGGGCTGGGCCTAGTGGATGTGTTTCGGCCCATTTAGCATGCTCTGCTCGGCATCCGCGCTACAAGCATCCAAAATTGTTTAAAGATTACACATTGCGGTTGACCTCAGCAGTCCTTCGAGACATTGCAATTTCTTAATTCCATTTTTGCTTGTTTTTTCTTACTAACCAGAAAATACGTGTGATGCCTGTAAAAACTTGAAATTTAAATTTAAAGTAATAGAAGATAGTTTAAAATATATATATATAGGGAAATTGTAGTAAATGACAATTTAAGACTTATTGTTTGCAAATATAGCATGTTTTTAAAAATTTTGCGGATATAGCAATTTCTATCGCTGATATCTTATGACTGATAGAAGTCTATCGCTGATCACCTCAGCTTTTTATAGATTTTTGTCAGTGATAATAGTCTATCAGAGATAATAGTCTATCAGTGATATAATAAAGTCTATCAGTGATAGAAACGGGTTTTTTTGCCATATTTGCAAAACATTTTAAAGTTTGCTAAATTTGCAATTAGTTTGGGCCTGATTGCTATTTGTGCAACCAGCCCTATATATATATTTAAAGATTATTCTAAAATATTAAAAAAAAAAAAAAAATTATCATATGCTAAATTTGCACTTTCCAAATTTCAACGCAAAGAGCTGATTGCAACCGTTATCAAACTTTAGAAGGGATGATTGTTCAAATTAAGAGTGCAGTGTAATTGTTACAAATCTCAAAGTTCATGGGTGATTTGTACCATTCATTTTTAAATTTAAAGTAACACTATATATATATTTTCTTAATTTTATTGTTAAAGATTATTCTTAAATATTAGAATGACAAAAAAAAAAAATGATAATTAGAATGATCCAAAGAAAAAATTATCTATTAATAATTCCATTTATCTATATAATACAAACAAATTATTCTTTGTTAACAATATTATTTTGAGCTCATATAATATGTTTATTAATATGCTCATATAATATGTTTATTAATATTTAATGTAACTAAATTATTGTAAATAGTGCAGTGTATAAATATTTATATAAAACACATATTTTGAATTGTTTAGATAGTTGTGGGTGTTATGTAGTATAATATTAATGTTTGCTTTCATATTTTCAACATTTTAAATATTTAGACAAACTCCAACTTGTAAAAAAAAATAGATAAACATATATATACTTGCCAACATTTATAATTAATTATATAATAATGTTTAAATAAATAAAAAATGACAAATGAGTTGTTGAAATGTGTGTGTTTTATTTAAACCAGGTTTGTAACTGATAATGCTTAATGTTTTTTTTTTAGTATGTATAGTACTTCAATATCTATGTTTTATGGTTTATAAGATTCATAAAAGAATGTTGTTTTGAACTAATTATAAATAACTAAAATAATACCAATTAGAAAAGTTAGCAGAAAATTGTGAACATTTTGTGATTTATCCATGTCCCAACAACAACCAAATTCACTAATTTAACAATTAAATTTATAAATCTAGATAGGTTTACCAACATGGACACAACTCAACACAACAATTTTCATCCTCTATCCATGGTGACTTCTGCAGCGTTCTTTTTTTCTTTCTTTTTTGGGTTTAGGATTTTTTTATTTGATTGGGGATCTTGTTTGGAGTTTGACTCTTTTTGTGGAGAAACTCTTTTAGTATGTCATTGTATTCTTTCATGTTTTCTTAATGAAAGTTTGGTTATTCATCTAAAAGAACAACAATAGACAACTAAAATTCTTTTAGAATTTCCGATTCGAGCATAATTCCTCCCTTCCCTTACACTTTAGAGGTCGAAATTCTCACCCATTCATTCTCTTAATACAAATCTAAAAAAGCTTTCAAACTTAAAACTCTAACCACTTGGTATAATACACACAAGTCCTAGGCGAAATGATGCCATTTGGTGTACAATGACTAATCCTTGGACAAACTCCACAAGGAGTAGAAGCCATAGCCCCTATTTTAGGCTCCCC
This sequence comes from Herpetospermum pedunculosum, assembly GCA_028017165.1. NCBI lineage: Eukaryota > Viridiplantae > Streptophyta > Magnoliopsida > Cucurbitales > Cucurbitaceae > Herpetospermum > Herpetospermum pedunculosum. The sequence goes on along the minus strand of CM051529.1, from coordinate 5,323,855 downwards.
TTTGTTACCTCCTTTTGCATAGCACTTATAACAAATCTTCCCAACAGGAATAAAATCAAACTCCCCTGAACCAGTGCTCTTCACCTCCATGACATCATTGTCCAACACCAAAGCATTTACAATCTCTTCAATTTGCTCCCTAGACAAGTCCACTTTGGATGCCCCACTCTTTTTGAAAGAGTCTACAATCCCTTCAATTGTGGCCACCTTCATCTTCTTTATCATTCTAACACAGAACCCTTTAAGAGTATTGATGTAGTCTTTGTCGAGCTTCCCGTCGCTATACCAATTACCGCCAGTCAGTTCTTTCGATGGTTCAAAATCTTTCGACATGTAGTATTTCTTCCCTTTGTTTTGATAGTGTTCAACAAGTTTGATCAGGCCTCTGGCTTGAAGGGACTTAAGTGATTTGGTTACCACATTGTCTGCATACCTCGTTTCTCTTTTCACGTCTCCAATCCAAATTCCCATGCTTTGCTTGCTGCAAATCAGGTCATGGAGCACTTTTTCATGATCAATGAGAGCCCCTCCAGAGCCATGAGCTGAGTCTGGCCTTCTTCTCTTGAGTGATGAAGGCCCTTGTGATTTGCTCATTCCTGTAACATTAAATGATATATGCATATTTGATATTACAATCACTGAAGAAGATAACGTTTTAATAAAAAAAATGATGTTGAAATGTGAAGATTTGTTTTTTTCTTTTTTTTGTTATATCTGCAAGTGTCCGGGTCAGCTTGGTGCAGTTCAACAAATCACACGGGACAACCGTCTGACCCTACTACATTTCGTTGTTAAGTAAACTCGTAGGATATTTTTTTGACTAACATGTAGAGGTGGGGAATCGAACCTAGGACCTCTTGGTCTGCCAGTCTGCCAGTTGAGCTATGCTCTTGTCGGCAAAAACTCGTAGGATATTAAATGTGAAGATTTGTACGAAATGTGATTAAGGAAATTGAAAATGTTGCTGGAATGAGAGAACAAATGTACCTTGGAGGAAATGGCATGAAATGATAAATAACATAGCATCAATTCATAAGCACAAGAAAAAGGATGCTGTTTCGAAAACAAGAGAACTTGAGGAAAAACATTTCAAATTCAATCCAGAGAAATGTTCTATAAATATTTTGTTGGAAGATTTTGATGTATGTGTCAATATGAACAATAATCCCAACAAAATTCATGAAAACCCCACGTTGAGTCTGGTGTGCAGTACATATTAATGGACCATTGCAAATTTTCTTAGTTCGAGTACACCTAAAACTGAGAAATGGATAAATGGACAATATGATTGCTAGGAACTATCAGAAAAAACCAACAACAAGATGAACTCCATCCCCCAAAAGATCTAAAAGAAAAAAACCCAACGATATTATATGCGCGTAAATAGAAGAATCTAAGAATCAATACCAAGCAAATTCATGGAGAAATCGAGCAAAATACCTGAAGGGGTCTGCGACTTCAAATCAAATATTAGAACTAGAAGGTCTTAGAGACGATAATTGCAGAGTGAAAGGAAACAATGGCAAAGCAAGAACGAATAGGAACGCCCTAAAGGGCTAGGGTTTTGGCAATCTAGAGTAAATCAGCCGGAGAGAGGGCGACGCGGCGGCGGGATTAGTTCTGATCGGAAAATGAAGAGGACGAAGGGGGGATTTTGGTTTCTCTAAAACGTAGAAGGCCGAGGGGTGTTTCTGTTGGCTGGCCTGATGCTTTCTGCTTTTGGGTTTAGAGTTTTACTGATACTGGTTTCAAAAAAAAAAACAAGTAAAAAATGTAGTCAACTTAGAGTGTGTTTACCTACCCGTAATGAAAATTATAGGCTCGATCTATTCGGTTTTTTCTGTTTAACAAAGTTATGAAGTGAATCAAACGTGAACACACTCTCAAATATGTAATCTCATTACGTATATGATCGATCTCATTCATGTTCTTTAACTCATCGGCGAACGATTTAGCTCGTCAAGCATGAATTGTCAATACTGAAGACCCTGAATGTTGGTTGTTGTCTTTAGAGATTACAGTCTTTTTAATGTTTTGGTTTTGTTCTTTATAGTTGTACTAAAAAAACAAAAAACAAAAATATATATATATATTTATATATACATATCATTGGTATTCCTTTCAAACCGTTTTGTGTTTTTGTAATTTCTTTTTTACTTGTAGCGAGAGTCAACAATTTATTCAGAAAATTCAGTCACGGATCAAAATGTCTTCCGGTAAGAATTTTTTAGAATTAAATTAAGAGTAAAATTTGTTTGGTTGGCTACAAGTATTTTTGCACTCCAATTACGTGTCACGATTTGATTGACCAAATTTTTATATCATTTTTTAAATAAAAAATTGTTGTTTACTTAAAAAAAAAAAAAAAAAAAAAAAAAATCATAACTTTTCCTTTCTTCTTCGTCCAATAAACAACTTCTCATATTTTCTCTATTTCCTTCATTTTCATATGCTATGACCTTTGTTTTCAATTTCATCTTTCACTCTCTCTAATAAGTATTTTTATCTTATTTTTGTTGGTTAACTAGTTTTTAACGCAGTCAAGTTCCTCAAATTTACAATACTCTAAAGAATTTCTCATAAAAATGATTATCATTCAACGAAGAATTGAGGAATTAGACCATAAAGTTTTTTCCAATAAAAAACAATCAAATTCAAAGACTTGTTGTTTCCAATTTCGCCAAGAGAGTTATCTTGAAGCAAGAAATTTCTCAAACTCTTCAATCATATCTCTAATTTTTTTGGTGATTTTTCTTAGAAAAATAAAATCCAACCGACCTTTTCCTCTACCAACCTCTCCCCCCACGTGGTATAATTTCGTTGTTAGTGTAAGTTTTTTTTTTAAAAAAAAAATTGATTATTGAACCTGAAATTGAAGAATACTAATCGCACTACCACTAATCGCACTACTATGACTGACCCAAATGAATTCCTCCGTGAAATTTCCTAAAAACCTACTTGAAAATTTATGTCTATATAACACACAATGCCCAACAAATTTCAAATAACCCGAATTGAAATTTCATGGCCTTGAAGTTTGGAGTGTAGAGGAAATGAGGAGAGTGAGAAAGAGAAAGTAGGAGAAGTGGTTAAATTGGATGGAATAAGGAAAGATTAAAGTTACCGACAAAAACTAAGTAAACAACATTGAATTTTTTTTATTATTATTTAAAAATTGTTTAAATATCTAGTCAATAAAATCATGACAGGTGATTTAACTGTAAAAGATACTTGTAGTCCTACAAGCAAATTTTACTCTTAAATTAATATAAATTTGAAAGTATATTGAATTGTTTTGAATTGTGTTTTTTTTTCAAGTGTATTTAATTAATGCTGGAGTGGAATCAAATTTACCTAACTATCCAAATCTTTCAAATTGTTTTTTTAACTTATTGTAAAATCGAAAAGAGAAAAAAACATCAAAGAGAAACTATATTTACATTCAAAATAGTATATTATATGATTTATAATATATCATGTTATACATATATGTTAATTTTAAAAATTGATTTGTAAATTAAAATACTATTTATGAAGGTTTTTATATATGTTTTTAATGTAAATTAACATTTTAAAATTTCAAATTCAAAATTTAGATACAAATACAAAATGAGTATTTTTATAGACTAATCTAGAAAATTAGACTAAAATTGTATTTGACATAGTCTTTCAAACATTATTTATTTTATTCTATATATATTTGGTCCATCCATCTAGTTTTTTCCTTCTCTCCTCTCCATCACTTACTTTTATTCCTCCCTCTCACATGTTTAGTTGCAATCTTCTTTGCCTATCTTCTTCCTCCCGGGAGGATGCCCTCTCTTACGACTTTTTTTAAACCGACAAACCACTATCATTTAAACTTTCGAAGATTTAAAAGTTTTGTGCCCTTCCAAACAAATAAAAAAGGTGTCTTAGTTTTCTTCTTGATTTTTTATCTCCACTAAATGGTTCCAGTAATTTATGTTGATCAAATTCGGTAACACAAAATAAAAAGTTTGTTGTGTCGTGGAAGAAGCTCACTACCTTGAAAGCAAATTTGGCACGACAAAAACGTAAAAAAGTCAGTTGCTTTCCATGGTTAACACAACATCCTATTAAATCCCGCACTCAAAATAAATGAATTGGAATCGATCGTTACCTTATGCTCAATAATGTATTTTAATACAAATAAGCTAGATAAATCATACAAACACAAAGAAGAAAAAAGAATAACTTGTTCATCCCTCGATCCACTAATCAATCAAAAAATTGAGAGGAATAACGTGTGAGTTACTAAAACCGATAAAAAAAAACATGTGATTTTTTCTTTTAAGAGGTTTTTGTCCCCACCAAAAAAGAATGAGTAATCAAGAAATATTATTTAATTCGCACGAGCAGTTATCCGAATCTAGACCCGCCCAGACAACGGCGACAACACATGTGGGATATAACAAAACGAAAAACATCACCTTCTGCATTATTTGAAACGGCACAAGTGAGGTTTAACATATATACCCTTCACACGTTTCAAAATATTTCCACGTGGGACAAAAACAAGCCTTCCAAACAATTTGAAAGTATTTTATCTAATTTTGGTGATCAAAATTTGTTTGAACACCACAATCACCATTTCCCATTTAAATGTTGTATATGCTTGTTGGACTAAATCGAAGGGGGTGCAAAGTGAGAGTGAAAGGAAAAAGAGAGAGAGTCCGACCAAGTTGAAAAAAAAAAAAACGTTTGACGACATGATCATTCAAAATATTAGAAAATCTTAAAACATGTCAAATATCATTTGGAGACAAATTTTAGATAATCCGTAAAAAAAAACTCATATAAAAGCATTGTTTTTAGAATTCAGATCACATGAAACAATTATTATTATTATTATTATTATTATTATTTTTTTTTTTATTTTTTTTTTTTAATGTCAATCAATATTAATGAATTTAAAAATCAAATTTAGATTGCATAACCAACCTGCCTTCATTTTTTGTTTTTTTTTTTCCAAATATTTGCTAAACATACAAATTTGATATTCACATAATCAATTTTTTTGGGTTCTATTATTTTATTTTTAGTATAAGTACAAACATTTGAATCAACAACTTTAATTAACGAAAATAATTAGCATGTCACTATTTCTTGGCTAAAAATTTATCACTTATTATTTTTTATTTTATTTTACAATATGAGATAAAGGAGATGACTCATAATTCATACATTATTCTGATTGAGTTATATTTTTTTTTTTTTTTAAGAAAAACCTTGAACTTTTATTTTTGTACAATGATCATAGTCACGGGCACAACCTTATACCAATTGAGCTATGTTCGGTTTGACTAAAATATTTAAATTAATGCTAGATGAAGGGATTCAAATTTCAAGTCTATCTCTTTAACCACTCCGACATATTGACTTTGTTATTGAGCTATATTCTTGATTAAAGATTTATCACTTATCGCTCATATATCATGTTGGTTCAGCTATCCCACGGTGATGTTGAAACTTTTTAATTTCGGTAGGGAATAGTTATCGGAATCTTTAAGAATATTTTGTAAGTTGCAAGACAGGAAAGAGAAAAAGCGTAAACGAACAGGAGAGTAAAAGAGAAAAAGAATATTAAACATTGGATCTCTCATTTCCCTCTCTGAACTCCTCCCGCACCAAGCACAGTTCAACTGTTAAACATACAGATTACATACGAAATTAGGGCTACTCTATACCATAGCTCTGAGATCGAATACATCCAGCCATTGCACCAGTAGCATCGTATATTAGGTACTTGATTTGTTCTTTGTATTTCATTTCTTAACGTTCAGCTCGGTTCTTCAGAAAAAAGCGAAGAAATATCCTTAGTTTTTTGTTAAATAGCTTGCTCTGACTAACCTTACGGTCGCATTAGGTATCACTCACCACACATTCACTCTAAACGAGCCGTGAGCTTCGATCTGTTTGTGGTGCTCGAAAGTTTTGTTTAACAATTTCTGTTTGAGTACTTGTATGTTATGTTCGTTGGGATACTGGTGGATTATTACTGATGATTAAATTATCATTCATTCGAGAAACATGTTTGTGAGTGATTTTGAAATGAATCACTTTTGTCCATGTTAAAAACCACTCGTAAACATGCTTAATCACTCAAAGTTAATTTTAATAGTACATGGATCACATTTAGAAGTAAAAGAACCAAACAATAAAATGATTTTGACAATTTCAAAATCACTCCCAAACACGTTTTGGAGTAATTTTAACAATTTCAAAATCACTTCCAAACATATCCTTCAAGGAGCTTCGTGTCGCAGGCATGTTGTTGACAGTACGGACCATAACATGATTTGAAATAGAATACAAGGGTAGCTTTTAACAATTTCAAATTCACTCCCAAACACGCCCTGCGACACGAAGCTCCTTTAACACGATTTGAAATAGAATACACGAGTAGCTTTTAAGTTTAACTTCACAAAAGTGATTGTTAAAATCATTCACAAACATGTTGAGTATAATGGGGTGGCCGTGAGTAGGATGGATCCGATCCCATCCCAGCAGTAAAACTCCTTCCTGGTCTACCCACTAATCACTATAGAAGTAAAATCATGTTTGTATGCCAAACTTTTTCTTCATTGTAAAGTTGACTGTCTACTTCTCCTGTGAGGCCAGGTACCTGTTATTTCTGTAGCTCAGGAGGACCATGTAGAAGTAGAACAAGTTAGAAACAATGTCAGGGAGGTATTGTGAAACCTATGATTTATGAAATGCTAATTTCTTAACTGACTTCGTACAAGGGTATGGCCAGTATGGATGTCAAAAAGTCTAATGGTACACACGCCGAAGAAATTAAATGCCTAGCCAATGAAGCATTTGCAGGTAAAGCAAACCATTATACTTGTATCACGGTATATATTCTTTCGTTTGATTTTTTCTTTTTCTTTAACAAAGATTAGAATAGATAGAATTGAAAAAGAAATTGTCCTTACCCTATAGACAGCAGTTTTTTGCCTCTTCAATGACATAACTGATAATAATCCAGCAGATTTTATATTTCACTCAATTAAGACTATTTCTTCGATAATTACATTTTTTTGTGATATTATTGCTAATTTTTCTTCTGTCTGCTGAGCAGTGCTAATCTTGTTTTGAATTCCAGCTCACAAATATGCTCAAGCAATTGATTTATATACGCAAGCAATTGAACTCAACAATCAGAATGCTGTATATTGGGCAAATCGTGCATTTGCACACATTAAACTAGAGGAGTATGGTAGTGCGCTAGAGGATGCATCAAAAGCTATTGAAGTCGATCCTAGATATTCCAAGGCATACTTTTAAAATTAAGCTTTGGTCGCTATTTATGGCGTTTTATTCTAATAATATTATTTGCTTCTTTTCTGAATATATACTAGTATATTGTCATACCAGGGTTATTACAGACGTGGTGCTGCTTATCTTGCCATGGGGAAATTCAAAGAGGCACTTAAAGATTTTCAGCAGGTGCTTTTAATTAGGATTCTATTAATATTGCAACAGATTATATTTCTTTGTCTGTTTTCCTTTCCACGAGGAATTCAAAGTTCGTTTTGTAAAGTCAGTTTTTGGATGTGCATGATGTAGTACTTGATTTGTAACTATTTTTTTGGGTAACATGTACAAACTACCTATTGTGAGGAATGTCATTGCCCATTGGGGTAGTCATAAATGTTATTAGGGTATTAAGGGCATATTAGTAATTAGCCAAGGAGTTTGTTAGTAGGAGATGCAGTTGATCATAATAGAGTGAGTGAGTGGGGAGGTTCCAAGTACCTTGAATTACTTGAGATTTATCATAGTTCTTTATCTCTTAACCCTCAATATCATTTCATTTCTTTGGTTTCTATCACTAGTTTGCATAATTGATCATGTCACTTTATACATGATAGTTTTATAATCGTTTGTTGCAAGTTAGGTGCAGGTTTTTAGTTTCATCATTATATTAATTAAGCAGATCAATTTGGTTTCATTCACAGAATGGTAGAAGTTTCTTTGATTTGCAGTTCTGCGAAGGATCATTTGTGATTCAACATAAAAAATTACTTGCTGCTGTTCCATTTCTTTCTATTGCGGCATTGCCGCGTTCCTGTACATGTATTTGTAACCTTTTTTTTTTTTTTTTTAACTGAAACCTCTGTTTTCATAGAAGAAAAGTACCCATTGCTTGTAAGTGTGGGATCTCCTTCCTAATCCCTTTCCTTTTGACATTTCACAAGAAAATTTATTAATCCGTGATATCAATTATTCTAGCAGAATGTTAGAATTGTCAGTTCCTTTTAGCTACATCTATGTTTCTTAATTTAATATTTTTTTTTCCATTTATAGTGGTAATTATATATATAAAAAAAGAAATACAACAGTTGAAAAATGGAGAAATTTCATTCGAAGATGACATTTATCTTTTAGACGTTCTAGTTCCAGGTTGTATTATACTAGAAGACATTCATTCAGTCACCAAGTTTTTCAGAGTTATTGCATGGTGTGTGGAGGACTATCTTTTGGATTCCTAATTTTCAGAGTCATACTTGAATGTGAATTGTAGCATCCTGGAATTAACTTCTTGTATCTTTTTACTTTATAAACTGAAGCTCAAGAAGATGTGTCCTAATGATCCCGACACTGTCAAGAAGTTGAAGGAATGCGAGAATGCAATTATGAAGCTTAAATTTGAAGAAGCTATTGCAGCTCCAGTGCCGCAAATGGATTCTGTGGCCAATTCTATTGATTTCCACTCTGTAGGTATAATTTTTATAGTTTATTCTGTAATGCTTCTGCTTGACAATTTAAGGAGCAGCTGTCCTGGAGCTTTTATCTTTCTTGTTGCCACTGTATTTTATTTGTTATTTGGTCGAAGTATAGTTTTTGGGAACATCATTTTTTTTTTTTGAGTTCAACAATTGCGAGCGGGGGATCGAACCTCCGACTGGCGACCTCAAGGGGTGCATGCCAATTACCACTGAACTATGCTCACTTTGGCTTTTGGGTTGTCATTGTCAGTTAACAAATACTTCTTTTTAGTCAGCATCCTAGCAGTGCTGCTACCATTCTGTTTTGGTGTGCAATATATATTTTTTAAAAAAACATGAATAAAAGGAGAGATATTTCCTTTTGTTCTACTATTATTAATTTTTCATGAATATTAAGAACTCTTAAAAGATATTCAAAACTATTAGCTGACTAAAAATACCATAACCTTGTTTTACTATTATTACTTTCTGTAATTACAGATTATCGACCCTCTTGACCAATTGGAGGTGTTTTTTTGTAATTGTTTACAGATATGACTTCTTTTGTAATCTATTTCACCAATCAATAAAATGGTTTCTGTTTCCTATATAAAAAAAAAACCTTGTACAAGACAGAAACTGAATTTCATTCGAGTTTAAAGTACAATTCCTCTCTGAAATTAGACACTGTTGTCTGTTAATTATACTCTTTCCCTGTAATCCATCATTATAGGGGCAGGTTCAAGTTCAACGTCATTGCCGACCCAAATGGCTATAACAGCAGCATTAGTTGCAACTATAGCAATTGCAATTTCAACTCTTAGTACAGAAGTTGCCACAGTAGTAGCTGCAATAGCAGTGGTGGTGTTGGTAATCCTGGGCTCACGTTGGTGGGGTGGCAGTGAAGGCAGTATCAATGCGAAGACTTTAGGTATTTTGTCTTTCACTAAAACAGTCAGAATCCCTTAAATTTTAGAATTCATCAACCTGATTTGAAAATTTATGAACTCATGTTTTAGTAATGCTCTTCCAAGAGGACTTTATTTTTATTTTTGACTGTGTTCTTAACTTGTTTAGATTTTCTTCAAGGAATCAAGTCATAATTAGTAGAAATTTATGTCTCTTTTTTAAAAAAAAAAACTAGTAAAAATTACTACACTAAGAATTCTACATGTTTTATGCTTTTCCAGTGCATAAGTAGTGAGAAGTAGGTTCGTTCTATTAATGAATTTTTATTCCCTATCAGGAAAGCAGTCAAATCATTTTGGTGGTTGTCCTATAATAAGTCTTAAAAAATTTAACATGCAAAAAATGGAACAAGACAACAAAATTTAGAATGAACTCATAAATGTCTATAGTATTTGTATCATTTAATTTTCCTTCAGTGCTCGTTTCATTCTTCTCGTAAGAGTACATCATGAATAGAGGATTTATTAGTTGCCTTCTTCCCTGGGCACCGACAATACTTCCATTTTTTTCCCTTAAGTGTAGATGTCGAACCACAGTATTCTGGAGCAAGAATAGAGGGAGATATCGTAACATTGGATTTTGTGAAGAAAATGATGGATGATTTCAAGAACCAGAAATCCTTACACAAGCGGTATGTGTTGCTCCTCCAATAATAGGTAATAATTACCCTATTTAGCATGTCTAATGGGCTTAGTTGTTTTAATGATTTACATTCTTCCTTAGATATGTATTCCAGATTCTCCAGCAAACGAAAGAAATATTGAAAGCTCTTCCATCTTTAGTTGATATAACTATTCCTGAAGGCAAGCACCTCACAGTTTGTGGTGATGTGCATGGTCAGGTCAGTAGTACCTTCTCTTAGAATGCGTGTATGATTCTCAGGTTTGATGTCAATTTTGAACACACAAACAACTCTTTATTGGCTAGGTAATACATTTTTTCTGTTGTGGGCCTTGACCTAGATAGTGGTTTCTCCATGATCTCAAGTAATGGTTTAAAATATTTTTGGAGCTTATAAGCATAAACTTTTTGGGTTCCTATAGGGTACCTATGTGCATGTTTCATTGACACAAACATAGAATTGCGTATACTATTATTTGCATTCTGCAGTTGACCACAGCCAATCACATGCTAGTGCAATGAGAGTCTTTCCAAGCGCATGCTAGGTGAAAAGAGTTTTGTAATCATGATCTCTCCTTAATCCATGCCAGTTGGATCCTCTTTTGTAATTCCCTTTGGGGCTTATAGGGCGTTTCACTGTCCCCGTGTATTTTCAATTTTGTATCTTTGATTTTTTTACAGTGTGAAAGTGTTGGTTTTCTTCTTCTTTTTTTCTTTTTCTTTTTCTTTGAAGATTGCATCTCCTGCAAACTGAATTATTTAAGATCTTTTAATTGCTTGATAATGATGTGTTGTACTAATCTCCTCCACCATACATGTGGTACTCGATGGTAAGTTTGTGGTAACAATTGAATTCTTCTTGTTCTAAGAGGAACTCCAACAAATTTATAGGCACTTACTTTTTCTTTCATTCTCGTGTCTGTGTATTTTTAAACATTGGTCTCCCTTAGGCCTTATGCTTTCATCCTTTAATGCTTGCAGTTTTATGATCTCTTGAATATTTTTGAGCTGAATGGTCTGCCCTCGGAAGATAATCCGTATCTATTTAATGGTGACTTCGTGGATAGGGGATCATTCTCTTTGGAAGTCATTCTGACCTTGTTTGCAATTAAATGCATGTCTCCATCAGGTAAATTGAATACAATCCCAATTGGTTAGGGGCCTCCACATTTTTTTTTGGGACACAAGCTTTCATTAAAAAAGGAGCCAACTTGGCCGTAAACGTTCTAACGGACAAAGGGTTGAAACATCCCTTTTACATGAAAGCCCTCCAACCTAAGTTGTTAGTAAAAGTCGAATAATTACAAAAAAGCTTGTGTTGGGCACTCCAATTAGATGGCGTAAACTGTACAAGGTCACAAAAGTATTCAAAAGAATCCGACTTATTTGAGAAAATTATGGCCTTCGAGAAATTAGCATTCCTAGCGTTCCTTTATTTTGTTCAAACTTTCCTGACATTTTCTTTTATGCTCACTCTTAAGGATGGGTCAGTAAATTCCACCATCTAATCTTGTTCAAACTTTCCTGACATTTTCTTTTATGCTAACTCTTAAGGATGGTTCAGTAAATTCCACCATCTAATCGATCCTCTTTTTCTTACTCAGCTATACATCTCTCTCGAGGAAATCATGAGAGCAAGAGTATGAACAAAATGTATGGTTTTGAAGGCGAGGTTAAGACGAAGCTGAATGAGACATTCTTTGAACTGTTTGCAGAAGTATTCTGTTGTTTGCCTTTGGGTTTTGTATTGAATGAGAAGGTTTTTGTAGTTCATGGAGGTCTTTTTAGTGTTGATGGGGTAAAACTCTCTGACATTAGAGCAATAAACCGTTTTTGCGAACCTCCGGACGAAGGTAAGTTGATCATTTGATATGCTTTCGTATATTCACTTTTGATAGTTTTATGGATTTTGTTATTTTTAATGCTCTTTATTTGTGTAAATTAAACGTCCTTATAGAGCCTATAGTCTCTCCTCTTTAATTACTAATTGAAGATCTTTTTTGTAATCCACCATTGGTGGTTGTGGTTGGGAGTGTTTTAACTCCTTATTTATATCATTCCATCCATCAATGAAATTCATGATGTTTCTTCTTCTTTTCATTTATTTATCTCATTTCATTCATTAAAAAAAAAAAAAAAACCCTTTCATATGTTCCTTTCATTTATGTTTGAAATTGAATTGTGTTGGTCCCGTTTGATAACCATTTCGTTTTTAGTTTTTTGTTTTTAAAATTTATGCTTGTATTCTCCTAATTTCTTTACTATGAGTTTTACTTTTTTTAGGAAAAGATTTGGATTTTTAGTCAAAATCTAAAAACAAAAACTAATTTTTGAAAGCTACTTTTTTTAGTTTTCAAAATTGGCTTGATTTTTTAAAATATTGGTAGAAAGTAGATAACAAAACAAAAAAAGTTATAGGTGGAAGTAGTGTTTACTAGTAGCACGAAAGATTTCTGCTAACTTGGTAGATTATCCCATCAATGTTTGTTTGATAGCACTTCCATTTTCTTTGTTGGCAGCCTTTGCATGACCTTTGCTATTACTCCGATCAACTTAAAGGCTTTATAATGTGAGATCTTCACCTTTTCCGTATTGAAGTGTTGAATTACTAGGTTTTTTGTCCATTTTCTCTTCAGGATTAATGAGTGAATTGCTATGGAGTGATCCGCAACCTTATATTGGACGAAGCCCTAGTAAACGTGGTGTGGGTCTAGCCTTTGGTGCAGATGTAACTAAAAGATTTTTGCAGGAAAATAACTTAGGTATTTGTCATGTAATTTTATGGTTTAGCTTACCTACTTAATGACTCTCTGCATACATTATTCATTTTATAATTTGAGGATCCTATACCGAAACCACAGACTTGCTCGTGCGATCTCACGAGGTGAAGGATGAAGGCTATGAAATTGAGCATGATGGTAAACTCATCACCGTATTTTCTGCTCCAAATTATTGTGATCAAGTAAGTTGTTTTCTTTATTTTTTTTAGTTCAACAATAGGGGATTCGATCCTCTGACCTCTTGGTCAAGAGAACATGCTTCATTCCAATTGAGCTATGCTCATGTTGATAGGAAGTTACTGTCTTTAAAATATATGAATGTTGTAATTTAGGTGATTACAATAGAAATTACAACTTCGATCTTATTCCTCCACTTGTTTGGCTCAGATTGCTAACCATAAGACTGGAAGTTAGAGCCAACAAGGAAAGGAAAAAAAAAAATTCTAGCAAGTATCGTCAGACTGACTTAGAAACTAGGTTGAATTTGAGCTTTAAGCGGAAATAATAATTATTATCAATGAATGGTTTATGATTCCTAAAAAAAAAAAAAAAAAACTGCATCCCCTCTCTAGTAACTGCTTTAACCCAATCACGACGAGTAAAAACCAAACTTAATGCAACTACATCAAAAACCGATGATTTTATTTTGCTCGGGAGGCTGCTGCTGTCTTTGACTTTTAAATATGAGCGTGCGCTAATCCAGAGTTTGTTTGACATTGATAAGCTATCTATCTTCATATTGCAGATGGGTAACAAAGGTGCTTTTATTCGTTTTGAAGCACCCGATTTGAAGCCAAACATCGTCACGTTCTCCGCCGTGGTCAGTTTCTCCAATCTCTTTCTCACTCTCCGAGCTTTCGTTCTCGACTCGGCATTTCTTAAGGGTAATGTGATTTAACTGTTGATATTCTTTGGTCATGCAGCCACATCCTGATGTGAAGCCTATGGCATATGCAAACTTCTTCCAGATGTTTTAATAGCTAACTTTAACTGCTTTTACCCCAAAGATTATACGCTCTACAGGAATCACAGAAGAAGAAGATGGTGCCAAAATGGCAAATTCAGTACAAATTTATCGATTCTTTTACTTACATACAAGAGTTTTTATATATATCTCCATTCATTAAGCTCGACTTCCATGAACTTGCCAATAAAATATTAGTGGTCATTAGTTAATTTTAATATCATACAATATATTGAGGATTTGATTTGCATTTTTGCCTGCCAATCAAGTCATCTTTGTATTATATTGTGTCTGTATTATATTTTGGGTTAAATTATAAAATTAGTCCTTGAACTTCGAGGTTTGTGTTTTATTTTTTTGACAATTTGAAGGGGTAGAGGATCGAACCCGTGACCTCTTTGTGTTTATTTGATCCATGAACTATAAAAATTACAAATTTAGACCACATATCTACTAGACACAAAATTGAAAATTTAGGTTCTCTTCTATTAGACATGAAATTCAAATTTATATCTAATAGATCAATTTATGAATTAGTTAGGGATCTATTAGACCCAAGATTGAAAGTTTAGGACATATTAGACACTTTTGAAAGTTCATGGACTAAATAGATACCAACTTGAAAATTTTGAGATTAAACTTGTAGTTTAATTTATATTTTATTGCTGATAATAATTAAAAGTCAGGAGAGAGAGACTTCTCCTCCCTAATTGGGTTTGGTTTTTTTAATATTGTAATTTTTTTTTTAGTAAAAATATTGCATGTTTGAAAGTATTTTTAAAAATATTGTTGTTTTAGTGGGAGGTCGATTTTTGAAAAAGACTTTTTTAGTCAGATATTCAAAAATTTCAAAATTAAAGATTCTTTTGAGCAGTGTGCATTAAAGAATTGATATATTTTTATTAAGATATGCAAAAATTTCGAAAAAGATATGGATGAAAAACTAACTCCGAGAGCTTTAATTTGATATGTGGTTTCACTATTTTTGAAGTTGTATATCGAAAGATAAAAATCGTCGAAGTTGAACTACCGTTCTGAAAACTTCACTAAACCCACATATCAAATTCGAACTTGAAATTTTGGACTTATTAGACACACAAAATTAAAAGTTGAAAAACTCATTAGTTCATTAGGCACAAAATTGAGTTTTGTCAATTACTATTGACCTTTGATAATTTAAAGATGAAGTTAAAGTATGTGAATTGGTGGACCAATATAAGATAATATATTTTAATATGTCAATCTCAATATAATTCAATGTATAAAGTATTAATTACCATCTTAAAAGTCGATGATTCAACCTTTCACGCTAAAAACATATATGTTTACAATTTCATACTCTTAAAAGTTAAAACCAAATTCCAAACTACGAATTAATTGTGGATGTCTTAAAAAAAAAAAAAAAAAAACTTGCTTGCAAGCTTCTGACTTTGCAACGTGGCTATTCACACTCCAAAACGGCTTATAAAAAAAGAAAAAAAGAAAAAGAAAAATGGAAATTAGAAATTAGAAATTTAAAAAATAGAAAAGTAATATTTATTACTTATACAGTCGTTATCCATCATCCTACGACGGTTGTTCTCGTCGTTTCGACTTCGAGGGTTTTTTTCTTTTTTCATTCGCTGCGAAGAGGTCGTCTTCTCCGTCGTCGTTTTGGCCTAACTTCCTTCATTCACCAGGTTTTTTTTTTTTTTTTTTAATCTTTTTTTTTTGCTTTTTGTATTTTTTTCCCTTTTAATTTCTCCACACCATTTATATACCATTCCTCACTCAAACTCTTATCTTAGGGTTTCCTTTCAATTTCTTCGCGTTTTTGGATTCCATTCAACTAATACTTCTGCGCGCGCCAAAACCAAATTATGAATTTATGAAATTATCAATCAACTCAATTATTTGGAATTTCAATATTCACTAATCACTAGGGTTTTCAAAATGTTGATTGTTTGTGAATCAATGAGAGGCTTCAATGAAGACCCAATTCTGAGCATGTTACGTTTATGTATATATGTTGTAGATTAGATTGGTGAATGTTTATTTGATGATGATGATGCTGATGTTTTGGCTATTATTTTTTCCCCATTTTAATCCTAATTCCCTGGCAGACTATCTGGGATCTTAAGTGGGTCGACTAGAATCGTTTTAAGGAGGAAATTCGAGCTTAGAGGGAAGAAGTTCAAACCATGGTAGACACCTAAGTGAAATTTAATATCCTAGAGTTTTCTCGGCAACCAAATATAGTAGGATCGCCAAAGTGAGCTTAGCTTAATGGTAATTGACATGCACTTCCTCTTCCCTTGAGGTTTGTGGTTCGATCCCCCAACCCCGCAATTGTTGTACTAACAAAAAAATGAAGTAAGATAAGACGGTTAGTCGAGGTGCACGCAAGCTCACCTATAAAAAAAGAAAGATGAAATATGTGAAAAGGAAATCTACTCAGGATTGGTCCTGTTTGCACCTTAGGAGCATTAAGTATCTGTACAATATTTTAATGTAGCTCTATTAGTTTCTGTTGAAAGATTAAGTCTGTGAGCTGAAAATCTGTTACTTCCTGATTGGTCCTGTTTGTGCATGTTTCTTTTAGTTAAGATGAAATTTCCTTGATATTATTTATAAAGTTGATCAGGACTCGAGCGCATTAACATGTTCCATGAATATTTCTACAAAATATGATCAAGATGGGATTGTGGTTGTGGTTAGTCCTTCTGTCTTTTTGATTATGGGGTATGGTCATACCTAGTGTCATGTAAACTTGTAGATGTTGGACTTGAGTTAAATTGTCATTTTTCTTTCTCCCTTTCATTTTGCTGTTTTGATCAGTGGGAGCGATGGAAGTATCATTAATGGATCCTTATGGGACCAATCCTGGACCAATTGAGAGCTCGGTTCTATATGACCAAGAGAAGCATGTGTCCTCAGCAGTTTGGGATGGGCAGGTGCAGTTTGTAATCATCTAAATTTTCCTTGTCTGTTGTACTTCAAAATGGCGTTTGATAACGTTTTTAAAAATTAAGCTTATAAACACTACTTACATCTATGGATTTTTTATTTTTATTTTGTTATCTACTTTTTACAAATGTCTTCAAAATTCAAGCTCAAGTTTTGAAAACTAAAAAAAGTAGTTTTAAAAAACTTGTTTATGTTTTTGGAATTTGACTAAAAATTCAAATGTTTTCTTAAGAATGATGGAAACCATTATAAGAAATTGCGAGAAAACAAGTACAATTTTCAAAAACAAAAAACAAAAAATCAAGACCCGTTTGATAACCATTTGGTTTTTAGTTTTTGAAAATTAAGTCTATAAACAATACCATCCACATCCACCTATGAATTCCTACCATGATTTTCATCTTTGTTAAGGAAACATTAGAACTCTTAGCCAAATTCCTAAAACAAAACCAAGTTTTTGAAAGTTACTTCTTTTTGTTTCCAAAATTTGGCTTGAATTTTGAAAACACTTGTATAAGATAGATAACAAAACAAAGAAACTCATAGGTGGATGTATTGTCTAATGTCTATAGGCTTAATTTTTAAAAATCAAAAACCAAAAACTAAATGGTTATCAAACGGGGTTTTAGTTTTCGAGATTAGAAATAACGGTTCAATCAAACTAATGCATGTACAGGAGCGCGGTGCACTTAGGTGTCATGAGCACACTTCCAAGCTTGATCAGTGGGCACTTACAGCCAAGCAAATTGAACTAGTTGAGAGAGCTGGGTTTGGCTACTTGAGATTGATTCCTGCCATTAGTCTGGATAACCCACTCATATCTGCTTTGGTTGAGAGGTGGAGAAGAGAAACAAATACATTCCACTTGAATGTTGGGGAATTGACTGTAACCCTGAAAGATGTTGCTCTCTTATTGGGACTAGCAATTGATGGAGACCCTGTTATTGGTCTAACATATACAACCTGCCACTCTATTTGTGAGAGGTATCTAGGCATAGCGCCAGATTCTGGCTATACAAGTGGTGGAATGGTTAAGCTTAGTTGGTTGAAAGAGTACTTTTCTCGGTGCCATGAAGATGCTCCAATGGAAATTGTCGAACGCCATACACGTGCTTACCTTCTTTACCTCGTAGGTAGTACAATATTTTCCACTACAACTGGGAATAAAGTACCTGTCATGTACCTTCCTTTGTTTGAGAATTTTGACCAGTGTGGGAAGTTTGCTTGGGGAGCAGCTGCACTATCATTTTTGTACAGAGCTCTTGGGAATGCTTCCTTAAGATCACAAAGTACCATCAGCGGTTGCTTAACCTTATTACAGGTTACCTGAAATTTTGGTCCCCTCCTCTTTCCTATCCCCAACTTCATTATGTGATCTGTTTATCTTCTTTAGCTGCATTATTTTTTTTAATCGAATGTCCTCTGTCTTTGTTTTACTTTCCAGTGTTGGAGTTATTTTCACCTTAATATTGGGCGTCCAAAGCTAAATCATGATCCAATGCATAATCGCTTTCCGTTTGTGCTTAGATGGAAGGGAAAACAAAGTGGTCCAACAGCAAATCGTGATGTAGTATTTTACCGCAAGACTTTGGATTCACTGAAACCTTGTGATGTAATCTCTATATTTTCTTTCCTTCTCATCTTATTCTAGATTCAGCAGAGCATTATTTGTAATCCACCCAAGTGTAACCAGATTTGTATTGATTATGTCCTACAGGTGGAGTGGCTACCGTATATAAATATGGATAGCATGCTAATTCCTGAAGATATTAAAAGTTCTCTGATACTTGGGAGGGCAAAGTCAATGTTGATATGCTTTGATAAGGCAGAGAGGCATCTTCCTAACCGTTGCTTAAGGCAGTATGGTATGCTTCAGGCAATCCCAGAAGATGTACCACGGTGGGAGAGAAAGAGTCGGGGTGTTGATGGAGGAGTTGACCTGTCAGCAAAAATGGAAGTTGAGCTTAATGAATGGAGAGACCGTAGACTCCAAATTGTTGATGGTGATGATAGCGTAGATGAGAATGAATACATGCAATGGTACCTGAAAATCACTCGTAGGTTTGTTGGGAGGCCTATATCTCTCTCATCTGAGTTTCAGAGGACGGTAAGGCCATAATTCTAATATTATTATGCAACTTGCATTTGTTGTTTAGTTTTAATCTTTTAAAGCTTTGACAGAATGCTGGTTTGAGGGATATTGCACACATAGCAGATACATTCTCTACCAAAGGGTTGGATCAGCAACAAATTGATTTGATTTCAAGGATAAGATACATTGCACATGAATGTTTAAGAGACCAGGTTGGAGGTCCAATTATTTTGTCCTCCACCCCCCAAATTGAACTTGGGAAACGAGTAAGGGGAAAAGAGAGAGTTAGAAGGAAAGGTATAGGAAAACGTGTAAGGAAGGAGGACCAATTGCAATACAATGCAGTTAGTGAGGACGAGCAATCTCATTTTTGTGATTCTGCCATTGAGGTTGATCAATTACATCTCCATCACCTGAATAGAGAGATGGATCATCCGGAGTTATGTTCTGTTGATACGGAGATGGATCATTTACCGCTTATTCATGAAGTTGACGAGGATAATAACTTGCAGTTATGTGAGGCCAATATAGGGGTTGACCATCCTGACATGATCCATAATTCTGCTGGGGGAAATATGGCTGAGTTAAGGCATGCTGATATTAAACTTGATGAAGCAGAGTTATGTGATGCACCTAAGGAGGTTGATGACCTGCATTTATCTGATACAATCAACCAAGTTACAGATACCCAGATTTGTAGTGCAATGGATGCTGGTGATAGACATCATTTCCCTACATCTAAGGAAGCCAAGGACTCGCAGCTTTATCATTCAACCGAGGAAGTTAATATGCTAAAGTTTCCAGACACAACTAACAAGGAAAATTCAGAGCTTTGCCATGGCTCTATTAAGAGCTCTCCACAGACAGGTGAACTAGCTGCTGAAATTGTTTCAAAGTCATCTTTTGTTCCTCATGAGGATATAGTGCAGAAAGGAAGTAACAATGTTTATATAAAACAGAGGTATTATTATTTTGACAAGCTTTGGTTAGTGAAAGTTGCAGTCCTAGTATGTTGGTTGACTTTGTGATGAACTGTCTGTGATGCAATTATGGTGTATTCAATTCCTTTCCTTCTCTTTTTAGGGGTCTCCCTTCTGACAAGGTTAAATCTACTTTCATTTCCTTTTTTGACAGATGATGAATGTGCAGCCCAAGGCTAATGCATAAAATTCACTATGGACGATAGGCTTAGTCATTTGAAGCTGCCTGTTTGACGACTTCGGGATGTAAATTTTTTTATACTGCATTCTGATAGGTTAAAAATACTATATTCGCCCCATTATTCATATTTCATGAGTGACAATCTTTATTTTACTTTTTTCTTAAAAAAGGTTTGGTTGCATTATAAATTATTATTCATTGAATTGGCAAGTGATTTCAAACTTTCCCTTGTTTTACAGAGCACACTTGGAAGTACTTGAAGCAAGTAGGGTAGCCCGAAAGGAAACAATCGTTTGCTACAACTGCGGGTGAGCAATTCTTTTCCTAAAGAATCCCCAATATTTGCATCTTACAGTCACTGTATGTAATATTTGCTTGAAATTTTCTGAACTGTGTTTGGGTCAGTCTGAAGAACTGCAGTACTCGTTAAGATATGTCAGTCTCTGCCCAACTTTTCTGTTCATTCCAGGAGTGTTTGATTCCCTTTGTTGGTTCCTAATAGCTCACCATATATATACATAAAATAGAATCAAGGTTTCCTATTTGAGTCTTCTGTTTTTCTCGTCTTTGACGACTTCAGACCAGAAAAAAGTTAAAGGCCAAAGGGACCCATAAGTCTGATTGCAAAAGGATTCTCAGGGTCTGATTTATTTCTCGTTCAGATTGTGATAACCCTGAATCAATTTTACATTTTTTTGAGGCCAAGTTCTCTTCAAAAGACCAAAGGTTGTCCTTCTCCTTCCTTTCACTCCAAGAAAGTTTGATAACCATTTGGTTTTTTTTTGCTTATTTTCTCACCATTTTTTTACATCGACTTTCATCTTTTTTTTTAAAGAAACATTAGAATTCTTAGCCAAATTCTAAATATATATATATTTTGTAGTTTTTAAAACTTAGCTTGGATTTTGAAAACACTTGTAAAATGTAGATAACAAAACAAATGAACCTATAACTGGAAGGAGTATTTATAGGCTTAATTTTTTCAAAAACTAAAAACTAAAAAAAAAATAGTGTTATCAAACGAGACCTTAGCTATCCTAAACACGAGACTGAATTCAGCATAGTTTTCTTTTTGCAAACTTTGGTGCTTTGGTACATTTGTTTGGGCTTTCTTCAGCTCTATTAAGCTAAAAGTTGTTTGTACTTGTAGCCTTTTATTTAATGACGTAAGAATTACCTGTCAAAGTGAGCACAACTCAGTGTTAATTGACATTTATTTATTTTCTAGGTTCAAATCTTCATACCCTACATTTGTTGCACTCAAAAAATGACAGTAAGAGTTGCCCACTACTCCCCGAGTAAATAAATAATGAAGTCTTGTGAATATCAACCATCTTATTGTTGATGTTTGATAGAATATCATTCTTTTAGTTATTTATGTTCAAACCCAGACCTTGAATTCAGGGATTCATTAATTTAACATATTTCTACTGAGCTGCATGAAATTTGATCATACAGCTTTTCATTTTTATATGAATGACCATGATTTTCTGTGATGGTTTAGGATTTTCTTTTTGGTGAAGAGACAAAAATCACAATTAACAACTTTTATGGGGTAAAGTTCCAATGTGTTGGATGCTACCTATTGTAATGGTGAATCCAAGACTAAGAGTAGCCTTCAAACAACAAGAAATCACCAGAAAAACAAATGAAAACGAGGCGTCTTATTACTTGATGCTCTGTTTCTTGGAACTACAATCAAATTAATCATGTATTTATTTAATTTTTTTTATTTTTTTTTATATATATTTGGAGTGTGATTATTTTTCATTAATTAATTAAATTGCCAATTCGAGTATAGGACGAGATAAGAAATATATATTCTCGACTAAGAGTTTCAATATTTTTTTTTTTTAGAATTACTGTACCTATTATAGATACTTTTTAAAATTTTGATAATCAAAAGTGGTTTAAAAAAATTCTAAAAATAGATATAAAGTATTTAAAGTGCAGTCTTTTTTTTTAAAAAAAGCATCTTTGCACACACTAAATATAGACTAAATTTTGTGATACTACAAAAGAAAGAATACTAAATTTTGTGCAACACATTTTACAGTATAATCTTACTAAAACTGTATTTTTTTTAGATCAATACTAAAACAAAGTTATACTAACTCAAGCTTACTAAAACATTGGGCTGATTATGAAACCTCCTATAGGACGACCGTTTCAACAACGAAGTGCAAATTCTTGTCGATGAAATTAAATCACATCTTCATAACAACTCTGTCAAAGGATTTCTTTTTACTCCAAGGAGTTGCAATACAATCACTACATTGTTTGTCTTACCATGCGAGAAAGACTAATACCTCTGGCGTTTAGATTGAAGAACACCTGTCATGGGTGTCTGAAACTACATCTAAAACTTGTTTTCAAAGTTTTTCCTCTGAGTTTTTGCCTTATGTTTTACCGTACAATAAAAAAAACATCGAAAATATGCATTAAAAACTATTAGGGGATTGATCATTTGATTAATTGATAACATATTAGGTCAATTTCAGAACTTTTTTCTTAATCTCACAAATGGGTAATTTAGGAGGGAGGGGTAGATTTTGAAACAAATTAGAGAAATAAGGTTGTTTTAAAACAAATTAGAAAAATGGGTCGTTTTTTTTTGTCTTTATTAGAGTGCGCAGGTTGAGAACGCGCACTCTAACCCGGTCAAAAATTTGGTCCAATCATATAGCGCCACGTGTTTTTGTTGGCTCTCCCTAAAATTTTTTTTCTTCTCTTTTTTTAATTTGATTAATTTATTTTAAATATTCATATATATATATATACTTATTTTTTTATTTATCATCTAATCAATATTAACATTATTTACAACTAATTCATATTTAATATCAATCATTATTATCAATTATAGAAATAAATAATCAAAACTAAATTACAAATAAACTTCTAATCATTTTTATAACTTTATATATAACTATCTCATTTTTTTTTAAAATTAATTTAAACAAAACAAATTAATGTTCAAAATATTAATCATCATATTATTGGTTGAATTTTGTATTTTGTTACCAAATGCTAAATTATATATATATATATATATATTCTAATGATTTTCATTTCAATCTATAAAAAAAATTTAGTGATTTTAAAAAGAAAAACTAAGAATAAATTAACATGTTTAAAAAATGAAAAGTTAAAAAAAAAAAAACAACAATATTAAAACAATAAATTAACGAAACATTGAAATGATTTTTATAAAGAAACAATTTTTTTTAAAAAAATATACTTATATATACTTAAAATAATTATATACTATGACATTTCAACGTTTAAGATCTAAAATAAGATAAATATACTTAAAATAAATTAGTATGGTCAAAGATTTTATAAAGAAACAAAAAATTTATTTAGGAGTAGATAAATGATTTTAGAATATAGACAAATATAAATCACATATTCTAAAAACATTAGAAAAGTCATTTTGTTTTGTTAATTTATTGTTTTAATATTGTTGTTTATTTTTTAAAATATGTTCACTTATTTTTTTTTTTTTATTATTATTCTTCAAATTATCGATTTCTTTTGGATTCAAATAACATTAAAAATCATATATATAGTTTTTTTTTGCAACGGTATTTTAATTAAAACGAGGATTGAACACATGACCTCATAGTCACGGGCCCAATCTTATGTCAATTGAGCTCTGCTCGGTGTGACAAATCATATATATAGTTAGCATTTGATAACAAAAATTAACAAACAATATAATGATTGATATTAGATATCGATTAGTTGTAAATAATGATAATATTGATTAGATGATAAATAAAAAAAGAAGTATATGTATATATATATATATAAAGATTTAAAATAAATTAATCAAATTAAAAAAATTGAAGAGAAAAAAAAGAAAGAAAAATTTAGGGAGGGCCAACAGAAACACGTGGCGCCATATGATTGGGCCACGTGTCGAACAAATTTTTGACCGAATTGGAGTGTGCGTTCTCAACCTGCGCACTCTAATAAAGACAAAAAAACGACCCATTTTTCTAATTTGTTTTAAAACAACCTTATTTCTCTAATTTGTTTCAAAATCTACCCCTCCCTCCTAAATTACCCCTCACAAATTGAATGAGAAAACAAAAAAGATTATGTTGTGTCCAAAAAGCTGAAACATATGCTCTTCTCTCTTGTGTCCAACATTGTTTTTTTATCTTGTAGACCCCACCTTGGTTTCAAATTCCCAATCAAAATAAAAGTCACAAAAATACTAATTACCACCACTACCCCACCAATCACTTCAATCACATCTTCCCCCACCTTCTCCCTTCCCTTCACATATAGAGATAGATAGATAGAAGGATAGATAGCACCATTCCATTTGAAATGAAAATCATTTTCCATAACCAAAACAAAAAAAACCAACTCCCAAAATCCACTCCACAACAATGTACTATTTCTTCCTTCTTCTTCTTTCTCTGTTTTCACTTCCTCCCATTATTATCTCCATGGCTCCCTTTGAAGCTGAAACTCTTTTCAAGATCATGGAATCAATGTCCTCTGATCAACATTGGAGACTCTCTTATCCAAACCCTTGTCAACCAGGCTCTTCTTGGCCTGGTTTAGAGTGCAAATCAGCTCCCAATAACAGTAATCTTCTTCATGTGTCAAGGCTTGATTTTGGAACTTCCCCAAATCCTACTTGCAAATCTAATGCTACTTTCCCTCCATTCATCTTTGATCTCCCTCACCTTCAATCTCTCTTCTTTTTCAATTGCTTCACTCACACCAACACTACTCTCTCCATTTCCATCTCCAATTCTTCCTTGCAACAACTTAGCCTCCGGTCGAACCCGGCGCTGATCGGTTCAATCCCGCCTCGCCTTTCTTCCCTCAAGTCCTTGAAGATCCTCACATTGTCTCAAAACCGCCTTTCTGGCGCAATCCCGCCCGAGGTTTTCGGGTTGGTGTCGTTGGTGCATCTCGACTTGAGCTACAATTTGCTCACAGGCAGCATACCAATTCAGTTGGGGAATCTCATCAGCCTTGAAGGGCTTGATTTGAGCTATAATTCACTCACTGGACCAATCCCAACCACAATTGGCCAACTGGGTCAGCTTCAAAAACTTGACTTGAGCTCCAATTCACTCACAAACAACATCCCTAATAGCATTGAGAAGCTGAATTCATTGGTGTTTTTGGCTTTGAGCAGCAACCAACTTGGTGGGCACTTCCCAAAAGGTCTTGAAAAGTTGCAGAACTTGCAATACTTCATCATGGATGACAATCCAATGCAAATTCCTCTGCCATTTGCATTAGGTAAACTACTCAAACTTCAAGAACTCAGGCTCGCAAGTTCTGGCTATTCTGGCATCATTCCACCAAGCTTTTCACAGCTGAAAAATTTGACCACTTTATCTTTGCAAAACAACCATTTAACTGGCCAAATCCCAGTTGGATTCAGTTCTCTTTTTCATATATATCACTTGAATCTCAGCAGAAATTCCCTCATTGGCACTGTGCCTTTCAACTCAAGTTTCTTTACAAGATTGGGCAAAAATTTGGATCTCAGTGGAAATCCAGGCCTTTGCTTTAGCCCTTCTGAAGTTACTGCTAAAAAATTTGGAGTTAATGTCTGTGGAAGCAGCAGCAATCAGGAAGATGATGGCTCATTCATCCAACCAATGAACAAATCTCCATTGGCTAAATCAAGCTTCTGTAATCCATTTACTTTTGTTACTTGTTTGTTATTGCATCATATAATCTTCTTCCACTATGATCTCATTGCTGTTTAAATTGATTCAATCTTCTTGCTCTGTTTCAACTCTGCTTTAAATGGCTTACTCTGTTTTTTTCTTCTTCTTTAACTTGAAAGTTTGAAACCAAAGAACCAAATTCAAAATGGGTCAAGTCAAAAGTTGGAATATCCAAAGGACAATGTGAATAGGAGTCTCTAGAATGTATTCTTTGGCATGGCCACAATTCAAAAGAAGATTTGAAACGACTTTTTAAGTAAGCACTTTAAAAAATCATTCCAGAATTTTAATTGTTTTTAGTATTTAGTAAAATTAATTGAAAGTAAATCACTTTTTCAATTACTTTTGTTTTTTAAATCTAGTTAAAGTAGCTTTTGAAATTGACTTCTAAAAAAATCCCTTTTACAAGTTAAGTTTAAAATTTACTAAGCACTTATTTTTCATATTATTCTGTTTTTTCTAAAACTATCACTGTCAGGAATCATTTTAAAAGTTAAAACAATATCAAACTAAGCTTTAATATCCTATGAACTTAGCTTTAATATCCCATGAACTTTCCTGACAATCAAATGTAGTAGAGTCAGAACTCAGACGATTGTTCATGA
This sequence comes from Herpetospermum pedunculosum, assembly GCA_028017165.1. Lineage (NCBI taxonomy): Eukaryota > Viridiplantae > Streptophyta > Magnoliopsida > Cucurbitales > Cucurbitaceae > Herpetospermum > Herpetospermum pedunculosum. The sequence goes on along the minus strand of CM051529.1, from coordinate 5,297,271 downwards.
GATTAGTCGAGTTGTGCGCAAACTAATGTAGTAGAGTCAGAACTCAGACGATTGTTTCATGAGATTAGTCGAGATATGCGCAAACTGATCCGAGATACTTAGGAATGTAGGAACAAAATTGTTCGGTGTCAAAATTAGACCATAAAGTTAGTGTTGTTTTCAGAAGAACATGTCGCTCTCAGTGCCATTATTGAAGATGGTTCCACACGCTTGTGCAAAGCGAGACACTGCCTGACATTCATTTGATCACACATGGTGCCTGTGCTTTCTTTGAATTCCTTAAAGGCTGGAGCTTTCCCAATTAAGGATTTAAATTTCTGTGTTATACGACACCGTATTGGGTTTCACAACAGATAGATAGTGTAGTTATAAGAGGGACATGATAGAAATGGAATGTTTTTTCTTCTTCTTAATCTAGGAATATGATGACTTAATATAAGATATTTGGTCCATGTATTTTGTTAAATCATTCCATTTATATCATTTTAAAGGTGTTTAGTAACCAAGTTAAGGTTAGTTTAACTGACATAAAACATATATTCTCGACTAAGAAGTCTGAGGTTTGAATCTCTCACTCCCATAAAAAAAAAAAAAGTTAAGTTTGTGTAACACTATTATTTTTGTTTAGTTTGACAACATATAGGGTAGAGGGGATTCGAAACTCTTACCTTTTGGTCGGGGTGTATGTCCCAACCAGTTCAACTATGTTCATATGGACAAGTTTGTGTAACTTTTTTTTTTGCAACGGTATTTTTAATTAAAGCGAGGATTGAACCCATGACCTTATAGTCACAGGCACAACCTTATGCCAATTGAGCTATGCTCGGTTTGGCGCGTTTGCGTAACTTGAAGATTAAGAAATCGAGTCTATGGCCAACAAGAGTGTAGCTCAATGACATGATGTATCGCCTAGTGACCATGAGCTCCTAGGTTCAATCCCCACCTCAATATATTGTAAAAAAAAAAAAAAAATCGAGTCTATGTTTGTTATATAGATTAATTTATTTTAAATGACCAATTTGTAAGTTTATATTACATGTTAGCCTTTACAAATCATACTTTTCAAATTATACAAACTCAAATTTCTATAAATTTTTAGACTTCCCAACCCGACTTTAATAATTTATATACATGCTAGTTTTTAAAAATCATACTTTTCAAATTATACGAACTCAAGTTTCTATAGATTTGTAGACTTTTCAGCCTCGACTTTAACGAATACAAAATTACTTAACTACTAGTCAAACATCTTTTTAGTTTTTATACTTTGTATGAACGTGTTAATTTATTGCTCGAACGTTAATCGTCTAGTTACATGACATGGATGTAAGTTAGCGAACCAACTCGAAAATGAATAAACCTAACTACACTACATCATTAAAAATGAAACAAAAACACCCCTAATACTAGGATCATAATATAACCTTTTGAAATTACATAAAAAGAAGGAAAAGGGAGAGAAAAGAAGACTTGAAAATTTGAAAAAGCAAACAAGTGGGGCTTGTTGGGACAGGAACAGTAGTAAAGGGTTGATGAAACAAGACCATCAGAAAATAAAATAAAATTAAAAAAAAAAAAAAAAAAAAAAACCTGACCCTAAAAGAAAGGACACTTGAATATTGTAAGAGATGCTGGAAAGCACCTACTACCAAACCAATCTCAAAACAAAATTTACTTTAACATTTCACAAACAGTGTTACAAAAAATAAAAAATAAAAAGAATAGTAAGCATATTTGATTGATTCTCTAAAAAAAAAGGGGTATGTTTTTGCTTCTTTGTTGACGTCATCAACACTACACTGAACACGATTGCGAGTGCGGAGCACGATGACATTATAGTCGTCTCTCTCGCAATCGTGTTCAACGAAGGATACGAATGACTTTTTATAAATGGAGGAAAGTTTTTTTTTTTTTTTTAATGGGATACTTCATTTAAATGGAAAATAGAAATGTCACATGGGCAACATTAGTGATTTTGTCATGTTGAAACAAAGACAATAACCAAACAGGAAAGCTAGAAAGCCACAACATAAAAGATGTGGAAAAATCTCGTTTAGCTTACTCGTGGGCCGTTCGGTTTCCCTCTCGACGGCCAATATGGGCGAAGTTCAGGTGGGTGAACTCCGCACTCAACCTCAAAATGTCATCAATCCAGGTGTGAACCTCGATCCAGACCTCAGTGTCTCCGTTTAGCATGAGGATTAGATTGAGGGAATTAGAATACACCTTTAAATTCTTGAGTCTCATTCTAACTACAAGGTGCAAGCCTTCAAGCAAAACCAAAACTTACACACAGAGAGGGTTAAGCATCATTTCCGTGTACCCATTCATCGACGCAATCAAACTACCCTCCGACCCACTAATCACAGCACCAAAACCAAATCGATTTATGCCCTCCCGACATAACTTTTTACAAAGGGAAAGAATTTACCGATCACGAGAAAAGATAAAAAAAACATGCCTTTTAAAAAATTTAGTGATTTAACATTAAGACTTGGGAAGTAATTATCTGTGAAAAACCCCCTGAGAATAGTACCATATTCCACTATTCTCCTATCCTCCCCTGTAGTTTTTACTTTGTGAAAGTTACCCTCTTTTCTGTTTTACTTTTGTACCATGTGACATGACAACAAATCCATTAATTGATTTGGGTTTTAAATAATGTTGGAAAGTTACCCTTTTTCCATGGTAATGGAATATGACCAATATGACTATTTGGTGAAATGTTTTTTCATATATTCATCACAATTGTTGGATGCTCTTCAAACAAAAATAAACCATTTTATTTATTTATTATTTTCCATGTACTTGTTTTTTTGTTTTGTTCTTGTCTTGTTTATGACATTTTCAAATATTTTCATTAGACTTTGTTATTTTGTTGCTTTTCAAATAATACAAGAGGGATTTTTTTTTTTATTATTATTTTTGTGCTATTCCCACATAGTACATTGGAAAAATGATGAATAAAATTATTTTGTTTTTATATAACGACACGTAACAAAATATTGTTATTTTTTTCTTCTTCTACTGTAACTGTTTTAATGATGAACAATATAGTATATATGTACAAACTACAAAGGATTGTGTTTTTCTTTTTCTCTATGATTATTTTTGGCTATTATTACTAGCATAGTCATGAGTTCAAGAAATGACTCCTTGAATAACTCATCTGCTTAAATTTTTATATTCAATCTCTTATAAGTTTAAAATTAGCGTAACTTATTGTTTTTATCTTTATATTCAATCTTATAATTTTGAAGTCCATAAATAAAAAGAATTGTTAAAGGAAGAACAATATAATATGTATAAGAATATGAGATTGACATCTACAATTTCTCTTAAAAGTTCATACATAATACCTATAAAAATATGAAATTAGCTCAGTCGAAAATTCAAATCTTCATACACTCTACTTTTGTTGTACTAAAATATATATATATTTCAGGTTAACTTGAAATTTCTCAATTACCATGGTAGATGTCGATTGTTTTTTGTTAAGTAAAAAAGTGGTATATGGACTAATTTCATTATGTCTAATAGATTCGTAAACTTTAAAAAATGTCTAATATATGTTTCTAATCTGTTAGGAGAATAGAGGTTGATAAAGCTAAGATAGATGTTATTTATAACCTTCCCTTAAAGGATTTATCACTCAAAACTAAATAATAATCCACACACTTTATTAACTGATTAATATTGTATTTATACAAGTACAAACATAACCAAAGACTAACTAAACAAGGTTAACTAACCATCCTTCAATATCCCTATCACACGAATGTTAGGGAAGTGTGTTATTTTCTTTGTCATGTAGGATTCTATCGCAGGTTCATAAAAGATTTTTCTAAGGTTGCCTTGCCTATGACATACCTATTGCAAAAGAATGTCTCATTTGAGTTTGGGGAGGAATGCAAGCAAAGCCTTCGACTTAGGATCAATTGACTAGCGCACCAATCATTCACCCACCTCAATGGGGACTTGCCCTTCGAGATCATGTGCGATTCAATTTGGCCAAAAAATCGAGAAGAAGAGTCATATCATCTACTATGCCTTCAGGACTCTAAATCCGGCTTAGTGCAACTATAGCACTACCGAAAAAGAGTTTTTTTTCCCATTGTCTTTGTTTTAGATAAATTTTGTCCTTATATTCTTGGTTCTAAAGTAATTGTTTATTTTTATCATCCCTTGCGATATCTCATGACGAAGAAAGATTCAAAACTAAGACTGCTCAAATAGATTATTTTACTTCTCGAGGAGTTCAATTTAAAAATCAAGAACATGAAGGGAGTGAGTTGGTTGGTGTGAGAAGATGATGAGTTGTCTCTCTGATTTCTCCGATGAGCTCATCTTTTGGATGCGCGAAGTCACTTCCTTATATGTTGACATGTTAAATTATCTCGTCGTGTAGTTTTCTTTAAAAATTAAATAACATGTCTTAAACTTTCAATTTTATATTTAATAAATTAGTTTAATTTTGTGAGTGATAAATTCTTAATTTATGAGACACTTTTTAAAATTCATCGATCTATCAAACACAAAATTGTAACTTTAGCAAACTATTAAATACTTATATTAAAACTTAAAGATTTATGAGATACACAAACGAATCTCCACTCTTACATATAGTTAAAAAAAAAAAAAAAAAAAAAAAATCAAATACAAATGCTTTTCTAATTTAATTTAGGACTAGACTTATAATTTAGACTTCAAATATTATTTGAATGTTTAATCAATTAAGTTATGATTTGATTGAGGGATGATTTACTTGTTAACCACTATTTTTTTTTACAACGGTACTTAATTAATGCGAGGATTGAACCCATGACTTCATAGTCACGGGCACAACCTTATGTCAATTGAGCTATGCTCGGTTTGGCTTGTTAACCACTATTGAGGGAACAGATGGTGATGAGAAGCAACACTTTTTAGTTGGTATTAATTGATTTTTGTTGTTTTACACAACAGTGAGTGAGTTTTTCAAAACAAAACATGCAATATTTAAAACCACTGTGAAAAAAAAATCAGACCTGAAAATGCTACTATTTTGAAGTTGGAGAACAAACAAAAGAATCCAAAAAAAAACCCTAAAAAAAAAAAAGAAAAAAAAAAAAGCAAAAGTAAATGCACTTTTGCATCAGTCACAGGTCATTAGCCCTTTATCAACCAAACACTTTCATAATTGATCTTTTCAGTTGGGGCAACACAAAAAAGACACAGAAACACCATTGATGAGCTTAGTTTTTTTTTTTTTTTTTTTTTAATTAATTAAAAGTTTAGTCTAACTATGGCGTCTAGTTTTGTATCTAATAAATAATAAATTTGATTTTTTTAATAATTAATTGATCTATCATATATATTAATAATATATAAATTTTTAAAGTTGAAAGACTAAATTTGTAATTCTAAGAGTTTAAATAACAAATAGACGTGTCAAAGTTTACGGACAAACTTTGTAATCATATTTAACTAATTAATTAATTATTATTATCATTATTATTTTGTTTTTGTTTTGAAGGATTGAAGAAATAGAATTGTGATGAGTGCTCGAGTGCTCGAGTGGTGTAGGAGAACTTTGGCAGAGCTGTGTATGGCTCAACTAACACATGCGTTGACGATCAAGAAGTCTGTGGTTCGAATTTTTCACCCAATGTAAAAATATATATATATATATATATATATATATATATATACACGAAGAAACAGATGGTTTAAATTAGAAAAAAAAAAAGTGAGTGCAGAAACCCCACGTGGGAAACCAGTAATTGTGGTTTTCTCTTCACTTTCTTACTTTTTCTTCTGTTTTTGTTTGGGGAGAAACATTGAAAAAAGTGTTTCTTGCTTCATGTGTATTTTTTTTTACCCATGTTTAAGGGGGATGGTTTTACTTTTAACCACACCCCTTTTCACCAAACTGTTCAAAAGGGTGAAAAAAAGGGTGCATACAGATTTTGTAGGGAAATTTTTTCTTACTGAAAAGATTATAGGCAGACGAGAAGAATTCTTTATGATCAGAATAGTACAATTCGATGCCCTTCAATAACGAAAGTATTTTTGTTGAGTTCTACAATTGCAAGGCGAGAGATTGAACTTCTACTCGAGCTGATTCCCTACCGATCAGATATCTGTATCAACAAAGATGATATAATGATTGATGTTTATCTCGTGAGCTGTGCGATCATATTGAGTCGTGTGTGATTCTCTATGCTACTAGAATTTATATCAAATAGTTATTAGAGGACAATCATATATTATTGTGGCAGTCTTATTCAAGTTTTTTCCTTTACAAATTACGATAACATGTCCAATAATGTCAACCATACATATAGAAGAGAAGAGGGTGGGAAATACTTGCCTATAAACAGCTCTCAAATGTATAGTGGTAGTCAGCACAGCAAGAAGTGGGAACATTTATCTGTTAGTTTTTTCTCTATCTTTTATTGGGGATGCATGAAATACAAATGTGTTTAAAGTATATTTGTTTCGTTTTCTCGAGGGTTTGTTTAAAGTAATTGTTATTAATACGACACATATAACATATAGTATTTTCAAAGTTAAATTATAAAGTTTAGTTCTTCAACTTTTAATTAGTTTGTGTCTCGAGTGGTTGTGGGATCAAACCATTTTGATACATGAAGGAAGATTTTGTTTGTTATAATCTGAAAAAATTTAGAAGTACAAGAACAAAATTCTCTATTTTGGAGGCATGCGAACTCCCAATCTTTATCAGTTATAATAGACAACTGCATCCAAGAGATGAAAATTTTCGAGGATTTGACCCGAGAGCTTCCAATCGAGGACGTGGCAGCTATGACGGATGTTGTGGACCATCATTGGATCTCCCCATTCCAGGGCCACTGAAAAATAAATTGTGATGCGTCAAAAGAGCGAAGAGCAATTGTGTGGATCATGAGAGATTCTTTAGGTGCTGTCATTTCAGCAGGTTGTCATCTATTAGTGTTATTGAGGCACAAGTGTGATTTGTGTGAGCATGGAGTCCATTCCATTGGTCTGCCTTAATCACATTCATGTGGAGTCTGATTGTATGCATCTGATCAAGATTATTATGGGTGAAGTTGGAAGACCTCTCTGAAGTGAGTCTCTTCGTTGACGAAATCATTAATCAGGTTGCTTCTGTTGCAACTTTTTCTTTCAAATATATTTATCGTTCTCGGAATCGAGTTGTCCATGTTTTAGCTCGCCGCGCTAGTGATGAGAGAATTTTGGCGGAGTGGGGAGGAAGCCCAAGTGACTTTCCAAAACTCTTGCGACTGAACTCCTTCTTCTATAAATTTGTATGTGTTGCTTAAAAAAGAAAAATTAGTTTGTGTCTATTTGATCTCTTGTCTAATAAGTTTTCAAACTTTCAATTCAATTTTGTGTTTAATAAGTCTCGTTTGTGTTCAATAGGATTAACATATTCAATTTTTAAAAAAGTTGATTGGTCTATTAGATATAAAATTAAACTTTATGTCTAATAGGACCTTAAATTTTTAATTTCGTGTCTATTAGATTTGTGAATTTAAAAAAAAAATTGAATAGACAATGACCTATTTAACATGAAATTGAAAATTGAAGAACCTGTTGGACATGAATTGAAAGTTTAAAGATCTATTAGCCACTTTTTAAATTTCATAGGCTTATTGGACACATAATTGAAAATGTAAGGATCTATTAGACATTTTTTAAAGTTTAAGGACCCTAGTGGAAAGTTGAGAGACTATACTTGTAATTTAACGTACTTTCAACCATCATCCCAAAATATTTAGAAAAAAAAGTGTGATTCAATGAAAAGAAATAGATGATGAGTGAAAAAAAAAAAAAAAAAAAAAAATCAAGAGTACAATGACTTATTCGTTGATAAAATCTTAGGATTGATGGGCAGTACAATGGCATTTTTTTTAATCAGGAAGAATTCGACCTATATCATTATTTTAAAAACTCTTTTTAAAAATGCTTGACATATGATTATCTTAATTAATCGAAAATCAAGGTGAGGTAATAAGAAAGAAAAAAAACATATTTATACGAGTATAGTTGATTCGAGATATTGTATGAACAAGAAGTCTCAAGTTGGAATCCCGATGTTGTAAAAAAAAAATATTTAAAAAGCATTTAAAAGAAAGTATTTTTTTAATTTTTTTTTAAAATGACTTAAATGAGAAGGTAAGCTAAACTCATAAGAAAAAGTGAAATAAATCTATAATTTTACTATATTAGAGGGTAATTTTATCTTAATTAAGGAATTAGAACTTAATCTACCGTATTATCACTAAACAAAATACCTGTAAGAGAAGAGAAGGGCATTTCCCCCCAAAATTCCCCCTTCCAGTTTCTCTCATGGCTTCCAAATTCCGCATCAACCAGCTCCGAGCTCTTAGCTCCACCGTCTTCCATGGCATCGGAGATTCCCATTACTATCCGCAATCTCTGTACCATTTCAGGCACTTCTCTGATGCGCCGTCTCCGCCGCTCTCTCCCGCCGCTTCTTCTTCTGCACCGCCTCAAAATGCGACTCGTCCTCAGAAAGTAGCCAGAATCGCTTCTGCTACCTCGTCTGTGAATCAACTCGAGCTTGCCAAATTCTCCGCCATTGCCGACACCTGGTAATCTTCGAATTCTCTAAAAGAGATGCATTGTTTAGATGATCTCTGCTGGATGAATTATTTTCTTTGTTCAGTCGGGATGGTTTCGGAGGAAATTAGGGTTGGTAATTTAGAAATTTGGAAGTATTTGGTAGCGTATGTACGGAGATGGTATTTAGATGGTTAGAGATATGTTTTGAGGTTGCTCTCCTTCATTTTCCTGGAAATCAATTCTTTATTACATTGTCCGATTCTTGTATATACATGCACACATATATATTCACAGTACCTAAGAAGGGAATTTAATTTGATCATCCATGTCTTGCTATCTTTTGTGTTCTTGATCAGTGCCCTTTGAATACATTTCATTCTAGAACATAGTTCAAGCCATAATAAGGATTAAAGCTCTTGGTAAATTTGTAAATACTGAAGCTGTAGTTTTCAGGTGGAACTCCGAAGGGCCATTTAAGCCATTACATGCGATGAATCCTACAAGACTCTCATTTATCCGATCCACTCTCTGCCGGCATTTTAGGTACTTCACCGGTTTATCACCCTCACTTTTATGCTGGGTCTTCTAGGTACATTTAAATGTTGGTTACAGTAACTATCATAATGGCTGAGTCCTGACTCTACATTGAACTCTTTTGGTTTTACCCCATCTATGTAATTGTACAACCTTTTGAGTTATTTTTATGATGAACCACCACCACCATTCTATTGCAGGATAGTTGATAATTTTCATTTTTTTTTCTTTGTTTGAAAATGATAAACTTCATGGATAGCAATGAATTCTTTCTGTACCCTGAGGCCAACTGCATTTTTTTAATTGGTTCCATTATCTGTTGGAATTTACTGGTTATTTAATGCATTAGCTATTTCTAAAATGAAAGATTTTCCTCAAAATGCTTACAATTCCATGCATGTTCGGTCTATATCCATTTTATATAGGTTAATAGTATTCAAAATCTGATTGCTTATTGATGTTTCTGGTTCATTCAGTTATGCAGAAAATATGAACCAGATGTCCTCCCGAGATTTTTTAAGAGTAAAATTATATGTATAAAATGGTATTGAGCTGTGATTCGAGATATGATATGATGTTCAATCTGGTTTAACATTTAGCATGTTTTTGGTTCCTGGAATATGAAGTTCACAATTCAGGGTAATACTAGTGACATTAATTTTTCACCTCATATTGTTCCAGGAATTCTGAATCTCTGTTTGGTTGAATAAATATGATGCAGGAGGGACCCTTATTCAGTTAGGCCTTTTGAAGGACTGAAAATTATCGACGTTGGTTGTGGTGGTGGAATTCTCTCTGAGGTATGTAGTTTTCTTTTTTGGTCCTTGCTGTACTCTTATTACGAAGGGAAAATTTATTGCCCAGTGCGACTTGCATGCTTTCTTTTCTAGTTTTCTTCATATATACCATTTGTCTAGTTCCCAGAGTTTGAGATTCTCCAAATTCGTTCCCCCAATTCTTGTCTGTTAACTGAAGCAGTAATTCTTAAATCAATTTTTTGAGCCGATAATTATTCATAATATATTAGCACAAAAGCCACATAATTTCTCAGTGTATTAAACTCATAGCATCAAACAATTTGTAAAGCACTTGTAGACCATATCTGTTGGTGTAGCTCATTTTTAAGCCATTCCATTCCCTCTCTCTCTTTTTCGGTTTAGGAATAAGACAAATTTAAAGTCAAATAATGTATCACAGGAGACTGCAGAGAACAGTGTTATCTGGAATAAGCTCTCTTGTCTTATAGAGTCTCAAGCTGTCAAAAAAAGTAGCACAAAAGCTTTCTAATTTCATAAATTTTTTAATGTCATTTCTGTCAGCATAGTTCATCTATGAAGTCCGACATTCAGTTGAGTTGAGGCTATAGGAGAGCAAATACTATAAATGTGTGAGCTGTAGAATGATGTTCTCCCTCTATACTAACTTCTAAGAAGCTTCAGTCATGTAGCAGGCTGATAGCTGCGATGTCCCATATTGTCAAGAGAAATATATTCAGTCCAACACTTTTTGGTTTGATAGAAGCTTTATTTCTCCACAAAAAAGATCTCTTATCAGTGGCCTTATTCTTATGGAAGGTGTCACAACTGAGTTTGGATCGTGCGGTAATTTTTCTTCCAAATCCTTCTCTCGGCGATCGATTTGGATAGAAAATTACCTCCAAAAGAAGTATCGACCATTTTGGGAGCTCCGCCATCTCTGCTGGTTTTTAGGATTTCTTCTACTTTTTTATGTTTTTTGTCTTGGCGAGCGTGTATTTCACCGATTAAGAGCATCATTTTCTGTGATCCTTTGGTTTTTATGATTTGTTATGTTTTTGTATCCTGATATGGAGGGATAGAGTCTATCCCCCTTTTTTCATTATATCAATGAATGGTTACCGTTTCTTATCAAAAAAAATATATTCAGTCCAAAGTACCGTTCAAAAACTGAGAAGTGCAGTAATTTGTAGGCTAGAAACCATACTCTTTAATGCCATTCTGTTCTCTTTGGTTAAATTATTCTTCTTGGTTCATGTAAACTTTTGGAAGATGTTCTTGACCCAATGTTTATTAGCTTTCTTTTTTGATCTCTTAGCCTTTAGCTCGAATGGGAGCAACTGTGACAGGAATTGATGCTGTGGATAAAAATATCAAGATTGCCCGTGTGCATGCTGTATGGTTATTACTCTTGAAGTCAAACTAACCATTTATTTTGCAAGATCTATGTAGAATTTAACTCGGTGGTCTATGCAGGACCTGGATCCTATGACATCAAAAATTGAATATTGTTGTATCACAGCTGGTATGTGTAAAAACTTGAATTTTCTTACCATGATCTTTTCCTGCACTATCAAACCTCTGTTATTTTACACCTATTATGAGTTCGATTCGAAATTCAAATGAGCTTGTCATGTCGTACATTTGAAAAATCTAGCTAAAATATATTCAACTCCCTTTAAGAGTGCAGTATGATAGCTTCCTATCGTTTGGTTGATTACCTCCAACCAACTTGTTCTGTCCCAAATTTGCATTACACTTTCTTCCATGAGAGAGAGAGAGAGAATTGTATTACTTTCTTCTTAAGAGGGGAAAAAAGTGCACCATGCTCTTCTTCTGGATACACTTATCTTCCACCTCTGCTTGTTTATCCTCGTATGCTCAAATTATTTGTTCACTTAAATCACTGTATTTTTGCCATGAGAACCCTAGCTTGTTTATTCTTGAATATTGAATATTCATATGATACTGCCTTGTCACAGAAAAACTGGTAGAGCAGCAAAAAGAGTTTGATGCTGTCATCGCTTCAGAGGTTTGCTCTCACTCTCACTCAACATGCAGAAAATTGACTAGACATTATGTATCAACATTTCTTCATAAATCTAGTTTCGAAATGCGATTATAACGTGAGCTGTATCCCTTTGGAGCATTAACTTCTTTTATTTGTTAGCTTGAACATACCCCTTGACTGAAACTGAACTGTTAGATTTATATCCAAGCTTTTCTAAGCAAAACCTTTTGATAGGTAATTGAGCATGTGGCAGATCCTGCTGGATTTTGCCAGTCCTTGGCAGCATTGACAGTGCCTAATGGAGCTACAGTTCTTTCTACTATTAACCGTTCTATGAGGGCATTTGCAACTGCCATCGTTGCAGCAGAATACATTCTTCGTTGGGTATAACTATTGTCGATATTTTTTTTTTTCTAATCTAATTTATCTTGAGGTCATACAGCTACTCTACTTAAAAGAAGTCAATAGTAGTATTTTCTTATACTTACAGCTTCCTAGAGGTACACATCAATGGTCAAGCTTACTTACCCCTGAAGAATTGGTTCTGATATTACAACGCGCCTCTATTTCAGTAAGACGAATGCATAAATATCCATATCTAAATGTTTTTACTAATCTGTTCGCCTTCTCGAACGGGCTCTGCTTTCTCTTGTTGTAACACTAACACCCACTTCATGTATGATTTGTTTTTTTTTTCAGGTGGAAGAGATGGCCGGATTTGTGTACAATCCCTTAACCGGTCAATGGTCTCTTTCAGATGATACCAGTGTAAATTACATCGCGTTTGGTACAAAAATCAGCCAGCAAACAGACTAACAAAGGTGTAATCTTAATTCTCACATAATAAGTATTATCTCCCGTCTCTAGATTAACTTTGCCCTGAGAACTGAATAGTTACTCACAGTCAACTTCCCTATAAACATTCCCTTAAAAGTTAAAACTTATTTTTCTCTGTGGCATAATAATATAAGACCTTTCAATCTTCATATAACAGTAGGCAAATTTGCTTGAGGTTTATGATCTTGGCAGACTCCACTTTCATCTTACTCTCTTTCATAAATCTCCTTTTTTTTAGCAGAAAAGGGAAGAAAAGAAATGTTGTGAATTACATATGACTGAATATTTGCTTTGGCATGGATGTCGAATACTGGATGGGAGCTGGAAGGGGAAAAAACTTTCGCGGTACAAAATTGTCTGATAGGTCTTAGACTTTTTACTTTTAATAAATTAATATTATACTTTAAACTCTAAATTCCATATAACAGTAGGCAAATTTGCTTGAGGTTTATGATCGTAGCTTGTTGGGTGGTTTGGTTAGCTACAATTCAGCTGTACCCTCCGGTCGCAGGTTCGAATCTTGAATCGGTATTCTCCCCTAAATTCTATATGTATATTTTGATATTTGTGAGTGTCCGAACCAACTAGAGTCGATAGTGACATATCTTCCGGATCAAGGGTCTCCCCCAACAAACATACTCCGGTGAATGGGTCGAGAGAGATAGAGAGGGCTCTAAACTGCTACTGTGCTTATTTGGTCTATCAGCTATCTACTAGAAATTCTAGTAGGTGAATTCAATAAAAGAATCGAGTGCCGAAAAAAACCGATTTAAGTAAATATCTATTGCGCCTCGAATAGATGAAAGATTTATTAGATACAAAATAAAAAAATTAGACAGTGTGAAAGAATCCTATTCGACATTTTTTTTTTTTAATTAAAGGATGAAATAGACACAAAAGGGAATAGAAAGAAGTTTATATTTATCTTATCATCATCCCTGTTGAGCCTCCCAAGATTATTATTATTTATTAGCGGACTCGACTTTTTTTTGTAGAAGATAGCTCCTCGGGCATCGGACAACACATAATCAGGGCCGTTGATTACCAAGTTGGTCATGTTTTCGATCTGAAAGATCAGCCAATCACAATTGTTTGATAAATATGGGAATGGGTGTGTGTAGGAGTAGTAACACTTCATCATTATCCATGTCTGACAGGAATAGACCCCGTTGTTATTCTAGGTTATTCATTGTTGTTTTTAGAATAATTTGATATCATAATTGTTATTTTTTATATTCGACAGAATATATTCCTTTCAAAAAAGATAAATATATATAATATATAGATATATAGATATTAATGACAAAATATGATCGTAGTTTTATGTCATTGATCGTAAGTTTGAAGTTCGAATCTTCCCATCGAAATTGTACTATATATATATTAACAACAAAATTTTATAAATCATCTATAGTTTGTAGAATATTTAATGATATGTACTCAATTTTTCTGAGGTTAGAACTTCAAATTATGATACTCCATATTTGTTCTACTAAAAAAAATTAATTTTTAAGGTAAATTATTTCAGTTTTGCGTCTATTTGGTCTCTATGCTTTAAAAACTGTATAATAGGTCCATGAATTTTTAAGTTTGTGTCTATTTGGGAACATTAAAAAATGTTTAATAGGTTCTAGTTCTTCACCTATTCAACATTTTTTAAAATTCAGAGATCTACGAGTTAAAGTTCATGGCCTTATTAGACACAAAATAAAAAAATTGAAGGAGTAAACTTGTAATTTAACCATGATTTTAATAACTTCTTAATTTTTATGATTTTCTCGATTTTTTTTTGTCAATATCTTTTTTTTGAAGCAAAATTTTGTCAATCTTGGTATGTGTAAAATATTTTAGTCCTAACGAAATGCCGACAAAGGAATTCAGTCCAGTCCATCAAAGAGGAGAGTTGACCCCGGAGTCAGCTAGACCGCAAGAAGAAGGCCGACCCTCCGTAGGGGTCCGTTCGACAATAAAGAAGAAACACTTCCTCTGACTCGTTTAATGACACAAAACGGCTATGGAGAGAGTTTATAGAAGGAGATTATGCACTAAAGAAAATGAAATCAAATATTTTTCATATGAACTTCACTCTTGACAAATATGGAGATTCTCTCCATATTTTATATATCACTCAATATGTGACTTGATCGCCGGAGTCCATGTTGCTAATATCAACGGCCAAATTCATCATTTACCAAATTCTGGTATCAACAAATATCAATATCTTATTAATATTTTGGAATAATGTTACAAGGCGGAAATTTTGATCTTTATGTTATTAATTATCCAAAAATTACGTGTTTGACTAGCTTCTATCCGCAACCAAAAATTCTTTGGATATATTCGTTTGCACAAAGCAATTTCCTAACCATTGTCTGTATGGTAGGTGTTTTTATAAATAAATGAAAATTTAAGGTCCGAGAATTTAATATTATAATATATCTTAGAATTAAAATTTATCCCATAAATCGCTATAATGGAGATCTAAAATCCTATTCAACGTAGACTAATGTTTGGATGCCGAGAAAATGAAGCATTCAAAACTCAGTTAATAATATCTTTTTCCAGGAAAAAATATATATATATATATATATATTGAACCGAAGCAAGTACACGTGGCATGATCTTACAGTTATCCGATTCATCTTTAAAATGCGAGCTATTTTCTGCGAAAAGACAAAGGAAGAAGACGAACGAAAATTGTTCGTGAGAGAAGACTCGTTAAGATTATTTGCTTTCTTGTTTTGTTGTAATCTCAGTTGTTAGATTACAGTTTAGATTCCGTCGGATCGGAAAGGGAATCTTCAGATGTCCACCGCCATGGAATTCTCACCGTCGATCGTTGCTCGTAGTCGATTGGCCATTCTGGCGGCGCATCTGAACGCTGCGACCTTGGAACCGCCGGAGATGTCTTCCTCCCTCGAGGCTCATTGCGTGTCTGCTCGGACTATTGTTCCGCCGCCTGAAATGTTGAAGGGTACGTTGACGATTGTAGATGAGAGGACTGGCAAGAGGTACCAGGTTCAGGTATCTGAAGATGGCACGATTAAGGCCACCGACTTGAAGAAGGTACACTAATTAATGGATCGGTTTATTCGTTTGTTTTATTGATGTCTTGGAATCGTCGTGATGTTAATCGTAGACAGCACTGAGTTTAGTCTAATGGATTTGCTCGTAATATTTGCAGATAATAACTGGACCAAATGATAAGGGGCTTAAGCTTTATGATCCTGGCTATATCAACACCGCTCCAGTTCGGTCGTCGATTAGTTATATTGATGGCGACGAGGGAATTCTTAGGTACAGAGGCTATCCGATTGAGGAATTGGCTGAGAGTAGTACCTATGTGGAAGTTGCATACCTCTTGAGTAAGTCTTCGAGGAGCTATCACTGTAACAATTTTGTTAGCCTAAAATCAAAATCCTCGTGGTGTTTGATATTTTATCTTCCGTTCATTGATGAAATGTCTGATTTGTTCCAGTGTATGGGAATTTGCCTTCTCAGAGTCAATTAGCAGACTGGGAATTTGCTATTTCTCAGCATTCTGCTGTACCGCAGGGACTTTTGGTGCGATTGCATTGTCCTATTATTTTTTCCTGGACATATTTCTGGATATAATTTTCTTATTGATAGAGTTCATTCTCTCTCTATATCAATAGGATATCATTCAAGCAATGCCTCATGATGCACATCCAATGGGTGTTCTTGTTAGTGCAATGAGCGCTCTATCTGTCTTTCATCCAGATGCCAATCCTGCCCTTAGAGTACGTTGATATTTTTTTGTTCTCGGTTGTTTAATGCATATTAATGTTCTGCTCCCTTTTAAAGATCAGATTCCCAACCGACCCCAAGGTGGAGCCAGCAATTTTCATAAGCAACATTTTTCATTTTTTTACAATATGGGGGTGGGGGGTGGGGATTGGTCACTAAGTTCATACATTATACATTATGCCAATTGAATTATGCTCATGTTGGCATAGCAACTTCTTGTTTATATAATCTTTAATTTAAAATTTTTGAGATGGGTTTAGAGAGGAAAGTTTGGAATAGTAACTTTTTAATCTAAGACAGACTATGGGAGCAATTATCTCACTTCTTCTTTCTTAACTCTTCCCTGCCCCCTCCCAAAGAAAGATGAAGAGTGAAGAAAATAAAATGAAGATGGGTCCCTCCTTTCCCTTCCTTCTAGAAGCTGAGTTTTAACCCAGCTTTAAAGTCAAGTGCCACTTTCGTCTAATCAACATAAGGAGGAATGAATGAGAAACCATATCTGCTTGAACTGAATATTTTGTACACTAGCTCTTCTAGAAAAGATTTGTAGGGCATAATGGAGAAAGTTATATTTTTTACTTTCTGTATGCAATGAACATTGAAAAACTGCATATTGTCGTCATTTTATTTCCTATTCACTTTAACTGACTAATACTAGTAAGTACTTCATACTACTTTCATTATATTTTGATGCAGCAGCTTCTGTTAAAATGGCATCGATTGCCATGAGTAGATCTGTAGATGGGAAATCCATCCCAAAGAAGGAAGACACCTTCTCATATTTGTCAGTCAAAAGTCCTAATTACAACCTAAGTTTGGCTTTTATGGCATTACAAGAAAAATGGAAAATACTGTAAAATCCTAAGAAATCTAATTAACAAATCGAGACAAACTAACATACTAATTATTCAACTCTAAATGAAAGCTTCATTATTCTCGTATTTGATGTCATTTTTACTACATGCATCTATCTTCCAAGGCTTTGTGATCAATGTGACTTCTTATTTAGCTGTGCATCATTGTTTTGCTGTAGGGACAAGATCTTTACAAGTCTAAGCAAGTGAGAGACAAACAAATAGCACGTATTATAGGGAAGGTATGCTTTCTATGATCACTTTGTCAGATAAGATAATTTTATTATTGTTTTTGTCATGGTCGTGCTACTTTTTTGGTTTGCTTGCCAATTTAATTTTGTATTGAATGTTCATTATAGTTTGAGACTTCCATCTTCTTCCTTCTAGATATGGAACCACTAACTAATTTGATGTTATTTTCTCTGAATTTATAGGCTCCGACCATTGCAGCAGCAGCTTATCTTAGATTGGCTGGGAGACCTCCAGTTCTCCCTTCCAGTAACCTTTCTTATTCAGAGAATTTCCTGTACATGCTTGATTCTTTGTAAGTTGCGTAGATATCTTTTGCTTTCAATAATATATAAGGACAGGTTTTATTTCTCTTTGAAATTCTATCTTCTTTACCTTTTGCTAAATTGGATACTCGTGTGAGTTGTATAGCATTGTACGTACCATCATATTTCAAGAGAAAATATGAACTGAATTTAGGAAGTATAAAAACAAAGGCTTTGGGCCTGAACAAGACTCGTTTTGTATGCAGGGGTAATAGGTCTTATAAACCCAATCCTCGGCTTGCTCGAGTCCTAGACATTCTATTCATCCTTCATGCAGAACATGAAATGAATTGCTCTACATCTGCTGCTCGCCATCTAGCATCAAGGTAGACAGCTTTGTTCCAATGACCTGACTTAATTAGCACATCTCTTATCCCTGTCTGATTCCTACTCTTTTTGGCCTTTCAGTGGTGTTGATGTGTTCACTGCTCTTTCTGGAGCTGTCGGAGCACTGTATGGCCCTCTTCACGGTGGGGCCAATGAGGTATGCATAAAAAGATTTTTTTCCCAGCGGTCGGAATAAGCTAGCTTCCAAATGACTTTATTATGGGGCTCTCTCCATGGATTAGACACTACCACTTGGCTCTTTTATGACATTCTGGATTTGTTTCTTTTGTTTTCCTGATGATAGTAGGCTGTGCTTAAATTTCTTTCTTTCTTCTTTCCTTTCCCCCCCTGATTTGTAGGCTGTGCTTAAAATGCTGAGTGAGATTGGAACTGTTGAGAACATTCCAGAATTCATCGAGGGTGTTAAAAACAGGTAATTTCCACTTTGTGCCAATAAGTTAAATTTTTACTTGGTTGATCACGTAAATGCCAAGGATAGTTTCTTTTTTGACTTAGAAATGCTAGTTAGATTGCTCACATTACTTAGTTCTCCAGGAAAAGGAAGATGTCAGGTTTTGGTCATAGGGTGTACAAGAACTACGATCCTCGAGCTAAGGTCATTAAAAAACTCGCCGAAGAAGTATTTTCCATTGTTGGTCGGGATCCTCTCATCGAGGTATTTGTCTTGTAACTGTTACCATATGAATATGAAAACTGTTCACACTCTCTAAGAGCGTGCTACAATTACTCTTTGAGAATTGTTTAACAAATGATTATCATGCCATATAGGTGGCTGTTGCTCTGGAGAAGGCTGCTCTTTCAGATGAGTATTTTGTTAAGAGGAAGTTATATCCAAATGTTGACTTTTACTCCGGATTAATATATAGGTAGGAAGGTGGATATTTTAGTTTTCCGGTGAAGAGATGCGAGTGTTCCATCTCCCGAGGAGTCGATAACTGATGACGTGTTTGTTTGATCAGGGCTATGGGATTTCCACCTGAGTTTTTCACAGTGCTGTTTGCAATCCCTCGAATGGCTGGATACTTGGCACATTGGCGAGAATCTCTGGATGATCCCGACACTAAGATAATTAGACCTCAACAGGTTAGTTCTCTTCTCGCCCCATCCCAGGTAGCGGGGATATCTGTTTTAATTTGGCTTAAAGTCTGAAATATTGGTCTGATTCCCTTCTTTAAAATAGCAAGAAGCCCCTTTTTTTTTTTAAGGAATACCATGAAGCTTCATAGCTGAGTTGTTTAGTTAACCTTATTCTTGGTGCATTCATGGAACTCAGGTCTACACTGGAGAATGGCTGCGTCAGTATATTCCACCCAAAGAACGACTCGTACCGGCGAAAGCAGACAGGCTCGGTCAAGTTTCCGTTTCAAATGCCTCCAAGCGCCGACTGTCTGGATCGGGGAACTAGGCTATTTTGGATGCATACACAAATCAAATGTAGGAGAATAAAACATTGCAAGATCGCAAGGAAAGCAAAACTTGTTGGTTGGTCCAAGCAGAGCCGGAATATCAACAAAGTTGCAAAGTAGAATGTTAGAGAAACAAGATAGATCCTCCATGAAGAATAAATGATACTTCTCCATTGGTATAAAGTGTGTAAGTTTCTTGTTTTACTAGGATGTGCTATTTGTAACTTCCAGCATTTTGGAGGAATTTATGTTGTACCCTTATTATAATACTTCTTTCCAGTTGTAAGATGAAAAATGGTTCTCTTCTCACACCCTTGGCATTCCTTTTCACCCTATCACGTCATGGCATCATATTAACATTAAAGTAATTAATACCATTTATGTATTTTGTTGGTTTAAATACTATTTTGGTGCATGTATTTTCTACAAATTCATTTGTGTGTACTTTCAAAAGGTTTGTTTTGGTCATTTACTTTCAAAAAGTGGCCAATGGACCGCCAATTTGGTCCATGTTTACAAAATTTAAATGTAAATTTTATACAATGAAAATTCATTAATACAAATTTATGTCTACATTTTAAGAAATTTAAGAAATTTAGTAAGTGAACTGTCATGTTAAAATTAAAATTATGACCGAAAGAAATGAGAAAAACAAATATGAAGGAACCAAATATGTCATCTTTTAACACTACAAGGACCCAAATGAACCAAAATTAAAAGTACCCGGATCAATATAGACGTATTGAAAGTACATAGATTAAAATGAACCAAAATCAAAAGTACCCGATAAACCAAAATCAAAAGTACCAGATCAATATAATGAAAGTACATGGATCAATATGAATCAAAATCAAAATAGTATTTAAACCTATTTTCTTTGACCCGAAGAAAACTTCCCTTTACGTCCCAACTCCACCTTAATGTAACTTTTTGTGTTCTCGAACCTCGACTTCACGACATTCTCCAGAGCTTTAACTCACGGGTTCGTGGTCTTGATTGCCCATCAAGTGTAAAAAAACAACGTCTGGAGAGAAGCAAGCTCGACAAGAACTTCAATTTCATTTGCACAAGTGCTGCGACATAGTTGAACTTGATTGCTGCCCACCTCTCTCCAATCCAGCAAGGTCATTCTTACGGTGTGTTTGGATTGACTAATAATTTTTTTTTTTTTCAAATAATGCATTTTTTTTAAAACATTTTTTCTAAAAATGATTATAATTAAAACACTCTTTGGTTACATTTTATCAAAAATGTTTTTATCTACAAGTGTGTTTGGTTTGCTCTTCACTAAAAGTGTTTCTCTCAATGTCAAGTTACTATAAGGGGCAATTATTAATAAACAATATGAATTAATAAGTTTAAATTTATATTTGCCGTTTAGGGTTTAAGGTTTATTATTGTTGATGGTCGGGGTCGGGCGGCCGAGGTCGGGGTCGGGGTCGGGCGGTTGGGGTCGAGGTCGGGGTCGGGGTCGGGCGATTGGGGTCGAGGTTGGGGTCGGGTGGCCGGGTCGGGGGCTGACGATGGTCGGAGCCGAGGCTAGGCTCGAGGTCGGGGTTGGGGCCGAGGTCGGGCGGTCAGGGTCGGTGTCGGGGTCAAGGTCGGGGTCAGGGTCAGTTTTGGGGTCGGGCGGTCGTGGTCAGGGTCGAGGTCAGGTGGTCGGGCCGGCGGTGGTCAAGGTCGAGTGGCCGGGTCGGGGACCGACAGTGGTCGGGGTAGTGGTCGGGGTCGGGGTCGAGGTCAGGATTGGGGTCGAGGTCAGGATTGGGGTCGAGGTCAGGGTCGGGGCCGGGATAGGGGTTGAGGCGGCGGTGGTCGGGGTCGGGTGGCTGGGGCGACGGTGGTCGGGGTCGGGTGGTCGGGTCTGGGCCGACGGTGGTAGGGTCAGGGTCGGGTGGTTGGGGCGACGGGGGTCTGGGTCGGGGTCGAGGCCTGGGTCGGTGTCGGGGTCGGGGTGGCAGAGGTCGGGTGGTCGGGGTCGGGCGGCCGAGATCGGTGTAGGGGTCAGGGTCGGGTGGCCGGGTCGGCGGTGATCGGGGTTGAGGGTCGGGGCGGCGGTGGTCGGGGTCGGGTGGCCGAAGCGGGGTGGTGGTCGGGGTCAGGGGCGACGGCGGTGGCCGGGGTCGGGTGGTCGGAGCGGGGCGACGGATGGCCGGAGTGGGGAGGCGGTGGCCTGCGACGGGTGGCCGGAGTTGGGCAGTGGTGGTCGGAGTTTGGAGGCGGTGGCCGGCGGCGATCGGAGATGGTCGGTGAGGGGCGACGGTGGTCGAAGGAGGTTGGTTGGTGGAGAAAATTTAAAAGAGGAGTGTGAGGGTATTTTGGTAATTTTAATACAATATGAGAATTAAGTAGGTTTTTCAATTAAACACCCAAAAATAATTTTTTCAAAAGTTAATATCGAGTGTTTCATCCAAAATGCATTATTTCAAAAACTCATTCTCCAAAAATTCATTTTGAATGGTTGCCAAACACTTCACAAACATTTTACATTTTAACTGGCAGCGTGCTTGGCTTTGGTCAGAGCAAATAACTGGCAGCGTGCTTGGCTTTGGTCAGAGCAAATGAAGAGGTTTTCATGACCTTCTCTCATTGATTTCTTAGTAGAAACAATCTTCTTTAAAATCTGAAGAAACTGCACGGTTAACTGCTTTCATATTTTCAAACATTCAAACACTGGTTTTGGAGAAATTATTCAAATGGTTTTGGAGAAATTATTCAAATGGTTTTGGAGAAATTATTCGAAGGAGGTCACCATAATGTTACTGACAGTTTTTCATCATTGGATGTAAGAGAGAGAGGTTTCCAAAATTATTTGAGGAGATCGACTTGTGGCGGAAAGTTTTTCACCGTTGAATGTAAGAGAGGGACATTGAATTGCAAATGTACTTCGATTTTGTATCCAATGATTATTAGAGACAAACACATTTTATCTACGATTTTAAAGAAAAAAAGGTGGCATTATATCGTAGGGTCTTAAAGAAACAGCTCCTACAAAGTTTTGAAGACTATATCTTTGGCTTAAAATTGACTGCATGTTCCATTGGAGGCCAAAAAATCAATGGAGACCATAAACGTGCACTCAATTCTTCTTGTTACAACTTGCCTGAGAGGTTTAATCATCAAAATTACACCATTTTAGCTTGAATTATGTTTCTATTTTTCATAGCTTTTAATTTTGTATTAATTTGTCTAAGAGATTAAATTTGACAAACGGCAACTAACTTATGTCTGAGTACATGAAAGGTACATGAATGAACCGAGACCACATCCGAATACAAGAAGGATATATGAATGAACCGAGACCACATCCAAATGAGAGAGATCTTAAGGATATGAAAATATGGTTGAAAAATGATTACGAAAATTGATAGTTACTACCTACACCAACAAGGTGTACCTTACTTTTCAATGACTCAATCATAGGAACTCCAAAGTTAAGCATTTTCCTATGAAGTATGTTGAAATGAAATGACCCATGTTGATCTGTGGATACACTCTTCACTCTCGCAACTAGCTCAAGACTAGTATGGTGACATGGCCAAGTAGCAGGAGAATGACTTATTTGTGATTATACTTCAAAAATAAGTTCATTATATTCTAAAAAAAACAAAAAAGTGAGCATAGCTCAACGATAATTGACATGTACTATTTCCCTTAAGGTCGGAGATTCATTCCCCTATACACCTATTGTACTCAACAAAATTATAGTCTAAAAGAATGAATGTGTATTATCATTTACACTCCAAAACAAGATTAGCTATAATTCTTTTTTTGGTTGGAACATCGGATCATCACGTCATTAAAATAACATACCACACATCACAAAGTTCATTAGATAACTTGCTAATTAAGTCCCCGTTACCATTAATACACAATATTGCATACTTCAAAGGAGAACATTCATGTAAAATAAACAATTTTGCATTATACACAGGGCATGGCTTTTCAGAAGTGTCCGGGGAAGGGGAAAAGAGCAATTATCAAACCATGAAACAAGTAAATAACTAAATTGAAGATAAGACAGCCTTGGCGCTGAGTGAGAGAACAGATTCTTGCATTTGGTAGAAGAAAAAAACAAACCTAATGAAAGTGCTACCATCTTCTGGCCATATGAGTGGTAGTATTTTTAGAAGTCGAAGCGGATTCCCTTCCAGAAAACATTGGCTTCTTTGTGGAAGGAATACTGCAAATGAGAGGGACAAAGTGAACGTCAGCGTCGAGTTCGTGAACAGGTAGGTGGTTTCGAAAGCATTGAGAATTATAGTGCAAACAAATACAACTTACTCAGAACTCTTCTGCACCGCATTTCTCCGCCAGGCTTTTATATTTTTCATCTCGTCACTGTAAAGATAGGAGTCAGTATTGGAGAACTTTCATTGAACACGCATGGAAAAGAGCTTTGCTTGAAGCATGGACGGGTACAGTTTATGAATGAGAGTTACTGATTCTAGAAATTTTGTCAGATTGGGCTCTGGAGATATGATAAAGGATCTACTTGATCTGCCACCCGAAGAATTTTTTTGGTAAAGAAGCTTTAAAATAGATGGAAAAAGTCATCTCATTTTTTTATTTTTTTTTAAAAGGTACCGAGCTTTCATTAAGAAAAAATGAAATAATAAAAGGGCATACACAGAAAAACAAGTTTGGAAGAGGAAATCTCATTAAAGGAAGGGGCTCCAATCAAACAAAATAATATTGCAAAAAACCATCTCATTAATCTATTTGATCTGCCGATGGCTTCAGATTCCAAGAGGAGAAATTTTAAGGCACATTAGATTTAGGCAATGTCTCTAAGTAAGCAATACGCTATAAATTGTAAGATCATTTTTTTAATCATAACCATGCACAATATTTTCAGACCGGCCACTCTCAGATATCAATTCTATGGTTTTACTTTTACCTCTGAAGCACTTCTATCTTTGCCTTCTTCAGCAGACTGTTCTTAGTGTTTGCCACATTGTAGCCATATCCGGATCCTAGGAAAAATCAAGAGAAACATAACATGTAAATAAGTTTTTTTTGCAGGGTGCCATGCCAGAGTTAGAATCTATTACCCAAAACAAATGTAAGGAGCAATAAAGTTACCTCCAAAGCTTCTCTTATTGCTTGAAGGGGGAACCTTACTGCAAATCTGTATTTGACGACTTTGTTTTCCTAAAATGTTCGGGATAATCTTCAAAATCTCATATATTAAGAATAAAATTATTGATTCCTAAAATACATGTAAAAAATCAATAACATACGGGCATTTTCCTTTATGTAAAAAACTATTCATAAATGAACCTGTATTATACCTCCAATATAACGCAGTTGATGGGAATGGAAAACAATTTCCAGATAACATACATCACGTGTTCTAGCTATTTGTTAGTTTAAATTTTAAATTATGAGGAAATCCTATCGAGAGTATGCAAATATGATAGAACATACGGGCATTTTCCTTTAGGTAGCTTTGTTTTATTCGATCTGCAGCTTTGCTCTCATTCTTTTCTATGTCCTTCATCTTCGCCTGAAAGTAGATAGCTTTGTTTTAATGGTAATTTCTCAGAGAGATCGTTATCATACTAACCATCATTCACTACTCAAATCTCAAAGTAAATTGCAGGAGAGTATAAGTAAAAGGAAAGCTACCTCATACAATTGAATCCATCTAAATGCCACTCTTTTCTGCTGCATCCTCTCAATTACAGTATTAGTATTTTCTCTACCAAACTGTCTTTCATAGAATATTTTCCACAATTTATCAGTTACTGGAGTCAGATCTCTTCCCTAAAAGAAATTCATACTCAATTTAGCATATATTCTAAAGCAACACTAGATAGTTAGATAAGACACAAATTCATCTCATCTTACTTCTGAACTTTTCTCCACATGCATCAACTGATCAACAGTGCAATGTGGCAAAATACGCTCGAGGAGATATAAATCAGTTTCGCCAACATCCCCAAGAAACTTTAGATTATCTATAGCTGTGTTAACACAAAGATCAACCAAAGACGGAATTTTCCTTACTCGAGACATCTCTTCTTTCTCAGGTTGCCAAGCTAAGAACAAGAAAGAAACAGACCGATCAATTTACAAAACTGCAACTTCGTTGAACAGTAGACAAAATACTGATTTGATAAATAAACTGCTCTACAAGAAAAATCAAGCGTCTCACATTAAAGCACTTCTTTCACCAAAACTTTACCCTGAGGTCTGAATTAACCAAATTCCATCCGGTTCAAAAAAAAAAAAAATACCTGAATATGCAGCATCTTAAATAGCTCTTAGGTTTAAGCAACCAATCATCAGAATACAAGAGAGCAAAATAATTCGCCAATCAAGCAAGCAATGAGTTTCACAAAAACCAAAAATTCCAAACGTTTCCGTTCAGCTAATCCATTTCGTAATTCAGGATAACATTTAAAAACAAGCATCGAGTTCAACAACTTCAGAAAATGTTCAACATCGATGCTAACGATCCTAAATTCATTCAATAGATATTACAACGGAAGAAAGAAACAGGTCGGATTCATTAAAAAAATAAACTGATGATTACAGAAATCGTATTCGATCATCCTAAACAGAAATCAATCAAAAATTAAAACGAAAGGAAGAAATCGATTCTGAGATAGATCGATAAATTGAGATCTGGAGGTCCTTACCGACAGTCTGAGAAGACGGAGACGAGAATCGTAGAAACAGGAAAATGATCGTTGAACTAGATACGAGCGAATTGTCTTGAATTCCTCATCTGAGATCACCTTCTCATAAATTTCAATTTTTGTGTATCGATGTTCTTCGCTTCCCCAATTGGCTATATTGCGCCGTTGATAAAGAATCCCTAGAAAATAAAATAAGAAATAGATTCTCTTTTTACTATTTTCTTTTTTAATTCTTCAATCCCTAAAAAATAAAATAAGAAATAGATTTTTTTTAACTATTTACTTTTTTTAATTTATTTTACGCTTCTTTTAGGGCTGGTTGCACAAATAGCAAGTAATACAAATTTAACAAACTTTAAAATGTTTTGCAAATATGTCAAAAAAAAAAAATCTGTTTCTATCACTGATAGATCAGTAACTATTATCACTGATAGACTATTATCACCGACAAAAATCTATAAAAAGTTGAGGTAATTAGCGATAAACTTTCAGCTATAAGATATTAGCGATAGAAATTTTCATATCCGCAAAATTTTTAAAAACATGCTATATTTTTAATTATCATATTCTAAATTAACATCTGTTCCAATTTCTCCTTATTTTATTTATTTATTTCTTTATTATTATTATTATTTTACCGTTTATTTAGTTTAATTTAAGCATTCAAATTGTTTACCTATATTTGGATAGGTGATTATACACTTTCGAACTCATAGCATTAGGTTCAAAAATTAAAAAATAAAAATAAAAATAATTATGAACTAACGAATATATCATCTAAAATTTAACATATAAAATACTCATTCAAATCACTCTATATCATTCTAGAGATGTTTTAATTATGATTTTAAGTTTATTTTCATCTTTTGAGATTATTTCATTTTAATTCATGAGTTTGTAAAAATATTCATTTTTTTTTTTTTTTTTTTGTCTGTATTCAAATCAAATTACTTGGTTTTTAAAAAAAAAAAAAAAATCAAAAATTAAAATAGTTATTTTAAAGTTTTGGACTTAATAGTTAAAAATTCAGATATCAAAATAGGATTATCAAACAATGATTTCATTTGTTTGTTGTTTGTTGTTTAAGTTAATGTGTATTTGTACTAAAAATAAATAAATAAAATAAAAAATAAGTTAATGTGTATTTATTACCATTCTTTTGTGTTTTCTAATTTACTTTCAAAGTTAGTAAAAATTCAAGAATAAAAACTATAAAAAAAAATTAAAAAGTTGAGCTAAAATTTCACAAGTTTTAAAATTTTCAAAAGTAAATATATGTATGTGTAACTTATACGAGCTTAATATTTATTAAGGATATTTGAATTTTTAACTAAACTTCAAAAATAAAAAATAAAATTTTAAAAATTATTTTTTTATTAATTTTCAAAATTTAACTTTGATTTTAAAAATACTAGTGATAAGTAAATTACAAAACAATCAAACTATAGATGGATAGATGTTTATATGTCTATTTTTTTAAAATCAAATGATTATTCAATTTTGGTATTTAAATTGGATCATGAAGACGAAAAAAAAAATTAGTATTAAAAAAAATGTGAGTAAAAAAATCTTGAACTTGTACTAAAAAAAAATGTGTAACTACAAAAATATAGAACTCACAATCAACATGGCCAAACACCGCTGAAAAACATCCACAAATCCACAAGGCTAAAGAACCCACATAAATTAGTCATCATCTAACCTAAAAAAAATGTTATATTTAGCCATAATCTTTAAAAATCTTAATATTCAACCAAGGAATAGTTCCTTAACGAAGAAATAGTATTAATTTGACAACTTCCGTATGTTCATGTTCAAGTTCAACTATTTCAATTAACGGTTTGGTGTTAAAAAAAATAATAAATAAAATAGTTTTTTTAGGAGTAAATTAAAGGAATAATTGTAGAATTGATCGGTATTTTGGCTCATTTGTCAAACTAATCCGAATTTGAAAAATGAGTTAAATTGACTTTGGGCTGACATTATCATTTTTTTTTTAAATATTATTTTCTAGTTTTAGCTACGGCGCGGGCTAATCTCGCTCTAGTTGCGGGCTGGTCTCGCTCTAGCTCTAGCTTCATTTCAGATCTGAAATTTTTTCCACATTAAAAAATTTTAATTTTTGTAAATTTATCAGATCTGAAATGTTTCAGATTTGAAAAAATCTTGGTTCTCGAATCGTAGTTGTTGTCGATGGGAGTCATCATTGGAGAGTTGCCGGCGATGGGTGAATAAGAGAAAGAAAAATCGCGATAGAGAAGAGATTAAGAATAAATATTTTCAGAGGAGAAAGAGCTGAAAAACCCGCTAGAAAAAATATTAAAAGAAGTTGTGATGATGTTAGCCGGAGGTCCGTTTGTACTTTTTTTTCAAATTATGGTCATTTATAATAAGGTGTAACTAATTATAGATAGATGGCCTTATTTTTAAATGAACATCTTTAATTATGTTTGTTGAGTTATGTTTTTTTTTTTTTGTAAAGTATTTAATTAATGTGGGTGGGGAATTGAACTTCTAACATCTTAGTCAATGACACAATTTTATGTCAATTGAGTTATGCTCGGTTTTTATGTTCATATTAGCTAGATTATTCGTTTTTGTTACACCAAAGTAGATATAAATCCTCGTGTAATTCTTGTTTACTCAAAACTGAATAATATACTCTTGATATATCTCGACATGGTAACAAAGCAAAAGTTTTAAGAAACCAAAAACATACTAAACTCTAAGGCGGTGATATGATATTATTGTTCACTTTGGACTTAAGTCCACATGCTTTACTTTTGGTTTGACCCAAAATATCTCGTACCAAACATTCTCTCTCACATATATATTCATAAAGTTCTCATTATCTACTCAATGTGAAACTTTGATCCTATTCCAACAATCATCCCCTCGATCAAAGTATCACCAAGTCTCTCCTCAAACAATCATTTATCCGTCTATCTCTTATCCAGGTCATTTCTTTTTTTTGGAGTACATGTCAATCCGATAGAGTTTAACCACGAATCTCCACTATGACTATATCTTCGAAGCTTACTACTTTTTTGTTCGACATCCAAAAATTCTAGTTTCACGTAAAATGGTTTGAGAGATAGTTGGCCTGACTCTATTTTTTATTTTTTTTCCAGCATAATCAATACAAACAACAGTACTCAACAGACATCATTTCTCTCTTAATATGCATTCTTCAAGCCACATCGAAGATCCTCAGAAGCCTCGTTTAGACGAAATTTTGGATAGGAATTTCGCCCCAACTGACTTTTAAAAGGCACCTACAATTTCTCCCTTTCAAAGTTCTAATTCATCCCCTCTCTTCTTTGTCCTAACGTAGTTACCAATTAGCTTGAAATCGGTCTCTGAGAGAAATTCAATCGGTCTATGAGAGAAATTCAAACATGTGACCTCTTAGTCACTAAGTTATACATTACAATGGTTGAGCTATGCTCATGTTAACTGTAGATTTATTAAACTTTCAATCTTAAGAGAAATAGTAGATTGCTAAGTTATTCTTATGTTGACAATGAATTGGGTTTTTGAAAATTGTGTTTATTTTCTATAATTTATTTACAATGTTTCATCTTTTTGAAGAAAAATATTAGATGTCTTAGTCAAATTCTAAAAATAGAAATAATTTTTTTAGATCCGATAACTATTTTATATTTTTTTTTTTTTTTTTTTTTACAAATTAAGTCTATAAACACAATTTTCACCTCTAGATACATTTGTTTTTTTTATCTACCTTTTACTAGTATTTTCAAAATTCAAATCGAATTTAAAAAAAAAAAATAATAATTTTTGAAATTTAAAATTTGACTAAGAATTTAAATGTTTTCTTGAAAACGATAAAAATTATGATTGAGAGATGGTGAGAAAATAAGTATAATTTTCAAAAATAAAAAAATAAAAAATCAATAATTATCGAACATCGAAGCTTTAAGGGGTTGTTTGGCCTCCAAGTTGGGTAGGGTGGGGTTGTTTGGCCTCCATGTTTGGAGCCCCAATTATATAAGTTGGGGTTATTATAACCCCGGTTGCTACAGTGTTTAGGGTAGCAGTGCTACAGTATTTTTTTTTCTTTCTTTTTTTTCTTTCTTTCTTTTCTTCGATTTTTCTTCTTTCTTTTTTCTATTTTTTTCAATCAATTTACCGATTTTTCCTCTCTCTTTGTCTTCCTCATCTCACTATTTTTTATCTTTCATTTCATCCCAAATTTCTCTCTCCACCGAACCTGTCTATTGTTTGTGATTTCCTAAATAATATTTATTTTTAAAACTTTTAAAAAATTAATATGTAATATACATTTAACTATACAAATATAACAAAATGTTGTAGGAAAAAAATAAACTAACATAAACACATATTTCAAACTCCATGTTAAAGAAAACTGTATTATTTATCTCTCCACCGAGCCTCTTGTTGTCGATTATTTGTGATTTCTTAAATAATATTTATTTTTTCAACTTTTTAAAAATTAATATGTAATATACATTTAACTATATAAATACAACAAAAAGTTGTAGAAAAAAAATAAACTAACATAAACACATATTTCAAACTTCATGTTAAAGAAAACTGTATTTTAAACACAGATTAAACAACTCTGCACTCCAAACACAGACTTACTAAACTCAGACTATACAACTCTGCACCAAAACACAGATTATTATAACTCATCAACTATAATAATCCACTCTGCGCCCCAAACGCTTCCGGAGTTTTCAAGCAAAGGAGCGCATAAATGAAAGAAGTAGTATGTAATTTTGAAAAATTAAAAATTAAAAACTAAAAACTAAAAATTAAAAGATTATTATTATTATTATTTACAAGGTGATGATTCAACCTAAAGCATGCATGTGGAAGAAAAAAAACCCAAACTTTTTGACTTTTATCTTATCTCAACCTTTTGTTAACTGAGATTCCCCTCGTCACCAGCGGCCGCCCAAAGACAGCCGTTCGATGAGACAAGTCCCTTTTCCAATATGTTGTGCGGTTCTTATTCAATGACGTCGTCCTTCATTATATTACGTAATAATGATGTTTCCAAATTAAATAATTAATATCCACCTCAATATTTTTGTTAACATAAAAATGTTACCAGTAAAATTATACAAAATACTTATCATAGGTAGATTTCAATTACCGACCTAGTGATTAAGATGCTACAAGTTCGATTCTCCACCCCACTTGTTATCGTCCTAAACTTTAAAAAAAATTCACAACATTTACTCTTAAACTTTAAAATTATTCTAAAAAATAAATAAATATAAATTAATGTGACAACTAATATATAAATCGTTGTTATCATTTATTTCATTTCAAAATATATTGGTAAAATTATTTACGTAATCAATTTTTATACATTAATGTAAATTTTTATCTTATTTTAACGAAAAAACTCTTCCAAGCATTTTTAAAATGAAAATCAAAATTGGACAACTAAAAATAAATACTCCGTTTAATAACTATTTGGTTTTTGAAAATTAAGTTTATAAACATTACATTCATATATAAATTTCTTAGTTGTATTATCTATTTTCTAGAGTGTTTCCAAGATTCAAGCAAAAATTTAGAAACAAAAATTTGCTTTTGTTTTTTTTTTTAATTTAGCTAAAAATTGTAATGTTTTCTTAAAAAAATAATAATAATAATAATAAATAAATAAATAATAAATAATAAATAATAAATAAATAATAAATGGTCCTCCTAATCCAGTCAAATTGACCTGAATTCATTCAAAGATCCCAAAAAAAAAAACATAAAATATAGAAACATACGACTTTCTTCTTAAAGTCGAGAGTTGAAAATTCACCCTTTGCTATATGCTCCGGTCAACCCCTTTTTAAGCCCTTCGTTTTCTTGCTTTAGACTTCTTCCACCGCCGCGTCTATAAATCCCTCACCCATTTCTCCATTTTTCAACGCAATCAAAATCCATCCTCAAATTTCCCATTTTTGCTTTGCTTATAATCTCACCAAACCCTCATCAAACACGGCGGCGACGACGACGGCGCCGGCGAGGGACTCTACTATTCTTCAGTGAAAACAAACATGGATGGTTCAATTTCAGAGGGGAGCTCCGGCGGCGCACCGCCGCCATTTCTGACCAAAACATATGAGATGGTGGACGATCCGATGACCAATTCCATCGTATCATGGAGTCAAACTGGTTTCAGCTTTGTGGTTTGGAACCCACCGGAATTCGCACAAGAATTGCTCCCAATTTATTTCAAACACAACAATTTTTCTAGCTTCGTTCGCCAATTAAACACTTATGTAAGTTCCATTACCGTAACCCATCAGGTTAAGCTTTTAGCTCGTTAATTTAACATAACATAGTATCAGAGTAGAAGTCCGTGTTCGAGCATATCTTTAACAAAACTCCACAATTCCAATCATCGCCCCCCTCTGTTTTTTTCCCCTAACATTGGTTCCTCTGTTTTTTCTTTCTTTCCTTCTTTCTTTCCTTCTTTTTTAGTTAAAATCTTGAGAGCAAAATTCTGGTATCTCTGTTTGGATAGGGATTCAAGAAGATCGATCGAGAGCAATGGGAATTTGGCAATGAGGGGTTCATAAGAGGAAGAACCCATCTTCTAAAAAGCATCCATAGACGTAAACCAATTTACAGCCATAGCCAGAACCAGAACCAGAACCAGAGCCAGAGCCAGAGCGGTGGAGCTCCATTATCAGAACCAGAGAGACAAGAACTGGAGCAAAAGATCAAAACCCTTCATCAAGAAAAAAGCATACTCCAATCCCAGCTACAGAAACACGAAAACGAGAAGGAAAAAATCGGGCATCAAATTCAGACAATCTGTGAGCAATTATGGCGAATGGGGAATCAACAGAAGCAGCTGATAGCGATACTGGGGGCAGAGTTGCAGAAGCAACAGCCAAACAATAAGAAGAGAAAATTAGGGAAATTGAATGAGTTGTTATTGGTTGAAGATGAGAAGAAATTTGTGATTCCGCCATTGGAGCTGATGGGGAAGCTGGAATTGTCTTTGGAATTCTGTGAGGATTTGCTCTGCAATGTGGCGAAGGTTTTGGGGGAAGGGATGAATGGGAAGACGAAGGAAATTGATATGAAAGTTGAAGGGGAAATGAGAAGGGAAAATGGAGCGAATGATTTGTTTTGGGAACAGTTCTTGACTGAGATTCCTGGATCGTCCAATGATGGTGAAGTTTATTTGGATAGAAGGAACAATGTTGTGAGGTAGATTAGTTTGTTTTTGTAAATGATTTGGTTTTGTATTTTTTTTTTTTTTTTCCCAATAGAATCCTAGTTTTGGAGATGCAAGATTGGTTTTTGAGTTTATTGCTAGAGTAGCTTGAGGGTTAAGGCATCTTTACTTTGCATAAGAGGTCATTAAGTTTGAATTCTTGCTCCGACATTAACGTTTATTTGTCAATCTGAACAAAACTCGACTAGTTAAAGTATATACCTCGATTTTGACCGAGAAGTCAAATGCTCGAATCCCACATCCACAAATATTATGTTGAACTAGAAAAAATGGTAGGTTGCACAAACAATCAGACAAAAAAATAATTGTAAATTTAGCAAAGTTTAAAACCTTTTGCAAATATGTCAAAAAAATCAATGACTATCACTAATAGAGTTTATGATTATTATCGACAGACTTTAGGACTATTCCTGACTTTTATAGTGATAGACTATTATCACTGACAAAATTCTATAAAAAAAACTACGATAAACTTTTATCAGCAATAAACCATACAATCAGTGATAGAAATTGCCATATCCGCAATTTTTTTTAAAAAATGCTATATTTTTAATTATTTCTCAAAAAAAAAAAATGAATTAACATCCATTACAATTAGAAAAACAAACAAAATTGTTTCAATCAACTATAGGAATTAAAAATATATACTATTTTTGGTACTTGTACTTTATGATATGTTTTATTTTAGTTCATGTACTATCAAATGTCCAAATTTAATCACGTTAATTTTAATAAATCTTAAAATTAGTTGTCGTTTGTTTACAGTAAACTTTAAAAAAAAAAAAAAAAAAAAAAAAATCATATTAGTCTTAATTTTGAAAAATAATCACATAATGTCCTTTTTTTTTTTTAAATGAAAATTATTATAGTTTTATCGAGATCCATAAATATTAGCTTCAAATTAACATTTAAAATTAATTTTATTTACCTAAAGTACAATAGCTAAATTTAAACCGTTGAAAATAGAAGGGCTAAAATGAAATGAAATTCAAGGATAAAGACCAAATTAATATTCTAACCTTAAAAAAAAGTATTAAATAAACCTGAAAGTAAATAGGTCTAGAATGGAAAATAAACAAGGGAACCATGGAAAAAAGTATTAAAACTAGACAATAAAATATTCAACTTTTTTTTTCTCTTCCCTTTTTTTTCTTCCTAAAAAGGTATAAAATCAACCTAGTCACCGACATCCTAATGTTTTTAAGCTCACATTTAAAAGAACAGAGGTGTTCATTTACTATCAAGAAGATACAATATAGATAAAATTGATATAAAATATGACATTTTTATACCATAGTTTTCAAAATAACATTTATTGATACCTGAATTTGTTATCAACGGTTGATTTGAAATTTGGAGTAACGAGTTTGTGATCTGCAAGACAAATGAGATAAGAGAGTTTGTACCGGTGTGATCTTGACCACAGACTCCAACGCTTAAGTTAGTTTGAGAGAGAAAATGCATAATATGGAAAGAATCAATAGGGATACACCAAATCATTTGGGCCCGTTTGGTTCCCCTCTAGTTCGTCATTCCAAACATATTTTTTAAAATGAAGAATTTAATAGAAAATAAAAAAACAAATTACTTATTTTTTTTAATATCTAAAAAATTGTTTGGTTATAATTTTAAAACTTTAAATTTGAATTTAAATTTTGAAAATTGTGCTTAGTGATAAATTTGAGAAGTAGCAAAAGATTAATATATTAGTAAAATGTATTTTATAAACAAACAAAAAATAATTTGATCTAATTATTTCTTATTCTTTTTGTTGTGAGTTGGATCAAATTTTTGCAACATCACAAAAAGTTTCAATGGTTGAAGGCTCTGTATCTCCTATTTTCTCCAAGGATGTATACCGTATTTCCATACTTTTGAAAACGAAATTAAAAAACAGTAAAAACAACATTTTGTTGTTTTTTAAAATTCGTCATCTTTTCAGTTATTTTTTGAAATAGTTTTTGAAAATAAATATAACAAACGCACTTTCATTGTTTTTCTTGTATTTTTTATTTTTTAAAACATAAAAATGAAAATCGATCCTGGTTGAGGACTTCCTTTCTAATTCTTTTCTTGTCTCTTATACGAACTTCTCATATGGTCGTTATTCTGTCGTTTTGGTATTAAAGGAGATAATGATGAATATTGTAACTCCTGCGTATTCATCACGTAACCACCCTCAAAATGGCAGTTTTCTCTATGCTCGTCCAACCCCGTTGGGGTTGGTAATACTATCGCGGGTCAATCTCTCTTCGGGGATCGCCAACCTGATCTTGTGGCTGAACTGACTCTGAAAGGTTGATTTTCTTCGTCATTCGCCGATCTCATAGAGGGATCGACAATTCTTCCTTGCGTCGACTCCGAGGAGTTGACTTCTCATATCTTGGGCCGATCCCTTTCGAGGAGTCGACACTTGCCTCCTTCGACCGACCACTTAGAGGGGTCAAATAGTTCTTCATGTTTGCTCGCTTCTTGTCAGTGGATTGAGCCTTAGCCTCGTTGGACTTTTGTATAAGATTAAATAATTTTATCCATGTCAACATTTATGTTCAACTCCCTTTTAACATGACCATTCACGAAATTACCCGAAAATATTGAATTATGTTTGGCTCATGTAATTAGAATATCACAAATTTTTTCATAAAAATTCTTTACAATGATTAAGCTTCGGAAAATTGTAACATATGTCAATTTAGAGTAAAATAATTAAAAATATAGCACTTTTTAAAAAAATTTGCGGATATGACAATTTCTATCACTGATAGTGGTCTATCACTGATAGTAATTTTTTTATAGAAGTCTATCTGTGATAGTCATATATCCACGATAGAGTCTATCAGTGATAGTCACTCATTTTTTTTTACCATATTTACAAAATGTTTTAAAGTTTACTAAATTTGTAATTATTTTGGGTTTGATTGTTGTACAACCAGTCCTTAAACTTATCTATTTTTTTTTAAAGATTATGATGATTAAATTTAAAGAATTTAAAATTGAAAACTAGTTCAAATATCTACTTAGATTTCGTAAATGTTAATTTTTTTTGGAAAAATAAAATAAAATTTAACATTTAAATAAACATATATCTTAAAATAAACATGAAACAAAATAAAATTGTTATAATTATAAATAATTGAATCTTTCACGTAATATATATATTTCTTTTTTTATAAAAAATATTTAATTAATGTAAGGTGTCGCTCTAATTTTTTTTTTTTGGTCATTCATTATAAATCAAATTTACACTTTGGATTAAGTTAGGTCTAAATCAGTGCATCAATTAATTTTGATTGTTTGATCTTTTATATGATATTTATATTTATATAAAAAAAAAAATTTGACAAGATCATCAGCCTAATTAGTACTTAGAATAACATTTGTTGTAATATATATATATATATATTTTTTTTTTTTTTGACTTTTTGATATAATTCAAATCTGCTATGTGGCACTGACGACTGGCCGGCCGAAGACATTGACTGTAATAAAAGTGGGAAGGCAATTGACTTAAAAAATATTATATTTATCCTTTATTGAGAATGCATGATTAGTCGTGTTTATTAACTAGAGCATATAGTTATATGATGTATTGAGTAGTGATAAGAGGTTTTAAGCCACCATTTTTTTTTTTTTTTTTTTTTTTTTAATAAAAATCTCTTTCAAATATGTCGAATTTGGTAAGATTTTAAATAAATATAAATATGTTTTCAATCCTAAGGAAATATATATTTTTTAAAACTCATGCAATCCCCCTACACTTCGAAACTTAGGTTAAGATTAAGTTTGAATTGGTGACAAGGAGAGCTGGGATAAGAGTACGTAGTTTAGGAAGAAATTTCTTGTCTCATATTTGGAGGGAGTGTACCCGCGTTTTACAGGGAAATACCCGTCAGAGTTTATCTACCATGCCTAACGATGTGTTGTCCCTCTCTATGAGTAGGCAGGTCTGCTTTAGGCAGAGCTCGTGTAAGGTCGGAAGCGACCTTGACGTTGCTTGACCACCAACTTCGATGTGCTTCGATTTATTAGACACAAAAATTTTAAAAAGTCAAATTTGTAGTTTAATCTATATATTTTATAAAAGTTAAAAATTTATTATGCACAAAATTGAAAGTTTTGAGACATGTTAGGGTACTTTAAAGTTTTTGGATATATTAGATACAAATTTAAAGACTTATTAGATAAACAAGAGATAACTAAGGATAAATATGTATCATCCACCAAAGAGTCAGAGATTCAAATTTTTCATCTCATATATTGTAAAATAAATATATATAAATTTACAAATAAAAGTTCAGACTAAATTTGTAATTAAAAAAAAAAGCCATGACCTATTTACCCAATTCAATAAATTTGAATTTTAAATTTTCAATGTCGCAACATTTTCTTTTAAGGATTTTGTTTAAAAATAAAATAGTTTGGAGTCGTCACCCATCATTTTAGTGTGATTGGTCATCTTAAAAAAAAATTGATCTACAATTTCATA
This sequence comes from Herpetospermum pedunculosum, assembly GCA_028017165.1. Classification (NCBI taxonomy): domain Eukaryota; kingdom Viridiplantae; phylum Streptophyta; class Magnoliopsida; order Cucurbitales; family Cucurbitaceae; genus Herpetospermum; species Herpetospermum pedunculosum. The sequence continues at coordinate 5,259,254 of CM051529.1, read as the reverse complement.
AATTAGATTAACATTTTCTCTTATTTTTTTTCTAGCCTTTTTGAATTCTATCCGTGTCTCTTATGATCTTTTCTTCCTTTTAGTTCTTTTTTTCGGGTTGACATTTGTAGATATTGAAAATCCTATTAAAGTAAAAGTTGAAGTAAATTTATGACTCGAGATTTTATTCAATTAAAACATATTTTAAACCTAAAATGAACAAATATTTTATACTCATAAATAAATATCAAATTTTAACCATTAAATATTTTATATTCATCAATATCAAATTTTATCGATAAAATGGATTAAATATTTTATACCAAGTTGATTTTATTGTCAAATTAGGTAAAATAATCTTTCAAAACAATTAAAACGTTTTTTTTATTTATTAATTTTTAAAATTAAATAAAAAAAAAAAATTAAAAGATTTAAAAAAGACTTAATAAATGATGACAAAAATAAATAAAAGTATGATAAAAATAACTTTAATAATAAACAAAGGATGGAATCAAATAAGTTGTCTATATTCAATAAATAGATAAATTTTTTTATTTAAATTTTGAAGTTTGTATCTATTTAGTTTTTGAACTTTTAAAATTATAAATTTAGTGGTTTGATTTTTTTAGAAATTTATGGATTTATTAACCACAAAAATAAAATTTCAAAATTTTATTAGAAATTAAATTAAAATTTATAATGGAAACATATTTTATCTTATTATTAAAAAATAAGGAGGGTACTTAAATAGGAGAAATAAAATCCATTACGAGAAAATAAATCCAAATTATCTACTAAATAAAAATATAATTGTTAATAATTATAAATATCTATTAAACATAAAATAAAATTTTTTTAAAAGAGGCAATTTTAAAAGTTGAGGGGAAAAAGAGAGACACAATTTTAAAAATTGAAGTACTAAACTTATAATTAAATTTTTTCCGGCGAAAAAAACTTAACCTAACCTGTCCTAATTCAACTGGTTTAAACATAAATTCTCGATCGGAGAGATCGAGGGATTCAGTCGGAAGTTCGAATCTCCGGAGAAAAAGACAGAGAGCCGACGAACGGTTTCGCTTCGGTGTTTGGGCTCTGGGGTTTCCGGCCGTTTCGTCGTCTCTCAGATTGGTACTAAACCCTGCAATTTCACTATTTGGTTGCGAAAACTTCCGTCAGGTAATATTCTATGCTTTTTTTTTAGTTAAACATGCAGATTAGAGAATAGAATTCAAATCTCTTGCGATTTGGTTCAGGATATAATACTTTAAACGGTTGAACTTTTCTATAGTTTCACTTTACGATTTTCTTATACTTTTTCCATTGTGATCATAAATACATAATAGTTTCATAACTGGGTTTCGTCGGATTCGTCTGATAGTGTAGTTGTTTGAATTCGTATTATGTAATCATCTCTTTTTTTTTTTTTTTTCCTTTTGTGCGTTGATTTGAGTTTTAATTTCCTGGTGTTTTGCAGCATTTTGGGTGGTCGATTGGCCCTGCTCGCTTAAGGGTGATTTGATTTTCCAACGTTGGTAACATTTAGCTCCAAGAATGTTAGTTCAGTAAGCAACTTTGAAGACGAATGTGATTTTGTTTTGCTAGAGTTGATTACTTAACAGCCCAACAATGATGCGTTGCTCAAAGAGAGTGAAGAAGGAAGAGGGTCAAAATGATTGGATTAGTCAGCTTCCAGAGTCTGTTCTTGTTGACATTCTTTCATATTTACCAACAAAGGATACTGTAAAGATGACATTGTTTCCAAGATTCAGGAATCTCTGGACCTATATTCGTTGCCTCTCCTTCGATCAGTGTGCATTTCATAACCACAGTGTTTTTGATAGTGACAATTATGATGGTCCAAATTATGATGAGAGGTTCTTGAATCTGATTCGCCATGTGTTGATACTTCATGAACGTACTACAATTGATGAGTTCCATCTCAAATTTGCTTTTAATTTGTTTAATATTGTTCATGATGATCCTGATAATTCTGATTATGCATCTAAAGAGAGACGAATGGCAAGTGAGCTTACTACATGGATTAAATTTGCTGTGAGGAAACAAGTTAAGGTTTTAGATATTGATTTATTAGGATGTGGTTTTCCAGAGCCAGAAGTAAATTATGAGTTGCCTAATAGTGTTTTAACTAGTAACTGTCTCACGGAGCTCTGTTTGGCTAGCTGTGGAATCAAGGAAAAAGGGAGCATTCAGCTGAAGTCTCTCACAAAACTTTCCCTCAAGGAAATAATATTGAGTGATAAGATTATGGGTGAAATCTTTGAAGGATGCCCAATGCTTGAAGAACTTTCTCTCAATGGATGTTGTGGTATTCGTAAGCTGAAGTTTTCTAATCCTAATATAAAGAGGTTGAAGATTATCATAGGATGGAGAAATGAGGTGGAAAATTCAAGGTTGGAGATTAGCTGCCCTAATCTCAAATCATTAGTACTTGCTGGGTCAATACAGCATGTACAGTTAAAGGGTTCATGTTCTGTTTTCGACGCCTCCCTTTATTTTAGCCGCAACTTCAAGTGCGAACACAGGATATATGAAAAAATTCAAATGGTGCTGTGGAAGCTTGCTGAAGCCAATATTTTCATACCATGCACATGGACTATTTTGGTACTTCCTCTCTGTGTCTATGTTTGCATTTGGTTTAAGCTTTTTGATGATTGTAACACTTTGTGTAGAAGGCCTCTTATTATGGCCTGAGAGATCAGGATGGGTTATCCCATAACTGATAAATGGCAGAAATTGTAAGTTTTTGTGTGTGTGTGTGTTTTTTATAAATATTTTTAGTTTTTATATAATCTTTGAGTGTCACTGTCAGGCTAGCATACATGCATGCAACTTGACTAATCTTATAAGACAACCATTTGACTCTAGTAGCATTAAGTTTTGCATGACTGTTGAAACAGTGAAAAGTGATTTTAGCTAGTTAAAAGCACATTTAAAAACTTTCGTGGTGTTTAGTTGTATAACCAACGCTTTAAACCACGTTTAGGAAAAAAAACTCTTAATTAGTGTTATTTTCAAAAGTATTTGAGTGCTCCACCTAAAAGCATTACTCTCAAAAGTCATCTTAAACTCACCTGTACTAAACTGTGCAATTGTGACTAACCAAGATCATCTAGGTGGGAATATGTTCTGTAGCGGAGATATCTTCTTATTGTTTCTATGATGCGGGATGTATGCCAATTTATCTTATGCTTGCCCTATATCTCTCTCTTTTCACATTCTTAAATGTGATTAAGCTCTGGAATGCAGTTGGAATGTGTCAAAACATGCCTCTCCTTCGTTTTATCAACTAACCAGTTCCTAGTTTTTGTTTGATAATGTGTTCTTATTTTTTTTAAAAAATATTTTGATGTCTTCAGGTCTTCACAATATGGGACTTGACACATGTGCCAACTCCTGTCACTGGTTGGAAATCGGTAGAGTTCAGACTTCTTTTCACAAAGTGGCACCTGCCTGGAATATGCAGCATTCTCAGGAGTTCACATTGCTTGGAGACACTGACTTTTTACATTTACCCTGGATCGCACTCGATGTTCACGGTAGAAAAATATTTCACAACATGAGTCATGACAGCATTTGCTATTTTTGTTTGTTAACTCTACCCTTGTGAACAATCTGGACTTTGCCTTTTCTGCAACTTTCAGATTAAGGAAGCAAAGTGGATGGAGGCATATGAATTTGATGGTAAGGATTACTGGAAATCGCAGAAACGTGGTTTCCTTTGCCTCACAAGGTCCCTCAAGACTGTTATGATAAACGGATATGTGACAGAGCCGTATGTGTTCGAGTTTATAGAATTTATATTGAAGAATGCCTTCGTCTTGGAGAAGATGATCATTTCCACCAAGAGGACTCTCCAGCCAATTCACCAATATGAATTCTTTGAAAATGCGGTTGAGAATCAGAAGTATCATTACACTTGTAAGGAACTACTTGAGTTTTCTCAGAAATTGTTGAGTCTTCCAAGGGCCTCCGAGTCTGCTGTAATTCAGTTCTGCTACTGATATATTGTGCCCAGAATCCGAAAATCGGTTCTCGTGGTCTATATGTAATCTCAATGTAAGTTATTTCTTTCTTCATCTACCAGTTCTTCAATTTCTCTGCCACTCCCAACTCCCCTGAAAAGGAAAATCAATGGGAAAAGTTTGCAATCTTATGTATCTAATGCTGGAAGTTTCCTTCTGTTTCTTACCTTTTGATGTATGTAATCTAATGTAGATGAAATAAGCCATTAACCAAAATTTTCTGAACTTTATTGTCTTCTCTGAGTTCTGATGGCTGTCTTTCATAATCATAACTTTCATTGCAGGTTGCAGAGAACTGCCTTTTGCAATGGAATCAGAGTAACTTTATTATGCTGCACTTTATTTTGTATTTATCTAATCTATGGAATGACCCTCAAGGGGTCTTTTTGTCTTTTGATGTTTTTTGTTTGAGTTTTCATTGTAAAGCTCTTAGACTGAAGACACAAGAATGTGGGACCGTATAGCAAATTATAAAAAGAAAATTTTGTATGAAATAGGGCCAAAATAAAACATTTGAGGAGTATTTGAGAGGCTGTTTTTAATTTTGATGCTAATGTTTTTATGAAGCTAAAACACTGCATAATCATATAGTTTTTTTCTACATCAGTACTGTTCTTGATCATTTTACTGTCCAAGTTTAGGATAATTATCAAGTTCAAACTTACATAAATTTGGTTTTATTACTTATAGCTTCTTGAATGAACAATGGAGCAAGATTAACTTGAGTTGATTTTTTTTTTTTTTGACAAAGGTATTTAATTAATGCGAGGTGTGAAGATTGAACTCCTGACCTCTTAGGTCAAGGGCACAAATTTATGTTGACTGTTGAGTTATGCTCGATCTCACATTGAATTTTATATTGTAAAGAAAAAATAATGAATTTGTGACAAATGATCAATGATGTATGGCAAAGGGTGAATAATATTTGTCCGTTGATCTTTTGTCTGCAGTCTGCAACAATATTTTTTTTGCTTCATCTACATTAATCTTAAATTGCAACTTAATCTTTGAAATAGTGTCAATCGAGTTGATAACCTAAATATAACTCAATTGACATATTGTATAATTGACATATTGTATAGACTAGTGACCAAGAAGGAAAATATTTAAACCTCCACCTTGTCAAAAAAAAAAAAAAAAAAAAAAAAAAATGTTTTGATTTGTATTTTTGGCAATAAACTCTTAAATTGCAAACAAAATTATGAAATAATGGATTTGACATTAAAACAGGATTTTTTCCAAATCCATACTAATATGTGATCAGTATAGTATTTAGACAATTTTTTAGTACATGTTTAATTTATATAGCATTTTTAAGACTTATTTGCTTTAATTAAAAATGTTACCATAAAAGATAGTTTGTATTTTTTTTTATAACAAGATCATTTCCTGTTTCCTTTTTCCTTAATTACCAATGCTAAAAATAATTAACAAAAAAAAATGCTAATTGAAAAAATTGCGTCTGCCGGGAGTCGAACCCGGGTCTATTGCTTGGAAGGCAATTATCCTAACCGTTGGACTACAAACGCCTTGTTGTTTGAGCATTTCTAAAGCTTTTAAATAAAATGAAGAACAATTGAACAAATAGTAGCGTGGCGAAATAAAAAAAAATATTTGTTGAGAGTGGGATTTGAACCCACGCCCTTTCGGACCAGAACCTTAATCTGGCGCCTTAGACCAACTCGGCCATCTCAACTTATTGATGCTAATTGCTAGTCATATTTATATCATCTGTTATTGTATTAGGTTTAAACTTTAAAAATATATACTATCGTCGACCTCCTGAGATTATGACTTTTTTTTAGTCTTTGAGTTCAAGAAAGATCACAGATTTTGATCATTAGGGAATTTAATTTAGAACAGAGCATAAAAAAATCAATAGAAACTCCTATTGAATGACATGTATGTGGCACAAGCAATACTACCATATGTTTAGAGCTTTAGGCCACTCTTATTATTATTTTTTGATAAGGGTTTACTTTACTTTTTTAATATATATATATATATATATATATATATTTCATAATTATAAATATAGCACCTTTAAAAAGTATATTACAAATATAGATATAGTCGAATGATTCATGAACCACTCCATTTTATAATTGTAGGTCAATAAAATTGATCTTGGTAGTCAATAAAAAAACACTAATATATTGTTTTTCTTTCTCGAGAAAGTAATATTTTCCATAATACCAAATGGAATATGCACCACTTGATCAACATAATCATTGTTACTAAAAAAAATTAACCTAATTATTCAGAAAATAAGAAATGAGACATCAAAAGTAAAATTATAATATTTAGAAAAAACAATCAATATATGGATGTTTTTAAAAATGAGGAACATTATTATTAATAAACTTTTATTTTGTTTTCATGGTATACCTTTGGAGTTCTTATACCAAAAAAAAAAGATATATATATATCATTAGAACATGATTTAAAATACATGAATTTACCGCAACAAGAACATAGTTGAATGACATGATATATTGCTTAGTGACCATGAGATTCTAGAAAAACAAAAAATATACATGAATTTACATCGAATTACATCCCACCCACCATCATGAGGAATAATCTTTTCGTCATCTTAATTCCTAGCTAACAATCTTTTCTTTTAATACCAATTCCTCTGCAACAATTCATTAGACTACAACCTCTTTGATATGGGTTTCAAGGATGTAGTGTTCAAAGTTCGGGATGTTTTGGACTACATTTAAAATTAAGACTAGCATCGCCCTTTATAGGATCACAACAATATATCTCATCGAATATGAAATCTCAAGCAGATTAAGATTATTCAATAAGATTTGAAGAGTCTAAATATTTTTTACTCACTAGTTCGATTCTAAATTCTATTACATCGTTAAACTAAGAATAAATCGCTCAATTTCTTGAAAAGGTTCTCAACTTTGAAATCTTATTAACATCACTACGATAATTGTTCACAAAATCACTCGAGAATATGTTATGAACGAAAAAAATGGGATTCTTTACTAAATTAATAATAATACCCAATGTCCTCTTCTCATACTTAGCCTATCATTGCATAATCAATGACTAAAAAATTATGTAAAATTGAGTCTCGACAATAAGTTACAATTTGGACTGAAGAACTTACCAGTTTCTTTGACAGATCCATTGGAGTAGGTGTAGAGTAATCAGTCTGTTCTACGCGGCAGAAGCGAAAAGTAGGGATGCATTTGTACCTCCAAAGCCAAAGGAATTCGATAAAGCTACTCGAATCGGTATCTGTTTCGACGAGGTTAAAGGCATGAAACTCTCACTAAATATGGGATCTGGTTCCTTGAGATTAAGAGAGGGTGGTGCTACTCCCTGCAACAAAACAATAAAGCAGTCATTAGTCATGATTCGAATGTCTCGAAGGGTACCGACAGTTTGATTAGTTCGGCATAATAAAATGTGATGCTAATCCAGAAGCTCTTGTACTTGAAGATCTCAAAGAAAACAACAATTAGAGAGAACTAAACTAAAATAAACTTCATTGTTTGTAAAATTGTCCTCCCTGTCCAGCAAGTGGAGGTAAAGAGATTTCTATAACTTGATCCATTTGTTGACATGAAATTGTCTGAGGAATATTTCCCTCTTTTCTTGGATTTTAGAATTACAGGCACTATTAGTATAGTACACACTCGTCATAATCTTCTTCCAAAAGACAATGCTCCGGTAATTTGTAAAATTGAAAGAGCTAATTTTGCTTACAGTGTGTATGGCTAAAACAGAAAAAATTGCCTCAACAGCACCAGATGCTCCAAGAAGATGACCAACTGCACCCTGAAATTTGATTTTCATTGTAATAAATGCGAAACATTTGCAAAAGACAAATTTGAACAAAGATTGCACTCAATGGAGTACTAGTTGTGCGAATATTGAATACCCAGCATTGCCATATAGGTTATAAATGAACTTCTTTCCCAATTGCTGGATAATTTGTTAGAATAATCAACACTTCCTAGACCATGAAATATCAGGTATATTATCAAGTAAAAGAACAGTATCTTTAGTTTTAGTTCAAAATTTTATCATTATTCATTAATATATCTAACAAATGCATTGTTACTTTTAGGACAGGTAAATGCTCCGATTACACCTTTGTTTCAAAAGGCATTAGGTTTTTTTTCTTTTCTTTCAAAAAAATTGGTAGAAATTAGGTTGGATGGCTTTGGCTTCATGCCTCTGTCAACTATCATTGATCAATCTCTCTTAAGTGAATCCCCAGTTTCTATAGTTTTTAATTATTTCAACACTTGTCAACCTCAGCGTAGCTCAATCGTTTAAGGCATAAACCTTCGACCAAGAGGTCTGGAGTTCGAATCTCCTCACCCCACATGTTGTTGAACTTTAAAAAAAAAAAAAAAAAAATCAACATTTGAGTACACTGCTAATCTAACAACTGCAAGACATCCAGCAAATAAAATAGTGCAATTAAGACAAACAACAAACTAAATGAAAAATAACCCAAAATATGATATATTTTTTCTTTCAAAATAATAGAACATGAATCATACATTACCTTTGTGGAGGAAAAAGCCAAAGCACCCGATAGTGCATGGTCAGTGAATACAGATTTTATAGCGGTGGCTTCCACTGCATCACCTAAATAAAAGACCCCCCGGCAACATAAATTACATGTATAATATAACATTGGCACATTTCTCTAGTTACAAAAATCACACCTAAGCAACTTGTAAAAAACTGAAACAAATTTTACCCAAGGGTGTAGATGTAGCATGTGCATTTAGGTAATCCACTTGGCACGGATGAAATCCAGACTGCAAGTCATCAAAGAAAAAAAAAACGGCACGCATGTTATAAATTCATGCCACACCAAAGTGATCTTCGAGTTAATCCTTGCAAGAGGATTTTCACTGTAAATTTAGGCATCAAATCCATATGTATAATAGGTTTAAAATTAACTGTTCGTTTTCAGTAAAGAGATCTTAAGATTGCACTCACATATTCAGTAAAGAGATTTTATAAGATGACATTGGAAGATTATATCAAGCCAGAGAGAATGCTACAATTTTAATCTGGGAAATGGTGATAACAATAATTCTTTAACCTGTTTTAAAGCACGTGTCATGGCTAGGGCTGCACCTCTTCCACTGGCGTGCGGTTGAGTAATGTGATGGGCGTCACCTAAAGATCATCATTCTTTTTAAAACTATACATTAAATACGTTGCCCCTAGAAAAATCTACAAAATAGTCAGAAAAATCAGCACATTCAAATTAAATAAAACCTGAAGTCCCATAGCCACGGACTTCTGCATATATTCTAGCTCCACGTGTTAATGCATGATCAAGTTCCTATATAAGAAAAGGAGAACTAACCTTATAGCAAAGCTAACTAATTCAACTAATAGAATAAAGGAACTGAAAAACAGAAAGTTGTGTCATATTAAGTAGTATCCAACTGACCTCCAACACCATGACGCCAGAACCTTCCCCAATACTGAGAATGTGCGTCACGAGCAGGGGGGTAGAAGTGAGAATAAGAGAAAAGATGGATGTAAAATAGAAATAAATGAAATGTGTACGCACACAAATCCATCTCGACCACAGTCAAAAGGGCGAGAAGCTTCTTGTGGAGCTGAATTGTACTTTGTAGACAGAGCCCTTGACCTGAAAATAACCAAATCAATATGATACGATTAGAACTCAAAAGGTTAGTCACACCAAGTAAAACATAGTTTAGTCCAAAGGCATATGATTCAGTATTTTAATCACCTGCAAAATCCTGCTATTGATAAAGCATCAATGCTGGACTCTGTGCCTCCAGCCACCATAACATCAGAATCTCCAAACTGAATCATCCGAACAGCATCACCAATAGAGTGCGCTCCAGTTGCACAAGCTGTCACTGCAGCATGGTTTGGACCCTACATGAACAAACTAGACAGCTATAATGAAAGATATAATTAAGAAGTTCCGTAAACTATATTAGAAAGCTGAATTTATTAAAATCAAACAGACAGAAACAGAGAAATGTATGAGCACCTAACACTGACACGATATTGGTAAAATCTGGCCTGATATCAGCCTAAGTTTGCCATTTGTGCTACACACATCTCATACTCTAAACTAAATTGAACCAATATATCTGATGCAACCTAGCATCTAAGAGATAGAACTCCAATAATTCTCAACAAAAGTTTTCACTGTTATTCAAAAAGTTGTGCAAATATAGGAGACTCACTCTCATTTTATAGAGAATGTTAACCCCCTAAGTAAATCAGTTTTCTTTTTCTTTTTTCTTTTTTTTATGGGAAACAGAGAACAAGTCAACCAATTTCTAACAAAACAACCAACTAACAACCCAACTACCAAAACCAATGAACGACTAAAAACTAACAATTAACAAACTCAACTAAACTTACAAGTTAACCACTAATCTCAGTGCACCAAGTGCACCAACATCTCATTTCAAATCAGCTTCATGGCCATTTAAGGATAGTGAATAGCCATATAAAAAGGATCTCTCCCAAACTATCAGACATGGATAACTAGCATCATGAATTGAAGTACAGCATAAGTGTCATTAGTCCTGATCAATCTCATACATAGCCATAGATAATTCTTAATAAACTTAGAATCTATTTCTGCACCTGAAATCCATATTTCATGCTCACGTGACCTGATGCCATGTTGATCAATATCCGGGGAATGAAAAATGGACTAAGGCGACGTAGTTTCTGCAACGAAAAAGGAAAACAAATCCATATTTAAGTTGATTATTTCTGGAACCCAGTTATATTCTTCAATTTCATATAAAAAAAAACCCATGATGAGAAGGGCGAGAGATATGTTCTCTTTGTTCATATATGAGGTGCAAAAAGCTTATAAACTAACCTTGTCACAAATTAGTTGTGCTGCATCTAACACATCACTGATGCTTCCAATTCCGCCACCAATAGAGACTCCCTGGTGTTTTCAAGTTAAACATTGATATTTTCCTGAATAATCAAAAGAAAAATGTTATCCATATCAATATACAAAGAATCATACTGTCTTTTCCTTCTGTTCCTGCAAAGATGGCACCCAATTGGCATCTTTTAAGGCTTCATCAGCAGCACATAATGCATAGCCTATAAACCTTGAAACTGAACGATGCTCCTGATAATTCCAATAATCTGTAACACGGTTATTTAAAAAGGATTTTCTAATGCTGATATCTTCAATGCATAGAAAATTAAGAGTATAATAAAGAATGATACAAGAAATTCGCAGGTACAGAGAGAAGAAAAAGAAGAAGAAGAAATTGTCTAGCAACTCATATCTTAGAGGTCTTTACCATCCTACAAAGCACAAAGAGAAAATGGAACTTCCACCTAAGGACCAAAACTAACTTTACTATTTCATTTTTTTCTTATACACCATAATCAACCAGTTACATCAGTTGGGATGGTAGAAGATAAAATGATCGGTCACTATATTATTTATGTATACAAATCAACATATGCTTCTCTAGATGCAACTTCCAAAACTTTGAGCAGTAGCTGGAGAAGTACCTACTACTATCAGAGATGTTCACAAAAAGTAAAACTATTTCAAGAATCTCATATAACTGCACAGTTAATATTTTCACTAATTCAAGTACCATATTGAATCACCAGATCTCTGCCTAGTAAAAGAAAAACAGAAAAACCTATGTTTTAAGAAACCTTCCAGCAGATGTAACAACCAACAAAAAATTTGTTCAAAGAGAAGCCGGGATTCAATAAGGAGTATCCTCTTTGACCTTAGAATTAAGCCACAATTCTTCGTCAAATTCACCAGGCTCTGTTCCACAAGGGACAACTGCGGCGACTTTCGATGTCAATTGGTCATACGTGTGCAATTGGGTTTCTGGATCAAAAGCATTCATTTGGAGATCTTCTGGGGATAATTTTCTAATCCCACATCCCCCTTCTATTAGACTCTTCCAAGTAGATTTTACACCACAACCAAGTGGAGTCACCATTCCTAAACCTGAAATGGAATGTCAAAAGACTCAAACATGTAAGAGATGGTAACGTACAAAATATATGCATATACATGAACAGAGACTACAAATTACGAGAGAGATAAAGGGGAAAGTGATTTTTGCTGTGGATAGCTAAGAGCCAGCAAACACAAACTATTAGATATCAAGCTACACAGACAAAATAAAAAAAATCAACCGACCACGATCACAGAAATAGGTAAAAGCTTCAATCTACGCCATTTCAATTTCTATCCCGGTGAAACGCTAAAGTTTGCAGAAAATGCAGGTGTTAATCAAGCTTGACTATGATGGAAGCTGCAAATTTCCTTTGAAATTTGTTGATAACCGTGCTTGCTAGCTATATTATAAATTTAATAAGGAGAATATTACCAGTAACGACCACTCTTCGAGCACGAACAACAGGAGGCGGGTCAAAAGCTTCACTCGCCGGAAAAGATGAAGAAGAAACACGGCGACTCAGTCGGAAACGAGATTTCGAAAATAAGCGACGGAGAGAAGGAAGTACCATAGCAGATTAATTACAAGCTTCACTATGGATTACAGATTAACAGAGCGAGAGAGAAACACTTCAAAGATTGTGGAAGACACAGTTCGAACATCAAACATCGAAGGAATGAACTATGGAGACTGGCGGCAGTGCGCCACTTCAATTTTTCTCTCTTTTTCCTTTTTTTTCTCTCTCTTGTGTTTTTTAAGTTCAATTTATTGGATGGAAAAAATATATAGTAAATTAATAATATATTTTTAAAATTAAACTTTAAAAAATTATCCCTCATTCCTCGAGTAAAATTTTGGTGAAAGTTGCGTAAATTATTCTTTAACTACCTCGTTTGTTACAATTATACCCATGAATTTTTAATTTGATTCATTACTTATATAGTTTATTAATTGTTGCAATGAACATGATATTAGACCTTAGAAGAAATTTGGCATTCCAAAAATCTAAATACATTCAAATCTCGACGCGTTGGAGAGTCGTTTAGAGCGTAGATTGAGACCTTTGACGAAGACCATAGTGGTGTTGTCTCGGTCGATTAATGCTTCGTATACAAAAGAGTTTCATCGTGCGAGTGCCCACTTTAGAAATGGGTGTTGGATCTCACTCTAATTGGAATGTAAGCCCACCACGTGGAAGTAGACACCAAATTATTTGCTTGTGAAGACGATCCTCAACATCCACGTTGATCGTTGCCCGCCGCCTCTAGGGCTCCGACGAGTTTCCGGCGAAAAAAACGCAATTGATATCCTCTTTAGAAAATGGTAAAACAATTGGTGGGTGGTTAAGAAAAACGAGAGCTTGATTGAGGAGAGTCACCATTTCTTGAGTCCAAAACCGAAAAATGGAAAGAGGAATCATCGAAAACGACTTTATTCATTGGAGTTGGCCAGGTGTGAACCAATGTTAGAACAGGTAGTTATTGGATAGTTATGGGTAGTTATTATATTTAAAAGTTTGAATAAGAAGTTGTAGCTCTTGGGTTAGTTATGTTTGTCTTTCCTATAAATAGTTTTGTATTATGTAGATAAATGAAGTGTTTTTTTTTTACTTGGAAGTCAATTGGTATTGTTGGGAGAGAATGTTAACCCTCTCGAATTGGTCAAGTGTCGGTTGTAATCTCTTACTTGTTATCTAATAGTAAATAAAATAGATGTCTACCAAATTGGTATCAGAGCATCAATTCTAGCAATGGGTCATAATTGTGTGATAGAGTTATGGCGGTTAAAGGTACAAATCCTTGGAAGCAATGCAACAAACATCGAGAGGAATGCAAAAACGGTGTGAGAATTTCAATCGTCACAGAGTGGAAAGAAAACAAAAAGATAGGCAGGTTGGAGAAAACAAAGAAGCAGTGAAAACAAAAGAGATCAAGAAACACCGAAATGGATCAAGAATGACTAGCAAAATTACCCATAAATTATCGGGTAAGCAGAGTTGGAGAGTGGCTGAAATGCGTCAATCTTATGCGAGGAAACCTCAGAAAATGCGAGGGAAACTGATTGAGTAATTCTAAACATGTTTTCGTGCAAGGAATACTTGAGCGAAGACAAGAAGAACTATCAACGTTCAAAAGTGGGATGGTCGAAAGAGAGAGAACGAAGAGAGTAGCATAAGAGACAATTGTGATGATGAAAATTTCACAAGGAAGATGAAATAGAAATCGGTCGTAAAATGAAGAAAGAAATCTTGTCGGGAGTAATATTATTGACACCTTGAAGACAAGGTGTCTTTTGGGCCTAAAAATAATGTTAGAACATGTAGTTATTGAATAGTTATTGGGAGTTATTACATTTAAAAATTTGAATAGAGATTTTCATTGAGTTGGTCATGTTTATCTTTCCTACAACTACTCTTTGTATTATGTAGAATAGATAAAGGGAGTGATTTTTTTTACTCGAAAATCAATTGATTATTGTTGAGAGAGATATATACTCTTTAACCACCACGGAATGTGATTTGTGCAATTTTCTCAAATTTATTTAAGAAAATAAATAAGTCCATACAAAAATATTTGAGTCTTTTTTTTGACAACATGTTGGAGAGAGAGATTGAACTTAAGATCTCATGGTCACTAGGCGATACATCATGGCAGTTAGCTATGCTCTTGTTAATACAAAAATATTGGAGTCCACGAAATACATCATGGCAGTTGAGTTATGCTCTTGTTGATACAAAAATATTGGAGTCCACCACAAAAATTCCTAGCCTAATCCATTTGTGCAAAAGAACAGTTTTTTTAACCACTGCCCACCTGACAAGTTACAAGTTACAACAACCCATCTTTCTTATAGCATACGTCTCAAAGTTATTCTTTTATCTATAATAATTACTTCGAAGAATAGTTCCATTTTTCTTAAACATAAACATGGATTTAGTTACTGTCAAATTCAACCTACTAAATATTTAAGATATTAATCAACAAATTTGAATCTTCACCCCTTATGATGTAATATTATTATTTTTAAAAAACGAAAGCAAGAAGAATACATAATTTTAAACTTTTAATGACAGCTACATCCTTATCTTCTTTTGTTAATGTTATAACATCTACAATCTTTTAAATGGACTGTTTATACTAAACATTTATGTCTATTTGATTTCAAGTGTCTAATAAATTTTTAAATTTATAAAGTTATTTGATTTTAAGTGTCTAATAAGTTTCTAAATTTATAAAGTTGTGTCTATTTAATTTCTGTCTAATAGATCTTTAAACTTTCAATAGAGTATCAAATAAATTTCTGAATTTTCAATTGTTCTTGACTTACTCGATATTTTTTAAAATTCACAGACTTACTAGACACAAAATTAAAAAAAAATATATGTCTATAGCTAATAGAGTTAATTTTTTAAAATTTAGAATGTGAGTGACTTATTAAACATTTTTAAAATTCAGAAACATATTAAACATAAAGTTAAACATTTTTTAAACCTAGAAGTGCATGAGTAAACTTATAATTTAAGCATAATTAAACAAGGGGTGCTAAAGCCAGTCAGAATTCAGAAACAACATTTACAATTACAACCCTCTTTTTATTTGCATAAACATACTTAATGAAGACTACAGCCCTGTTTGAATTTCGGTTTGTCTAGTCTAACACAATGAACCACAACTAGTATACAGTATTAAGTACACATTTTAGTTTACAGTTGTGTTAAATATATATGTATGTTCTTCAATCTACAAGGCATTGCATGTTTCAAGGGTGGATTTGGCAAGCCACAATAAGCCGGGATCGTTACGCTTCAGTACGAGAAATGTTTCTGTCTTGCCGATTTCGTCTAGCAGTACATCTTCAATGAAACCTATCAAGAAGAGGATCTCCAATGCAGCTGCATTAAAAAACATAGAATAATTGATACAACGGATCATAGTAATTTAGAATGAAATACTTGGTTGGATTTCCTTCTTTTGTTGCTTTAAGTTTACTGGATATGGATGCATACAAAACTAACCTTTATAGTTGGCAACATTCTTCTGGATAATGGGATTAGCCTGCAATGATTCATTTATTAGCTCAAAGGAACAAATTTAATTAAAAAAGAAAACAACAGAGAGAAAGAGAGAGAATAGTTCGTGAAATGAAGTGAAGGAGGAGAGGGGGGAAGTTAATAGTCTTGCCTTGCGAAGCTTTCTGTATTTTATTTCATCAGGGTGTTCAATTACATTCCTGCAGGAGAGAGGAATTTCAATCAACAATTCACAATTCACAATTCACCGATTAAGACTGCATTTGGGATTGAATTTGTAGGGGTTAAAAGTGATTATGAGGAAGTTTTAACAGTTTTTAGTGTTTGATAAAACCGATTATAAATTAATTTAAAGCAAATCACTTTTTTAATTAAGTTGATTTATAAAATCTAGTTAACATAGCTTATGAGATTGACTTCCCCAAAAAATCTAACACCTCTTCCAACTAACTCATAACAAATCTTATTTTTTCCACATTTAAAATTAAAATTTACCAAACAATCATTTACTTCAATTGCAAATGATTTTTCTAAAAGTACAGCTTCGAGAAATTATTTGAAGCTACAACAATTCCAAACCAAGGCTAAATTATAACCACCAGTATCAATCCCAATCTAAGGCTAAATCATAATGACCAGTTGCAAGAAGACAGTAACCAAAGACAAGCAGCCGAAAATCTCTATATCAAGAACTGAGAGCACAAAAGGAAAATAATAGTCACCTGACAATCTTGAATAGAGTTTGAAGAACTGCTGAAGATTCAGAAGGTTTAACTTCAGCTAGCAGCTTTGCGATAGCCTCACGCAATCGATTGCAAACAGCAGAAACAGAGTCTTGTATTCTTTGAATTTCTTGATCATCAGGATCAGGCTCGTCAACAACCATATTAGATAAATCTACCTGATGTACCGATCTTTCATCAGGGTGAGGCTCTATCTGCATAGGTTCCTCTCCTTGATTAGTATCATGCCCTTTGCAATTTATGCTTACATGGGTTTGATCTGTCACTAAGACAGCCTCTAGACAATTGGCCTCGTTATGTCCAGTAGCATTTCCACACCCCAACGTGTTCTGTTTCGCTCCCAAGTCATCTGGGTCGGGTTCAACAACCATTCTTCGGCAAATGTTGCCATCCAGATTTTGCATTCCTTGAGTGAAATGGTCTGGATCAGTTATTTTACTGTTTGAAGAGCTTCCCATATCATCAGGATCTGGTTCTCCATACAACTTTGAGGCTTCCAGCAATCTGCTGTTAGTAGCAGGCACAGGCTGCATTTCCTTGCTGCTCAACTTTGTTTGAACTACTATGCTCCTATTGAATCTTGGTTTACATTCATATTCTAAAATTCTGCTCCCTATAGAATCATCAGGATCAGGTTCAAGCTTGTTTTGATAATTGGAGCTGTCATCAGGGTCGGGCTCGAGCTTCTTTTGATAAGCACTGTCGTCAGGATCAGGCTCTAGCTTGTTTTGGGAATTAGAACGTTCATCGGGATCTGACTCTCCACTTACTTGAGACACTCTTGAACTGAAATCAGAAGTGTGTGTCAAACGGTGATAAGCAGCGGCAACTGAAGAAGCACGGGCATTAACCAGCTGATGCGACATACTCCCACCAAGCTTCTGCGAGACACCGAAGTCATCTTGGATATCGTCACTTTCTTCATGATATTGGGAATACTTAATTCCAGTCAACGTGTGGCCTTTTGATCTTGTCCAATCTAAAGTGGCAGCCTCTTCATTAAGCTAAGAAATATCAAATTGAAAAAACAATTTAATTAAGGAATAATAGTAAACGCAAAGCGAGAATTGTCAACATGGCCATAAATGAGAACAAATTCATAATCAGAAAAATTATTACCTGCTTATCCAAAGCATAGAAGTTGGCATCGTGCTCAGAATAAATCATGTGTGCCTAGTTGTAAATCACAATAAGTTATGAGATTCATTAGGGAATTAAATACCATGTTCAACTACCCTCTGCATGCACAAAAACGAAACAAAGAGAACTCACAAGTTCATGGAGTAATGTTTTCTTAATGCTTTCATATTTTCTGAAGCCCTTCAAGTCATCTGTACGAAGTCGCAGGGATATCTCCTCTCCATGGTTCTGATCAGAAACTATTGTCAAAAATCAAATTTGGAGAACAATATTCTAAAATTTTCCATGCGCTTAAGTAGCATACCTTATTAAAGCCAAGAATACATTTAGGGCTCACACCAACATAGCCAACAGGGGCCATCTCAGTCATAATTCCCACACGCCAACGGTGCTAAAAGAAGACCAATCAATCACCAGGTTATTTATTGCTAATCACATATTAAATCCAGATTTAGACATTCCTTTACCTTGTTCATGATTGAGACAATACCATGATCAGAAGCAAGCATATGCATTCTTTTCAAAGCTTCTGAAGCTGGAGGGTTCAACTACAACCAATGAAAGGGTGAGCCATTTAACACGAAACACCAGTTTAATGCAGTTCTTAACAGCCAAAGGAAATCTTAAAAAGAATACAGTTCATAAACAAATATTTACGAGTAATTGTGTATCCAGATTATAGGGCATAAGCCCTCCAAAATGCAATACTGCTGCAATATTTATGCATGCGATTTAAAATTATTGAATAAACACTAAAGAGCACCTCAATTCCTGGAATTTGAAGTATCCGAAATTCACAAAATACATAGGGTCCTTCTGGTAGTTTCAGCAAGCCCCGAGGCTTGCTTGACATTCGTTGTTTCAGTCTTTTATCTTCTTCATCGAACCCAGCAATTCGTTCATTTTTCTTTGCATCTTTCAAAACTTCATCTACCTCATTCTTAGACACTCCCATCATTCTGATAGGCTTGTTGTCCTGAAGCAGTCAGAGCTGATAGTCAGTTGCCTAGCACTAGCAGCACAATGACAATTTTTGGTAACTTTGAAAGTGAAAGGAAAAATTCTTCGAACTAGACCAGCAGAGAAAAAAATCGTTCCATACAGATTGTAACATTGTGACAGCAAACTTTATATTCAGAACTTCAAGTACATACTATAACTGGTAATGCATCAAATCAAAATCAACAAGTGGCTGTGGCGCACAACCTACAAAACTCAATTTCATAGAAATAAGTTAATGAATTGCACCTTAAAATTTGAAATCTTTTGAAGATCCACGTATCCATCTTCATCAGAAAAAGGATGTAACATTTTAGAGCTTTCGCTGGAAAATTGTGGGACTATGAGTCGCATGGTATCTGCTTTAACTTCAGTTAGTTTTAGAAGCTTTTGACCGAGGTCCCTAAGAGTAGAATCTGAACTGATTTCCACCATATACTTTGTTCCCCTCCATAAGACGGGAATATTATACATGCTGTGTTGCTGCTCCATGTTCTCCTGAAAGAAATAACAAGCTTTTATTAGGACACTCAGTGTACTTCGCATTAGAAATTTTGATTGCCAAAGCTGCAGCTTCTCGTGCACATCTTAATAAGAATCTGGTAGTATTTTAGGTTTGCACAAAACCCAAAATGGATTTTGTGAAGATTGTCGATGCCTGTATCTTCCCTTGCAGGTCAGGTCGGGTAGGAGCCCGAAACTCAACGCTACTGACCCAACCTGCCGCGTGTTAGGCATAGCACCACCACACCGGTGCTCGAATCTTCTTGCAGGTCAGGTCAGACAGGAGCCCGAAACTCTATTGACCCGACCTGCCGACCAGGCATCAACAAAGATAGAAGGAAACTTAAGGTCGTCCCATCAGCTGAACCCAATGCGATTTTAACTGTTTGCCAGTGGGAATCTTTCATGGTGCTGACAAATGAACTGCTTGCTAATCTATCTTTCATGGTTGCCATAAACGATCCAGTAACTTCCCACGAATTAACGGCAATTGAACACAAAGCAAAGCACGTAAAATTATGCAGACAAATAATTAAAATATACAAATTCTGAACACCATAAAGGAAGTTCCTAATCGATCAATCCCGAAACTACTTATACAACAATAACCAAAAGACAATCCGTCTCCCCCTATGCGAAAAGGAGCAAAAAAATCACAGCTCTCTTTCTTCAATTATAGCTAAGCTCAAGAAAACAAATCGACATAATTGAACCTACAATATTCTTAACAACTGAAGAAACAATCAGATTGTTTGTCATAGCAAAATCCCGCCCAGATAGAAGAATACATTCTCCGGGAAATCAAAAGGCGATGATAACAAACCCTACCAATCTAAAACAACTAATTCACCAATTAAATTCCGTTCAAACAAGATGAAATCAAAACCACGGTCTTGAAATTCATGAAAGGACAATCGAAACCCAGATTTGAGGACATGGATGACTTACCAGAAGGTTGGCCTGTCTCCTGTGCTAAAGGAATATCATCAACAATATTGCCCAAAAACTGCTTCGATGAAAAAAATGGAAGAGATTTATAAGCGCTGAAAAAGGAAAATGGAGGCAATTTAGTCGACGGATATTGGAAGGCGAATGACGACGACGACCATTTTTTTTTCCGGTTGGAATATTACGTGTGTGCTGGCGTATGATCCTAAGGAATGTACAAAAAAAAAAACACCTTTTTTTTTTCTTTTTTTATTCAATAAAATCTCTTTTTCTTAAGACGTTTTTTCTAATATGGTATTTTTTAAAATTATTTATAAAAATAGAGTAAAAATCAAAAGAAATTATAACAGAGTCAATTTAGAATAAAATAATAAAAAATATGGCATGTTTTTAAAAATTTGACAATAATAAAAAATATGGCATGTTTTTAAAAATTTGACAATTTTTATTGCTGATATTTTATGGCAGATAGAAGTTCGCTCATCACCTCAACTTTTTATAGATTTTTGTCAGTGATAATAGTCTATCACTAATAAAAGTCTATCAGTGATATGATAAAGTCTATCCGTGATAGAAACATATTTTTTTTTGCCATATTTACAAAACATTTTAAAGTTTGCTGAATTGACAATTAGTTTGAGTCTGATTGTTATTTGTGCAACCACCCAAAAATCAAACTATTTATAAAAATATAGTTGTTTTTAATTCAGTCCATCTATTGTCTTTTTAAAAGGCTATGTGCATTCGGGTCAAGCCACATTATTCTTTGAAATGATGGACATCCAGACTTTTGAAATGTATGGTTGGAAAGCTAACACAAATAACTTCAATTTGATACCTTGTTTCATGATGTGTGAGCCAAGCCAACTATATTTTTATAAATAATTTGTTTTTTTTTTAGTACATTGGGGTGGGGGGAATTCGAACCACAGACCTCTTGGTCGTCAACACATACATATGTCCGCTGAGCCATGCTCGCTTTATAATTGTCTTATTAGTTTTTTTTTTTTTTAATTGAATTTCTGACATGCGGGCTAAGCTAAAATCGAGTATATATGTCAACATGTATCGCCTAGTGACTATGAGGTCCTAGGTTCAATCTTCCACCCCAACATGTTGTCAAAAAAAAAAAAAAAAATCGAGTATATATTTATTATCTAAATTAGTTAATAAATGTCTTATATAAAAGTTGGGATTTAGCATTAACATTACGGGCCCGTTTGATAATGTTCTCGTTTCTAGTTCTAAAAAACCAAAAAACAAGAAATAGGGAACACGAAACAGGAAACGTGAAATAAGAAAAAAAACAGAAACATGTTTGATAACATTTCTTGTTTCTTGAAAAAAAAACATAAATTAAAATAAACGTTGATAACTATTTCTTACTTTTATTTCTATGTTTTTTTTTTATATTTTAAATAAAATTTAGTATACATAATATAAAAAAAAAACTTACACCCTTCAATTTTGGAGTTTGTATCAATTAAAACCATAAAACTATAAACTAATGATTGCATCAATTAAAACCATAAACTAATGATTGCATCAATTTAAACGAACTTTCACAAGTATATCAATTTACCCCATCTCTTAGAAAAATGTTAGTTTCTACACGTGTGTAAACTTATAATTTGTCGATTAAACCCCTAAACTTTCATACAATTGATTCACTTATGAAAGTTTAGGGGTTTAATTGTTAAAATTATAAGTCTTCACGTGTTTAAATTAACGTTTTTAAAATAAAATTGTAAGTAAATTGATACATTTTCAAAGTTCAGGGTTTAAATTGATACAATCATTAGTTTAAAGTTTTAATTCATACAACCTCCAAAGTTTAAGGGTATAAATTGATTTTTTCCCAAAAAGATATAATGCATTAAATCGAATATCCTTTACAAAAAACATATAAAAAATAATTATCCAAAATTTACCTAATCTAATACAAATAATTATCCAAAATTTAAAACAACTATGAAATTGTATTTATCCAAGATTTGAAGATTTAAAGCCAAGACCTAAAAAGGGAAGAACCTAATTAGGAGTTTATCTCAATGAATCAACACCACTTTATTGACATTTTTCGAACGGTTTAATATACAGATAAACATAATTGGGAGAAACACATTTTTGTAGTTTCTCAAATTTTACTTATTTTTTTAGAAACGTTTCCAAAATTTAAAAAAATTAGAAACATAAACCAGAAACAGAACCAAACAACCCTACATTATTAGTTTAATATCTAATTTCATTCCTCAGACTTTTATGTATTTGTAATGTAATATTTTAATTTTTAAACTTTTTTAGCATCTCATGTTTTGATTCTAAATTTTAAATAACAATGTATTTCAATTATTGATGATATTATTATTGATTAAGTTAGTTTAAATATTTTCAATATCAAAATTAACTCAAATATGATTTGAACATGTTCATCTACCCTTATTTTTTTGGCTTCATGATGTTATGTGGGTGAAATATGAACATTAAAAAACAAATCTTATTTTTTTGTTCTTAAGTGAGTATTTGATGATATTGTCTTTAAAAACTGACTTGGGAATAAAGGCACTGCTTTTCAAAATAACCAAATAGTGGGATAATTAGTTTTTTTTTTCCATTAAAAATTTAAAATCCTAATATTTGATGATGTGTCCTTTTCTCAATCATTTTTTCGTAGTTAAATTAAATATGTGCATGAATTTGTTTAAAACAACGCCATTCCAAAACATTATTTTTATAATATCGGTATTATATCGCAATCAAGGATGAAAATATTCGTAGATATATCCATAAATCGGAGGCTTCTATATAGATATTAAAAAGTAATGGATATATCCAATATCTTTTATAAATACTCATACAACATCACAAAAATATCATATATTAAATTTAATATAAATCTAAATACTACTAACTAGATCTATAACTTAGCTTGAAAGTAAAATAACTTAAATATTAATTTAAATATTTTTTTTAAAAAAAAATTGATTTACAGAAATATTCATGGATATCAATATTTTATTGATATATCCATGGATATATCCGTAAAATTAAAATGTCGATATCATTGATATCAATATTTTCATCCTTGATCGCAATTAAAAAGTAAAAAATAACACAAAAACTTGAGAAATTAACCTGCTATTTCAGCTTATTTGTTGGCATCATCACTTATTGTTATTTTCACCCGCCAGTTGGTCGACATTAAAAAATGCAAGGAGAAAAAAAAAGAGCTAACTAAAAAATTAGCCATATTTTTTTTTGGAAAAAAATCAATTTATACCCCTAAACTTTGAGGGTTGTATCAATTAAAACCCTAAACTAACAATTGTATCAATTTAAACCTTGAACTATCATAAGTGTATCAATTTACACCTCCTGTTAGATTTTATTTAAAAAAAATAAAAAAATTAACGGGTGGAGACTTATGATTTTAACAATTAAACCCATAACTTTCATAAATGAATCAATTCTATAAAATTTTAAGAGTTTAATTAATAAATTAAAAGTCTCCACCCATTTAAAAACTTACATTTTTATACTAGAGGGTTTTAATTTAGGGTTTAAATTGATACAATTGTTAGTTTAGGGTTTTAATTGATACAACCCTCAAAGTTTAGGGGTATAAACTGATTTTTTCCCCCTTTTTTTTTTGTGAAGGGTCTTGCAAAAATCACACAAAAAGTCGAACCAACACAATCACACAAAAAAGTCAAACCAAAGATAGATCAATCGTCGGTCAGAGTTCAATACCCACCATCATTAATTAAATACCTTTCAAAAACAAAAAAAAAATTAAAATTAAACAAATGTGTAAAGCTCTTCTAAACCGCAAGTATTTGTAAATTAAAAACACCAAAACGAGATTAATATCCAAAATTACAATATCATTATTAAACAATAAATTAATCCAAAGTTCTCATTAAGAGGGTAAAAAAAAAAATATTCAGCCATGCTCCATATATGATCAACTACACCCAATTTATTCAAATCTTAAACCAAAAAAAAAATAATAAATAAATAGAAAATCACAGTGAATTTTAACTCAATTTGATCACCAAGAAGAAGAAGAAAAAAAGCCACAATAATTTTCTCTCTCCAACTTTTTTTTTAAAAATAATTTACGATCGCTCTAAATAATTAACTAGCTCAATGCTTGCTGATCCGTACATGATCATGCCTTATGCCGCAAGAATAATAAGAAACCGATAAATAAATAGCGAATTGAAAAAAACAATTTAGTGATGAAGAACAGAGAGATTTCGCCGGCGATCAGTGGCCCAATATAAACAGGTTACCGACCTCTTCCTCCGAAGCTCGCATATCTTCCGATTCCTCTTCCTCATCCTTAAGCAAGTTGCCGGACGCCGATAGTTTTATGGCGATGTTGTTCACGATCTTGTAAGTGTCATCGAAATCGTCGTCCTCAGTGCTGTCGGTTTCTTCCCTGCATTGGTCGCCTTTGTCGGGGCGCTCACCGTTGCAGTTGGCGTCGGGGGAGTGCCTGACGGTGTGAATGTCGTCGCCGTAGTCGGAGTCAGCGACGGCGGCTTTGGCGAACAAGAAGCAGAGAAGGATTGTTCCGAGGGAGAGAAGGGCCAGACGTCTGGAAACAGCCATGGTAATTGGGAAATTAGGGCTCGGGATTTTTTTTTCTTTTTTTTTAAATTAGGGTTTGTTGTTCGTACGGATGATTTCGGTGAGGAAGATTGTGGCCACCAAAATATATAATGTTCAGAAATGGGATTTGTTTTATTTTATTTTTTATTTTTTAATTTTATTGTTGAATTGAACTGGTCTTAAGGCAAGATAATTGGGGAGAATTTCTAGTACATCCGTGGTATGGAAAATCTCCATACCACTGCCTTTAAATGACTGCCACGTGGTGAGAGGTTATTTAACTTAACTAACGATGGTTTAGCTGGGACCCACTCTTTTAAATACATTATTTTTCCTACTAAAAAAATTAACAAATACATTATTTATTTAAATTTTATCTCCTCGTTTTTTATTAATATTTTTTTTTTCTTTTTTAATATTTTTTCTCTCTAACTATTTTTTTTTGTAGATAATTTCGCTTCTAATTTTTTATTTCTTTTTTAATATTTTGTCTTTCTAACAACTTCTACTATTTTTTTTTTAGAGTATTTCACTAATATTTTAAGTTTTCTTATCTATCAAATTTTTAAACATTTTCAGCGGTATTCATAGGAGGTTTGTATTCTAAAAGGTACAACTACTATTTTATCTATCTCTGCTTCATTTTCTAGTGTTGTCTACTCCAATAGAATTTAAGTCAATATCACCTACATGAATTATAATAATTAACTTTCCAATATATAAAACAAAAAGTGTAATCTATATGTTCAATTAGGGAGAAAACTCACTCATATGTAGTTCTTCAGAGCTAACCATTGACAAAATTAACAATTAAACCTAAAATTAACAATAACTCTACTCAAAATAACAAATAATAATAATAATAATAATATACATAATCAAGAAAAAAAAAACAAATACTAAAACGCAACATACTTAAATATTTGCTCTAGTAGATATCCAAATGTAATCCAAATATTTTTTGCATTTAAAAAAATAAAAAATAAAGAAAATATTAGAAAGGAAGTGAAAAACAAAGAAAAAAATGAAATAAATGGATATAGAAAATAAATCTTCTTCAAATCAACCTGAAAAATTAGCTTAACGGTGAAAATGAAGAAAAATAAAGTTTTGAATATATTTTAAATATCAATGAAGAAGTTGAATAATATTAAAAAAAAAAAAAAAAAAAAAAATTGAGAAGGCAAAGAGTAAAAAAAAATATATTAATAAAAAACGAGGAGATAAAATTTAAATAAATAATGTATTTGTTAATTTTTTTTAGTAGGAGAAAATAATATATTTAGAAGAGTGGGTCCCAGCTAAACCATTGTTAGTTAAATTAAATTACCTCTGGTCACGTAGCAGTCATTTAAAGGCAGTGGTATGGAGATTTTCCATACCACGGATGTACTAGAAATTCTCCCAGATAATTGTGCATGTAAACCATGAAATGCTGACACGTGGCTTGGAATGTGGGACCGGGAAAATTATTCAGTTAAATTGGACAAAATTAGGAAACAGAGTAAACAGATCAACCTATTATCCAGTAATGTGTAAACTTCAAATTTTAAAAATATGATTTGTTTACCATCATTTTAAATTCTGATTCGAAAGAGGTATGATATTGATATTGTAACTAAAAATGATTGTAATGATAGATGTATGATGTCTTCATTAATTAAGTTATATTCATTTGTTATAACTTATAATTGATATTAGCTAACATTAATTGATATACACCCATATTTTTTTTTGCAAAGGAATATATACACCCATGTTTGTTCTACTAAACAAAAAGAATTGGTCACTCAACTGACATAAAAACATGTACCACGACCACGACCACGACCACGACCACGACTAAAAAGTCAAAAGTTCGAATCTCTTATTCCACATATTGTCAAAAAGAGAGGAAAAAATGACTTGTAACTTGTAAGTTGTATATGATATAACAATTATGTAATTAAAAAAAAAAATATGTTTTTTTTTTGTAGTTCAATAAGATGTGAGTGTAGAGAGACTCTAACTTCGAAGGGTTTAGGGCTTATGATTTGGTCGGTTCAACTCGGTTACTGTGCAAAATCGGAGTCGAACCGACCAAATTGGTGAAGAAAAATCAAGAATTGAAACCGAACCAATGGGACTTCCAAACCAAACCGATCGGCCACTGAAATTGCCCGTTTTTTTTTGGTTCAGCATCGAACACAGGATCTTAGAGAACTAAGGCAAAGCTCAACACCATCCGCGCCACTAATGCTTATTGATTTTTGTTCGATTTTTTAATTTTAATATATTTTCGATCGATTCAAATATTTTTCGGTTTGACCTTAGCAAAAAAATCGAACCATTCGGTTTTCATCATTTTCAAACCGGAACTGCCAAACCCAAACCGACATAGATTTCGGGCGGTTTGAGTAGTTTTATCGAGTTTTCGATTTTTCCTTTAACTTCATTAAAACAATTTCTGCAACCAACCCATTTCTAGAATATGAAAATTTCTGCCTAATTTGTATAATCAAAACTGGTTCTTCGTTTTTCTAAATTCTTACATTTCGGTTTCAATTTAAACCCATAACAATTTTGAAATGATATGATCAAAGATCAAATGGAATGAATGTTGGTTCAAATTTAGAGAAAATGGGGAGATAAAATCAATAGAGTTTGATGATCTCTATCCTTTCATCACTGGTTTCTTTTCATTTGAAATGTTTTTCAAATGAACAATTCCAATAATCTAGAATGGTCACAATAAAAAGATCACATTACAAAATTGATATCAGTTTCACTGCTGAAACATTGGCTGATTCCAACCCACCTCTTGGGTCCTCTCATAGAACAGTATGGTAGATGCCGCTATCATGCTGGGTGTGCAGATGGGAGATGTGCATTTTAAACCCTCCTGTGCTAAGATTTTCATATTCTCTTTTGAAGGAGACAGCAGTTTAAGAACCTCTTCGGCCACGACGATCTGTTTGCTGCGCAGCTCATCGTTATGTATTAAATCCCTGAAACAATGAATAATGGACCAAATCATGCAACAATATGTGAAATGAAAGTTACATCCAGTCCAAATACAAGCATATGATGTTTGTTCTTTAATGGAAAAGAAAGTTTGCAGGAATAATGTTTATACTTGAGCATTGATTCTAGCCTTCCTGGAGTACATTCTTGAAACAGTGCCTCTGGAATAACAGGTGAGTTTAAGAGAATATTGGGAAGGGAGATGTATGAAACATTCGCTTTGAGTCGAATCAACAATTCAGTTAAGAAATGAGCTCTGTAAGCAACTACACAAGGTAACCGAGCAAGCTGCAACTCCGTAGCAACTGTACCGGAAGTACATAATGCAACCTTACTTGCCTGCAAAGCATGTAAAATTCAGTGTAGGAGAAAAATTTTGCACAAAAAAATCATCGTATTTACTAGTCACAGTTTCCAAAGAAAAACAAACTCATTAGTGCTAGAGAGCGGTTATGTTCTGGCTTTAAGAGTACTAAGCCAAATAATGCATGCCTTCAAAGTTCAGAAAAGTAGATGACCCAAATCAAAACAAAGATACAGAAAGGAAACACAATCCAGCCATAAAAACATAGAGAACGTGAATGGAGACTTGAATTCTCACTAGAAGGAACATATTTTCCATCTATGGAAAGAACATCCGTTGTAACAGATTAATGGTTAGTCAGCTATAAAATCTATGCAACAAGCCTGACTAAGAACTTGAAAAAAAGAGAAGTCTGCATAGTATAGTTGCTGCTGTGCACAGGCGTGGATATTCTTACAATATGGAAAAAATCAGGACAGGAGTTTAGAGTTATACCACAAGACGAGGACTGGAGACATGGCAAGTCTTGAGGTCAAGTTCATTTTTTTTTATAGGTCAAGTTCATACAAATATTTTACTAAATTACCTCAAAATCATTTGACCTTTCTATTTTCACCAGGCTCAAGGCAAGAGACTACCACGTAGCAGGGACAGAAAGCCCGGAATAATTTTGTCTCCTAGAATGCAAGAGGTGTTGCAATTTAAACACAAAACATCTTGGTTTGATTTATGGGTATCAATCATTATATCCAGGCATCGGGGTTCGATTTTTCATAGGTAGTAGATCGAGTTTCATCAGGGTTCTAGTACTTGCTTTGAGTACTAGAACAAAAACCAATAAATGTCTTAATTGTAGTTACATTGTTAGTAGACTGAAAGGACTTACACTGAATGCATCATATTTTGCTTGTGGTGATCCTCCTGCAACCAATATGGCAGGCACAGGCCACTTATGAAGGACTCCACTTATATAGTTCTGTACATGCTGATTAGGAGCAACGTGGATGATTGTTATCAGCTGTGGGAAGGATTCTTTCAATAACTCCAACGTACTTGCATAGATTGGAATCATTCTGCTGACTTCCTGTAACCTACTTCCAGGAAGCAGGGAAATGATTGTTGCATCTTCAAAAACAAAATTCCCTCAAATGTCTCACTAAGGAATTTAAACCAATACAGTACAAAATCCAGAGTTAAGCATATTTTTTTTAACAGATATCATGACTTTACTAAAAATCATATATTTATAAAAGGACAAAATAGGATTACAAAATGAGCAATACCGTTTTAAGGTTTTGCTCAAGGAATCTAGGTTCAAAATTTTGAAAAATACTAATGATAGGATATCATGAGACTGCAAGCTTGTCACGGTTAAAAAAAATGATAAAAGTGTTTACCACAAATAGAAATTGCCAAGTCTAGATCAACATTCAAGCAAAGTTTGGGAGAGCCATATTTACCAGCAGGAATATCATTTTTAATTAGAAAATCTTTGCAATTTCCCTGTATTTTCAGCTCCAGCAATGAGGAATCCTTCCCCTATATAAAATCACAAAGCATTAGTGTGGCATACATTAAACTGAGTAAATTAGAGTACGATAAAAAGACCATGAATGCAGCTCACTTTTTCAAGAATTGAGTTTAAAGATGATGAATTATACACTGTGCAGGAACCAGGATTAAGACATATCTTACCGCATTCAAGTCTAACGTATCCTCCAGAATGGGATGCCCCACAAAGGTCGCTGCCAACCCATTTGATCTGCAGACTTCTTCTTCATTTGGAAGTATGCATAAAATGTGGTCAACAAATTCAATGAGTCCTTTGAGCCTTTCTTCACCCCCTTTCCAAGCCCAGAATGATGGTGCTACGTAATGGAAATGTACTGGACCATCCAATTTCTGGTGTCTGTATCTAGCTGCAAAACCACCTCATTGTTCGCATGTGGTTTTAATTGTATAAGCAAGTAACAAAACTCAATAGTCTCCGAGATGCTGGTGCAAATTACCACGTATCTGCTTTAGGAGACGAAAAGAGAACCCTTTAGAGTCCACTGTTACAACGACATGAGGTTGAAACACAATAGCAGCCTTGACGGTCCTCTTCAGCTTTTCCTGGCATTGCCAAAGTCTCCACATAAATTGGGCAATCCACAAATCTCATGACACAGAGGAAATGACATTCATATAAAACTAAACTAACAAATTAATAAGTAACCATTATTATTACTAATATGAACAAATAGTTAGGAGGGAACCCATCGAACCATAGTGGATTTATGGAATCTCATTGAATTCTTCGGATCTACTTTTTTTTCTTTTTCTTTTTAGTACAACAATGGTGGGGTATGGGAATTTGAACTTTCAACCTCAAGGAAAGGACTAGATGTCAATTAACGCTCAACTTTGCTCATGTTGACATTCTTGAGATCTACATGGTGTGCCATCTCCAAGCTCTTTCATAATTGCATTACTTTTAGTTTTCCGATTGAACATCAATTGAAGTGGCGTTTTCATAATTGCATACTTACTTCCCCTTTTTACTTTTGTTTTTTACATTCTATGATGAAAAGCTTGTTTCTTGTAAAGTAGTTGTATGTATGAGGAAACTTCTTTCCATCTATTGAATAAAAAAGAGAAACAGTAAAACACTAGGGTTTTTTTTTTTTTTTTTTGGATAAGAAACAATTTCATTGATGAGTGAAATTACAAGAGAGGGAAAAATCCCAAAATCAAAGGAGTTACAAAAGCTTCACCAATTGGTAGTAAGTGTTACAAAAGAGTAAGAATAAAAAAGATTTAACAATTTGCACCAAGAAATTGCAAGGTAAGTAATGATGTCCATGAGATGAGCTAAATTTCTTTCCTTGTTTCTGAAAATGCACCAAGAAACACAAGTTATATTATGTTTTGAACTACTCACTCTAATTTTCCACATGTGCGGAAGTAGCTCCAATATTCCCATTACTGCAATATCCTCCATGGGGAATAGAGACTTCAGTCCTTGCTTAGACATCATGGAGCTGAAACGACATAGAAGTGAAATTTTGACGGGGAATTAATCAAAAAACAGTAGTTACAGCAGAGGTAGACATTAACTCAAACAAAATCAATAAAGGCCCGTTTGATAACCATTTGAGTTTTGATTTTTGGTTTTTCAAAATCATGTTTTATCACAATTTCTTTACAATAGTTTGGATTTTGAGAACGCTTGTAATTGTAAAAGGTAGAAGGTAAATAACAAAATAAAGGAACTCGAAAGTAGTATATATATGCTTGATTTTCAAAAACTAAAAACAAAAAAATCAAATGTGTTTAACATACCAACAGACAGTATTTAAAACACGGAAGTGACTGAAATGGCCAGAATCATAATAGCTCGTTGCTTCGACCATAAACATTCAGAATTTAAGCACAGGAAAATAAAATTACAACTTACAAGTCAAAACTTGAACTAAGATTGTACTTTAAGGCGAACATCGGTAACCCAAGTCGAAGTATGGGAAAAACAGACAAAAACTCCTCTAAACAGACGATTCTGACACTTAAAAAAAGTAACAGCTTACCCTCCGACGCCGGAGAAATGAACAGGAACAGGAGACAGCGTCCTCAGAGATTTCATGAGACGAGAACCGATGATGTCGCCGGAGACTTCTCCGGCGACAATGAATACCCTCAACTCGCCGTGTTTTGTAGCCATCTCAATGGCATTAGCAGCTGTTCTATAGTTTGATAAGTACCTTTTCATGTCGACGAGAAAGCCCCGCACCATTCGCCGTCGTTCTGAGCAGCATTTCCAGTACGTCCATAACATTGACGGCACAGAAAAGCACTGCCGCGGCAACTGCGTTTACCTCCCCGCGAAAACGTCTACGGTGATGAAAAGCTAATAACCTTAAACCCGGATCCTGTTGACTTGGTCAATCGGACAGAAGGACCTAGGGCTTTTCATGATTAATTGGACTTTTATTTTTTTTACCTAATACGATATAGACTAGTGGATATATCATGTCACTTAACAGTAAGTCAAACTTGAACTGAATTATAATAATTTAATACATCAAACTCAAGTAGGTGCTCCATACACTTTTTATTTTATTTTAGTATATTTTTAATTGATTTTCAAACTTAAAATGTTTACCGTTTTTCTTTTAATTTTAAGTATAGTTTTTATTTGATTTTTATACTTTAAAATGTTACATTTTTACACTTACTTTTGACTTTAGTTTATATTTGGTCATATGCTTCAAGATTTTATATTTGTACCAATATTATTTTTATAATAGTATGATAAATTTAGACATGTGACATCTTTATCAATATTTATGGTTGACCTAGATTTTTGTTGGCTTTTACACATTTACCTCTTAGTTCACTGATGCTTGCTTTTTTTATTAATCTTAATAGTTAACTATCAAGGATTGGTTTAAGGGTCATAAAGGGTCTTGAGACTTCAATGTCCTCCTAATGAGAATGAGTTCAATTCTTGGTGGTCACCAAAATTAATTTCTTACGAGTTTTCTTGGTTAATTTTTGACATGATAAAAAATAAAAATGGTAATTTATTTTTTTTGACAACATGTGGAGAAGAGGATTTGAACTTGAGACAAGTTGCTCATAATTTTTTTTGAGTACATTGAGGTGGGGGGATTCGAACCACAGACCTCTTGGTCATCAAGTCATACATATGCCAGCTGAGCTATGCTCGCTTTGGCGACAAGTTGCTCATAATTCATACATTATGTCCGCTATCTTTGTTGACAAATAAAAAAAAAAATGGTAGTTGAATAAAGCTTTTATCACTTTTACTTAAAAAAAAATATTAAAAAAATCAATTTTATTTCAAGTGAAATCGAGATGGAAGGGATATTTACGACACGTCGTTCGATTTGATCCGACATGTCACTAGATGACACCACAAGTCTTTTGTTGTCGTTCGGCAATCTGCAACCCCATTTCCCAAACGCCATTCAAGCTCCATCACTGTATCCAGTTCCGGCAGCACAGTTCGTTCTTCAAAATTCCGGCGAACGCTTCTTTCAACGTCCATCGGATTCCGACATGGAGGCCTTATTCGGTTCGATCGATATACGCGAACTCCTCTCCGCTCAGGACCTCTCTGATCCGACGTCGCCCCTCTCCGCCCCCGATCTCCGCCTTCTCGTCAACCGTCTCGAGTCCCACTCTATGCACATCAAAATCAAGATACGCGATTACTTACGTTCTCACCATCAAGAATTCTTGGATCTCTTCTCCCTATGCAACGACGCAGTTTGTCAGTATCAACAAATCTCCAAGGACGTGTCGAATGTGCTGGAGTTGACTACTGAACGCCCGATCGAGGCCAGGACGAGTGAGATTATCGATGACATGAAGGAGAAGACGAGGGGCGCGAGGGAGAAGAGGGAATTGTTGGAGTTGGTGAAGGTAATTGTGGAGATGGACGACAGATTGAAGGGTGTTAGAGAAGCAACGAGGAAAGGAATACTCAAATTTGCCGCCGAGGAAGTAAGAGAGCTCAAGAATGCTCTACGGATTTACAATGACGACGACTGTAAAGATGGAGAGCCCTTGGTTTACGAGCTGCTCAGAAGGGAGTGGTACCTGTGCTTTGAGGAGGTGAGGAAACTTCTTTGCAATTTATATTTTCGTCCGCAAGTGTACAAACTGGAAATGACCTGAACTTGTTGTGATGTTGTGTTCTTTCCTTAAAACTTTTGATGATTTAAAACGTCAGTTTCGTTTTCTTGGAAATCCAACAGCTCAAAAAACGAATGCACCTTGAGATGATCATGAATCTTCGTATAGTTTTCCTTGTGTAGACTTCACCATTGGAAGAGAGTTCGATTCTTTATGTTAATTTGTTGTCAGAGTGAAGATATATTTGAACTTGAATTAAATGATCTTAGGTCAGTCGTTTTTGGTCAGTTCTGAATGTTACTTCGGTGGTTCTGTTTTTCACATTAATCTTTTATTTTATTTTTTCGAGATTTTGCATTTGGGTTTCTAGATTCAAGATTTGCTTGTGAAAATCCTGGAACATGCAGTAAGGTTTGATCAGCAATCCATTACGGTTCAAGTGAAGTACTGGACAAGTATTGATGAAATTGATGGGATTGAGCTACGCACGGTTTTGGAAGCAATGGATGTAAGCATCGTCTCCCTTTTACTCCCTTACTTTCGCTATAGATTTATCAGATTTACATTTTCTTGAATTCAGCCTTCATTAATTATTTGATTGCAGCTTTCACTTTTGAAGTTCTTCGAAATTTCAGCATTTTCCATTACATGAATAGTAAATCTGTTATAGATATATATTACAATCTTAATTGAGTCTACAATTGGAGCCTCTTAGTCTAACTTTCCCCCCCTCTAGTTCTTTGGAGTATTTTTCTTTATTCGTCCTGACTTTTGTACTTTCATGCATCTTAAATGTATTAAAAGTATTTAATTCAATCAAAGCCTTCATAACAGGTTGTTGGTATATTGGATTATGGCCTCGCTAAAGTGGCCGATTTGATTATCAAGTTTGTTGTCTCTCCGGCCTTAACTTGCGGCTCACCAATATCTTATGTTGAAGAAATGAATCAAGATGCTGAAGAAAAGTGTATAGCAGTACTGAAGATAGTGCCATCCTTAGAAAAGGTTAATAATCTTCCACTGTTGGCTAGTTTTGTGTTGCTTGGTGTTTATTCCTTAATTTGTCAATTTGAAAATATATAATCAATCAACTTATACCAAAACTTTCATCGACAAAAAATTACAGTAAGCCTCATTTTCTTAATATGAATGAGAGAGAATTAAAAGGGGAAATTGTGAATAAAAGTAAGATTTTCTATATTGTGTTTATCGTAATTATTTTGTAATTTGAATAAGAATAAAAGAATGACCCTTGATATTGTTCACTAATGTTTGGAATGAGAATCAAATTTCAGTTGTAGTGGAACCAAAAAAAAAATGTAGAGAGGAAGAGAAAATAGAAAATGGCTGGACCCAACAAGATGGGAAAATAAAATGACATTCTTTACCTTCTCTGGACGGAAATGGTTCTCAATTTTGGTGCTATTACCACAAAATTGAAATCATAATTCTCATTCTTCTGTTCTCCCATTTCTTGCTCCCTCTAGCAGAAATTGACTGGTTGCAAAAAAACTAGCTTTTGCTTACTTATATTTATACTAACTGATTTCTTCAAACTTGTTTACTTTTGATATGCAGTTCATCCAGAAAATTAACTTCTCTCTCTCATTATCTTCAGATTGAGAACGTTGATGGTGAAACCATATACTCAGGGGTAACTCAGATTGTTAAGTTCATCTACAGGCACATATGTTATCAAAATAGTTCTTGGATTCAACGTTTTGGGAGGTTAACATGGCCTCGGATGTCAGAACTGATTATATCTGGTTTTCTTTCTAAGGTTCGTTCTTGTAATTCTTTAAGCAAGAGGATTTCACAGGTTTCTGTTTTAAAATTTCTATGGTTATGCATATATCTTGATTGTAGTGGAACTTGTGATATAAAAAAATTCATGTGAAACCTCGCCATATTATACGGATAGTAAAGTTGGATGCGGTTGGTTGGACATGGTTTACCATTTATATTCTGCAGAAATTTAAAAACCTATTTATTTACGGGAGCTGATTAGAGTATATTTAGGCTAGTGAGTAGAGACTGATGGGCTACAAGTTCTTGTGTCGGCATTTAATGACCCTCTTCCTCCTCTTTTCTTATCTTTTAACATGGGCATGCACTGAAATCTCAGAACCTAACAACAATGGCGAATATCATAGCATCATAAAGTTATAAGTAGTGATCAGCTGGATTGTTCAGGTTAGAGAGAGAGAGAGAGATACTTAAGCTAGAATCTATGATTTTTTTTCCTTTTTTCAGGTAGTTCCAAAAGATGCTTCAAAGCTTGCTGGATTTCAGAAGATTGTTGAAAGCACATCCAAATTCGAGGGTGCATTAAAGGAAATG
This sequence comes from Herpetospermum pedunculosum, assembly GCA_028017165.1. NCBI lineage: Eukaryota > Viridiplantae > Streptophyta > Magnoliopsida > Cucurbitales > Cucurbitaceae > Herpetospermum > Herpetospermum pedunculosum. Next base: position 5,223,015 of record CM051529.1, on the reverse strand, counting down.
ATGTTTATCTCTCCATCTGATGCAAACGAAGAAAGGTTGAGTAATTTTACTGAAAATGTGGAGGTTCACTTTGCTTCTGGGAGGAGGAAAGAAATTTTAGCAAAGGCCAGAAATTTACTTCTAAAATGCGACTTTTCTATCCCTGAAGTAAGTTCTTGGACATGATAATATTCCCTCATAAATATTGTAGTATGGTCTGTTTTATATGATGAATATGAATGCAGGAGTTCACAATCAAAGGTGGTAAGCAAAAGGGCAATGAAGTAACTAAAAGTTCTTCAAATCAGGCTGTTGATTTACTTTTCATATCTGAGAGATGCGTGGTGTCTGAAGCTGCTGCCAAATTGATGGAGCTAGTGCATCAAACACTGCAGGTTATCTCATGCGCTTAAAAAATGACTTATTTTTTTCAATAACAAACTTAAAGAACGACTTTCATTTATGTTTATGGACACTTGATATTTATTTGTTTTTTAGTTTGTACTTGGAACATCCTAATATGATCCAGTTCGAATACATATCAGGTTTCTTATCCAAAATAAAAATAAAATCCAGTTACCTTCTGAGAATTCTGTATGCTATAGCATGGGAATGGGAGAAGTGAGGACATCTGATGAAGAGAGATATTTCAATTTATAACTGAAAGGGCTTAGGACTGTATTAAACAGACATCCATGTAGAAATATAGTTAAGAATTCAACGCTGCTTTCCCTATTCTTTTGTAATCATTTCACACCATCAATGAAATGTTTATGTTTCCTATATAAAAAAAGAAAGAAAAGAATTCAACGCTGCTTCCTGAGGAATAGAGAAGTGAAAACGCATTTCAGCATTATTAGAGAAGAGAAGGCCCTCTTGGAATGAATGATAGTAAATTAAGCATGGAGGTATAACTTTTGTGCAAAAGATGATTTTTTTAACAAGAAACAAAATTTGTCATTGAAGAAAAGAAAAGAGACTAATGTCTTTTACAGTATTATTTTTCGTTACGTTACTAGGTAAAGTTTACCTTGAGAGGTTTTTCTGGATTTATGTTATCTGATTATCTCTGATAAATGCCTTTTACAGTAATTGGGATGTGATTTTGGCTATGGAGATTCTGATCATATAGTAATGAAAAGCATGTAATTCTGATTGTAGGATGTTTGTGTGTCATCCACCAGAGTCGCTTTGGAATTTTATCATGCAGCTAGGAATGCCATACTCCTCTATGAAGTTGTTGTTCCAGTCAAGGTGAGCATTTGAAGCAGTGTCTTTAAAACAGTTCACTGCTGGCAATTGGTTCTATCTTACACTTACTTTGATTGAATTTGAACCGGAATTTGTCTTTGCATGTTGATTGTCATATTCATCGCTATATAATATCCTTTGCTATTTGTGAAGCTAGAAAGACAGCTTGATACAGTCAATCATGTTGCAGTCCTCGTGCATAATGACTGCCTTTATTTATCTCAGGAGATACTTGGACTTGCATTTGAGGTACTATATGTAATTTTGACATGTTTATATGTTAAATGTTTTCTTAAAGATCATCAAGTCCTCTCCCACTCCCTCCTACACAACTTAAGGCACTTAAGGTCAAATCCAGCCTTATTATTCTATAGGTCTTGTTTTACTTGACTGGACCCCTTTTCTTTAAGGGGCTTCTTTTCGGGCTTTTCTTTTTTGGATGTCCTTGTATTCTTTCATTTTTTCTCAATGAAAGTTCGGTACCTTATCAAAAAAAAAAAAAAAAAAAAAGGTCAAATCCAACCTTGAGTGAACTGAAAGTTCTCTTTTTCTTGATTTCCAATAATTTCGGACCTTAGTTCTGAAATAGGCCCAGAAGTTTTCCGGTCTGAATCTAACAGATCTGATTTACCTCATGTTTCAGTATCGATCAGACTTCCCAGATTTCCTAAAAGAACATGCTGTCTTTGTTGACATGGCTCCAAGGTTTTATGAGATGGCAGAAGAAACAATGCATAAACAGCTTCAGCTTATAACTTGCAACTTAAATGAGGTTTGAAGCTAATGAAAACTCATTGTTTGAAAATTGGGATTAGATCTTCTGATTAAAAAAATAATATATTTCTTTGCTGCTTTTGACCATGTTTACCCTGGAATAGGCTATAGATGGTGCAGGTGGATTTCATAATACACATAGAAGGCAACAATTTGAATCTGCAAAGTTCAGCATAGATCAGGTAGCACAAACTTTGCTGCTTCTCTTTTTTAGTATGAATTTACTATTAATCTCAAATGAAATGTTCAATGCAAGAAGTGAAAAAATGAAAAAAAGTTACAAAAATCCTTTCCAATGGGCAAATTAGAAAAGATCAGAGGGTACCAAAATACTTTTGGAGAGAGCTCCAATAACAGTGAGCTGCCTAATTGTATCCAAGGACATCTCAGTCTCTTGGAAAACTCCATTCCTTTGGAGCCAAAGCTCCTACATGAAAGGTAAAGGTTAAATTTGGAGTTTATCGATGGGGAACAGACATACCAACCTACTATGCTTCGGGGAGTCCTTTTTGAATGTACAGCGATTCCTTTGGCAGATGTCTTTATCCATTTTTTTAACGGGATTAAAGATTTGTGGATCAGGTTGTGTTCATTCTCGAGAAAGTACATATTATCTGGGAGCCACTCTTGTTACCTTCCAAGTACAGAAGATGCATGTCTGCCGTCTTAGAGTCGGTTTTATCTAGAATCACAAAAGACATACTTCTTTTGGATGACATAGCTGTTGAAGAAACATTAGAGGTAATAGATATGCATTTGCGTTTTTAGCTTTTACCTTTGTATTTGAATGAAGCTGCCTAATGGATAATTTTGTGTTTGTAGCTTCAAAGACTCATTCATTTGATGTTAGACAGCATATCATCTTTACTGGAGTCCCTGACTTCAAAACATCAAGAGAAATTGGAGAGTTCCTTGTACAGTCTTGATGTTCTTGTGCCATCTCTCAGGAAACTCCGTAAACTCGCAGGCATGCCGCATGCTTTCGCCTTTTGTTCATCAATTTTCATGGCAAATGTACTCTTCAATGTTTGAAATTAATAAGCTATTGTTATCTGTAACGTTTGCAGAATTATTAGATATGCCTCTGGTATCCATTACAACAGAATGGGAAACTGGAAAACTGCTCATCTCTGGGTTTACCGCATCCGAGGTATGTGCTCAGATTGAAGTCATGGCACGTTTCTTTTTATTATTTTGTCATATAGTTGACATAATGAACACAACTTCGATATTGCATTGGAAAATATAAACCATTTTGGCGGAACTATATGATTAAATTAGACTATGAATCAACCATCATGGGTCAATAAGGGCCTTAAAAATAATAAAGGGTTTAGAGGGAATGATTCAAACCATGGTGACCATCTACCTAGAATTTAATATTCCATGAGTTTTCTTAACAATTAAATGTAGTGGGGTCAGATAGTTGTCTCGTGAGATTAGTCGAGGTGCGTGCAAGCTAGTCCAGACACTCACGAATATAAAAAAAAATGACTGAATCTAACTATATGTCGATTATCTTGTTGATATTACCTGTCATGCGACGATGAAACATTTGATAACGCATACCGTCATTGAATGTTTATAACCTAAAATTCTTCATTTTTACAGGTTGAGTATGTCATCAAGGCTATATTTGCTGATTCCCCCTTGAGAAAAGAATGCTTATGGAGGATAGAGAGTAGAAGCTCTTAATTATTAAGGAGTTCTCCCGCGAGCCATTGTAGTTGGAGCTGCTGCTCTGATCAATCGTTAGTCTTGCAACAACCAACAAGTTGCGATGGAAGACAGTTTTGTCACTGTTCAACAGAGTTTCACTTCCAGACAAATCGATCCATTTTCCTCGCCTTTATTTTGGGAAAGATTTTGGAGATATAGTTGTTTTGTAATTAAAGAACTCTTAAAATAAAGGCTAAATTACAATGTGAGAATGAGAACCATTGCTAGCGCCATTTGTTGATTCCAAGTTTTTTTTTTTTTTTTTTTTTAAAGAACTAACATCAAAGGCTAAATTACTTACTTCATGACATTGTGAACCACAGCATCATTTGTTGATTCTGAGCACTTTTTGATAGGAAATATTTGTTGTACTTTGTTTGGAATCATTTTGTGGACCAAAAGGATTCATAGTGGTTAAAAATATTGTCTTTAGTAGCAGATTTAAAAATCAAATCTCAATTTAACTAATTCTTTAAACACATTTTTAGTATTTAATAAATTATAAAACTAGTTGTAGTTTACCAACTAAATATTCTTTAAACACATTTTTAGTGTTTAATAAATTATAAAACTAGCCAACTAAATATTAGGTAGAACATAAACTTTATTAATTAATTTATGAACACATTTTTATGTTATAAATTTTGTATAGTTTCTATTATATTTATTATATCATACATACGTAAATTTAACTAAAATAAATTAGATTTATAACATGATGAAATACTATATTTATTTAAGTTCATTTTAAATATAATTGTAGATTTTAAAATTTCAAATTAAAAATTTAGATACACCCAATGTTAATTTGAAAACAATTTTAAAAAATGGACTCGTGAATCTCAAAACATATTGTCTGCCAAGCAATCATGGTCGCATCTATCTACCAATACGATACAATGGCTTGTTGGAAGGTAGCAGCAGTAAAACCTTTAGACAGAGATCAGCGAGAAGGGAATGAAGGTAAGGGAAAAAGAAAGCGCAAGCAAGTGCAACCATAAAAGAAATGTCCATTTAATTTTAACATTAGGAAGACGGAACAGCAAACCGTCACATTAACCTCAAAAATCATTATCTTAACTCAGACTTTCTCTCCTTCACTACTGCTAAACCTTCCATTTGATGTTCATAGCTCATCCTTAGTTACAGTGTCATCTCCATCTCCCATAAGCTCTTCGAGTGAGAACTCATCCTCTTCGATTACCTCCCCGTCTTTACCGTCCCATGGCTCTGTCTTCACGATCTCTGGGGAGCTTTCTAGGGGCAAATTGCCCTTTCCTCCACGGCCAGCTTCTTTTACAAACTCGCTGTAAAAGAACCAGAATCATTTCATAAACGATTTATACATTTCTGGTGGGGTTTTGGAAGGGATGTAAAGTTATAACTTACATTATATGTTCGAGCTCAAATGCGCTCTTAAGGGGTGCATATGCTCCTTTCTTCACATTCAAAGCTACCAAAGCGGGGTATCCATAACCACCTACTCCGACACGCTTCTCGAGATCTGGTTGCTTGCCAGCAGCTGCCCAAACATAGCTGCATAATAATACACAAACAAAGTTGGGCTTTTAGAAAGAAAAAAACAGTTGTAATATAAAGCAAATTAGACTTCACAAACTAACGTAATTGAAAAAGTGATTTTCTTCGAAGTAATTTATAATCACTTACTAAAATTGTTTAGACCATTAATATACAGAAGACTATATGATGATATGCATTTAACTTGAAACAATGCGGTGGTGAAATATGGTATGTGTTGTTAGATACTTGCCTGTAGGGACTTCTACTGAACTTCTCTGCAACTGTTAACAATTGCTGAACGTACTTGTTCCTTCCTTCGGCCTTGCTATCCAAAATGTCAGGCAGGAAAGCAACAAAACATATGGCTGCCGAGGCACATTTCTCTTCCATGACGTCCTATAGAGAATGAGATAATAAGATTCATACTCCCTATAAGCGTATTATAAAATATTTTAGAAACAAATGAATTAGCATATCTATCAAGCAAGAAGCTTACAGAGCCAGTCAGCTCCGTCACTTCTGGGGGTGCAACATCTATCTCTAGCTGCACTAAAGCAAATGACTCAATTGCTGACGCAGTTCTTGCACCCTCGTATGTAACTGGACTGTCCTTGTCAGAACCGAATACTAAGATGGTGGGGAATCCTTGAACATTGAACCTGCTCATTAGAGACTGGCAATGAATCCCATTGCCGATTAGAAACCACAGATTAATCATTAGTATTGTATAGTAAGTAAATAAGACTCGAATTGGAGGTAAAATGAATGGAACATAGAAAATGGGTTGTTCAACAATTTGACGAATCAAGTGACTCATAAAGATTCGAGTTGCTATTGAAACTATCATTCATTTCCAGATTCATGATTTTCAAAGGAAGAAATAAATTCAACTACTTCTAAAAATGGAAAACAAAGAACTAGAATAGTTATCAAATATGTTGACTCAATTTTTGTTCTAAAAAACAAAAGAAAAAGACAACATTTTTTCAACTCACTTCCAAACAGCCCTACATTCCACCTCAAAATGTTTATTTTCTTTTTTCTTTCTACATGCGGGCACAACTCGACTATTCTCATGGGACAACCACCTCACCCTACTACATTTTGTTGCCAAGGTAATTCACAGGATAAGGTAAAGCCACCATGGTTTGAACTCATTCCCTCTGAGTCTTTTATTATTTACATAACCTTTATGTCCACTCGGAATGTTTTTCTGCACAATAATTTTCTAAATGTACTTGAAGGGGGCGATTTTTACTTGAAAACTTTTAAATAGCCCTACCATTAGAGAAGGAACCGTAGTTTAAGTCTTATGATGACATAGCGATCTTTCAAGTAAGCGAATTGATCCAATGAGGCCGACTATATAAATTTGAGCCACATGATCTCAATATAAATCTACAATTAGCTGACGATCAATATTGACAGCGGTCGCATAAAACTTCGATATACATGTGACAGATTTAATAAGGTTTCAGATAATTTCTTGCTCAAATACCTAGAAAGGCTGAATTTTGACTAACCTTCTCGGCATCACAATCTACGTGACCCAATTTCACCTTCCCCTTCAAATTCTTAGCAGCCTTCTTCCATTCTGGAGCCAATCGTTTACAGTGTCCACACCTTAAAAGATAAATTGCAAAAAAGAAATTATCACCCTGGCAAAAATATAGAATATAATCAAGATCAAAAGTACGAAAAATGATCAATACTAACCAAGGAGCAAAGAACTCCACAATCCAGAGATCTTTACTTTTTGTCACCAATTCATCAAAGTTGCGAGAATTCAATTCTTCTGAAGCGTTAGGTTCTGATTTCTCATTTGACCCTCCTCCTGTTGTTTTTCCACTTAGACGTTCTTTTAAAAGAGCCTTTACCTGAGAAGAAAATGAATGCAATGTCTCAAATGCACACGTCTCAAAATACGAATGATGTTAATGCTCTAAATGAACGTTCTCCCAATAAGTTTCAATGCGAACCTGTTGCAGAGCATATTCTGCAATGGGTTTAACATCCCGAGCTCCTTGGTAGTCTACTGGAGGCTTTCCAGGTGCAAAGACTTTTATGGTCGGAAATCCTCTAATGCCATATTCCTGTAGAAACGAGCAACACCACACTGAATATAGGGAAACTGAGGGGGGCGTAGTGAAGAAGTGTTTAATGATTAGAAGAATTTGCGATTAAAAGACATGAGAAGTAACAGTTCAGTCCTCGAGTGGAGAAGATAGGCCTAACTGAAGTCTCTCAATTGTCATATCCAAACTCATGCTAATATTTGTAAACATCAAATAAAGGATGTCATTCAAGAAAGAGAAGATGCACAACAATACTCAAAGTGACCACTTTAAAATCTAAGCAATTATTATTTTTTTTTATAGGAAACGGTAACCATTCATTGCTATGATGAAATGATATACACCTATCTAAAAACAATTACAAAAAGCTACTCCATTGATTAGCGAGGGTCAAAAGATCGTAATTACAAAAATGAGGATATAATTTGTTCCAAGAAATAGCTAATAATGAAGTAGAATCAATAAAAGAACTAATGTCACGAGATTTGTCCATGAAGATCCAAGAGTTTTTTTCTAGCCACAAATTCCACAAAAATGCCCAAACAAAACAAATCCAAAGGGTTCCTTTGCCCTTTTTAAAAGGGTGTCCCAAAATTAAGAGAGAGATAAGGGATAGAAAATCACCCGGTCTAGGAAAGTCCCAACCAAAAGTTACTTGTAGAAAATTCCAGAAAATAGAAGCAGTTATTCTTTTCGATGGAACAAAATGACCACTTTAAGATTTAAGCAGTTATTTCCATCTAGAGAACCCATGCATCTTGTTCGTGCTCAAAGCATCAAACAATAATAACCACGTGCATTAAAAAAACATGAAAGATTCCCAAAAAAGCAAAGGAAAACATCATGTAAAATACAGCATACAAAATCAGCGAGAACTACAGCAATGGGTTCCACTTGAAAAATGTAACAACCGACTTCGAATTACAGATATTTTAAAAGGAATGACTCCACGAATAGATTCAGATTCACATGGTTAGAATTAACATAAGCGACGTGACTTCTGGCAGAAAATAGGTTTGATCTTTGGAGAATAATTAACTATCGCACGTTTGTAATGGAAGAAGTGAAACAAAAAAACGAGCTAGCTATAACATGCGACACAGATTTCGAATAACTGCTGAATAGCGTTGATCATAATATTAATAACAAACCTGAGCAAGTGACTTGTGCGCGTCTGCGTCAAGAGCTGCTACCGTAACAACTCCTTTCAAAACAGTAGCCGCCTTCTCCCATACAGGCGTGAGGGCTTGACAATGACCGCACCAAGGTGCAAAGAACTCGACTAGAACGATGCCATTTGAGTTCAAAACCTATTACATTCCAAAATTTACATTCTAAGGTTCAAATATGTAAATATATGACATATAACTTTAAAAACTAAACGAATTTCCACAATTATGAAATCGGACTACGGTGGAAATGAGGAAGAACAAAATAACAATAATAACTGCATCTAGCAAAAAAATGGAAACAGATCGCTACGCCGATTACATAAAAACTTAATCTCGTACAAATACAATTCACATCCGATTCCAAACCATATCATATTAATGAATGCATCGTAAGTATTCAATTAACGCATAAAATAGTGAGATCGTCTAAAACCTGAAAGTAGCTAACAATGAAGAAATGCACCAAACATTTCCGAACATCACAAACAGTAAATATCACTCGAATACACATTCCAATTGTTTATTGAAAAAGGAAAAACAACAGTCAAAGGAGAATTTCCAAAACAAAAAAGAGATCCATAGAGGTATCTCGAAGTGCGACGATTCCACCATTGATATGAATCAAGAAGCAAGAAAAAAACAAAAATGCTAGATATAATAGAAAAATGAAATTGGAAAACAGACCTTCGACTTGAAATTGGAAGCAGTTAGCTGAAGAACTGGAGATGATGCCCCATAGAGTGCGTCGCTGAAATCGAAACGAAGGAAGAAGATGAGAAGTAGAACTGTTGAAATCGGCGATCGATAGCTTCTCATTCTCTCTCGCTGTTTTTGTGGATCAAGGTAGAAGAAACCTCTCGATGAACACGCGCGCAGAGACTCATAAACCCTCCACAATTGTTTTAAGAGCTCGATTTTATTTTCAATCTGATTTTGCAAAAATGTTACGTGTGATGGCCAATGAGAACTTGACAAGTCAGCATTGTAAATTCGAAATTTTGCAGGCAGCAGTTTTAAATACGTGTAATGGTTTGATTGGTTGTTATTGGTTGCATTTGCATCATCCGTTTTTTTTTTTTTAATAGTGGTTAAATTAAAAAAAAAATATATATATATATATAATGACCTTGATGTATCACCCTGAGGTCTTACGATCAATCCCCACCCCAACATAATTTTGTGTTTAGTAGGTTCGTGAATTTAAAAAAACATCGAATAAGTTAAAAGCTATTAGACACAAAATAGAAAATTTAAGAATTTATTAGTCATTTTTTAAGATTCGGAAATAAAATACACAAATCTGGAAGTTCATAGACATATTAGACATTTTTTAAAGTTTAGGAACTAAATAGATACCAACCAAGAGTTCATGGACGAAACTTGGTAATTTAGGCCCCGTTTGATAACCATTTTGTTTTTCGTTTTTGGTTTTTGAATAAACAATACATTACATATGAGTTTCTACCATGACTTTCATTTTTATTAAGAAAACATCACAATTCTTAGTCAAATTCTAAAAACAAAAACAAGTTTTTGAAAACTTCTTTTTCTTTTTTTTTTTCAAATTTTGACTTAGATTTTAGAAACACTTGAAAAGATAGATAACACAATAAAGAAATTGTTTAAATTTTAAAAACTAAAAACAACATGGTTATCAAACGATGACTTAACTTTCATCTTATTATAATTTATACATAAGTCAATATTGAAATTTATAACTTCATTGACCAAAGTAGAAAATTAATAAATGTTTAGGGATCAAAAGTGTATGTATCTCAAAAGAAGAAAAAGAAAAAAGCTTCAATACCAATTTATAAGGACCTACTAAATCGTAGATCATATTTATACTTTTTTTTTAGTTCAACATCCAAAGTGGGAAAATTCGAATCTATAATCTCTTAATCGATGATATATGTCTTATCTAGTTTAACTATACTCACGTTGTTGGTACATAATAAATTGAAGTTTACTTATGTTTAGAGTAAACTTAATAACACTATTGACCAACTTACGATGCTACATTTCTCAAATTTTTGTAAGTTTTTCTTTGTCTACTAAATTACAAAATTAGTTTCTAAACTTTTAAAATGTTATCTCATTGGTCTCTATGTTTTAGAATAGTTATACTAAAAACTAACACGACAAGGATAATATTTGCATGTGATGTTTTTATTTTCGGTTCATCAATTGTGGGATAAGAAATTGAACCATCAATCTTTAAGATGGTAATATTTCCACATGATATATTTTTTTTTGTTATGACATAAACAAATCGACAAACAAAGAATAAACAAAAATAAACCAAAAAACAACCCAAAGATTTATGTGGTTCACTAACAATGTGTTAGCTATCGTCCACAGATAGAGGATAAAACATTTGTATTATCTTTTGGGAGAGAATAAATTATTTTTAAAGCAAAAATCATTAGAGAGTTTATATATATAGTAACATTTTGATGACCTAAACAGAATGAACTAAAATAAGACCCTCGTAATTCATCATTTGTAGCGCCAAATAACATATTCAAAACATCCAAGATTTTTTTCATGTGAAATTGTGCAGCATTTGTTTAACTTTCTGGATAAGAAATTAACGAGCTAAAGATTTAGCTCGAGATTGAATTGTTTAAATTGATTTTTTTATACTCAAATCACTAACCAAATTGAGTTGGGAATCTCTTAAATAAATTGTCCAGTATAAAAGATTCCCAAATTACTTAAATTTAATGATTATACATATATTTTTTGAACTTTAAGAAGCTCAAGCAATCCAAAACTTAATTCATAAGTTACATAAAGTACTCTCCAAGCTCCATACAACACAATCTCTGATGTTCTAAAGCAACAAAAGGACAAACCTATTGGGTGCTTTATCATTCATGCATGAAGTAACTACTTAGAAGCATACATAAAAGCACACTTGAGAATTCCATGAAATAAGCAAAAATACCACCACATTTTATATGTGATTCAGTGATTGGCACACAATATATAAGAGTTACAACCAGACAAGCCAACCAACCAGTTTGGTGGGGATGAAGATCAAGCTTGTGAAATGTTTCAGGAAGCTGAAGAAAATGTTGGTGTCCTCGCGCTGTAAGAAGCGTGAACAGGAGACTTCGGCTCCGCCTCCATGTGCCATTTTATGTGAAGAGCTATTCCTGCCATCGAAAAGGAAAAAGTGTTACGGTACAGTTAGCAACGATGTCGATCGTGATCCTTTGGTAGCAGCTCATCTTGCAGCACAGAGTCACTTCAGTCTCAGGCCAAACATCTATCTTTGAGAGAAAATGGTAAGTTTCCTTATGAATGAATGATGCTGTTGTTTTAACTCTTGTATTTCCTCTGATATAGTATCTGCTTTAGAAGAAATCTTGTTTAAAAGTCGCCATTTTGCTTGTGCCGAATGATAATGAAGGAAACGACATGTCGTCGGTTTATATGTGAGAGAGCTGTAAAAGACCACTGGTATACCCTGACTATCATCCAGTTCCCTTTTTCAACATACTGTCAATACAACCAAATCTCAAAGTTGAAAATGAAGGCTGAACATAAAGGTGTATGGATGGATGAAAGCTAATACTAACAGCAAAAATCCATTCACAAAATCTTGGTGTAAGAGTTTGTTTTTCCCCTTTTCCATCATTCTTTCTATAGTCACATAAGTTACAAACAATGTAAAAACCATCTGTAACCTCTGTCGACCGTTGTAATATTTCCTACCAGTCATCGTTCTACGAGTTCATCAATACCAATGACTAAATGCACTTAGATATTTGAGCATAGACATGATATTCACAATGTCACAAAACATTAATATCTTCATTGAAGCTGAAAGAAAGTGATCAGAGGATCATACACAACTTGCTTAGCATTTTCTCCCATGACAAAATCAGCATGAGCATAATCTTCTCTAAACTGAACTACAAGTTTATCTCCATCATGATCCTTGAGGCTATCCAACAAGAGTTGCACATCATTGACATCAGACAAGGCATCAGCCCCTCCGTAGCTAAGAAAGAGAGGGAAGTCATTAGGAATGCTTGCCATATTGTACTCTGGAGGAGTTGGTTGCCCATAGTGTTTCATGTTTTCAATCACGTCAACGTAGTCGTACATCGCTATGGTTCCGCTTCTGATCACTGCCCATAATCCCCCAAAACAACACAAAAATTGAAATATACTCAAAGCCACATTATATATTCATAAAGCATTGGGATTGGATAAATCAGTCTGCATTTTTCTAATAAGAAGCTTAATCCTTACTCTGAGACAGATGAATCATGTTCTTTGTCGCCGATGGCTGAGGCTCATGGGTTAGAAAAATTTGCGTGACAGAGGGGTTGAGACAGCAGTTCTGGCCTATAATTGTAACAAACAAGTATATTATACGAGTCGAGTAGCAAGAATTCTTTCTCTAAGAGCTGGATTAGGAAATAAAATGATGAACTAAGTAATATTCCAACCTGTGAAAGAGGTCAACAAGTTGACACAATCAACACCTGGTTTTGCACAAACATCAACAAGAAGTTGAATTCCAGCCTTCCTATTTGTTCATTCAAAGTAAGTAAAAATCTCTTGCCCATATGAATCATCAAACAAGAGAAAGTGCAAAATAGAACTAAATGAACCAGCTGTTTCACTGATCTAATAGTTTCCTTAACAGAGCAGGAGAAATGGTTGCATATTTACCCTCTTGGATCAAACTCTTTGACACCCAACCAGAACAAAACCTGTTACAACGCGATAAAAAGGATTGGCAACACAACTTAATTCATCAGTAATACTAATATATGAGAGAAACGAAGATTCTACCTCACCAAGAAAGTTATCTGCAGCATTTCTTGCAATTGGCGAGGTTACTTTACCCAAATGGGCAATTGGGCTAATTAAAGCAGCTGATCTCAACATGTCTAACAATTGGTGTTTGGAAAATGCAGCAAGGGCAATCAGTGTTCCCTTCAAACCAGTAACTTCTCCAATTCAGTTACAGACAAACACACATTCACAAGTCAATAAAGACGCAAATAATGTAACACTTCAAAATTTCATTCGATAACCATTTGGTTTTTGGTTTTTGAAAATTAAGCTTATAAACACTACTTTTACTTATGGGTTTCTTTCTTTTGTTATCTACTTTTTACAAATGTTTTCAAAATCCAAGTCAAGTTTTGAAAACAAAAAAAAAAATAGTTATAAAAACTTGTTTTGGAATTTGGAATCTGGTTAAGAATAAATGTTTTTTTTAGGAAAGATGAAAATTATTGTAATTTATTTATTTTTTGTTGATATTCGTGAGTGTCCAGGCCAACTTGCGTGCACCTCGACTAATCTCATGGGACAACCGTCTGACTCTACTACATTTGGTTGCCAAGAAAACTCCATCGTAGGATATAAAATCTTAGGTACGTGGCCACCATGGTTTGAACCCAACCTTTGTAAAGAAGTTGTGAGAAAACAAGCACAATTTTCAAAAATTAAAAAACAAATGGTTATCAAAATAGTCTAAACTAACCAATGAGTGTCCAACATAGTGCATCTTCTGCCCAGTATGATCATGAACATATTGGAGTGTGGCAGGCAGATCAAAAGCTACCAATTCATCCCATGACCAGTCCCAAAAGCCCTAATAACAACTCAATGTCACATTTTGCAAACAAACAAATGAAACTAAGAACAAGAGAGAAAATAAGCAATTACAGGATCATCAGGACCAAGTGACGTGTGTCCTTGGCTAAATTTAGTTCCACGAGTGTTGGCAAGCCAAACATCAAACCCTTTATCTGCCAAAAGGAATGCCAAAGAACTTTCTGGAGGAAGCATCAACCATGTCACAGCATCCTACCCATCACACACAGTTTGTAAAAAAAACAATCCATAAATAAACACATCATTCTCTCAAATTTGCAGGCCATAAACATAAAAATGCACCATTACCAACCATTAGAAGCCCGTGCTGTAGCAGAACTGGTGGCCCATTGGCTGAAGTCGTCCGCCCTGATGGAATCCTCTGCATGCTGAGAATAAACCCATCATTCGTAATCACCTAAAAAACCCAAATGGAAGATCATTTTGTGAATCAATTAAGCATTTCCAAGAAATTTAACCCTAAAATGAAGAAGAAGAAGAAGAAGAAGAAGAAGTCGCTATATTACCAAATGTTCTTCACAAGCATAGTCGTGAGGCTCAACTAACGATTTACAGATACCATCGACAGAGCCAGGTTCCAATGCAGAAACCCTTTTGATTCCAACTGAAAATCTACAGAACAGAAGCAAAAGAACGAACAAATTGAAGGGATTGGGCGAGTTCTTCATTATGAATCATGGTGCGACTGCGATTACAGGGGTTTTGGAATTTTATATCGACGCAGAATAAGAGCAGCAGATAATACAAACAGAAATTGAGCAATCACATGAATTGATATCCGCTTCCGCCCATCAGAAGCCGCCATTGATCGAGGACATCCAGTGGGGCCGACATGTCGTCCCATTGTCAAAATTAACATTACGATCAAGGAAAAAACTTAGCTTAGCCTTCCTCGCCGACGAGATTCCACAGTCGAACAAGAACGTTCCTAGGCTGCTTCGACGATCAATTTCTGCTGCAGGTCGATTTCAAAGGATCGATAATTTCCGATACGAAAGATGTTTGCGAATTGAGATGTAAATTTGATATTGGATTGTACGTATAAATTGAGTTTGATCTTTATCGTATTGATGCATTAATCAATACCAATCATAGTTTATCGCCATAAATGCCTCGATTCATGGTTCTATCATAATTTATTTAATGCTTGGAGCTTGTTTTTAATGAAAGAATTTTTAGTATTTTGTTTTTTTTTTAAAGGGAATTTTGAGTAATTATAGGAAGAAAAAGTCAAACTCAAACTTGGTATTTTTGTTTTATTTAAAGAATAACTCAAAACATAGTACTTTTAAAATTTAAGTAGGGATGTGTATTCACATTATATCAAGATCAACCATACTAAATAATTGTCAAGAAAAGCATAGTTCAACAGAGATCCTAGGTTCAATACTTCATTCAAACATGTTGTCAAAAAAAAAAAAAAAAATTCATACTAAATAATTGTCAACATGTTGGTGTAACTCAACTATATTATAGGTATGAAATATTGATTAGAAGTTAGAAATTCAAATCATCAACTCATGTGGTCTAAAAATAATTATTTTAAATAATTTAATAAGTTTTTAAAGAAAAAGTCAAACTCAACTAGATACAAAGCATGTGTTCTCGACCAAGAAGTTTTTACTCACCCCACTTATGGTTGATCTAAAATAGAGGTTCCTAAAGTAGAAAGAGTGTTTACCGTTTTATACAAAGAAAAATCTCTAAAAATTTCTATAATTCGTATAATTCAATAAATTAATCAGACTAATTTTGATACAAACCAAAAAATTCTATAATTCTTATAATTCAATAAATTGTCGAACTTAGCTCGTTAAGGATATCTACTTTGGAGGGGATGATTTGTTCAATTTTAATTTTATAATGTAAACTTATATTTTTTTTTTATGTAAACAATGTTTTGGATAGTTCTAAAAGAAATATTGACATATTTCTAAGCACTTTGTAGTGGCAGTTGGTACATCTACAACTTTGATGCTCTAAGAATAACAATTTTTTTTTTTTTTTTTTTTTCGGCTCAATTGACATAAAGTTGTGTCATTGACTAAAAGAGGGCATGAATTCAATTCCCGCATTAATTAAAATACTTTAAAAAAAATAATAAACAACCAAACAAATTTTGACATTTTTTTTTATGAATGTTCATAATTCAAATATTTTTCTTATAATTACTTTTAGATATAATTGCAAAACACAAGAGAAATTAAAAAAAAATGATTTCTCAAAATATTTTCACAAAAATGAAAAAATATGAATGATTCGGTTTGATTTATGACAAATAGGCATAACTCAAAACCTACGACAAGTTTTGATAAGTTGTCCCCACAACTTAAGTGGTTTTGTCGAGTACATTTCATAAGTTGATGTTGAGCTATAATTTTTTGTAATATTTTTGAAAACATAGAATATATATCTTCATAACATTCATAGCTAAAAAATTAAAGTTCACATCAAGCTGATTAATATCTATACTTTATTGTATAATTTGAAAAGTTGGAAACAACTTAGAGAGCGGAGTTAAATGAAGAATGTATTCACCATCCATGTCCATGAAGTTACAGTGAGAGTGTCAAAGCGAGCATGACTCAACTGTCATATGTATGTGTTACTCAACTATCATATGTATGTGTTGACAACCAATAGATCTGTAGTTCGAATCCCTCCACTCCAATCTACTTAAAAAAAAAAAAAAAAAATTACATCCCTATATTATATTGCAAAGATTCCCCACCTGTTTGGGACAAAACCTAGTACAAAATTTTGACACTCGTGCCAATGAAACTAAGCTTCCTCCCAAAATCTCAAAATTGTGACTAATGATGTCAATGTGCATGAAACTTTACAAGTTATCCAAATTTCAAATCACAACTTTATGAAACAATTTTGAAAACTACAACTTTATGAAACAATTTTGAAAACTTATAACGTAAGTAAGTTTCCAAACTATGATGTAAAGTATTGAAAAAGAAAATTCACATTTCCTTCCTATTTTTTCTTGATTGCGCCATTTCTTCATGATGCTATTGTTCTTGTGCTGCAGCATCTTTTGGAGTTTTACTCCGTGTTTGGCTGCCGCTTTTCTTGGATAGCTTTGCTTGATGATCTCCTAAATGGAAAGTTCAGCCCTTGAGGTTTTAACCTCGTGAGCAATTGCCATCTAGGTTTTACCTCCCCCAACAACTTCATCTGCTCTCTTCTAAATTGCTTGTTCGCATACCGTTTTCCACCTCGCCATCCCAAGCAATATCTGCACAATCGACATTGAATAACGATAACTTTAGTGAATGGAGCATGGATAAGAAAAGTTTAGATAGTAGTGTATTGAAGTTCAGAATTCAATGATAGAGCTACCAAGTCAAGTAATGAAAATAGAAAACTCTAGGTCTCTTAAGCAGTGTAGTGTATTGAAGGTTTATTCTCCGTGTCTCTGTGAAAGTTTTGCATCAGTTTCGTAAGTCACAAAATGCTTTTAACATAGTTACATTAATAAGAGGCTGAAGTTGTCAATTTATCAGGGCAAATGAAAGATAAGTGGCATTTATTGTCACAAAAGAGGTGTCGTAACTCGTATCTCACTCTAACAAGTAACAACTACCGGTGATCCATCACGGGGAGAATTAGACTATTTTTCTGCATTTTATCGGCCCCAAATAATGAAACCATACGTCCCATAGAGTTTAAAGTCCACACGAAAATTAACATAATCGCATCATAAAAAGGAATTAGCAAGCAGAATCAGACCCAATAATCAAAGTAGTTCCAGCAGTCGCAAAGCAAGCACTAGCAGGCACGCTGATATTTCCTGGATTAACAACCTTTGCAAGTTCAGAATGCTCAAATTGATGCCTTTTTCTCATCTGCCACAAAACAAAAACGAATAATGTGCATCTAACCACTATTAGTATAGGGAGATGGCATAACGAGTGCATTCATGTGCAAAAGAAAGGAAGGGCACAGAAGTAGCAGCACACAAATCCATTAAGGGTATGTTGGGAGTGTTTTTAAAATGGTTAAAATCACTTTTAGCATTTTCAAAATCACTCACAAACATGTCCTTGAATCATTCAAAATCAGTTTTGATTGTATGAAAATCACGTTTAAAGGGTAAAACCAAACATTAAAATGATTATGTGAAAATCACTTTCACTAAATTCACAATTTATAAGACCACTCCCAAACATACCTTTAGTTTTGTATGTTGGATATTAGATTAGGGCTTCAATCTCTTTTACAAGTTTTCAGTACTTAAAATGAAGCATAACCATGTATATACTAGAGAAAAAAATGGATGGAGAAAGTGCTTGCACGTTTGTGCCTAGTCGCCATTAACTTCCTTGAAACAAAAGAGAGAACATCTTTAAAACAGCACTCAAATGCCAAGTGATGGCTATACAATTATGGTTGGACTACGTCCAAATAAATCAACAGATTGACACGAGCATGCTTACAGATTCTTCAATAGATTCAAGCCTTCTGTCAACTTGGACGTCATGATAGTGGCGTAAAGTGTACCCTGCAGTAGAATCAATGAAACCTTAACTTCTGTTAAACTCTTCAGCATACAATCAACACATAATTTATTAGCTCCAACAAACAAAACCAAATAACTTGCCATAATGTTTCATATTGATTATTTTTTATATCAGTGAGTGGCAACTTGACCTGATCTTAAGGGACGACAGTCTGACCCTACTATATTTGGTTTTCAAAGAAACTCATAGGATATTAAATCTTATAGGTGGCCACCATAGTTTGAACTCATTCTCTTCAAGTTTTTTATTATTCTGTTTTTTTTATATTTGTGAGTGTCTGAGCCAGTTTGCGCGCACATCGACTAATCTCACGGGACAACCGCCTGACCCTAATACATTTGGTTGCCAAAGAAACTCATAGGATATTTGATCCTAGGTAGTTGACCACCATGATTTGAACTCATTCCCTCTAAATCCATTATTATTTTTCAAGGTCCTTATTGACCAACTAGGCTAACCTATGATGGCTTAAGTCTTTTATTATTCTCATGGTTTATATTGACTACTAGGCCAACCCAGGATGGTTCATAATGTTTCATATTGATAAGAATATATCTTCAATTTAAGGATATCAATCCTTTCTCATTCATTTTGTTTGGATGTGGAATGGAATATAAACTGAAAGCATTGCTTAACAAAATTCTTCAACGTGTATCCATAACAACTTCCAGTAGAAATAGGTTTGCTTCTTACATAGGGAGTAAAACCGATACTATCATAGCTAAACAAATAATCAACAAAGAATATGAGTTGAAAAGATCAAATTCAACAGTATAACGATAATGAAATGCAGAATTTAAAGAAAAATCAACAATGGAAATGAAAGTTAAACCACCAAACTCACCAATCCAGGCAGTTGCAACAGATGCAATAGAAGTCCCTACTGTAAAAACCACCCTGTGCCTTTCGAATACATCCTAAAAACACGCAAGATCAACGCAACAATGTAAACAAATAACATCTTTCAGATACAATTGAACAGAGAACGCTGAGTGAAAACAATTCAGAACATCAAATTTCTATAAACCTACAAAGAAGACGAAACTCAAAATCCGAAAATTCAATCACCTTGGTGGAATAGAACGTATCCTGAACGGCCGTCCATGAATTTACGGCCTTCCTCTTCAACCTAGGAACTGCAATCGAGCCTACAATCGAAGTTCCCGAGGCCTTTAATCTCTGCATGGTGCATTCTAAACAGATCGTCGTTCAGATTTCCAGAATGAATACTCTGAATTTTGACGATTTCTTCCTAAGAATTTGGGAGGACTTCGATCCTCCTCTATGGTGGACGACCGGTCCGCCAAAAGTTGAAACTTATCAAAATTTTGGGCCAGTTAACAACTTAGC
This sequence comes from Herpetospermum pedunculosum, assembly GCA_028017165.1. Taxonomy (NCBI): domain Eukaryota; kingdom Viridiplantae; phylum Streptophyta; class Magnoliopsida; order Cucurbitales; family Cucurbitaceae; genus Herpetospermum; species Herpetospermum pedunculosum. Next base: position 5,202,993 of record CM051529.1, on the reverse strand, counting down.
CCATTAAACGAAGTTTATAGATTATTCCCTTCAGTTAAATGTAAGATTTTCATATGACATATTATTTAATTATTTTCAATTAAATGTTTATTAGTGTTTCCGAACAAAAATGTTTATCTGAAATTATTAATTTCAAATTTTGAAATAATTCAATTCCATTTTTCTAAAATTTACATCAACATCATTATAAATCTAAAATCTATATGTTAACCATATGTTTTTTTAATTCAACAAACGAGGTGGGAATCAAACCTCCGACTTCAAAAAAATGAGCACATGTCAATTACCGTTGAACTATGCACACTCTAACGACAGTAAAAATTAATTGACCTTAAGAAAATGAGTACATAATGTTGAACTATGCTCACTCTAACGACAGTAAAAATTAATATAGTATATTGTTTAACAACAACAACAAAAAAAAAAAAAAAAAAAAAAAAAAAAAAAAAAAAAAAAAAACTATATAGGATATTGTTAAAATAAAAGTATGAATATATATACCTAACTTACCAATTTTATTTAAAAATATAAAATGAAAGAAGATTGTTGTAAACAACACTAAGTTTTGTAGTCTAAAGCATAATTATTTGGTTTTTATTTTTTGAAAATTAAGTTTATAAACACTAATTTTTATATTTTTGTTTCATCTATTTTTTTAAATTAAAAAAAAAAAGTTTGGAATTTCTTTTAAAAAATATGAAAATCATAATAAAGAAGAAATCAACCTAAATTTAAAAAAATAAACCAACTAAATGTTATTCAAAGGTGACTAATCTATTGAGTTCTCAAAAGTATTAGATTTTCAAACAGTTCTTACAAAATTTTATAATAAAAAAGAAAAACAAACTAATCATTAATAAATTCAAAAAACACTACATTATTGAACAAATCATACACAAAATTATAGTGATTTGTTGGAAGATTGCTAACAACAAAGTGTTTGTTGAGTTGTCAAATCGAGCATAGTTCAATTGGAATAAGGTTATGCCCGTGACTAAGAGGTCATAGATGCAATCATCGCATTAATTAAAATATCGTTGTAAAAAAAAGAGTATTTGTTGAGTCAAGTGTATAGACACATTTATGGCCCATCCGAATACAATTATATATTCTTATACCAAGTCATTCCAATTTATACACTTTCGAACTTGAAGAGCCATCAATGGCACAAATTATATTCATTCCAATTTATACACTTTCGAACTTGAAGAGCCATCAATGGCACAAATTATATTCTATTGTATTATTATTGACGACAAACACTATTTTTTTTTTCACCATATATTAAATAACTTTTACCAACAAAAGTATAGTTCAACTGACATAATGTATAGACTACTAACTAAGAGATTTTAAGTTTAATCAGTCACCCCACATATAAAAAAAATGTATAAAAAAACAATCTCCTTTCAAGTATTTTAACAAAGATTCTTGCTAAATTAGCTTGAAACTATTCCAAAAAATATTTTTTCGTTAAAATAAATAATGTGCAAAAATTAGAAGACGTACGTAGAAGATTAAGATCGTTGTTTTCATTTATTTCATCTCAAAACATACCGTTAAAATCATGGACTAGTTGCATAAATAACAATTTGACAAAATAACCACTGATAAACTATTATACTGAAATAGAATTCTATCTTTGATATCCACTGATAAGATTCTATAAAAAAAAAAAGAAAAAAAAAAAAAAGAGGTATCCATAGCTAATAGTTACAAATCAGGTATCCATGGCTAATAGTCACAAATGTTTCATCTACTATCGGTGACTACCACTGATAAAAATTGACATATTTGAAGATGCTTTCAAAAAGTGTTATATCCATTAAATAGAAACTCTAAATTGACTATGTGACATACAATTTCTCTAAAATCATTAATATAAACAATTTTTACATATCAAATGTCATATTATTTACAAGAATGACATCACGTATGTCGTTCAAGTTGTATACATTAATGGTTGTGCCAATTTTCATCTTATTTTAACTGAAACAACTCTTCTAGGTTGGAACAAATTTTTTCCAAAGTTTATGTTAACGAATATTTGGTATAATTTAACCCAAATAAAAATGAAGAAATGAAAATGAAAAGAATATTGTTAGGTGGTAGGAGGAAGAATGGTGGGATTTTGGCGATATCCACCAAACAGTCAGAATTTAGGGTTGGAAACAAAAACAAATTGAAATTGGTGGATGGAAAAGGAATCATTGGTGTGGTGTGGGTTTGAAGGAAAGATGGTAAAGCACCACCGCCCATATGCTAAATGCTTATGCACCCAAGCCCCAAGCCCCCATACACTCTCGCACGCCTCTTTTATGCCCACTCATAATCACCCCTATTAAACCCTTCCTTTTTCCTCAACCTACTATACTACCTTCTATATCACTATCTTCACCACTTTGATTAGCTTTCTATAAAATCAATGCGAGCATACCTCAACCGACATAATGTACGATTTAATGACCAGAAAGTTACATGTTCGATTTCTTCCACTCCCACGTGTTGTCAAAAAAAAAATAATAATAATAATATTTCTATAAAGGTATGTTTTAGTTCGACACTCCCTTCTGATGCTTTTTTCAATTTTGTCTCTAATCTTTTAAAAGTTTTAATTTCATCCTTTAAGTCACTAGATGTTAAGAGAATACGATATATAAATTTTAAAACGATAATTTTATGAATTAATGAGTCAATTTCCTATAACAATGAGTAATTTTCAACGTACCAAGTCATGTGAAATGAGTGTTGACATGAACATAATTCAACTGACATGATGTACAAACTAGTGACCAAGAAGTCAATGGTTCAAATCCTTCCTAAAGAAGAAAAAAAAAGTCATGTGAAAGTAGTGAGCTTTGAATGTTGTACGATTATGTGTATTTCATCAAATAAAATATAGATGATACGAGAACTATATTAGTGAAATTGCCTACTAACCTTTTAATTATATAGACTTCTTCTGACAAGTCAATTTAAATTAAATCAGAGAACTAATCAATAGTCTATTTCGATGTTAACCATTTTTAATTAATTTTAACGTTTGATTAGGGCTCTGTCAAAAAACACTTTTGATTAGGGCTAAAATTGACACTTTTAAATTTAAAAGTCAAGAACCAAATAAATAAATAAATAAATAACATACCTAAATTTTCAAATTTTCCTTCTTTTTTTTTTTTGGTTTTTCTCCGTTTCTTGAGTTGTAAATCTCCCTTACGTTATGGTTGGAAGTTTATATCATAATTGCCTAGCCCCCAAGAGGTTTAAAAGTAAAGGAAAAGAAAAAAAGTGAAGAAAATTATAGCACCTGTATGATAGCTATTGCCTGGTCCTTCCTTTCAAATCAATCTCAAAGATTTTGTTCAGTTTCTCACTCCACTTCATTTTTCTTTATTAAATCACAATTTTAATCTCAAGATCTTAAAATAACGAAAGGTTAAATATTATATAGTGTGATATTTGTACACAATCTTCCCATCCCATTTGATTCAACTACAAACAAAGATATACACAATTGCAGGATGTAAAAAAGTCTTCAATTCTTATTTATTTTACCATAACTAGAAATCAAGAAAGGATAAGAAATTATGATTTACTCTGTTTGCAATATTTCATCTTCTGAAAATAAAAAAGAGAAGGCTTCAAAGGAAAAAAAGCTCACAGACATGATTGCAAGAAATTATATCATGGGCCAACCAGCCTCACCATGATTATGTTTTACAAAAACCCACCACCAGACACCAACATAGCTCATCGATAATTGAAGATCAAATCTTCGTACCCCATATTTGTTGTCCTCGTCAAAAAATCAAAAAATAAAAAATTTGACAACCAAACCAAGTGAGTGTGGCTTAGCTTGTAGATGCAAACAAGACATATAAGTTGGGGGAATTTGGCAAAACCCTTAAATCAGTTTTTTTTTTCTTTTTCCTCATTTTTTACTGATTAGGGTTTTGCCAACAAGATGAGTTGCAAGCACATGGCATTGGGAAGGAAAACTGAGCAAAGTAATGCAATTGGTGAAGGCCTCTGCCCTAAAGGGGGGAAGAACTTGGGAAGGGTGCCTGCTGCCTCTATTGGGTTTAGGGCACATTGAGATCAGAATCAGAAAACGGTGTGGCAACAAGAATCAGCATCCACATGTGCAATAATAAATGTTTCTTATCAAAAACCCTATCAGAAAAATCAATGCCCACCACATTCAATATAAGCAAACACAGCCCCATTCTTCATCCTTTGAATCAAACCCAAAAAGCCTAAACACTCCATTTTCAAGTCTAAAAAAAAATCTCAGATCAAATCAACCATCATCACACAGAGAAGAATGCAAATCAAAATGGTACTAAGAACAACTAGAGATGATTAAGAAAAGTTTATGGTAATTAGAACACTGCAGATTCTTTAAATTAGATGGGTAATCTTTTGTACAGAAGTAAGGATTGATGATGTGAATCGGATCAAGAAATGAAAATCCCAGATCAGAAACACAACACACAGCTTAAACGATGCTAAAAAAAAAAAAAAAAAAGCTTCAATGATACAGACAACATTTTATAGCCCATGGCCGTCGAAGGCAACCCAATCTAACAAAGTCTAACAAAGTAAAGGGTCGACAGACAAAAGGGCGAGCAATTTCTCTTCAACTTACCACCATATTCGGATTTTGTTTTTCTTTCAGTTTAGTGTTTTTCCCGAGAAAATAAGATAGAAAAAACAAGAAGAAATGTGGAAAAAGAAGGGACCATTTTATCACGGCATCATCATCAGTCATCAGAGGCATAAAGCAGTAGCTTGAAGATCATCGCCGGTTAAATCCACGACGTCCATCGGAGGCGGTAAGTTAAGATCGAACGGCAAGGCTCTACGGAAAGAAGCGAGCACACAGACTTCATCATCATCAACAACTGAGGAGGAAGAATCACAGTCGCTATGGCAGTCATCCGGCGAAACTGGCTGTACCGGCCTCCGACGAACCATTGACAGCGACGACAAAGGGTTAGAAATCCGTGGCCCACTAAACGACTCAACGGTGGAACTCAAGCTACTAGACGTAGGCCGATTAGCCTGAACCTGAACACCACACTCAATCTTACCAAAACCGTTCGAATCGATCAAATCCGGTGGCGATTGGTAAAACGGAATTTGTTGGTGAATCGAGATCGTGGATGGATGTAAAGGGAAATTAGTTTTAGCCTTGGCTCCACGGAGAGACCGAGCGGCAGTATCGTAAGCACGAGCAGCCTCTTCAGCGGAATCGAAGGTACCGAGCCAAACCCTAGTTTTCTTCCAGGGATCTCTGATCTCAGCGGCGTATCTACCCCAAGGACGTTTCCGAACGCCTCTGTATCGGATCTCTTTGAGAGGATTTTCGGGCTGGACGGTCGATTTGGGAACTTGTGTCGCTGTGAATGGATCTGAGGGTCTGCCTCGCCGCATGGATGAAAGAGGAAGATCTCCGAACCGAAAAGAGACAAGGAGAAAGAAGAAGAAGAAGAAAATTGCAGGAGATGGTAGATTGTTGAGAGAGAGAGAAAAAGGAATGGTTAGGGCTCAGAAAAATCGCTACCACCTCCTTTGGAATCCGACTGTCAATTTTGGACCGCCATTTTTGTCTCTGGTTTTTCTTCTTCTTTCTTCTTCTTCTTCCTCTTCGTCTTCTTCGCCCTCAGGCCTCAAAGGGTCGGTTTTATTTCTCTCTCCGGAATGAGAGATCCGGGTCGAGGTTCATTGCTTCGTGTAATTTTCATCTTTTTTAAATTAATTCAAGATGTGTGGTAATGGTAAAAAAAATATATATATATATAATTAACTTATTTTGAAAAAAAGGTTAAAATAAAAATAAAATAAAATTACCTGAACTATAGTCTAAAAAATAAAAATACCCTTAGAGCTCTAAAAAAAAATCAAAAAATATTCCTGAATTAAAAAAAAAAAATCAAAAGTACCCTATTCATTAATAAAAGACTTCAAATTCTGACCCGAAAGATTAAATTTTAATTTGTACTTACGTGATATTGTAAAAAATGAAAAATTATCACAAATGAAAATATGGATTGTTAGGTATAAAAAAGAAGTATGAAAACCCAGAGACAAACAACCACTTGGTGCAACGGGTGAGTGAGCGCATCACCTAGATAGCCAATAGTGGGGGTTGATTGATCCGTGCAAACGGGGCATGGATGATTTAAAATATTTAACTGCATTATATACCGCCTATAAAGGCAAATTTTTCACTTGGTGCTACGGGTGAGTGAGCGCATCACCTCCCAGAGTGGGGGTTGATTGATCCTCCCAGAGTGGGGGTTGATTGATCTTGCACCGTGCAAACGGGGTATTTAACTACATTATATACCGCCCATAAGGGCAAATTTTAGCCAAATCGAGCATAGCTCAATTGGCATAAGGTTGTGCCCTCAGTCATGGGTTCAATCCTCGCTTTAATTAAAATACCGTTGCAAAAAAAAAGTTTGAAAATTATATTTTTATTGATTTAAAAAGAATTTATTGAAAAAAAAAAAAAAACAAATCAAGAATGGGTGCAAAGTAGATTGAATGTATTTTTCATAATTTTTTTAACAACTTCAACATCCAATTATCATTTTTTTCATTTCACGCAATTATAAGTTAGAATTCGTTGATATCTGAATTTTGTGTTTTTTTAGGATATTTTTTCAACTTTTTCATACTTCAAAATTGTTTTTCAAACAATTTTTTTTTTTTTTTTTTTTTATAGTTTAGAGATATTCTCTGAACATTTGAAAGTCGAGACTTTAATTTGAAATTGAAGTTCAAAGATTTTTATTTTTATTTTTATTTATTTTTTCTGTAATTTAGCCTAAAAAAATAGAGTGAGGAAATGACCAAAATACCATTGGCTTCTGCCGAGGATGGACGCATAAGCAAAAAGACAGCCATATACACATCTGTCATATACGTACACTCAACCAATAACCCTAATCACTACTTTTATTTTTCTCTCCTTTTTTTTTAAAAAGATTTTTATTTCTCTCTCCCCTCGATAAAAACACCAAATTTCCCCCCTTTTTGTATTATATTGTATATAATTTTTCAAATCTTTGACTAGCTCATAAAAATAATGATATTTTTCTTTTTCTTAGGTGTAGCATTTTTATTTTTATTTTAGGTATAGCATGCTAATTGCTCAAAACAATTTATAAATCTCGAAGGGAGGTTTGGTCCAAATAATTGCAGAATGTTTAGTCGGAAGTTAGTTAGTCTACAGAGTTCTGAAATGTGTACTTTTGAGGTATGGAATTGTTAGTTTAAAATTTTGAAGTGTGTGGATTGTTTGGAACGATAGTTGTTGAACCTAGAGTTCTAAAGTTTGAATTTATTATAGCTATTTTTTTATGCACAATTTTTTTCTACAAACTTTCAAAATTTCATTATTAAGGAATTCTTCCAATAAATTTTAATAATGATTTTTTTTATTTTATTTTATCTATTATTTACAAATTCCTTTGAGTATTACGAAAATAATTTTGAGCATAATACCTCGAATTATTTTTTCAACTAGGTCAGAATCACACATCAAAAAATTATATCTTTGACGCCATTAAGTTTGAATAAGATGATATGCTAACTTGGTATGAAGTGTGACAATACATCATCGAATGTGCCTTTTACATTAGTCACGGTCAATGTTTGACATGGCACCTCTGAGCCAAATATGATTTATGAACTTTGTTGATGCAAAAGTCTAGACTCCTCAGGGTTGGACTTCGGATGGCAGCAAGGTGATATGATCTGAGGCCGACCTGCAAAGAGTGAGCAAACTTGCAACGGGGTGGGGCTCGACCCATTATCCTTTGATGCCTAAGTCAGTAGAGAGTTCTAAGCTTAAGTGGAGTGTAAGTCGTATGAATTGCATACCTCCTAGTGTGGGGTGGACTTTCATATATATAAGAAGGGAAAGATGGCGGTCATCGTCGGTCCGTACTCCTTTTCGTTATTGGGAAGGGACGATCCCTGATCCTGGGCAAATTTAGGGGGATTTTCATACCGTCGCCCGCAAATCAAAGGTACATAGAGGTGTCAGCATACTCTCCTCGCCCTGATGTTGGGGGTAGATCATGGCGAGATCCAAGATCTCTATACTAACCGGGGCAGATCTTGTAGACCCTCTGGCCGGGCTTTCGGGGTCGGCACTAGATCCTCTGAGGGAGGTAGGGTGGTGTCATGTCGAGGTGCCTGGCTGCCTGCAACAAACTTATATCATATTGAGTCTTCAAATTTGTTTGTAACTTGGAATAAAAATCGTTATAGCCTATTGATCTCAGCTCAACTAAGCTACGAACTATTCATATCTATCCATGCAAAGTTATAAAAGTACTCAATTCTATATAGGTTGAGCTCGAAATAACTAGTGAGAGAGACATGTGTTGATAATTATTTTTTATTTTAAAAAAAACCACATGAACATAGCACTTTATATGACCAAATGCAATTCATTTCTTAATGCAAAATTGTAAAGCTTCTTTAATGCTTTAAAATAATTAGCGTCGAATGAATTAAAATAATTGATGATTATAATTTTTTTTTTAATCTATGAATAATAAATATTATTGAAATTAATAGTTACATGTTAACCGAATCAAATTATAAAAAAATATATTTAAAATTCAACCAAAAAAAATAAAAAAGAATAATATGAAAATGTTGAAAAGTAAAAATAGAAGGTTGGGAATAAATTTTGACAGTGGTAGTATGGTAATAATATTAAGTGTCATAGGTGGTGGTAATGACACGTGGGACCTAGTAGGCCCCACCAAAGTGCCCTTCAGCAAAATTAGGCCTACTGTCTTCTGAAGTAGGTTTTCTTCCACTATATGGTCGTCGTGTCCTTCCAAGATGCGATTATATTATATCTTTATTACATAATTGTCTTTATGCTCTTTTTAACCTAAAAAAAAATTATATATACTTTATATTTTATTTTATTTTTTCAAAATCTTGCCGTGCTGTATTTGAATTTCAAGTTTTTAACCACAAGCAATAAAAAGGAGTTGCTTGAACAATGGACAACAACTAAGTCCTTTTTTTTTCTTATTCTTTTTAAGAATTTAAGTTCCAAATTTAATTGGACAAATAACTCTCTTCTATAATTGTATTTTTTGTAATGAGTTTCAAAATATTTAAGTTGCCTAATTTTTAAATTTCAACTGTTTTTGTTTTAATTTTTAGATCTCTTTCTATCTTTTAATTTGTATTTTTTTTAAATAAGTACAAGAGAAGATTAATGTTCTTGCCTCTCGATTATGCTCAAATCCACTACTAACTTAGAGCAATTAAGTGTTGTCTACGTTTGTTTGTTTTTTTTCTCACTTTTTCATATTATAATGTGATTTTTTTACGAGTATATTTAATTAATGCAGAGTTAAAATCAAAATTATAGCTTGTTGAACATTAATTAATATGCAATTTAATGTATTTAAGAGTTAGGTGACAAGGAAGAGCGGAGTAGAGGAACGCCAATTGAGCCAGTAAGAATGGCGAATCTTGCAGGGGACTATCGATGGACTTGTCCCCCTCAAAGTCATTGGAAACTAAATTATGATGCGTCCTGGATGTTTCTACCAAACGAGGTGCAATTGATTGGGTCATTAGAGATTTAACGGGTATGATCATTTTGGTTGGTTGTCGCTCGTCCAAAGAGGATTGACCGATAAGCGTGCTTGAAGCTCGAGCAATTTGTGTGGGAATTGAGTCTATTCCTTTGAGTTGTCCTGATTATATCCATGTGGAGTCTGACTGTTTGCAGGTGATTAAACTCATTAAGGGTGAAGAGGAGGATCTTTCGGAAGTGGGTCTTTTTGTCGCCCAAATTTTTCGGCATGTTGCCCACGGTGCAACTTTATCTTTTGATCACATTTATAGGTCTCAAAATCGAGTCGCTCATGTGCTGGCTCGTCGTTCTAGTGCGGAGGGGATGTCGGCGGAGTGGGGAAGAAGTACACCTGAGTAGCTTTTCGAAACTCTGTTTGTTGACCTTTCGTTATTGTAAGTTTGTGTTGTGTTTGCTTATTAAAAAAAAATTGTATCCAATTTAAGTTAAAATAAGGACATATATAATAATAAAGTTATTTTTTATAAATTATAAAATAAGAAAATTCAGCTATATATATATATATATATATATATATATATATATATATATATATATATATATTTCTTTGTTTTCGAGAGTATCTTTCGTTTGAGGTAACAGGTCTAGATTCAATTACATCCAACAAAAAAACAAAACTATATAGACTCGTTAAAAAATTTATTCAACATGTTACTCTTTTTATCGCTAATATAATATCTTAATCAATTTAGTTATGTTCAAGTTTACAAGAGCATAGTTCAACTGATATAATGTATGGTCTAGTGATTCATAAGTTAAGGTTCAATCTCTCGCCTAGATATAAAAATAAAATAAAAAATATACAATGACATATTTTATTATTAGATTGAGAAAAAATTAATGACCAATAAGTAAAATTTGTTTTTTTTTTTCATCATAGACGTGATAGGCAAGGTGGATCAATGACTTCTTGAAATAATAATGAACAAATCTACAGAATTTTTCAAGTTCACTGACCTTTGATCTCTCTCACCGATCAACATATTTATCATACAACATCTATGCTAATGATAACCATTTTAATTTTTGAAAAATAACTTTATAGATATTACTTTCACAGTTTTATTTTTTTTATTTTTTTAAGAATATTTTCAAAATTCAAACTAAATTTTACAAATAAAAAAAAAAAATGACCAGTGACTAAGAGCTATGATTAAATTTTTTTTAACTACAAATTTAAATATTTCTTTAAAAGAAGTGAAAACTAGTGTAGAGATATTGTGAGAAAATATACCCATTTTTCAAAAACTAAAAATAAAAAACGAGGTGATTATTAGATGAAACTTTAGGTCTCATTTGATAAGTTTTTTGTCTTTTATTTTTGATTTTTTTGGTTTTTTGTTTTTTAAAAATAAAAAACATATATGTTTCATAATTGTTTGTTTGAAATTATTACTATTTGTTTTGTATTTTTTTATAAAATAATATTAATTTATTACAATATAAAAATCGCAACATTTATCAAAAATTTAATTAAAGTCCAATTTATTTGATGAAATTAAAAATTTAGGGTAAAAATTGATTGTCCTTAAAATAAAAGTAATTTATTTTGTTATAGTTTAATATATTAGACCGACGTTTATCATCCCTAAAGTAAAAAAAAAAAAAAAAAAAATGTGAAATGTGTACCGTAGATATAGGTATATTGGTGTAACACCACAATACTATTAAAATATAATATACTATAAAAAAAATTATTTAAATAATATTATAATATATTATTTAAACAATATTTTTATATTAAAAAAATATTAATAATATATTTATTTTTTTAAGAATATACTACTAATATTAACGACAATTCAAAATATATTTATGAGAATTTGGTTCAATTTCAATAAATAAATAAATAAATAAACATTTTAAGATAATTTTAATAATTATATCTGAGTTGTTGACAATTTAAATAAAATTGAGGAAAAAAAATGTTTTCAAAAACTTAAAAATCAAAAACTCAATTGCAACCTATTTTTTAGAAGTAAAAAATCAAAAACCAAAAACAACAATTGAATGGATTATCAAACCATCTTTTAATTTATTTATTTTTTCAGAATTAAATTTTTAAGTTATAAATACTACAACTTCCACGTATTCACTTTTAAAACGTTTTCAGGTTTTATGCCAAAATTTTAAAAACTAAAAAAATTATATTAATTTTAAAAACTGAAAAAAAAATATTCAAATTTGGTTAATGTGCAAAAAAAAAAAAAAAAAAAAATATATATATATATATATATAGCTTTTAAAAACATAAAATTAAAACACGACACAAACGAGGTCTTATATTTTAACGAAATTCGATCAATTTTTAATGTCCTCTCATGTCTCTGTTTTTCATTTCTCAAGTTTTTTATTAAAAAATAAATAAAAATTTTAGGTCCGATTTAATAGTCATTTGATTTTTAAAAAGTGTGTTTGGTTTCTCACAATTTTTTATCATAGTTTTTATATTTAATAAAAAAAAATATTTGAATTATTAACTAAATTTTTAAAAAAATAAAAACAATTTTTTTTAAAAAAAAAAATAATAATTATATATATATATATATATATATATATATATATATATATATAACTTCCAAAATTTAGCTTGATTTTTAAAAATATTGGTAAAAAAATAGAATGCAAAACAAAAATAACTTATAGGTAAAAGTAGTATTTATAAACTTAATTTTTAAAAATAAAAAATAAAAAATAAAATAGTTATAAAGTAGAACTATATATTTACCTTTTTTCTTTACAATCAATTTTGTGTTATATATATTTTTATAGTTTTCTTCAAATCTCATATATCCATCAGTTTTTTAATATTTTTAAAAAATCTACAAATATAAATATCAAATAGTCCATAGAATAATAATATACCGAAAAAAAAAATAGCTCAAATCTCATGTATCGTCTAAGTGACCATGAGGTCCTAGGTTCAATCCTCACCCCAATATGTTGTAAAAAAAAAAAAAAAAAAACGAATGAATGAATTTTTTTATTAGTAAAATTATTTTTATGTCAGTATCAATATTTTCTTTTTTCCATCCACAAACGTTCGATGGAATGTTTGCAGATGAATAAAAAATGATATTGAATTATGGTATTTACAATTATTAAAGTAATGCCTAATACAAATCATCTATGATTTCAATAGATATAAAAATAGTTGTATAGTTGGGTCTGTTAATTAAATTATGAAAAATAATATATATAAATTTAAAATTATATATATATATATATTTTTTTTTCTTCATATTTCAAAGATATTTAATTAATGTGGAGATGATTGAACCCTGACCTTGACCTTTTAATCAAAGGTACAACTTTATATGAATTAAGCTATGCTACGTTAGATGACTAACGACTTTGTATTTGATTTATGAGATTGTGACTTAATGTAAATGAGCAGTGATTTTTCGACTTTCACTCACTTAAACATATTTCGACTTGGTTAAGATATATTATTTTCGACCAAACAGTAAGACATTCAAATCTATCCTATAACTAAACAAAATGAAAAAAAATAGTAATGGATCTCTTGTCCACTAAACTATGTTTTTTTTTATATGTTTAAATTGATAATTTAATATTTGTTTATTATCAATTTCTATGAAGGATATGTTATATATTTTGCTCCAGAAAGTTAAATATTCTTAAGTCACTAAAGAAATAGGCTAAATTATCAAAATTACTCTTGAACTATAGTTTAATTTAAAAAATACATTTGACCTAAGGTTGTGCCCGTGACTAAGAGATCATGTGTTCAATCCTCGCATTTATTAAAATACCGTTGCAAAAAAAAAAAAAAAATGTTTGAACTATAAAAAAAAATGTCCTCTCAATCAACAATACGCACAAGATTCTAATGTAAACGGTTAAATGTTAATTTGTACATATGTTACATAAAAAATAAAAACGTAAATGCCTGGAGGTGTTAAAAAATCATGGAAATTTTATTTTATCGATTCAAGAGATCATGGAATAGAGCAAAATTAAACTAGGACAAAATCGGTGGAACATATATTAAATGTCTACGTTTTCATGATTTTTTAACACCTCATACGTCTCCACCATGTTCATAATTTTCATGTTACATGAATTGACCTAGTGGTTATGAAGAGTCTAAGAATTAATTTCCTACAAATTTTTGGTAATTAAACGTCGAGAGCATTTTTTAAACGTTTTTAAACGTTTTTAGTGTAGTTTTGGAACATAACTCATAGTTAAAGGATATTTTTTTATAATTTAGCTAAAGAAATATAAATATAAATATAAATATAAATATATATATATATATATATATTTATAAACTATTTAATTATTTTATATATTTGAAAACAATTAACGACAAATTTCTTCGTTCCTGACATCGACCTTGATTTTACTAATTTAAAAAATTAAAATATTTCTAAGAAAATTAACAAAACGATTTTCATTTTCCCCGGAGGGACAAAGAGAGGGAGGAATAAGAAGAATAAAGAAAGAAACTATAAATAAATAAGTGGAAAAAAAAAAAAAAAAAAAAATAGAGACAACATGCTAATGCCAAATTGAACACCCGTTTCTTACGGTTTTCATTATTTCTAAACCACATAATTTAATAATCATTCTCAAAACACCTTCAAAATACTTTAATAAACTCACCATTAAAAAAAGAAAATTTTAAATTACCAATTTGGTCTCTATCGTTTGAACCTACTCCAAATTGGTTAGTTCCAAATTAGCTCTGGTAATTTTGATTTGCCTTCATGATTTTAAAAGTTTTATTTTGGATTAAAAGTTGTTAATTTAATTTCTACAATTATAAGAACTTCAACTTAGTCTCTATAACTTAATTAAATTTTATAAATAATTCCTATATCAGTATATCACCTTTCTACACACTTGAAAACTCACAATTTTTTTTTTTTTTTTTATTCCACGGTAAATACTAATACATTTAATAAGTAGATCAATTATGAATCTAACTTAACGATTAAGACATCTCCTCATTTTCTTAATCTAAAGTTCAAATCATTCCTGTACTAAATATATATTTAATTATTATAATTAACCAAATAAAAAACACTAGCGCATTATCACATAAATTAATAATAATTTTTTTTTGTCAAATCGAACATAGTTCAACTTCAATTGATATAAGGTTGTGTCATTGACTAAGAGATCATGAATTCGATCACCAAGAAGTTTCTATTCTAGCATAATATAAATTATCCTTCTAACTTACATAAACGATATGTTTATGGCTAAATTATACAAAATGCCCCTAAACTTTAAGATATGTTTCAATCATGCCCTTTGTTAATACAAGATTTTGGTCCTTTCTCGACAGGGCTTCAGAAGGGATGCGCAACAGTTTGGTCCAAAGTCAACCTGCAAAGGGTAAGAGAAACTTGCAATGCTGTGGGGCTAGACCCGACATGCTTCGATGCTTAAATCAGTAAGTGTGGTGAGCTTAAGCGAAGTTTTAGTAGCTTTTTGTTGCGTACCTTCTAATGAGGATGCGACCCCATACTCATAGGGCGAGATAGGTTGGTTGTGGTGTCCACACCGTATGCCTAGTCCGACATTTCTATATAGTTGTAAATAAATACCACGTACACCTTTTAATGTGTATACGTAGGTTAATTTTCAACATTCATTTTAATAGAAATGAATATTTTTTTAAACAATTTCAAAATTTTCGAATAAAAATAAAACTTTTCTAATTTTAAATTTTAGGGACATAATTGAAATATAGTAATTTAATTTTGTATTGAATGGGAGGGAAAAAGAGGAGGAGACGGAATGAAGGGGCCCACAAAGGGCATTTTCAATCTGGTAAAAACCCGGCGGGTTGGGCCCAAAATGAAGACGATCCACAATAACGATGCGGAGAAGTGGGGCCCACAAAATGAACCGACAGCTACAGATGCCATCTGTCGAGAGAGAATCCAATAGGATACGGCCACGTGTCAGTAGAGTTCCGTGTCCACAATTTCGGACCCCGTTTGACTGGGTTTGAGGTGGGCCCACTGCGACTGGGTTTCTCCAACGTGTGTGGCGTTTTCCTGGGCCCCACTTACCCTTCATTAATGCGACGCCACATTATCCCCTCTTTCTAGATGAACTTCATTTATTATACATACATGACCCGACAATTTTTTCAAATTGTAAAAAAATACTTGGGGTTGTAATTTTTATCAAATTAAGTTCATAAGTGTATCAATTACACTTTTTTTTTTCCTTTTCTTTCTATTATTTTTTTTTTTATTATTATTTACTTATAATGAAAATTTATAATTATATCAATTAATTATTTATAAACTTATAATATAATCAATTTAGACCCTCCGTTTTAAATGTATAGACGATTTATGGAGAGTATATTTTTTAATAAATCTATATATTTGTGAGAATTGATATAAGAACAATTTTCAAATAAAAAATCTAAATTGATTCACTTATGAAAATTTAAGTACCTCTTGAAAATTATTTGTTTCATCATATTATTATTATTATTATTATTATTATTTTTTTTTTTTTTGAAGTGTTTTCAAAACAAGATCCAGTTTTAAAAATTTTAAAAAATAGTTTTTTTTTTTTTTTGAATTTAACTAAAAATTTGAATGTTTTCTTTTAAAAAAATGAAAATCATAATTAAAAGAATGGTGTGAAAAGAAACCAATTCTTAAAAATAAATAACCAAAGAATTATCAAATGTGTCTTAGAGATTTAATTGGTAGAAGACATCTCACACGCAGGGTTTCAATTTATATAATTGTTAATTTAGAGTTTTTACAACTTTATGGCAATTAAGCTGTACTCGGTTTGAGTAATTATTAATTTAGAATTTTTACAACTTTATGACAATTGAGTTATACTCGGTTTGAGTAATTGTTAATTTAGAGTTTCAATTTATACGATGGTTAATTTAGAATTTTTACAATTTTATGGCAATTGAGCTATACTCGGTTTGAGATATTGATTGAACCTCCAACCTTTAAGTCAAGTGCACAATTTTATGTCAATTGAACTATGCTAAGTTTGACTTCATTTGAAGTTTTAATAGATAGAATTCAAATATTAGGGGTTTATATTTGATTTTTGAAAAAAAAAAAAAAAACCTTTCTAAATTTGCTCCATCATTTTTCGTATTTGTTTGTATTCTAAGTATTCTATTTTAATATGGAGTTGAATAAAATTTATTTAAATATGTAAAACATTTATGTTCTTAAAGATTAATCGATATTTGTCAAACTGAACATAATTCAATTGACATAAGTTTGTGCCCTTGACTAAGAGGTCAGGAGTTCAAAAAGACATTTTTATCGTAGGATAAAAAAAAAAAAAAAAAAATAAACACATAGTTATTGATAATAAGTATTTTAACTCATTTAAATGATAAAATATTCATTTTTTAAATTTTAAATATTTTTTAATTTCTCATTTTTAAGATTTTTCATAAATTTTGGTATATTTTAAACTTTGGTTAGAAGATAGAATAGGTTTTTTTTTTTTTTTTTTTTTTTTTTTTTTTTTTTTTTTTTTAATTTATTTATTTATGCAAAACAAAGCAATACAAAAACTATGAAACTGAATAATCTCTCAAAAGAGCATCAGACAACCACTTAGGTGGGTTTTCTCCCCACTCTTCCGAAAGACCTTCAGCACTAGACAGACAAGCCAAAAAATGAGCAACTCCATTTTGGGAGCGCGAAACATGATCAAAAGAAACAAAGTGTCGTCAAGACGCTTGAAGAGTGATTTCGGCCACAACCTGAACTGGGTATGACCCCGGAATAGGGATAGACTCAATACCCACATTGATGGCCTGAGCCTCGAGCACACAGATTGCCCAATCCTCCCTCGAAGATCGACACCCCGCCGAGATCAGAGCTCCCGTCGAATTTCGAATTTCGAAGTTTGAGTAGGTTATCAAACTACACCTTAAATGCCAACAAGAGCATAACTCAGCAGCATGATGTATCACCTAGTGATCATGAGGGCCTAGGATCAATCCTCCACCCCAACATGTTGTAAAAAAAAAAAAACTACACCTTAAATTTTATATTTTATATTTTATATATAATATGATTAGGTTACAACAGCAAGCAAAATAGCCGAAAAGAATTAAAAAAAAAAAAAAAAAAAAAAAAACTTAATTCTTACATATATTTTTTAAAGATTACATGAATAGCAAATAATAATTTTGTTGATACGTGAATTTGAGTCAACAGTAAATTTATATATTGAAAAAATGAGTAAAAACCTAAAGAATAAACAATTGTTGAAGTCTTGCACTAGTGATGCTAACTACACAAGCTTAGACACGATCAAAACAGTTTAGGAACTCATTAGCAAATATGTAAAGAATCTCCATTTCCTTTCTCCTTTTATAGTCTTTTGTCCTGGTTGTTATATGGAAAACCTTCAAGTCACCTATTGATGACTATCATAACGGTCGGTCATTGATGATTGCGTAACCGCTCGAGTAGGGTGTGGTTTCCTTTTAGTTTGGCAAACGAGCATGAGAAGGAGCATCGTTCCCTGCTGGAGATCCTTTACTAAAACCCTGGAAAGCCACCTCTTCCTCGTTTTTCTTTTCTGTCTAAGGCTCTTTTGGAGTGGAATGAATTCAACTAATGTGCACAGAGTTTAGATGAAATCTGGGTTGACCTTAGGGCTGTGGTCTCTCATGCCACTGCGGAATTGGGGGTTCGCAACAACTTTGACAAATTTCTGCAAGAGCTGGCAGATCATCAACTCTTCCCTGAAGCAAAGCAGGTTAACATTGAAAAGTTGCGTCAAGTGCCTAGGTTTGTAGAGAAAAAAAATTAGAAGATGAGTTCCGCAACAATAGCTAAACCTCTCAATCCAAGAGCCATCTCTACTGCCTTTTTTCTTCTTTCATGAGGATCAAAGGGAAAGGGGTAATCGTTGATGCTTTCATCCTCAGAATAGCACAAAAAAGAGTCCCCTTCTTCGATGGTATCCATAGGAATCACCGAGAGAAGAAACCCAAAGGTCTTGAATTGCCACCAATCAACAATGTGAACTGTTGAGCCCTGTCCGTTAGAGGAATGAATGGGGGTCCCTATCAATATCAAAATGACCATTCCATGAGTTGGTGTTATCTCTCTAGCCGATCCCTTTCGAGGGATCGACGCTACTCATATTGGTCGTCGACCCCTTTTACGGGATCGACAATTTGTCCTTTTCGAGCCGACCTTGTCGTGAGTCGACTCTTCTATTGTTTCGATCGACCCCTATAGAAATGGGTCGACTTGTCTGGTTCACTTATCTTCTTTCGGACCAATCTTCATAAACTAGACTCCTATTCTCTTAAACATTTATCTTGAGAGGGTTAAACTCACCCATAATAAGTATGTAACTATAAAGATATATAATATGCTAAAATTAAAGAATGCACACCTGCGACATTATTTTTGTAATACATTAAAAAAATATACAATATCTTACTGAAATTTATCATGAATTAATTTTTGAGTAAGAAGAATCTAATTTTTTCAAAGAAATACAAATACTACTAATTTAGGAGGGATTTTCCTTTTGGGAGTCTCCAATTATACATAATTTTGAACGCATGAAAAATCACGTGATCAAATAACTTGAAGATTCGTGAATGAACTCTGAACTTTTCTAATTAAAAAATAATAACAAAAATCCAAATTGGGATTATGAGAGGTAATGTTAAACCAAGTCCACCCCGTAATTTTTTTTTTTGATTGATAATGCATATCTATGTGGCACTATCTTTGCCTAATCAAGATCATTTATAAAAACTTATAATCTTATCAAGATTAGGACGAGTATATCAAATCTTACACGATATTTGTCTTCGTAAAATGATTGATATAACTAAATTTATCATAATTTTTTAACTGATTGATGATTTTAACATGGTATTAAAGCATAAAATCATGTATTTGAATTCTTTTTAATGTCATTTCATTCTTCGATTAATATTGATTTTCACTTGTTATGTCCTTACAAGTGAAAATCATCCTTCACTCTACCAAGAAGCAAGAACAAACTCTATGACAGATCGATGTCCTTACGAGTGAAAATTATCATTCACTCTATCATGAAGCAAGAACAAACTCTATGACAAACCGCTCCGAGCTCAATTGGATATTTAATAAATATTACACCATGCCAATATTCCATTTCACTTTCTAAATCCATACAAATATCCTCTAATGTCTCTCTAATACTTTTTATTTATTTATTTCCAAACAAAAATTGGGTGTTTCTTTTTTCGTGAAAAATGTTAAAAGAAAATCAAAATCCTAGTGGAATACACCGACAAATAATTTGAAGTAAATAAATAAAAGAAATAAAAAAGAGGGCTAAAAAAGCATATTGAGAAATGAGGAGGACGAGTGGGGTACGCATCAATTTCAATTTCATGCACTAATAGTATGTCGAAAAAATCAAAATAATCGGTATTTATAATAGTTAATTTATAATAGTAAGAGAATAGTAAATACTATTGAAATTAATATAGTTACTTTATTGACTGTAAATTATAATAGTCGATGAACTAAACGTAAATGGTGTTATAAAATAACAATCCAGTCTACCAAATCTCAAGTTGGTGTCCCAAACACTCCCTTAAAGTTTAAATAGAACAAAATGATGTAGTATCATTTTCATTCTTCAACCAACCCATTCTCAAATTTACAATATAATTCAAATCAATACATTAATTTTCAATATCTGTACATAATTTTTTTTCAATTCGAACATAACTTAATATATGAGACACTAATTATCATTTTAAATGTCGATAGTGGATCCATCGTCATATAACTATTGAACTATCCAGAACTACGCTAGGGTTACTTTTTATTAATTGAAATGTAGTTATTGTGTAAAAATGTTTTATATACTTTTTTTTTCTTAGTGATATTAGTAAAATAAAACATGTTATATATAGGGCTGGTTGCACAAATAGCAATCAAGTCCAAACTAATTGCAAATTTAGTAAACTTTAAAATATTTTGCAAATATGGCAAAAAAAAATTCGTTTCTATCAACTTTATCATATCACTAATAGACTTCTATCCGTGATAGACTATTATCACTGACAAAAATCTATAAAAAATTGAGGTGATCAGCGATAGACTTCTATCAGCCATAAGATATCAGCGATAAAAATTGCTATATCTGCAATTTTTTAAAAAATATGCTATATTTCTAATTATCTTATTCTAAATTGACATCGTTTACAATTTTTTTTATATATATATAAAAATAAAAAGTGGGGGCATTGGAATCAAAAGGGAAGATATTGGTGAAGAGGCAAAGAAGAGGGTTTTCCCCACATGAATTTTTGTACGTAAATCTCTGCCTCCTGCCTCTTCCCTTGTCGGACAACCCCTTTCTTTATCTCTCCCTCCACATTTCACACACATACATATTTAATTCATCAACTAAATATTTTTACTTTAGGGGGAAATCAATTTTTTTTTTTTTTTTTTTTTTTACTTTCGAATTCATCAAATTGTTGAAATTTGTGTTTGTTTTATTTTACCTAATTCACCCACTAATTTTAACAATTAGCATATTATAAAAATATTTGTAAATTTGTTCATTTAATTGAATTTCTCCAATGCACAAAATCGACCGTGGAATAATTTTGCTACAACTTTTTAAAAAGCATATAACTCTAATGTTTTTATTTATTTATCGATTTGATACCAAATCATTCATTAAACACACATGAGAATATTATGTTTTTAGCAACACTTTTTAAAATTAAAAGTAAAGATTGTAAAAGTTTAGGTCTTGATGAAATTAAAAGTTTTGAATAATTTAAATTATCCAAGTTAAAAAGGGTTTGTTTTCTATAAACTTTCTACTTCACTTTAATATTTCAAAAAGTGGCTAAAGCGAGCATGACTCAGTTGACATATGTATGTATTGATGATCAAAAGGTCTGTAGTTCGAATCTCCCACCCCAACATATATTTCAAAAAGTGAGTTTATAAAATTTGTATACTAAGAGCAATACTTTCTAATTGGTGTTATTTTTTATTTTTTTTTATTTTAATAAAAGGCGTATGATCAATTTTAATCTTGTAAAAAGGAAATGAAAACGGTACATAAAAAAGAAAAGAAAAATGTTTAGTAAGGTAAGGTCCAATCATTTTGCTAAAATAAGAGAATTTCAAAAGATATATCTTATGTTGTCTTAACAACAAACACGTAGGTTTTTCATGTCTTGTTCACCAACGTCCACTTATTTCTATATTTTCTAGATTCAAACAACCTTCTTTAAACAAATTTTCCAATTTTCTTTTCTTCTCATTAAGGTGGTCTTTCACTTTTTCTTTTTTTCTTTTTTTTTTTTTTTTTTTTTTTCATCTTCTTTTTCTTCTAGGGTTATAGTTGTGCTAATTGATCCTTCAAATTGAAAAATCTTGGATAATGTTTCTACTCAAATAATATTTAAAAAAAAAAGTCAAATTACAAGTTTGGTTTTTTTTTTTTTTTTTTTGACAACATGTTGGGGTGGGGGATTGAACCTAAGATCTCATGATCACTAGACGATACATCGAGATCTCATGATCACTAGACGATACATCATGCCGAGATATGCTCTTGTTGGCTTTTCATGGTCACTAAGCGATACATGTCGTTGAGCTATGCTCTTGTTGGTTTTTTTAAAACAAGTTTGGTCGTTGAAATTCTAAGAATTGCATTTATTCAGTCTATGTATTTCAAAACATTATTTAGTCTATGTATTTCAAAACAAATCGACTTTAGGTTAAGTGTTTGGTGACATAAATGTTAAACTGATCGAATTAATGGTAACTTGGTAAGTACCTATTAGAACACAAAATTGAATATCCATACCATAAGGCCTTCCTTTAGGATTAAATAGATAGAACCCTAAACGCTTCAAGACCCATTAAGAATTTTTTTTTTTAAGTATAAAGACTATAAATTCACGACCAAACTCCAAAAAAAAATAAAAAAAAATTAGCTATCTTTAAAAGATATTTTTTTTTTTTTTGCAGTTTGGTACCGTTATGATTTCTGAGGCTTGACGGCCAAGCCCGTCTCCACTTTAGGGCTCAAACTGAGAGTCGCCTACCAATGACTATGAAAATTTTCAATGGACATATCGCTGATTTTTAAAGATAGCATAAAGGTTCATTATAATGAACCATAAATGAAATGAAATGTTATTAATGTAACATTACTCAACATCAACACGAGTATAACTCAACTAACATAAAACATGTACCCTCGACAAAAGTCAAATATTCGAATCCACTTCACATTGTTGACTATAAAAAATGTATAGTTTAACTGACATAAAACATGTAGCCTCGACAAAGAGATCAGAGATTCAAATCTCCCATCGTTCGACTACAAAAAAAAAAAAAAAAAAGCATCCCAAGAAATTTGAAGTAGCAAAATCTCATCAGATTGCAAACTTAAATTCAAGTTCCATTCTCATAAATGAGAACAGATAAAACGGCAAAAAAAGGAAGGGATTGTTTAAATTTCACCTGCACTTTATTCAACACAAAAAATGCCTTCCCCTGCCCCACAGCTTACTCATGTAAACGAATCTCCAAGCAACTTGTTTTTTCCACTCCACATTATCACAGGTGAAATTGGGGGCATAGGAGGTATAAAAAAGTAAGAAAATTTGTAATTCCTTGACAACATACTAAACAACAGAGTCAAAATAAAACAAAATAGAGAGAGGTTTTCAACCAGAATGATCTTGTAAAGTTTCTGAACCACCTGGTAATGAGCATGAAACAGAGGTTGCTTCTTCAGCTGTATCGTCTACAACTTTTGTATCGGTAGTTCGGCGTTTGTGGTTCGAGGGATCAGCTTTCTGGACCCATTCAGAAGATTTAGATAACGTCGGGGGCAAGGTCTCGTGTGAGGACATCGTAAAGTTGTTGCTGGGATACTTTATAAAAGATGAATCAAGCACAGGCAGAGAGAAGCCATAATTATAAGGATATGATGCAGATGGGTGGTCAAATTTACAACTTGGGCCATACTTGCAGAGCCCATACATATTGTAGTATGAACATACAGCTTGCCCCTGTATGAAGCAGCCAAGCAAGAAATCAACTACAGTGTGGGAGATGAAGAATAAAGATTCAACTGATTACCAGCTAAATGGATTTCAAAAAGCAACTCAACAAGCAGCAGAGATTTAGAGTTTGTAGTCGAGATCTGTCTTTTCACAATTCATTGTAATTGTAACAGTTCATGATTCCATTTCTACTATAATATTAATGGAAAAAGATGAATAAATGTATATGCAAAGTTTATGTATGGTTAATTGAAATAGTTCATGATTCCATTTCTACTATAAAGGGAAAAGATGAATAAATGTATTTGCAAAGTTTTTGTATGGTTAAGAATAAGCACTTACGGGTCTTGAAGGAAGCCCAAGCGCATTCGTTGCCGATTGCGCAATTCTTTGTTTCGGATGATGGAACTTGCAATCAGATCCATATTTGCACGTGCCATTGTTCATAAAATAACGGCATTCTGGTTGATCAGGTCGATCAGGTAGTGTTGGAGTTGATGTTGATAAGGCCAACTGCCCATTAGAATACGACTCTTCCAAATTGACAGAATTGTAACCAAGATTGGGAAGAACAGGACTGACATTGCCCTGATAGAACATGATAATAGTCACAAATGGCAACAAAATACATACCTAGGCAACTTGATCTAAAACCATCCAAAGGAAACCAAAAGAGTTCACCTCCTCTCAAGCATTGTATGTGTAAGTAAAAATTACCAAGGATTTTTACATAGTTGGTAAATTTCCAAAAAGTTGAAAGAAAAAAGAAAGACATCTACTCGAAATTTATATCCCTTATCCTTTATTGTCAAAAGTTTAAAATAAAGCACAATATATTCATGCCCAACAGAAAAACGTTGAACCGACAACACTATCTAGCCCACCACTCTTGACAGGAACATCTAAACTGAAACAACAGAAAGACAAATACCTTCTATCAAGCAAGAAAGAAGCAAGCCAATGTACAAAACATGCAAGCAGTTGTGCCAACTACATTGAAACAACCAACACATTCTCAAGAGTATGAAACAGATACTGGAATATTTGGAACATCCCAATTTTTATAGCTAATGTGCTCGGTAATAGCCGAGCAACCGTCCTCAATGGCTCCAGGACAAGGCAGAACCGCAAGGTTCTTATACATTTCACACGATGGATAAAATAGTATATTTTATCAAAAATGCATGATCATAAGAATTCAGTTAAACCCTTGTTCATTCAGACAGATACTAACCACGTAAGTGTTCCAGTCTTGAGCAGCTATGGCACCCTGTGATGGAGAAACCAAGACAGGCACATAAGATTGTTGGCCTTGTACACATGGACCGGGCATATATTGTACTCGAGGCAATGACCAAGCAGGAATTCCACCAGCATATGGTAAACCAGATGAAGGCATGAATGGAGTGCCTGCAGAACCCAAAGCACCAGGTCTAGCTTGAGGTAACATATTTCCAACTGGTGATGGCTGGGGATGATTGAACTTGCACGAAACTCCAAATTTACACGATCCAGTGCGCAAATAATAAGGGCACGACTTTTCTTCCTGAGAAAGCATTAGGTTCATCAAAATCATTATGATAAATGAGAATGCCTGCATTCTCTTGAGTAACCAATTAGCTAAGATATAAAAACGCAGGCAGATATCATAAAATTGATAAACCAAGACTGCAGACCTGTCGCATGGGAAGACCTAAAATATTAAATGTAACAGGCCCAGCTCCACGCCTATCTCTTGGATGATGATACTTACATGATCCTCCATATTTACAGGTCCCTGTCTTCAGAAAATACTGCAAACATACATGTTCGAAAACTATTAATCGAAGGCATCTAAAATTGAAAAGATTGTCACCAAATAGCCCTGAGATGAGTCTCCCATAGAGGGTTTATCTCATTTCACTGCTCAAGATGGTTTTCAATTCTAGATTGTTCAAAAAGATTATCACATAGGTGATGAACACCATCGACATCTAAGAAACCTAATTGACAATAATACCTCACAGTCCGGTTGTCCAATTCTTTCTGGAAGTTCCCCATTATACAGAGCACCCTATAGGATTAACAAATAGCAAAAGAAATGCTTTAATCAATTACCAGTAGATAGAAGATCAATAGAACCAGGTAAAATCATAGATGAAAATGCGACATCAGCATCAATCTAGAGATTCCAATTTTCTTGCAGAAGCAAAATAACCTATACCTGAGCAACGTAGACAGGATGATTAAAACGACAATTAGTTCCATAGCTACATGAGCCAGTTCTCATATAATATAAGCAATCGGGTTCGCCAGGTCGATCGGGGTAAGGGCTTGATTCTGCCGCGTCGCCTCCATCTTGATGATTATCACTGATTTCCAACCGCCAGAGCGCCTCTGAGATATCTGAATCCAAAAAAGGGGGAAAATAGCAATCGAGAGATCAAAATGTGATGAATAACAAGATGATCTACACTGCATCAGGAACTAATTTCCTTAACTACAAGTAACAAAATCGATATTGCCAAACAAGAAGAAAAAAGGAAATCTCTCAATCAATGCCTAAAATGCATATCGCAACATGATAGAAGTTCTTCAGAACCAGATAACAGTGAGGCTCGATTACATTTCTCCAGAAATCAAAACAAAACAAAAAACAACAATAAAATCGCTAATTACACGAATTTTCTTACCAGAGTTCAACACTAACACAATAGTTCGAACTAGAAAACCCCGATCACCAAAAATCCATAGTGATTAGAGATGATTATTACAGAGAAACAAGGATCAGATCCTCAAAATTCCATAAAAATGCATAATAAAAAAAACAATCGTTGAAGCTTCAGTGTTACCAGGGGATTGGTTAGGAACAGCATTCCTCTGAACTTGCAGATTATCTGGCATCTGTAGTAGATATTAAAAAAAAAAAAAAAAAACCTTCAAATGCTTTTGAAATCCGACCAATCAAGCTGAAGAACCTCCTCAAATCTCCCGGGAAAAATCCAGATAAAAAAACAAAAAACAAAAAACCAAAAACCAAAAACCACTCCCAAATCGCCCAAAAAAATCTTCAAAAAAGCAAAAACTTTAATTAATGGTGTGATCTTCCGCGAATAACAGAGATGATCTGAGTCTGAAATTGAAGAGAGAAAACCAATATAGAAATTTTATAAAGAACAAAGGCGAGAAGGGAATCGCGGATAGATTGTGAAGAATCAATGTGAAATCCACTATTATTCCAATTCGATAAATTCCTCTTTTCTTTTCTTTTCTTTTTTTCACTTTTTTTTTTTCCTTCCCAATTAACGATAAAACAAGTTTCTTCACGCTCGTGTACGAATAATAAATACGGCAAGTAGGTTGAAATGACTATTGTGCCCTCAGCGTGCCGCTGTTAAATACCTTCCGTTAGTTCTTGCTGATGATCGTAATAAAGCGGTAGTTACGTCGTTAAATTCATTCATAAATACAAGGGCGTGTTTGGCTTCCATTATTATCGTTATTATTACCCTATTTTTATTTTTTAATAAGTCAACATTCAAGAAATTATTCAATGTATTATTATTACTACATATTCTGGTTGGTATGATTCTTATTACGATGCGAATAAATTCATTTATCAATAAAAAAAATAATAATTCTTCATACAATAATATTGATCCTGAAAAGAATTAGGTAAGAAAATCAATTTTTACTCATAACTCCTAGACAAATTTGTACTATCAACTTTCATCATAAACTTTTAATTTCATCGCATAAGTTTAATAACTTTACCTTTCATTTTTTGTATTTTTTTTCCATTACCTTATGTTTAATTTTTGTAATTTTTTTAATTCACTCACTAATTTTAACAGAAAAATAATAATAATAATAATAAGTAAATAAGGTAAAAATATCCATAAACTTACTAATTTCAATTAAATCAAAATTTGTACAAAATTAAATTTAATTAATGCATAGAATAT
This sequence comes from Herpetospermum pedunculosum, assembly GCA_028017165.1. Taxonomy (NCBI): domain Eukaryota; kingdom Viridiplantae; phylum Streptophyta; class Magnoliopsida; order Cucurbitales; family Cucurbitaceae; genus Herpetospermum; species Herpetospermum pedunculosum. Next base: position 5,175,341 of record CM051529.1, on the reverse strand, counting down.
TGTCAAAATTTACAAATTTCAACAAATTTTAGTTTTAGTGTTTTTGTTCTTTTTAGTTGAACACGTATGAGCATATTGTTTTAAACTACCTTAGGTACAAAAACCTATCAAATTGAAAAGGTTGTAAAAAAAAAAAATCAAGTTTACAGTGCAACACTTATCTAAGTTTGAACTGTTATTTGATGAAATTAAAAATTAATACAACCTAAACAATTTAAGAGTAAAAATTAATTTTTTTTCATTAAATTCAATTCTTTTTTAAGTTTCAATAAATTCAATCACTTAAGCTCCATTTAATTTTTTATTTTAAAATATATTCTTGCACTAAAGTTTCAATGAAGGTTTTTCCTCAATTTGGATAGAACAGTAAAAAAAATTGGTTACGAATGTCCTCATCATTACCATAAAAATAATTTTCATAATTCATAAATTCAGAATGATAATTATTAAACATTTGATATTGGTAACATTATAATTCACATGATCACAAGAAATATAGTTCAGTGGGTAGGAATTGAAGGATGATATTGGTTATTGGGTATGTTGATACTCCAAGCCACCGATAATTATTAAAAGTCATAAAATAACAAAGTTTTTTTGGACTTGTGGAGACTGATAATTATTTAGTTCATTTGATAAATATTTTATTTTTAGTTTTCTGTTTTTTAAATTTAAACTTCTTATAATTTCTTTAGTATGAGTTCCAATTTTTTTTAATTTTTTTTATTCTATATTTTGTACGAATAACGATAAGTAGTAAACAATTTCGTTGTTTAAGAAGTTGTCTATAAGCATTAGGAGAGTTTGGTCCCCAATTGTAAGTAATACAATCTAATTTAATTAACTTATATCACTAGATGTCATAAAATAATATAATTTAATTAGTCTATATCTTCATTTTAATTTTAACATGTTGTCATTATTTTGTGATAATTTGTAATGGATTAAAATTTATCATTCTACAATAATATTTGGGCAACACCAATATTTTCCTTTTGTTTTTTTATGTTATAAACTTTATACTTTATAGAAATTCTGGTGAATTATAAATAAGAATAGCTATACACATGGAATAGAGTTGGAAATGTATTTTTCTCGTTTTTATTTTCAAGGAAATTATTATTAATTGTCTATACTGTTTTTTTTTTTTTTTTTTTTTTTTTATATATTTATTTATTTATTTATTTATAGTCGTCCAAGTTCCACTCTACCAAACAACCTTCTTTTTAACATTTTGGGTTACTAACATGCCACATTATTATTATTATTATTATTATTATTATTATAGTGCGTGGACTAGCTTACACGCACCTGGACTAATCTCACAGAACAGGACCCTACAACATTTTGGTTGTCAAGAAAACTCGCAGGATATGAATTATTAAGTAAACTCATTCCTTATAGTAGTGCATTAATAGTCTCAAGGCCCCACCAGGCCAATCATGAATGATTAACACGCCATAAATTGCCAAAAAGAGCATAGTAGCATGATGTATCGCCTAGTGACTATGAGGTCGTAAGTTCAATCCCTCACTCCAACATGTTGTCAAAGAAAAAAAAAAAAAACACGCCATGAATTAATTTGTACATATAATTAAATACACGATTCGTTTATTTTTTTTTCATTGACAATACAATATAATTCATAAAAGGTTAGAGAGATTATAAGAAAAAATAAAAAAATTGAATATATGACCTTTTTTACATTGAATATATTACAATCACTTGATATACGTCCACAAAGTGGCATCAAATCAGGAGTGGACTCTTTGCCACTATTAAATATTAACCAAGAAGGAAGACTATAGACTATAGTTGACTTGAAAAAAAGTCATTTGAGAAATAAGTGCAAGAATTAAGGGCATATACGTATTTTCACCTGTTCGTGGTTATTATTAGTCAATGTGAACATAAGTCAACGATAATTGATATCTAGCATTCTTTTTTTGCAACGATATTTAATTAATGGGGAGATTGAACTCATGATCTTTTAGTCAATAACACAATCTTATATCAATTGAACTATGTTCGGTTTAACAATGATATTTGATATTCTTTCGAAGTTGAAGTTGAAATTTATATATCTCATATTTGTTGCACTGTATTATATATATATATTTTTTTCAAAATTAGTAGGGATATAATAATTGAAAGGGTAAAATAAAAGGATGTGAAATAGAAGTAAGGGTAATTTAGTAATTTAGAGGACCTGTTTGTTTCGCCGTTTAAGTTGGCGAGAAATTGTCGACGTGAAAAGGGCGCGAAGAGAGAGGGGCGGTGGCGAAATGTGGGCCAGAATTTAAGGGCCGGGCCCACATAAACTGTCCGAAAACCATTTTGAGTGAAATGACGGAAATGGTAAGGGAAAAACAACTTTATTATCAGATTCGAAGGGTAGAAGCGTAATTACATAATCACTGGAATTTTCTTAAATCCATGTGCCATTTTCCGATTGTTTTTAAAATAAAAAAGTTAATATATTTATATTTTTAATTTCTTTTTGGAGAAAAGTGAAAAATCGTCGCCGTCAGAGGGGCATCAGAGAAATTTGTAGATTTTGGCAGAGACCAGGCGCCAAGTCACGTGCTTGCCCTCAGGGAGAACCAATGAGTAAAAACGGGTCTCTCAAAGCACTCATATGATTATTTATTTATTTATTATTATTTTTATTTTTTTTTACAACATTATTTTATTTTATTTTTTTCTCCCTTATAAATAATATATATATACTTTTTTTTACACATCCAATTTAAATTTTTAGCTTGTAAGAAAGAGCGCAATTTTTCTTAAAAAAAAAAAAAAAAAAAAACCCTAATTTTTGTTTATTATAAAATGATACTTGTCTGTGTTGACTTCCTTATTTGGCAGTCTACTACACGAGTGTTTGAAATTTTGTCTCACTACATAAGTAATTCATCTAATTATATTAAGTGTTAGGTAAAATTCTTAATTCTTAAGATATATGTTATACTTTGAAATATTCTTAAACTTTCATATGTTATAAAAATATATATATATATTAGTATCACTTTAAATACTATATCTAAGTTTCTATATTTGTTACTTTAATTTACTTTCATATTTATACTTTCAAAATATGTATTTTAGTCTCTTTATTATTATTATTATTATTTTTTTTTTTTTGTTAACTAATCTTTTTTTAAATATAATTAAGAATTTGAGAATACTATTTGAACCTTGACTTAATCTACATACTTTTGAAATGTGAGTTTTAGTTCCTATAATTGTTAAGAGTGAATGTTTTGGCTTGTTTATTTATTTATTTTTATCTCATTTTAATAATAATAAAAAAATAGCATAAACTCCACACTCGATAAATTTATTGAAATCCAACCATATAACTTTGTTTTAAAATAATTTCGTTGTATGTAGAATATGTATTAGGATTTTGCAAAAAAGGACAAAAAAAATTATATTTTTTAACATATAAGAACCAAAATAAACTTTTTGAAAGTACGTAGACTAAAAAGAACAAAATTTGAAAGTATACGAGCAAAAATAAACCAAAACTACAAAACTACAAATATAATGACCAAATTGATATTTAAATCCATTAGTTTTTTTTATTGCAGTTAACATCGTTCTTATTTATAAAATGACATATACAAATTTAGGAGTTAATGGATATATAGGTCTGTCTAGATAAGTTATGTGTTAGTTTGTTCAATGTCCTTTTATGTTTGCTCGGTCACCCCAAGTCATTGTTTAGTTAATGGTATTGATAGTTGAGACTAATATATAACATTATTTTTATTTAAACAAAAAAAAAAACTAGAAAATTAAATAGACACATTTACTTAATTTTTGTTAACTAAATTTATAATCTAGGTCAGGTAAATATATATCAACGATAATTGACATGTACTTATTTGAAATTACTCGAGACATATCAAAGAAGAAGGAGGAGAAAAAAAAAAAAAGAAAAAAGTTAGGGTGTCTAGAGAGATTCTAAAGAAAATTCAACATTCGAACCCAATAGAATATGTTCTTCAATTTTACTTTTTCAAATACTTTATTTTTCACTTTTATTTCTTGTTTGGTTGCATACAAAGATTGACAAATACTACATGAGATTAAGATAGAGTAACTATGACAAAATCATAATTCACGTTAAACTTTCAACATTTTTACACTTAAATCTCCAAATTTTTTAAAAGTCAATTTTAATTTTTTTATTTTAAAATTTAGTATATTTAAATATCTCAACACTCAAAATGTCCATTTTATTTCTTAAATTTTTAAAAAATAATTATATTAGTTTGTCATTAATTCTTTATAATTAAAAAAAAATACAAAGGTGGAAAGTCAAATATTATGAGTGAGGTCCCTTCATCTTTCTAATGTGGGATCCTCAACATAGTGCCTCATACCATATTTGACATCATGGGGTTCCAACCTAAAATCAATTGGTGATAGGAGTAACTCATGTGTGTTATATTATGAGTGAGGTCCCTTCATCTTTCCGATGTGGAATCCTCAACACGATTTAGTGTTGATTTTTTTAATAGATAGATAACCTGACTTTTAAATATGAGTGTTTTACACTTGATTTGGACACTATTGGAGATACATTGGTAGCGAAAGCAAAATATTGAATGAATATTAGGTAGCAATTTACCATTTTTTTTTGTAGTACTGTACAACATACACACGGATGGAGATTTAAACTTTTGACCTTTTAATAAAAGATATGATGCCTTAACTAGTTTAATTGTACTCGGGTTAGGTAAGAACAAATTACTTACAACGATTAAAATGCATTTTTATTTTTTTAAATATCCTAAACTAAAATAGATATTTAAAAATTGAATGATCAAATTAATGATTTAGCTTTTAAAATTTTAGAAAGAAGAAATAGATATCTTAAAAGTTTAAGAGATTTAAATATATAATTATCAAATAAAAAAAAATAAGATTAAAAAATATTGTTGGTCCTCCTGAAAAATAAGAATCTAATCTCTGAATTCAAATGGTATTTTTCACAGTAAAAATTTAATTGTTATAAATTTTAACTTTTCGAAACTAAAATAAATTAAAATTTAAGGATTAAATTGTTTGAAAATTATTAGAAAGAAAAGTAAGAATTATGAGAGTTGAAGTATCAAAAAAGTGTTTTTTTAACCGAGAAATAATAATGAAAGATGAGGGTAAAATGGTCAAAGTGGGATTAATTTGAGCCCAAGAAAACTCTCAAGCAATGGCCAATAAATCAGGAAAATCGAGGTGGGGCCCATGAAAGGGACAGATTAAACCTCCCCCACTCACCAACAAAAACATTACGAATAGAAGAAAAATTAATTAATTATTATTATTATTATTAATTTTTATTAATATCTAAAAATCTTACCATGCCTTTTTCTTGTTTGTTTTTGATTTCACACTAAACTCTCTCACTCTCGGTGGGACGCTCTCCTTCTTCCTCCTGTTTCCTTCACGCGCCAACTTTGTTCGTTTTCTCACCACGCGCCATTCGCCTTCCGCCACGTGTCGCGAATCTCGATTCTATTTGCCTACCTATAAATAAAAGTATGTGAATCTTGGACGAACGCCACCGTTGATCCTCTATTCTTTTTACAGCTGAACTCGGATGTACTTATTTCTAATTTCACTATTAATTATTCCTAATTTTATTGTCAAAAGAAGAGCGACTGTCTCTTTGTTAAAATGTAAATGAAAGATAATGGGTTATTATCAAGAATAATCCTTATCAAGACTAACGGCGTTTTTTGTCACTATCAAATTTAGCATTTATGGGTGCAATCCTGGCCAGGATTGAGCACTGAGATTTCCATTTACAAAAATAATCAATAAAAAAAAAAAAAAAAAACTCAATCCTGGTTGGCATTTCTCGGTGCAAGGATCGAGCACTGAGATTTCCATTTACAAAAATAATCGATAAAAAAAAAAAAAAAATCAATCCGGGTTAGCATTTGGGTACAATCATGGCCAGGATCCAGTACCGAGATTTACATTTAAAAAAAAAAATCTCAAAACTTACTGGGATCTGGCTAATTCTTGACTTTAGCTAAAATCTGGCTAATTCTTGACTTTAGCTAAATTAATGTCAGTGTTTATTTCAAAGTTTATCTAAAATTTATACCTGTCAGTGTTTATTTCAAAGTTTATACCTTATGTCAATTGAGCTATGACCCGGATTCACCGAATCCGGATTTACCGAGAAATGCTAAAATTGATAGTGGCAAAAAACGAGTTAGTGTTGATAAATTGTTTGGCAGTGTGGTTATTCGTGATAATAACCCAAACATAATCTCAATAGAATTTGTTGATTCCGAGTTAGGATGAGACACCAACTACCATCTTAAAGGTCGATGGTTCGATCTGGATTCGAACTTGAGACCTCTTGCTCATAATTCACACATTATGTCGGTTAAGCTATACTCTTGTTGGTAGAACTTATTAGACACAAAATTGAAAATTCAGAAACTGATTAGATACAAAATTGCAAGTTTAGAAACTTATTAAACACTTCAGGAACAAAATAAACCCTAAACCTCAAATTTCAGAGACTAAACTTATAATTTATGACCTAAAAATGAAAAAAAAAAAATAAAGTTACTATAATTGCCCTCACTTTCCTAAACATGAAAAATACTCTCTCTCATGGGATTCTAACGAGTCTTTATAATGGAAGGAAAGTGGGACAAACAGAAGCAGGTCAAATAAGGAAGTGGTAGCATTTGAATTTTGACCATTTGACTGACTACCCATCTCTATTTATTCCTCATTTTTAATTCACAATCTTCACACGCAATAAAGAAAGCTTCAATACACCTTCTTCATTACTCAATTTTTAAAAAAAATATATTTTTGAATGGTTATTGAATTTGAAAAGATAAATAAAATGAATATTCACCAATTATATGGGGTTTCTTTTTTTGAAAAAATAAATATCTATTAATGGGTAAAAGAAGCAAAGACAGGAAACAAATGGTGGAATAAGTCAAACATTTGCAGGTTTTATGGTATGATTTCTTTTGTTTTTTTAATTTCATGGTATCCTGTCCCACCATACTTTGAAGAGATTTGATTTGTCTCACTGCTATTTGATTCATAGGTTAAGTTAGTATAACCTGAAGTCAAGAAACAGAGATTCTTTGCAAACCAATACATTATAAACTTTATAAACCATAAGTCCAAAAACCAAACACAAATTGATTTCTATAACTCATCATATTGCATCATCCATTCACAAATTACATAAACTTATTTATCTCAAACTCCACAAAACCTAAATTTATTAAAACTATAAAATGCCTCATAAACCTAAACTTATTAAAACCACGAGCCAAACATAATCCCACCCCGTTTGATAACCATTTCGTTTTTAGTTTTCTATTTTTAAAATTTATGCTTGTTTTCTCTTAATTTCTTTACTATGAGTTTCACTTTTCTACTTTTCTTAGAAAAAACATTTAATTTTTTAGTCAAATTCCAAAAAAAACATAGTTTTTTTAAAAGCTATTTTTTTTAGTTTTTAAAAACATTGGTAGAAAGTAGATAACAAAACAAAGAAAGGGACAAGGTGGAAGTAGTATTTATAAGCTTTTTAAAAACCAAAAACTAAAAACTAAATGGTTATCAAACAGAGTCTTAAAATTTTCTTATTAAGGATTTCACCGAGAGGTTTGAATTCGAGACACTAGGCTAAATTCTTGTCCAAACTTCAAGCACTTAAAAAGATGTAAAATATTCTTGATACTACTGGAGTAGTGAAGTATGGAATTTTTTTCCGTACTACTTTAATAGCCACATCAGCAGTATTTATGGAGTGACATAGGACTCACCAAATAATATAATAAATAATGATATACTATGACTAAAAAAAAATAAAAAGTAGTATAGAACTATTCTATACTACGACCATAATACAAAAGTTTTCTGCCAAAGTGAGCATAACTTATAATTGACATGTACTTCTCTTAAAGTCGAAGTTCAAATCTACATATCCTAGTCGTACTAAAAAAATAAAAAATCATTCCAAGCCGCCTCTAAGAGGCGGTTTTTGGGGATGAACAAATTGAAAAAGATTAAGGAGGAACTAAAGTATAATAAAATCAGATGAAAGAGGAAGATGCTGACAAAGCATAATTAGCATTGTTATGTTAAAAGGCAGGCAGTTGGCAGTTGGTCAAGGAAGTTAAAGCAAACATCAATTATTGAAATGAATAGGTGAAGTAAAGCAGCAGAAGTCAGTACTCAATTCAAGCATGAAGGTTAAAAAAAAATAATCATAATAAAGGTCGCCTTCAAACCATAGTTTTTGGTACTATAAGGGATATTCAAATATTAATAGTTAGTCCTCAACTTTAGACCAAAATAACCAAAAAGATCTTGGAATGGGTCATCAAACAAGCTTTATTGCTTCTAGTCAAAAGTAGGCTGTGACATATCTGAGCTACCGCTCTTGCTGAATCCCAACATTGAAGACCTATATATATATATATATATTTAAAGCCTAAATCTAGGAGGATTACAAGGGAAAAGGGAGGGCAAAGTTGACAATGGGATGGGATTTCAACATGAAATTGCCAGAAGCCAAATGTACAAAATTTTACTGAGTTGTTCACCCCGTCCAAAAAGAAACTGAGCCACCCGTAGGCCGTACGATAGTTTTTGTTTTGGAGACTACATGCATGTTTGGAATGACTTTTTAAGTGTTTAAAGAAATGTTTTAAAACACTTGAGCCCTAATTTGTCGTTTATAAGTAATTATCAAGAACATTCTACATAGAAAAAGGATCAAGAAACCCCTACATTTTAGAGTGAAATATCGTCCAAAGTTTGTAAGTCTCCGTCTAACAAGATTGAAATCAAATAGTCAGTCCTTTCTCTCACTGCCTCACGGCTCAAAGCCACAAAACGGCTCACTCTCCAGAAACTACCCCATGTTCTCCATTGTCTTTCACTTCAAAGTTAAAGACTCATATACAAGATGCTATTACAAGGCTGGTTACAGACGAGGGCATTCTATTCAGTGGTTCATCTTAACCATTTTATAGAACACAATCCTAGTTTCCCGAGCAACGATTGGTTCAAGGACATATCGACTATCATAAATAGGGTGTGGATAGAGGAATTGATCGTCACCAGGAGCTAGGGATAAAATACCCCCCAGCTTCGTGATGGGTACACGTAGCCTTAACTAAAAAATGACCCATCTGTGTTGTATTTCCCTAACACATAGACTAACATGAGCATTACATACAATGATACAATTGAGCTAAAGACGCATCCCTATAGAATTTCTATTCCTAAATGGTCAAATTAACTAATTAAACCGCAAGAACCAGCACCTTAATTGTTCCCTGACTGTTAGCAGTGAGGATGGTAGGACTGTTACTCTTCCAGCAAACAGCACTGATGAAATAAGATCCCACATCATCCTCCACATCGCCTGCATCAGGTGAACCGAATCTATGCCATGTCAGAGGTCTGGAGATTTCCTGAGACAGAGGCAAACCCGGTGTTAGTTTTAAGATAAGGAATGGAGAAACACGGTTTTGAATGTAACTAACCTTGTGGTAGACAAAGACTTCATTTGTTTCACTGCCACAAGAAATGTATTCGCTATTTACTGTCAGACCGACAAAGTTTTTCTCATTTGTATGGCCTCTAAAGGTACGAACCTATAGAAAACAAAATGGAATGGATTCAGATAATTCCTAAACAAAAAAATTATAAACTGGAATACATAAATTCTATACTCACTGGCAGATTTTCCTTTACATCCCATAATCGTAAAGTGCTGTCTGTAGATGCAGAGGCAAGCTCACTGCTTGATAAAAATTTTACATATGAGACAGCTTTCTTGTGACCAGTGAAGACGTGAAGTGGATGGCTGATGTTTCTTAGATCATAATAATGAATATGATGATCTGCTGAACCAACCTGAAGAATAGCCGATGATTTCATGCCTCAAGTCTTCTTTTCCATTATTTTTTAAAAAGCAAAATCAAATTACTTATGTATATTTCAATCACTTCTCGAGTGAATGTGATGAATACCATAGAGGATTCCAAACTGTAATTCTAAAATGTTGTTCACATATGTAGAGCAATTCTCATGTTCTTTCATCAATTATGACTTTCACACAAATGTCATCCAGGGAACATCCTAAAATTACAGAATGATAATAGATAAAACAGAAATTTGTACTTGAAATGGGTTCTTGAATTGCAAGATGATGAAAACTAAGAAACTATCAGAAAAAATTATATATGCCATCACATATTCAAAGACAGGTCTCCAGCAACTAAATCGCAATTCACAACTATGGAGGGAATGATCCAACCACAGAAGAAAGAAATGCATAATATGGAACTCAACAGACAAGTGCAAAAGACCAGAATAAATGCCAGAAAAATAAAGTGGAGGAGCGTACTGCAATGTGATTGCCAGATCCAGGATTGAATTTGACACAACAAATATTAGCTTTCATGTCGATATCAAGGACACTGGCCTCCTGTTTCATGCACCAAACTTTGACCTGCATGTTAAATTGAAAGCAGATGCAGCAAGTCGTTTGGAAACAACAAACCCATAACCATCATAAGATTCCACTAAAAATCAAAGAGTTTCTTAATAGGATAGCCACCCAGATACAAAAAAACTATGACATTGCTATCAAGTTGAGGTACTTCCTACCCAAAACTCACCTATTTAAATTCTGATACAGTTACTCTGGATATCCCCCTGGTCCTAAAACTAAATGTTGGCCAATTGGGTAAAATAATCCCCCTGGTCCTAAAACACATGTCAAATGCTAGGTATCGGTTGAAAAACATCCTTCATTTGCTACAAAGGTTGTAGAAAATTTGAACAAATAAGAGACCTAATAAAGCCAGCCAGCCAGGCACAGGACACCATTTCAAACTAGAAACTTTATATTATTTATTCACAAAAAAGCTCTAAAGATATTCATTCTTCATAACAATAATCATAATAAAATGACTAAATGGGTATTCATATCTAAAGCAGAATTTTGTTCACGGATTACGTGTCCATATATATTACTCTTTCCTTTTCTTTTCCTTTTTTTTTTGGGTGAAAAAGGTTACACTCATGATCTCTAATTTTTGTTTTGTTTACATTTTGTCCACATGATTTGAATGCATTTTATACCCCTGATTTTTCAATAGTTCTTGTGCCAAAGACTGTTAACTGATTTAAAATATTGATAATTACAGTTTTCTTTTTATGACGGGAATGATTTATGGGCACTTTTATCCTGTTTTAAAATGAATAATAATCAAACTAAAATAACAAAAACATATTCTTCATTTTAAAAAAAAAAACAAAGTTCATAACCAAACATCTGTTATATATATTATATATATATACTTTTTTTTTATATAAAAAACATCTGTTATATATAGAAATGTCTAGAAAATGCAGATAAATGAGGAACACAAACTTTTCAGTAGACTCTTAATCCCAATGTTCTTGCAATGATAAAGAAGCAGTAAGAAAATGATAGTATCAATAATCTACAACCCCCGTCTATTTTGAAGCATATAGTTAACTATTCCATCATTTAAAATACAAAACAACCCCGTTCACATACAATTATGAATGTATAGTTTTCTAAAAATAAATAAATTAATTAAGTACCTTGCAATCATCACTACCAGACACCAGCCTTGACGGTTCTGTACGTGAAAAATCAACACTCCATGCACGTTTTTCATGCTCTTCATACTCCATCACACTCTGAGACACAATGTCTGACAAGTAAGCTATTCCAGCATAAAACTCCTCCAGATCAGATATGGGAAAAATAAGTTATTGTAAAATTTGGGAAACCATATGGTTTAGACTTACCTGCCCTCTATTTACATCCCAAACTGTTACTATACCCTCATAGTCACTGCTAGCAATAATGTTTTTTGATTGCTTGTCCCAACTCAAGCAACTTAGTTTTGCACGTGTTGACATTTCCACTATAGGAGAGTGGACATCAGTAGGTTCATTTACAACCTATAAAACAACAGCAAGAAGGTCATAGAGCAGTTGCATCGCTCCATTCATTAAATCATTACCAATACAAATTCAATAAAAATTATGTCAGAGATCATTACGTGGAGAGGAAGACCATAATTTTTTTTAATAAGAAACAATTTCATTGATGAATGAAAAAAGAGCTAAAGCTCGGACACCCAAAGGTGAGTTACAAGAGAGGAAGATCATATAAGTGAAATACTTTTACCAAATCAACCATAGTGTGCATGCTAATGACTAGAAAAACAATTAATGGTTAAGGATTTGACATGTTCACTTAATACAGAGGATGATTAGGAGAAACAGGCAGTTGGGCAGAAAATCAATGGGTAAAGGCATCTAAACATAGACATTACCGAAGAGAAGTCAAAGACTTTTATGCATCGAGAAACTCCAGCAGTAGCAAATAATTCATCGTCTCGGTCAAATTCAATGCTGAAATATGATAAAACCATACAAACAACTTCAGTTTGCCTTGTCACCTATTAAATTTATGACATTCTTGACAACAGACTGCCTTACCTTGATACTATGTTGGTGGAGTGAAATAGATCCCCATGTCTAAGTTCGGCAATGACTCTCAAGCGACTATTTATTCAACAGAAAGAAGTCCCAAAATATTAGTCAAATTTGAAATTTTTACCACAGTTATTTCACCAAATATATACAATTCTCTTAAGGGACAATAACCTACGTCGGCCTTCCTACCTATATCGTGTGAAGGTAGTCAATACTGACTGAAAATCTGAAAGGCCTGCACTATATCCTTCTCTGTGTATATCATTTTTATCTTTTTCCTGCAGGTCAGGCAGTTGGTTTGGCAACTGACGTCGCTTTTGCAGATAACATTCTTGTAGATCATTGAACTGAAGCCACAGAGGGAACTAAAATCAGGAAGGCAAAAAAACAAAAAAAGAGGAAGGAAAGAAAGAAAATAGAGAAGAAGAGACAAAAGGTAACTCCATTAAAAGAAAAGTTTCAAGGAAACTTGGACAAATAAGTCCAAGCAATAGAACCATGCATACAAAGATTTGATGGAACCCAAAGTCCCCACCTAAACGAAATTATCAATCAAAAAGGGAGCAAAAAGGAGAGAGAGAAACATTCTAGAATTTATTATGATGAAACCATAGAGGCTGCTATTAATTCTTTTTTTTTTGAAAGAATAGAGGCTGCTATTAATTGAAATTGAATGCACAGGAGGATAAACATTTGGTCTCTTCGTTTTCATGAGCAACAAAGTAAACATTGTACCATCTACTTAAACTATAACCCTGGACAAAAATATTTTACTGTTGCTGAGCTTTTTTTTTGACAAAATGTGTAGTAACAAGAAGTCATGAACCAGAGCCCAACAAATAGGCTTTTTTTTTCTCTCTCCCTCTCTCTGAAAAGAGAAATAAATTTCATTAAAGAGGATGAAAAGTGACGACTAAAATGAAAAGCCAAAAGAGCTTACAAAAAATTACTCAAGAGGGAGTAATTCCAAAAAAATAAATTAAAGAGGATTCACCAATTCAAAATAACAAAGATAACCGAGTCAAAAAGCTCATCAAACTCCCTACATTCCTCATAATTCTACGATTCTTCCATAATTCATATAAATCAGATATAAAGACAGGTTCCAACAGAATTCCAGATTTCCTTTTCAGTCTTATGATCACATGGAATTTCTTCCACCATATCTTTAATTGAAAGCCGGTGGCTCAATTCTGAGTTAAACCTGTATTCCAGATTTCAGTCTTATGATCACATGGAGTTTCTTCCACCATATCTTTAATTAAAAGCTGGTGGATCCATGCTGAGTTAAACTTGTATTCCGGATTTCCTTTTCAAAACTCGAAATATTCCTGCCAGTATCCCAGCAATATCCAACCAAATGGCTTTTAGTGCAAGAGATAGTATACAGCCTCAGCAGGTATGCGGCAAGAGGGGGTTCCATACAGTCAAGGGTTCTCCCAAAACCTCACTGTCTTTTCATCTCCTGGTCTGAAGTGCGATAAGAAATCATTAAAATTTGGATTCTTCCTTATAAAACTCTTAAGGACATTTTGAGCTTGGGGCCTTGAATATGGTTGTATAACTCCCAGGAGAAAGACAACAATTACTAGCGATTAGCTATTAATTGACTGGTGCTAAAGAGAATAAGTCCACCTCAGAAATCTCCATTGTCGTCTTGAGACCAAGCCTTTATTCCTATGTCGCTTCCAGGCCTGATTTAATAGTAGGGGGAGACGATTATGCAAATTAACAAAATGATTTCCTTTACCTCAGTACTGTCTTCCCAAAATAAATTTCTTAAGAGCTTTTCAATCTCATTGGCTATTGTAAAAGGCAGGGCATTTTAAAGAGGGACATGAAATGAAGCAATCAGCTGTACTTGAGAGAACGTGTTGTAGCCAAAGTGAGTTTTTTAATTTTCGAAAGTTGATCAGTTTTCCATTTTCAGAGCTTCCTTTGGGTTCTTTCCGACCAGTTACCAAAAAGAATGAGTTATATTCAGGTTTTAAACTTCTCATTCAAATCCTATTTATTCTGACCACTAACATTGAATATTAAGAACTAGAAAAAAACTATGTGGCAAGAATGGACGGACTACTCAGAGGTATATATTGAAAAATGAAACATTGTCAAACTAAACCTGAGCATGGACACGTTTTTTTCTTGCAGCAGATAGACCGGTATGATTCACATGTGGTTCTGACCCATTTGATGCATCCTTTTTGTAGAGTCCATAAGTGCTGACTTGACTACTTGAATCGGCTTTCTTATTTTGAAAATTCCCGGCAGACACAACACCCCAGGCGTTCAAAGAAGTAGAGGTAGGCCCATCATTCCTCTTATCCATTAATGATGACCAGGGTTCTCTAGCTTTCATATCATCTCCAGCCATACGTAGCTTCATGGAATACCTGTCCCTTGCACAATACAGTTCCATCCTATGTCTCTCCACTGCACCTACGTCCTCCTTAAGAAACTGAAGATCAGTTTGCACCTATCAAAATAGTAAGAGAGAGAATACGTTAGATAAATGATCCCATAGATACAGAGCTGAAGAAACCAAAACCAATTAACTAGAAAGTTTTTCCAAAGTACAGGTTATCAGTACACAGGTATCCATAGCCCTTCTCCAAAGCTCCCTTCTAAATGATAGCTTATCTCATGCTCTCATGCTTGTCACTTTAAAAAGTAAATTCGCTCTCTTCTAACTCTAACCAAAAGTTGCTTTTTGCACCTTACACATAAGTATTGATTACTGGAGGTCTGCCAGAACCAAACCACAACTACAACTAATCACATATATTTGATCAATTGATAAAAGAACGAGTACATTAACACCTGCCGAAGTTTAATAGTGCCCAAATAGAAAAGGGTTAAGTAATGTGAAATGCATAGTAAATTTTAAAGAGCATAGTCAATACTGACAAATGCAAAAGATATTACTGAACTCGTGGAAAAAAATACCTCGTTGAGCTCGTTAACTTTTTGCTTCCTCAGGCAATGCAAGAAGTCTGTTAATATTTTCATATTTCTCTCAGATTCTTCTTGTTCCATCTTTCTCTTCTTCTCAGAAAGCATTGCCAAGAGGGAATCCAACTCCTTAATTGACACATCACAGCCCTAGCAAGAAAATAAGATCCTATAATGTTTACCATAGTTCCACGATGAATAATTTGAAATGATTGAAATACATTAACCTAAGTACAAATCCTATCACAGAAACCAAACAATTCAGAATTTTTTTCTGTTTATAAGCACACAAAGGAGTAAAATAAATTAACTAGCCTAAACTGAGACCATGGGTACCAAGATATTAAATAATACTTCCAATTTAGAATTTATGTAAATGCAAACCAGATGCACTGGCCCTTGATGACTAACCTCTTGTAAAGCACGACGAAAAAGTTCAATGGGTGTTGCAGTTTTTGCTATTTGATGAGCAGATGTCTTCTTCAGTAGCTACAATGTGGTACAGAGAAACCGTATCATGATAAGCTGCATTTCCAAATAAATCATTTCAAGACAAAGATGTTCGTATTTGTTCACTAATGCGTATACTAGATTACTAGAACTAACTTTTGGTTACAGTAATAGAATAGACATAGAATTAAGCATATTTATCTGATAAAATAATATTCAAGTAATAATAAAAGTATTTTCCATTTTGATTAGGTAAGTAAAAGAAACCATATCAAAATGAAGAATAAAAAGAAAATGACTGCAGATATCTCAATTGTACTTTAGCCCCAAAAGTAGTGGAATGAGATCGACATCTATATACTTGCTTCATAAAATTCTAACATCTTAATGGTTGCTAAATGTTCTAAAATTCAATGCTAAAACTGCATCATCGATGAGATTAATCAAGAATATTAACAGAGAAAAACGTGCACCCGAAAAAATGAACATCATAAATAACAGGAAGATTTCCTATACGAAAATATAATGTTCAACCCATCGCCGAAGAAGTTAAA
This sequence comes from Herpetospermum pedunculosum, assembly GCA_028017165.1. NCBI lineage: Eukaryota > Viridiplantae > Streptophyta > Magnoliopsida > Cucurbitales > Cucurbitaceae > Herpetospermum > Herpetospermum pedunculosum. The sequence goes on along the minus strand of CM051529.1, from coordinate 5,158,827 downwards.
AACTAGGAAGCTGTTATTTTCACTGAACTCCCAATAGCAATCAGCATTCAGCAATAGTGATAGCTAGCTCACTTCGTGGTTATGGTCAACAATCATTCTTGGTAAAATCTATATATGAGAGCTTCGAATATTGGATTGTCGTGTACAGCATCTAATTCCATGGAGTGAACAAAATTTAGCTTCTATGCCAATAGAACACAACCCTGGCATCGAAGAATTACTTTCTCACCTTACTTTCTGAGATATATAATACACTTATCTGCAACCTTAAACTTAGCTATTCTAAATACAAAAAAAAATAGGCTTCAGTGACGTAGTGATGCTATAGAAGACGAACACGAACCATTGAAGAAACAAAAATTACCAAAAGAATTCGAAGAGAAGTGGTCGACAAAGCTAGTAATCAAAATTATGGGAGCGAAGCGCACAATATAAGTAGAGTGATCGAGAATTTTGACATCTCATACCTTGCCAGGACAATTTAATGACAGTTTTCGCAAATAGTTTCGGAATCTCCACATCGCAACAAAAGGTAGATAAAAACGACAGAAAACAGACCTTATCAAGCAAGAAGTTAGGGAAGAGCTGGTCGGAGGTGAGATGTTGAGCACAGCAAGGGCAATCGCTCTTGATACGAAGATGAGTGATGATGCACATATAGCAGAAACTGTGGCCACAAGCAGTGAGGAATGCATCCCTAATGATCTGCATGCAAATCGGGCAGAGGAAGTCCTTATCCAACTGAGCTGGAGTCTCGTCGAGCTCGGGAATTGACGGAGCTGAAATTGAAGAGGTAAGTGGCTCCGGCTTGACCGCCGGAACTAAGGCTCCGGTTGATCCGTCGTCCATCTTCAACCTTTTTCTGAGGACGGAGTTGTCTGAAAAAAGAGAGAGAAATAAAGTGAATATGGAAGATGGAGAGTGGGACCCAATAGTCTTTCTGAGGGTCACAACGCCCCACGGGATCATTGGGGTGTACGACGTCGTTCCGGGTAACCCATTTATTATTTGTATTTGGGTTGGGCTTTTCCTCATTCCAATACTTACCTTCACTGCCATGCTGCCACGTCCGACTATGGAGATTTGGTTTCTTTTTTCTAGAAATGTCGATTTGCCGCCCACTTCAAATGTGAATTTCACATTACACGAAAAATGAAGTAGGGAGTCGGAAACTTTTTTTTGTCCCGTTAGCTGAACGGGGCGGGGATCATAGCATACCCGTCCCCTCCCGTTTATATTATATTATATATATATATATATATATATATTCATAAAAAAAAAAAAATTACACACTCCTTTGGTTTCAAAAAAAAAAAATTACACTCAATAAAATTCGTTAAATTAAATATATAATATTAATCGACTTAACTTAAAAAATATTAATTACAAAAATAAATTATTTGCGGACAAAATTATGTGTGGGAATATTTGTTTCTCGCAAATTTTTAGCAGAAAATACTCGCCTCATTCCCACAAAATTAAACAGTAAATTTGGGTAATGAAATAGCGGACCGAAACGGGAGCAAAAAAGACATTGCTCGACCCCGCCCCTAAACCTCTTTACTTTTTTTCTATTATATTTATATTCAATTGACTTATTAATAACTATGATAATATTATTAGTTACTGACTTACCGTCTAAATATAAATATTACTAATTAGGTTAAATTATCGGTTTAGTTTTTAAACTTTAATTTTGTGTCTAATAAATAGATAAATATTTATATTTTTTTTTAGATAAATAAATCGTTAAACTTTTAATTTAATGTTTAATAGGTCTTTGATATTTTTAAAATTCACGAGTGTACAAAATTAAAAATCTAAGGTTCTATTAACTGCCATCTATTATTCCATTTCTATAAATATCATATCGAATAATGTTTCGACTTCCATTGTGGTCGAATAATGTTTCGACTCCCATTGTATCTAATAAATCGTTAAACTTCTAATTTAGTGTTTAATAGGTCTTTGATATTTTTTAAATTTAAGACTCTCTTACGTACAAAATTAAAAGTTTAAGGTTCTATTAAACATAAAATCAATTTTATGTTTAATAGGTTTGTTGTATTAAAATTTTAAACAATATAGAAAATGTGAGAGACCTATTAAACACTTTCAAAATTTTGAGACTTATTAGACACATAATTAAAAGTTGATGTAAATTTTAGAAACTTATTAGATACTAATTTCGACTTCATGAACTAATTTAACATATTCAGTTTTAATACGAGGATTTTCACTGTAAAAAAAAAATGCATTTGTTTGCCGTGTCTACCGACTGGAATCCCCCATCAAAAGTAACGTCGAGCGGTAATATTAAAGCAATTTCACGAGGCCGGGCGAAAGGCCCACAAAATGTGCACTGGAAAAAGAAGCCTAATGTTATGGGCTCCCAGCCCAATTGTTGTAGTAGAATGGGGAGCCCAAGTAATTTCAATCAGCCCAATGAACTAGGTATCTCGTTAATTCATTTATAAATTAAAAACTATATTTTAATTTCAATCTTCACACGTGTTTATATTTTGTTTGGGTGATGAACTTTGCACAATATTTTATTTTCATTTTATTGCATAGTACGCATGACAAAAAAAAATATCAACCTTTTATTTTCGTGCTGAAATTTGTAGACTAGAAGTTTAAATCTTCTCACTTCAAATGTTACTAAAATTTAAAGAATTAATACAAAAATTTAACCACTAAAATAGATTTTTTTTTTTTTTAAGTCATTTTTAATTTCTCTTGAATTGTTTTATATATATTTGAAAATAACTAAATTTAGTTTCACAATTCATATTTTTATTAATTTTTATTAAGTTTCGTAATTAAATTAATTTTTTTTTTTTAAAAAAAAAATATTTAATTAATGTTAGGATTAAACTTCTAACCTTCTAGTCAACCGCATAACTTTATGCATGGAATCATGCTCGGTTTGGAAAAATTAATTTAATATTACAATAAATAAATAAAAGTATTATGTAATATTTGTTAAATTCTTTTATTGGTTAAGAAACCTGAAGAATAAATGGAAAGAAATAATAAATGAAAAAGGAGGTGGTCCATGATAATGTCGTGTTGTATTAATGGTGTCTCTGCACTAATTGTATGTTTAAGAAATGAGGACACCAGATAATTTCATGAATTTCCGTTCAATTAACTGTCCAAAACGTGAGGTTTATGAACCGCGTGCTCAACTTGCGGCTTCTTTATTAAACTTTTAACTCTCTTTTTACGAGCACGAAGAACAAATTAAAGCATTTTATAGAGAAAATATAGGTATAATATAACAAGACAACAATAGAGTGAGAGAGAAGAATATATCTTACATACAAAATTTCCAACCAAAAAAATACAAGCTCAGGAGGAATAGACAGGAAAATAAATCATCCACGAATGAAGTCCTAAACACTTGCACCCGAACGATTCGACGAGTGCAAAAAGCGAAGTCGACCCATGTCGAAGGATCGCTGGACTTGCAAGGTCAAGAAAAATTTGAACAATTTTCGTGGATTTAAAACGAAAAAGAAAAGAAGGAAAGCGAGAAAAGCTCAGGAGAGATACCGCCGGGAGTTGCATCAAAAGGGTTTAGGGTTTGGGGAGTGTTGAAAGGGAGTGATGGGGAGAGGGTCATCAGGTGGCATTGATGGAGGAGGAAGGAGGAGGTGGGAGGAGAAATGAGGAGAAGAAAAAATAGGGTTTTGTAAGAGGAAGTTGAACAGTGCCATGATGGAAGAGGAAGAAGGAGATTAGGGCTTATTTATAATCAAATGGGAGGAGAGAAGAAGAAGGGTATAATTGGCTGTTTTTAATGGAAAATGCTGTCGATGTGTCGTTTTCCACATAGGAAGGGGACAGGATGGATGGTGAGAGTTTGTTTTCTTGGGATTCAACGTTACCTCTTCAATGTCAAATGCTCTCTCTCTTTTTTTCTCTCTCTATTGGACATTTTGGTTTTTTTTTAAAAAAAAAAACAACCCGCTTAATTAAAAACTAAGGGCGAAACAACAAACAGCTTCTTTGAGAGCAGAGGCAACCAAGTTCGGAAACTCCGAACGCCAAAAGAAAACCTCTTCTCCTTCCACAGAAGAAGAATAAGGCAAACAAAAAAAAAAAAAAAAATCTCAAGCGCACCCAACACGCGCTAAACAGTGCGTAACAAAATTACAAGATCTGCTACGAAAATCAAAAGACACATAACCAACCTTAGCAGCTTCAACCAAGATACCCTCAAGGATATTCTTAGGTTAAATTATAAGTTTAGTTCAGGAATCTTTATGGTTGTGTATATTTAGTTCTAGAACGTTTAGAAGTGTCAAATAGATTCATTAATTTTGTGTCCAATATATCACTGAAATTTTAAATTTGTGTTTTGTTCATTGACAAAATTTTCAGCCTTACTTGAGTCTAATTAGACATAAAATTCAATTTTTTATAATTCATATATACTAATTAATAGTTTTAAATAATTTTAATATGTCAGAGATCCATTAGACACAAAATTAAATGTTAAAGACTTTATTAGATATTTTTAAAGTTCAAAAATCTATTATGCATTTTTTTAAGTTTTAAGGACTAAATAAACACGAAAATGAAATTTGATGGACTACACTTATAATTTAAACTACAATTATTTACTAGGTAGATAGGTTAAAATTACTTGAAAGACAACAATGTCCCTTTTCACTGCCAATTCGAAAGATTCTCATTTAATTATTTTTTTTTGTTCAAACAAAAAAGGTATCTCATTTGAGACGAAGGGTTTAGGTTAAAAAAGTTGTATTTGCATTAGGAGTCATAAGTTTACTAATCTCGCATATTATTGATAAGTTTAGGGTTATGTCTAGCCTTTCTATTCTATATACTACATACTTTGATTTTTTTTTTTTTTTTTTAGGTTAAATTATAAGTTTACTTTTTCAGCTTTCAAGATTGGTCTATAAACTTAAAAAAATATACAACAAGTTTATAAAATTTCAATTTTATATATAAATAAAGATGCGTATGTGTCTGTCTTTGAAGTTTCAATTTTGTGTCGAATAATTTTCTAACTCTTATTAGATATTTTTTATTTGAATTTGAGTCTTATTAGACACAAATGGGTGTTTAGGACACAACTTTGAGTTGAGTGGACTGAGTTATTGTAACTCAGTCTACGTTTGACCCACCGACTATTATAATTTACCGTCAATAAAGTAACTAACTTCAATAATATTTACTGCACGTATTATAATAACTCCGTGCGACCCAAAATCTCTCTTTTACCTTTTGGTGTTGAAACTGTAAGGTTTACGTGATTAGAAGCAGTAGGGTTTAATAATTCCACAAACCATAGATAAATCTATGTTTTTTTTAGTACAAATAACACAGAGAACAAACACATAAAAAACCCAAACTAAACTTTTTTGAAATTATAAAATCACAAGTAACTGCAAATTACACTATACTTTAATTAACAAGCTCAGATTTATTAAAATCAAACAAAACCTTATTCTGTAAGAAATTTGTAAGTATATATATATCCTCTACGCACAATTATTTAAATTATGAAAATATCTTTATTCAATGAAAATATCCTCTTTTATGTTCTCAAAATCCATACTTTTTTCAACCGTGAAAATGATGGACAACGTACAATATATGAAGATGTTTGAGACACTAACTTAAAGTTAGGAAGATTGACCAACAAGAGCATAGCTCAACGACCTAGTGGCCATGAGCTAGGTTTAATCCTTCACCCTAACATGTGACAATGAGGTCCTAGGTTCAATCTCTCACCCTAACCTGTTGTAAAAAAAAAAAAAAAAAAAATAGTAGGACTGAATTATGTGTTTGGGCCACCGACTATTTTAACCCACAATCAATAAAGTAATTACATTGACTTTAATAGTATTTGTTATTCACATACTATTATACTCATCGACTATTATAATTCATTCTCTTTAAGGAAGACTTTAATAGTCTCAAGGATCTTCATGATCATCCAGTCAACTCTCGACTATTTTAATTCATTCCCTTTAAGGAAGGCTTTAATAGTCTCAAGGTTCTTCATGACCATCCGGTCAACTCTCGACTATTATAATTCATTTCCTCTATAGTCTCAAAATTCTTCATGACCATCCCGTCAACTCTCGAACCATATTTCAATTTCAAATCTCAAAACCACATTAACAAACTTGCATAACAATGGGAAAAACAGCCAAAAAGTTTTGACACAAAGAAAATGTTTATATTTAGTGCAAAAATATTGAAAATGAGAACATGGTGGGTTGTCTCTTTGCATTAAGAAATAATAAAAAAAAAAAAACATTGAATTAATTAAAGGAATGATGATAGTTTCACAAAATTGGAAGTTGTAACAGCATATAATTGGCATAGCAGTAACACCCATTTATTGCATATTATCAAAAAAAAAAAAAAAAAAAAAAAAATAGAAAATTTGACCTTTGAATAAGATTAATTTTTGTGTCTCAAAATTAAAATTTGACACTCATTGGAGCTAAAACTCTGGCAAATGCACAATAAATTAGTGTGATTTGTGTTACAGTTTGTATCTGTGAGTGTTACAGAGACAGTAAGAAAGTGGAGAAAGAGAAATAACATAAACAAAACCCTAGGAACTTAGCTACAAATAGTTATGTTCATCAATCTCTTTACCCATTTCTGACAACTATTTATTTTCTCTCTCTTTTTTATTTATCTACCCAAATTTGTGCAATGTCAAATACAAACAATAATAAATTAAATAATTTATTCCCATTTCCTATGTAATTATTACCTTCATTGCCATTGCTTGCAGCACCAGAGATCTTCAGAATGCAAACCTGCTCCAATGTATGGTCAATCTCACGTGGCCCTTCTACATTTATTATTCTTACTATTCTTTTAAATCTCCCCCCTCTTTCTCAATTATTACAATATTAGCACCCACATATTATTTACATTAATTTGGTTTTTTTTTTTTTTTTTTTTTTTATAGGTTTCCTCAAAATTAATTAGTGTTTGACTGTTTTAGAATTTTGAATATGAGGTTTGACTTATATATTGGTTTTTTAAAAAGTTTTTGTCTAGTAATTAAGCTACTTATTTAAAAAAATAAAAGTAGAATCTTTTATTTAGTTTTTTATTTTTAAAAAATAAGTTTATGATACTAGTTTCAACGGTTCCATAAGTAGATATCATCCACCAAATAATGATAAATATAAAAAAATATATAATATTTTACAAATATGAAGAAAAAAAAAATCGCGCGCTAATACCCAATGCTAAACTGATATATATATATATATATATGTTTTTTTTTTTTTTTTTTTTTTTAAGGAAAATGATGGACTTCTATGTAAACATAAACAAAATTCTATAAAAAAAAAAAACATAAATATATCAGTAACTATCATTAATAGTCATTGATCGCATAAAAATAATTATATTTGCAAATATTTTTAAAAACTATCAAGTCATTGATGGCATAAAAATGATCATATTTGTAAATCTTTTTAAAAGATGTTATATGTTTAATTATTTTACTCTAAATTACTCTAGGTCTAATTTTCCGGCTACTTTTACTTATGATTTTTTTTCTTTTTCTTTTATCTATATTTTATAACTGCTTTCAAAATTTAAGCTAAAAGTTATAATGTTTTCTATAAAAAAAAAAAAAAAAAAAAAAAAAAAATGAAAACTCGTAAATAAATTATGAAAAAATAAGCACAATTTTTAAAAAACTATAAATTAAATTCTTACCAAAGGAGACTTAACTAATTTTTTTTTTTTTTATCAAATGAGACTTTAATGACCTGAAATTCAAAAGCGAGTCAATGATAGAAATTTTATACAACCCTAGATTTTTAGAACATTGAAATTCACAAAACATCTATTAGAAAAAAATAAAAGAAATTTGTTAAAACTCGGGTGTCAGAATACTGCACCCCAAATATAAGCGACAACACTGCACATTAAACACCGTTTTCTTATTTACATTAGCCCCGAAAAATATCCCAAGGTTTTAAAACCCAAAACAACGCGTCCAACGTTTTTTTTTTTTTACAACGGTATTTTAATTAATGCGAGAATTTAACCCATGACCTCATAGTCACAGGTACAATCTTATACCAATTGAGCTATACTCGATTTGACAAATATGTATAGAGGTGAACTTGAACCCAAAGACCAAGAGAAGCAAAGATTGTACAAGTTTCATTTTGCCAAGCGTTCTCTTGGACAGATCTTTAAGCAATCATGACAAAAAAAAATAAAAAATAATAATTAATTAATTTATTATCATTAAAATAATAGTTTTATTTTATTTTGTGTGGATAGTATAGAAGAAGTAGGATTCAAACTTCTAAACTCTTAATCAAGAGTATATAGGTTATGATAGTTGAGTTATAATCACATTGATATGATAGTCACCATAATGAATACAAGAGGAAAATTATAATAAGTAAAAGTCAATTTATATTCTTAAAGTTTGAAAGTTGTATCAATTAAAACTCTGAACTTTCACAAGTATATCAAATTATACTACTATTCAAAAGTGTTAGTTTTCACACCTATGTAAACTTGTAATTTATCAATTAAACTTCTAATTTTTTTTTTTTTTTGCAACGGTAGTTTAATTAATGCGGGGATTGAACCCATAACCTTTTGGTGCTCACCCTATGCCAATTGAGCTATGCTCGGTTTGGCAAAACTTCTAAATTTTTATTGATTCTTTTATAAAAAAATTTAAGTTTAATGGTCGAATTAAAATTTTGAAATTAAATCTAAATTAATATAATTCTTAATTTAAAATTTAAATTATACCAAGTGAAATAGGGATATAAATTATTATATTTTTACAACAATTTAAAAAGGTCAAAAAAAGTAAAAAAGAGGGGCCCAGTGAGAGTGTGACAGTAAGGAGAGGTTTAATTGCATATACTTGAGTGCCTTACTGACACCTTTTTTTTAAATATCAGAATTCAGAGCCCCGTGAAGTCATCATTACATTTTTCGTCATCCCACTTCACCCTCTCCATACATTTTATATTATTATTCCCTAAAAACTCCCCACTTCATATTTCATTTTCATCCCTCCACTCCAATTATTTCTTTTTTACTCCTCATTCCATCCTCATTTTTTTACTATACACATGTATTGATTATTCTATTTGTGTTGGTGTTTTCAAATTAGAGTTGTATGGTGTATATTGAATTTAAGTTTTATTTGGTGGTTTACCTTTGTAGTTAGGTTTGGATATTTTTATGACTAGGTTTGAGATTATAATTTGTAGTTCTTGGATATTTTTTTACTAACTAATTCAAAAAAATAATATAAATGACGTCTTAGAATGAATTTAAAAGACAAAGATTACTCGCCTAATTAAATATAGTATCCTACAAAATTTCCATAGGTCAGTTGGTTAGAGCACCGTTAGTTGGTGGGAGGTCTTGAGTTCTCAATGAAAACAAATTTTATTAAAAAAATTAAAAAATAAAATTAGAACAGGTCTTGAGTTCTCAATGAAAACAAATTTTATTAAAAAAATTAAAAAATAAAATTAGAACACCCATTTTGAGACGAAGGTGTTTATTTCATTGGTTGAATTTAGTAGGGGTGCAGTAAATCGAAGGCAGTTTGTCCCGCTGGCCCGAACACTCACGGATACAAAATTCAAGAGTGTAAATGTATCAAATAACAACGGTGGTTTAGGTCCACGTTGGTTCGATCTAGCCTTAAAACACAATTTTTAATCTAATTATCCCTTCCTTCCAGCCAACTGACGACGTGCACTACATCAGGTGGTCTGCTAGTCTGGGTCCACGTGAGTTCGATCTAGCCTTAAAACATAATTTTTAATCTAATTATCCCTTCCTTCCAGCCAACTGACCACGTGCACGCGGAATAGTCGGTGCACGTCGGGCGGTCGACACAGTTTTCCTATCACGTCGGTTCGATTTCGATTTTGCACCGTAATCGAGCTGAACCGACCCACTTGCACCCGTAGAATTTAGGGTGAGTTAGGGTTACTAAACTCAACTCTTGTTTTGGGACGTGTTCAATCCAAATTTTTTGTTTCTTGTTTTTTTAATATTAATTTTATTTTGTTACTATCATTTCTATATTTTGCTGGCAATTCCTCGTGAGTATGTTTACCTGATAATAATATTTTTGGTTAATTTTAATAACACACTTTCTAATTTTATATTTATTTAACATAATCAAATATTCAAAGGGAAAAAGATTATTATCGATATATTTGAATATGTTAAATAATTTTTGCGTCTTAATGAAACAAGTTTTGATTAGTCATTATAATTTACCAATGATTTAATATTTATATAAATTGTAAGAGTGAAGGGAATAACATGAAATGAGTGTAAATGCTTGGTGGGCCGTGATTGGAGCCTAAGGCGTTGCCTAATAGGCCCACAGACAAAGCCTAAGTGGCTGCGCCCGTTTTTCATTCATGGTCAAACTTGCAAATAGGAAGTGTATTTGAAAAGATTTTAAGTTATAAATAATAATTAATATATTCATTCTTTTTCTTTTAAAATACTATTAATATATGCATAATGAAGATTCAAAAGTTATGAATTTAATCTCAAAGTGAATAACATATAGTTAGACAATATATACATTTTTTTAAATATATAAAAAAGAAAAAAAATAGACATATAGAAAAATTGATGACAAAATTATAAAAGAGATAAAAAAAAAAAAAAATAATGACAAATTTGATGAAGAGATATATCAAATTGTTGATGTAAAATTGACGAAGAGAGAGAAACAAAATTGGAGAACTGTCCAAAACTATGAGTTTGAATTCTAAACACATGGTTTTCAAATACATTGGTCCAAACATGGATTTGGCTTCAAAATCCAAACCCACCTAAACACAAGACGGGGCCAAACGCCCCCTTATATGTTATCTTAATCGAGTGAGAGAGACATATTTTAAAACTACTCGGTGTTATAGTTTTGGTTAGGATAGGTTTGATTTAATTTTGAACTTTTTAAATCCTCACACATTTTTTTTTTTTTTTGAAAAAGAACTTTTTAAATCCTCACATAGTATAAAGTGTGAAAATTGTAATTAAGTTTGAGTTTATATAGTTGGAATCCTCAAATTCTCTTCAATTTATTTTTCCAAATCACTATTTTATAAAATCTTTGTCCATGATATACCATGGACGATTTTTTTTTTTTAAAGGTATAAGCTCAACAATTATCCCATCTAAGGACAAAACAGACCACAAATACAAATGAAAATAAATTGTCAAATCATTAAAGTACACGATAAGAAGATGTCAAAATCACACCAACAATAATTGTCTTATGTAATTTTTGTATGAATAATCCAATAATGTAAATTGATTTTTTTTTTGTTGACATAATTATTTATTTTTTAACATTATTTTTTTCGTTCTTGTTCATGTTCACCGGAATCTAAAAAACTTTAGTTATAAAATGGAGCGTGCACGAAAGCAATGGAGCGATGGGTGAAAGAGAACGAAAAAAATAATATTAAAAAAATAGTTGATGTCAGAAGAAAGTCAATTTGATTAAGTTTTAAAAATTTGAATCAATTCTTGGAAGTGCTAAAAAATTTAGGATAATTGATACAAAAATTCTTTATCCTATCTTACGGTAAGAATATTCACCAGTCTAGAGGAAGGCCATTTGTTCTTATCTTTTGGACTTTTCAAATTCACATACTAATATAAAGTATAAACTCAATAACTTTATAATTTGAAATTATAAAAGCTAATCCAAGAACCAAATTATTTGCACAAGAAATGAAGTTGGGTAATGCATATGATTGGAAGGATGATGGTGAGATGTTGTATTTTAGAGATAGGCGATTTCTCTTTTTCATGCCAGCTTCCCCTAATTTCATTGATAGCGAGATCTTAGACCAAAAACAAATTCAAACTTACACCAATGTTCAACCACAATCAAATCCTTTAAATAAAAAGATTCAAGTTTTGAAGGAATTTCCTCCAACCAAACCAATGTTGTGGAAGACCCAAGACCATCCGCGCAAGCTCGTGAGCCAACATATTTTCCTCTCTCTAAATGAAGCAACAACGCACCATCAAAGAACGAGGAAACCGCAAACATACATCCGCAATCAAAGTTCCAACTTTAGTCACATTCTCAATACCACCCTCAAATAACCTACACAGCTGTAAGGAATCTGTTTCTAATATAATCGGACTCAAACCCGCCTCTCACGCCAACAAAAGACCCTCAGATGCAGCAAGACTCTCCACCATCAAAACATTCCGAACATGCAAACTTTCTCCTTGGTACCTAAATTTTAAAAAATATTTAATAGATTTCTAAATTTTCAATATTAATAAAATTTTAAATTTTAAAAATATTTAATATATCAGTGATATATTCATTTTTTAACTACTTGATCTATTAGATATAAGATTAAATTTTATGTTTAGTAAAACTTTAGAATTGCAATTTTGTGTCTAGTAAATTCATGAATTTTATTGATATGTTAGACACAAAATTGAAATTAATTCTAAGGGTCTAGACACTTTTTAAAATTGAAAGTTCATATATTTATTAGTCATTTTTTTTAAAAAAATATACATAAATATGAGAATTTAGACTAAACTCGTAATTTAACATTATTCAATTCAATAACTCAAGATTCAAACCTCTTATCTTTCAATTTTATTTATATCTAAATACGGAAGAATTGTTATTTTGCACTTAATTCAATAAGTTTGGTTAATTGACAAATCAATAATAAAAAACAAATAAGCGCAAAAGAAAACGACACAAATTTACGTGGTTCATTAACGTGTTAGTTACGTCAATATTATTACGAAATATGAGAGAATTACAAAGTGACAGATATGAGCGGTTGAAGTCATTAGAAGATTTATATATGACACTTTTCTAATGACATAATACAAAATGGATCAAGGCTCAAAACGAGTAATTCAAACTCAAATTAGATTTTTTCTTTAGGGGCGTTGCCCCATATCCCCACCAAGGTACTTCTCCCCTAGACCTTGATTCGCTGACCTCGTACCGAGCGTCGGAGAGAGTCATAATAAATTTAAGTCATTCCAACAAACAATTATAACATGTTTGGAAAAAGTTATAGATTAATTTATTTTTTATTTTTTAATAGACTATGCATGCTTTTAAACTGTACTTCAAAAAAAAAAATGTTGGTTATGAACTCATTTAACGAACGCACTAATTGAGTTTAGCGCCAGCAATGACGACAGGACAGCCCGCCTTTTTCATATTTTTAATGAATTGCCTCAGCCGTCCACCTACCCGACGGTCGGCAATGTCCAGTATTTTCTTTGTATAAAATAGATATTTTGTTCTTTTCTTAATTTTAATTTTAGATTTATTCGACTGATTTATCTAATTCCATCACTATGGTATGAAAAAAAAAAAAAAAAAAAGGTATGCTTTTGGATGTAAGCGTGCACTCTATTATTGTCTAAACTAAATTGTGTCAATCCAATATGATTTATCATTAATATTCAATGCGGTCGAAAAAGTTAATTTCACACCAACTATCACATTAAATACACGAGGGCCGATAATATGCCGATATAATAAATAAATAAATAATCATTTTTTGTTTTGTTTTATAAAATTGACTACATGGCTAGTTGGAAAATAAATATTTAGTGGTTGATTATTATTATTATTATTATTTAATAAAAAAAAGAAAGTTATATCTTTGTTAACAAATTACACAATGTCAACATACATAGTTCAGCTTACATATTTTATAGACCAGTGATTAAGAGGTCTTAAGTTGAATCTCTCACTTGTTAAAAAAAAATTACGTTTTTTTTTTCTTAAGAATATTAAAAAATGAATGAAGAAAAATAAAACAATATTGAAAATTAAAGTTGAGAATAAATGCTTAGAAAATTTTGATTTGGGATACATGAGAGGATGGAATTAGTGGAAGACTGAAGACGTGAATATATAAGTCCTAATCCTCTTTCATAAGATAAGGACTAAATTAAAGGGAAATTGAATGGTCAGAAAATTATTGGAGCATAGAGTGGCATAAAGATGATAAATCATTTGAAGAGACCATGACGAATATTTTGTGGTTGACAATATTTCGCTTTTATATTCAATTATTAAGAAACATGTCGAAGTGAACATGACTAAACTGACATATGTATGTATTGATGATCAAGAAGTCTGTGGTTCAAATTCTCCACGCCCAATAAACTAAAAAAAATATATATATATTAAGAAACATACATATTTTTTTTAGGGCTGATTGCATGGATAGAAATCATACCCAAACTATTTACAATTATAGCAAATTGTAAAACATTTTTAAAAAAAATAAAAAAATCAGATCCATGTAAAAGACCCAAAAACTCAAACATCCAAAAATCAATAATTAAAATCCCTAAACCCAAACTCCTACACCTTAAACTCTAAACTCTAAACTTTAACCGGACACTTCAATGCATAACGACGTAGAACTGAAGGTAACCTATTCTTATTTATTTATTAAAGATAATACGAGAATAAAAAAAATTATTTTACAAATTTGTCATATTTTATTTTTATTTTTTTATCTATATTTAACAAGATTATATTTAAGAAGATTATTAAAAGGCAACTCATCGAATAATTTATCATAGAAATGACGAAATGAAAATGTTAAAAGTTTTTGGCGTATTTTTTGGGAAAATTATTCCAAGAAGACGCCATAATAAAGTGGTTGCATACTATCTTTGTCTCTCTTAATACAACGGATCAAAATTATTTGTGATATTGTAGTCGTTTTCTAAAATAAATTTTCAATTTTTTGAAAGGAGTGGGTTCATGTGCAGTTTATGGAATAGTTATGGCGTGGCCCTGTGGGGTTAACAGGCGCGAAAGCGTACGTGGCGGCTGGGCCTCGCGATCCATCAGTTTTAGAGCATATTCCATTGAAGGTTCCCACATCCAGCCCCACCGCCACAAGCGCCTTTGACCATTCTTCATTTCACGTACCTTCCCTCTTCTATTATTTTATTTTATTTATTTTATATATTTAAAAAAAAAATAAAAAAAACCTGTTTGAGAGATTTTGTTGATGTAAAAAATAAGAGACGTCTCAGAATCAATGATAACTATTTTTTTTTATTATGCTTAAAAATACTATAAGATTCGAGTCCTCAACTTGGCCATAGTCGCATCCATACCCTTAGTCGTTTGGTTTGAGAATTTACAGATGTCTGAGAATAAAAAAATGATGTTTGTGTTTGGTACTGCATAAGAATGTCATCAGATTCCTGAGAATAAATAATGTCTGTGTTTGGTGCTGCATGAAAAAAATAAATTTTAAATTATTAATTGTTGTTTATTTTATTCAACAATAAATCTTAATAATTATGTTAAACATTCTTTTTTAATTATAATTAATTAATTAATACAATAATAAAATTGAAGAACTAATAATAAAATTTATATAATTCAAAAACAAATTTATATAATTTATAATTAATTAATTAATACATCGATTACTAAACATAGGTTGGTGTGCGATACTTGACAACCTATGCGATAATTAACAACCTATGCGATCACATAGTTATCGCATAGGTTGTTGTGCGATCGCATAACTATCGCACACCAACCTATGCGATCGCATAGCTATCACATATCTTAAATCAAGAAGCTACTGAAATCGATTTAACAAAAAAAAATATATATATATATTACATAGAGCTTAGGATGAATTTAACCAACAAAAAAAAATAAAAAAAAAATACACAAACTTTAAATTAGAGTTTGGAATTTATTTAATAATAATAATAAAAAAAAAACTTAGGAAGAAAAACCGTTGTAAAAAAAAGAATGAAGAAGATGATTAAAAAAAAAAAAAACCAATGGGAAGAAGAAGTGGACAAGGCATCTCCATGGCTTTCGGAGAAAGTCGTCTAAAATGGAGGGCATAAGTCATACTTCTGATGTCTGGGCTACAGCTATGCCCGAGCATAAATGCTAAGACGCCAACCAAACGTGGAAATGACCATCAGAAAGTCATTCCCATCCTGATGCCCAACCTCTCGAAGACGCCAACCAAACAACCCTTAGATGGTTTGATGCATACGTTTTTATTAGTTCCCAACTAGTGGGTTTAGGCTTGGGTCTTGCGACTTGGTGGATTTTTCCCCATAACACACCATAATAGAATATTTGAAAGTAAATCAACTAGGATGAAACATTTAAAAATTTAAAGACTAAATTAAAATAATAATGGTTGTTTTTTCTTTTAAAATGCTTTTTACATATAAAACGTTTAGAGTTGGTTTGACCCATTGAGTTTGACATCTTGTTGCGTTAATCGTTTTATCTTTTGTGCATATAACATCTCAATTAAATTTTAAAAATGGTTTGAAAACTATTTGTAAATGATTTTTTATTTCAAAGACTAATGGAATAGTTGAGGAATGTAAAAAAAATATATATATTTATATCACTCTCATAAATATCACTTTCCTTTTTAACATTTTGAAGGGTTAAACACAAGTACTAAGCAAACAAAAACAACCAATCGAAAATCATACTACTTTAAACTACAAAAAAATTGCACTAAATACCACTGAACTTAATAGCTACTCTACATAAACTTCGTGATTCATACCAACTCAACTCAAAACAATTAGCAAAAAAAACTAGACTTCTTTA
The DNA here is from genome assembly GCA_028017165.1 of Herpetospermum pedunculosum. Lineage (NCBI taxonomy): Eukaryota > Viridiplantae > Streptophyta > Magnoliopsida > Cucurbitales > Cucurbitaceae > Herpetospermum > Herpetospermum pedunculosum. The sequence goes on along the minus strand of CM051529.1, from coordinate 5,142,152 downwards.
TGTTACCAAAAAAAAAAAAAAAAACAGTGCACTAGATGCACTAGATAGTACTCACTTAGTCACTCAACTTTGCACAAATATTCTAACCCATATCACTCCAAATAAAGATTTATTAATTCTACATACATATTAATTCAATATAACTCAATACATATTAATTCAATATAACTCAATTCAATTCTACGCGCCATATAATCCTTTATTTAAATCTATTCATTAATATATAAATCATTTATTCATATTTTTTTTTTAGAAGAATTTATTCATAATTGTTAATAAAAAACAAGGATTTTTGTAAATAATGTATTCTGAATAGTAGGTAATTAAATTGTATGCATATGCCACAATTTAGGTAATTCATATACCATGATAAAAAATTCCATGATAAATCGTGAATATCAATTACGAGTAAGTGCAAGTAAGGGACATCTGATGTGCCGCAACACCTTAACAAATCTTATGCTACATAAAAGAGATAAAACTCATGTAGGATACACTAGTTAACATGGTTTATATATATATATATATATATATATATTTTTTTTTCTTCATTTCATACATCAAAATGGTTACATGACGTGTTTGATGTATGAAATGATATACATATATAAAAATCATAACTCGTGTACTACATACACAAGTGTATGTCCTCCACGTAACACTTAGGTTGCAGACCATGTGTCTTGGTGTTACACTATCGTGTACATGATACAAAATTCGAATTTTCCGACCCCAAATTTGATCTACAATAATATATATATATATATATCCATCAAAGATTTTTTTACCCTTTAATTGAATAGGAACAAATATCACGGTCCAACCTCCTACTTACAAGTCACAGGTCACACGCCATACCTTCAATCTTTACTGTCAAGAAAAAAAAAGAAAGAAAAAGAAAAGCTGGAAAAGCAGAGAATATCCCTCTTGATCCCAAAGTGCTTTTCTCCTTCCTTCTTTATCTCTTCCCTATAAACCCCCCTGTTTCTGCAGTCTCAGTTTCTTTCCATTCATCATCATAATCATCATCATCATCATCTTCTTCTTCTTCATCAGCTGTAATGAAATTCGAAAACCAGAACCTGAACCAACAGTCTGAACAAATATGCAGGACTATTGAGGTCGATACAATTGATCACCATCTCAGTATTTCATCGGTAGTCGTAATGGAAGCTTCCGAAGATTGCGAGAGGGATGGCGACGGCCTCTACATCCCTCCCCTCAACTTTTCCATGGTTGATAATGCCATTTTCCGCTCCGGCTTCCCTGACTCTGCCAACTTCTCCTTCCTCCAAACCCTAGGCCTCCGTTCCATTATGTATGTATGTTATATTTGTTTCGATACTACTCAAACTCATCCGAGACCTATATGATTAACGGATTTATGAATTTCCAGATGTTTATGTCCGGAGCCATATCCAGAACACAACATGGAGTTCCTCAAGTCTAACGGGATTAGATTGTATCAATTTGGAATCGAAAGCTACAAGGTGAGTTTTCGTTCATTTTTTGGAGTCTCCTTTATTATTAGTAATTCCGATGTGTACGCTAATAATTGCTATATTTGAATTAGGAAATTACTGCATTAAATGTCGATATTCAGCTTTTGCATTATAGCATGTGATTTAAATTATATGGAATATTGCCGGAGAACGCATCCGCAATTTGGTAAGGAGTTTGTTTATCACATAGATCAGTTTTCTTTTAGAATTATGAAGTTCGAATAGGTGAAGAGTTTGGACTCGTTGATTAGAAGTCTAGATGTCTTGGGCGTTGGAGGCTTAGCTTTTTGAACTGATATTTGTTTTGAACTTCTGCATGATTTTGATATTATATATGGTTTAGTCATCATATTGCTGTTATGAAAAATATATGTTTGAAGGTTTAGTTATGTTTGTTATTCGTACTGCAAAGTTGTTGCAAATATATATACTACCAGTGAAAATTTGATCATTCAAGAAGTTGTAATTGCGGAGAAGAATTGGTTTAGAATCAGATTGATAAAAAAAATTCAAAGAATCATCAGAAGTCGCTTATAAGAAGTTGAAATTCATTGAAGAAAAAAAAATCTATTTGGCCTCAGTCTCTTTAAGTTGAGATGCAATCAGGAGAAATGCATTGTGTGCTTGAATTGATGGAACGTGATTTCAGTTCTTCACCTCTGCATCTGCAGACATACGTTTAATCTAATCAACACTAGACCATCGATGTATAGCTCGATGGAGATTGATATTTGGAATTTGAAAATGGAGATTGCTTTACAAAGATGCCATGGGGTTATCTTTTGAAGAGTTAAGTTTTATGATGAATGAGACTCTTGCACGAAATCTATCATTGAGCTGCTAGATCATCAATTCCTTGCGTGCAAGTAATCATTGAAAGTTCTTTGCCTTACATTGTAAACATGTGATTTGAATCAGAAAACTAATTTTCGGAGATGCCTGAATTGATCTACAAGGATTTCTAGCCGTGGTTACTACCTCTGTCATGTGATCTTAAGTTCAGGAAATTTGATTACTAGCGGTATCATGTGATCTTCAGTTTAGGAAAATTGACTATTACTAACTATCTCATGTGTTCTTAAGTTTAGGAAATTTGGGGGCTTTGGTTATGTTTTTTCATTTATTTGTTGATTCGAACATTTAATTCGTTGGATCCTCCTTGTAAGCCATAACTCAAGTATGCTGTCAGTGAACATCATTTTTCATCCTTGCTATCTCCAATTTTTTATGAAATGATCAATGTTTATGCCTCAGTTATGGATGCTTGATTTATAGTAATGCAGTATCAGCCTGCGTAATCTTTTCTGGTCTCTTTAAGTGGTACTGTAATGCTATAATTATGTTCTTGTTGAAATGAGAATACGAGTGATATATCTTTGACTTTTTTTTTTTGCAACGGTATTTTAATTAATGCAAGGATTGAACCCGTGACTTCTTAGTCAAAGGCACAACCTTATGTCAATTGAGCTATGCTCGGTTTGACTATACCCTTTGACTTTGACTTTGACTTTGACTGTGCTGTACTACTACCTATATAGTTTTTGGAGTTAATTTTCTGTTTTTTACATTGATATCATTATTTGTGTATTCAGGAGCCTTTTGTGAACATCCCAGACGATATGATTCGTGAAGCATTGAAAGTTGTCCTTGGTACTACTGAATATCATCTTAAAACTGATTGACTAGAGTATCAGGGCAGAGCTTGTTTGGAATGACTTTCCAAGTGTTTAAAAAAATATTTTTAAGTGCAAACAAAGTGTTTTTAGGCACTTTGAAAGTCAATTCAAACAAGCCCTTGTTTTTAAGCTCTTTAAAGGATTTCAAACAAGCCCTTTATTCTGTGATCATTGCTGTTTCCTAATTAAGTTCAATTTTCTCGACACAGACGATAGGAATCATCCCGTTCTCATACATTGCAAGAGAGGAAAGGTAGTCACCGTTTTCCCCTAATGCTTCCTTCCCATGAATCCAAATTCACGACTCTCTTAACTAGAAATTCTTCTCTCTCTGTCCAGCATCGAACAGGTTGTCTTGTGGGATGCCTGAGAAAATTGCAGAGGTGGTGCCTCACTTCTGTGTTTGATGAATACCAGAGATTTGCAGCTGCAAAAGCAAGAATTTCAGACCAGAGGTTTATGGAGTTGTTCGATATCTCCGGCTGGAAGCATCTTCCCATGTCATTCTCATGTTCAAAGAGGTGAATAATGATTATATACTAAAAGGCTTTTTGTTTGTTCGTTGGCAAATGCAGAGGGCAGATCTTGTGCTGGAGGAATAAAATGGAAAAGACAGGACTCCCGTAGTAATTTAGAGATTTTTCTTTTTCTTTCTTTTCCCCCTAGGGATAATGATGAATGTTTATATTTGCACACTACCCCAAACTCTTTTTTGTGTATCACTCTGTTTGATTTGTCAAGATTTCTGTGGTGGATCGGATGAAGATTTCTTTGTTCATAGTTGGGTTAATCTAAAGGTTGAAGTAAAAAGAATTGAAGTTTTCCTCCAGGTTTTCTTGACAACAAAATGTTGTAGGGGTCAGACGGTTTTATGTAAGATTAGTCGATGTTTTATGTAAGATTAGTCGATGTGCGCGTAAGCTGACCCAGACACACGAATATGAAAAAAAAGAATTGAAGTTGAGTTGTTCCTTCCCTAAATTATTATAAAAGGCAAGGCAGCTAGAAAGGCATGGCCCTTTTTCTGTATTCAATTTGCATGTAAGAGAACTATAATGCATTTAGTGTAATGTTGATTTATTTGGTTTGTAGTTTGTACCGATAAAATGCTAGCAACAAATTTCAGCTGTATGATCATCATCTCATTTCTGGTTCCTTCCAAGACGAAGAAGCTGGAAGCTCAGTGGACAAAGCAGGGCAACCACTCAAAATCAAAGGTACTTTATAATACATCCATCAACCAATAATTTCTTATGGAACTGTTATTGGATTCATTCAGTGTACTGGAAACTGTGTGTTCTTCATATGAAATGATTATTAACATTATGAATTATTTCAGTTAACTCTTGATAAATGATTAGATTAGGGTCATATCACATAGAGGGAATGACTAGGAATTCCATTCCCATACTGATTGTCTTCATTTTTGAGGTTGCTGCTGTTAATGATCACGGGCAATGATTGCATAGTTGGTAGTGTTGATGGAATTGTATTCTGGCTTTGCTAAGATATATAATGATTACTGTTTTCTGATTGTTTGTCTTTTGTTCTTCTTAAGGTTGTCAATTACTTCTTATTCTTCATTTCTATTAATTGTAAATCATAGTTTTACAGTTCTATTTATTGTAATTATTTAAGGAAGGTTAAAAAGAGAACTTCAAACTTTAGAGTTTTAATTAAGTTATCAATAATTTATTGAGTTTCACCACTTTTGAGTTGAACTCTTGCGTGGATTTCCAAATTTGTTTGTTTGATTGTGGAATATATTATAATCATGTCTCAATTGAAATATTCAAATCTACATCTGTCTTTGTCCCACTACACGGATAGGTTTTAATTGTCTTGACATACATATTTGTGGGTATCATTGAGATGGTTTTAATTAAGCCTAATATCTAACAAATATTATAACATCTAACAAATATTATAACAGCATGATATATTGCCTAGTGACCATGAGGTCTTAGGTTCAATCTCCAATTCCACATCAAAGTTCGATTCATTTGGAAAAGAGGTCGAGGGGGGCCGAAATCCCCAATGAAAAACCTTTCACCTCGTGCATTCGTTGATTCAATAAAGTTCGAAGTTACTAAAATGTATTCTTCGGGGTAGAATTTAAGAAAGGTTGTTCAAAAAAAAAAAAAATTTGTCAAATCGACCATAGCTCAATTGACATAAGATTGTGCCCTGACTTAGTCAGGGTTCAATCTCCACATTAATTAAATATTTTTTACAAAAATATCAATAGATGTACCAATGAGATTTTTTATTTTATTTTTTAATTTTTTTTTATTATTAATTAACGATTATATTGTAACTTTTTCATTATATTTGGATACATTGTTTTTTGCCTCTTTCAATTTTTAATTAGTCTAAAATTATTTTACTTATTTAATTTTTTTGAGTTTGGAGTTGATATTTAACTTTTAATTTTTTTTTTGTCGAAAACATATGCCTTAACTAATTGAACTTGATTAAAATTATTTTATTTTGTTTGTTGGAAGTTTATGCTATACCGATGCGACGTACCATAATACGAGTTATAATAGTGTTATGTTCTTCATGTCATGTTTTTGTTTTCATTTTCTAGATTAAAATCTATCTTAATTAATAAATAAAAAACATTACCCATTTTTTTCACAACTTTCTTTTTCTTTACACTTCCTCATGCATGCCCCACTTTTAAAAGAACATTCAATTTCAATAATAAATAGAATGAAAATAAACTCTCAAACAAACAAAGATGTTGAATGAACTAATTTTATTAATTAAGCGAAAGAAAATCACTAAAAGACAATTCTTTTAGGGGACAAAAAAAGAGGAAGAAATGATTTAAAATGAGTAGTTTCGTCGTCAGGTTACGTTGGGGGTGGGATCACTAAATAGCATATGCTGTCTGTTAAGCACCCGACCCATTAACCTAAATTGTAATAATAACCAAAGATTCTCATTGTCCATCCATACACACAACTCTCTCCACCTTAATTGTTTTAATTTAAAAAAATTGATAATCTCCTCCAATCCAATCATGTCATGTGACGATGAATAGTAACATTTTAACCATCCGATCAATGTAGTTTAGTGGATAAAATATCAATTATCATCTTAAAGTTTGATGATTCGATCATTCATCCTACAATTATAGTTGAACTAAAATAATAATAATAATAATAAAAAATAGGGTTAATTGTCCAACCCACTAATGAACTATGAGGTTTGTTACAATTATCCCTTAACTTTCAATTTGATCAGCTCTTGAAATTTGAGAAGTGTGCCAATCAACTCTTTTGATTCAATTTGACTAACTCATTGGAAGGGAAAAATTGTCATATGTAAAAATTAAATTTAAACCACCATTCTTCTCCTCTCCTCCTCCTCCGATCAACATTGTCGCCGCCACCCATCCTAAAATGGCTCTCTCTTTTGCACTAAATACAACTTGACAATCTCGGCTTCATCGTGTCTACGATTCTGAGTGGCACCGGATCGCGCTCGACGACCAACGAGACCTTCAAACAATTCCTAGAGACTTCGATTCACCCACCTTAACTCTCTCTGTTGGAATCTCGCTTCGTCTCCAACAGCAACCCATATCCGTCGTCGTCAATTTCCGATCCCTCGGCGACGACGCGATTCCTTTAGTCGACGAACGAATTCGGGGCGTTTCAGATCGTTAATCACAGGATTTTCAGAGAGAAAATTTTGTCGGTGGTGAACGAAGCTAAATCTTTGCATTGGATGATTGTAATAAGGGAGTTGCTGATCAAAGTTGGATTGAGGAGGACGAAAATCGGGAGGCGATTTTGCACGTCCGACACTAGAATGACAACGAAGAGTTTGAAAATACGCGGAGCCGAGCTACGACGACCGACTGGAAGGAGTTGGGTGGCTACAAAATTGGTCGAAGGAGGGAAGGAAGAATAACGGCAATTTATATTTTTTTACATATGACAATTTTGTCATTTCCAATGAGTTTGAGCACAATGATAAATGATTGCAACACTTTATTAAACTTCAGATAGTGTGATTTATCAAATTGAAGGTGGAAAGAGATAATTATAACAAATCTCATAATTCAGTATAGAAAATAACCCAGCAACTTTTGAGTACTCAAAGCACATGCATTTGGAGATTTTATATTAAATCACACAATCCACTTTCATTTCAAACCCACAATAATAATATTCATATACTAAAAATAAACATAAATAAAGTACACTTTTCAACACACATATATCTTATAATTATTCCGACATTGGGTTAAGTTTGATCAATAATAAAATGACACACACACAAAATAAAATGTAAAGGACTTTTCAAAAAAAAAAAAAAAAAAAAATAAAATGTAAAGGAAGACCCATCATCATCATCATCTTATTTTGATTTAGACTGTTGCAATTGGACCAAATTTGACATTATCTTGAAGAGCTTTCATGGCTTCAAACCTTGGCTCCTTGGCTTGAAACTTGAGAGCTGCATAGAGCTTCATATAATCTTCAAACACAAATTTAGGATAAACTTGATTCTTCTGTTCATCCTCCTTCTCCACAAGAGTTGGTGCTGGGTATATGAGTGCATCACTCCCTGGATTGTAGAATGATGCCAATGACATCCTCCCTTCCCCATCTGCCTGTGCTATCACTCTGTGCAGCACACTCTTGTATTTTCCATTTGTTATCACCTGCACAACAACACCCTCCCGCTCTCAACTTAACTGACATCATGTATGACTAGTCACTAAGAGGTCTTAAGTTCGATCCCACCCCATATCTTGTCAAAAAATAAATATATATTTTTAAAAAAATAATAAATAGCTTCAAATATTGAAGGTGAGAAATTGCAACAGAAGTCAATTTAGAGTAAAATTATTAAAAATAAGGTTGGTTGTACAAACAGCAGCAAAAAAAAATTGCAAATTTAACAAAGTTTAAAACCTTTTGCAAATATCAGTGACTATCACTAATAAACTTTATGACTATTAGTGATAGACTTGACAAAATTCTATAAAAAAGACTACTATTAGCGATAAACCATACTATCAATGATAGAAATTGCTATATCCGCAATTTTTTTAAAAAAGTGCTATATTTTTAATTATTTTACTCTAAATTGACATCGGTTACAATTTTCCTTAAAAATATTACACTTTAAAAAAAAAAAATACAAATATGACAATTTCTATCACTGATAGGAGTCTATCGTTGATACTCAGTAATCTATCACATCATTTTTTTTTTATAGAATTTTGTCAGTGACTATCAATGATAATCATATATTAGTGATAACAATCTATTCGTGATAATCATTGATTTTTTGTCATATTTGTAAAATATTTTAAATTTTACTATATTTACCATTATTTTGAGTCTATCTGCAACGAACCTGAGACTTTTTTTTCATACTAAAAGCTCAAAAAATAAATTATTACACTATTAATCTGGTGACAAGTTTTTTACACGTGTTTTGTGACTATTTTTTGAAGAATTCTTCTAAGAAATTACTCGAGGCAGATAAATATTGTTTTGTTTCTACTAGGGTGAAAGTCAACCATAGTATATAGCATAGTGAAAATATGGAGAGGTTGGTTATGTTAAAAATATTTCGATGCCAAATCGAGCATAGTTCAATTGGCATAAGTTTGAGCCCGTAATTAAGAAGTCATGGGTTCAATTCTCACATTAATAAAAATACCGTTGTAAAAAAAAAAATAATAATAATAATAATAATACCTCGAGCTGGTCGCCGATGTTGACGACGATGGAGTGGCGGAGTGGTGGGACATCGACCCACACCTCGTCCTTAAGCAACTGCAGGCCACTAACCTTGTCATCTTGGAAGAGCAGGATGATGCCACCCGCGTCGGTGTGGGCTCGGAGTCCCTTAATCAGATCGGGCTTTGGACACGGCGGGTAGTTACTAACCTTGGTGCCAAAAGTGGGTCCCTTTGATCCATAGAACACTTTTTTCAGGTACCCTTTTGGGAGGCCGAGATTCTCGCAAAGCAAATCCAAAAGCACTTCCGCCAGTTTCTCCAATTTGGCAGCGAACTCTTTCATGACGCTCCTGTAATCGGCGTCCAGGTCGGGTAACTCGGCGATGTTGGAGACGGGGAGATGGCGGAGGAAGAAAGTGCTTTCCCAGTCAACATCGTTGACCTCGGCTTCTACGGCGTCTAATCCTTTACTCGCCACCACTTCTTTGAATCTCTCTTCCATACATTTCTTGTAGTGTTGTTTTGTTAGTTTCTCCACTTTGTCCAAAAATTCTGCCTCTATCCCATGATTCAAAAGCTGTGTAAATAAATCCAATCAAAATCAAATTCAAAATTCTATTCTTGCTCGATGTCTGATTATGACATATTAGACATCGTGGGGTTCCATCCTAAAATCAATTGGTGATAAGAGAAGTAGTGCATGTATGTTAATATTGTGAGTGAAGTCCCTTCATCTGTCCGATGTGGGATCCTCAACATGCTAAGACGAATATATAGCATCGACAAAAAGATTAGAGTTTTGAATTTTACTGACAAATTTGAACATAGCTGAATGAATAAGACATCTAAAAATGAACGGAAAGTATGATTGTTACCTCAAAAAAACCCCAGTTTTCGCAGGCATCTTTGATCTTTTCCAATATGGGAGCTCGGCCATCGGCGTTAAGGTTCTCCAAGTTGATAACTGGGAACTCCATTTTTGAAGAATCAGAGCTTATTATTTTGTTGGTGTGTGTTAGTTGTGTGGGGGGTGGGGGTATTTATAGATGATTATGAAGGAAAAGGAACGTAAGGATATTATCAACAGTAGAAAAATGGGATATTATTTGTGAAAATAAATAAACGACAGATTTATTTATTTATTATTTATTGGAAAAGGCAAAGCAAAATTAAAATTTAAGTTGGGGATGGGGATGGGGTTGCTTTTGGCTGGTTGAACAATATCCACAACCTTGGAATTAAGGGAAAGGACCCAACTTTGATGGCTGAGGCAATTTTGCTTCAAGCTTTGACAAAATTTAAATTAAAAATAAATAAAAATTCAGACCCGCAAAAGGCCGGTTAGAGAGTGGGGGTTTGATTCTGTCTCCGGGCAGATTTTCAAAAAAAAATATAAAACAATCCCTTGGTGCAACGGGTGAGTGAGCGCATCACCTACATAGTCCAGAGTGGGGTTGATTGATCTTGCACCTGTGCAACAAACCACGCACGGGACATGAATGATTTAAAACCTGCACTTGTGCAAAAAACCACGTACACCATGAATTTAAATGCATTATTACCTACCGCTCAAATTGGACCAAATTTTAAGCAAAACCGAGCCTAGCTCAATTGACATAAGGTTGTACCCTTGATTAAGAGATCATGAGTTCAATTCTCGCATTAATTAAAATACCGTTGCAAAAAAAAAAAAAAACACATTAAGGTTCCAATTGGGATTTGTTTGAAAGGGACTGCACCAATAGAAGATGCCCATCCCATTTCCCATCCACCCCAACGACTTGGAATAATTTTTTTTTTTTTTTTTTTTTTTCTATCCACATTCTATCTCGATTTGTTTGATAATGATTTCGTATTCATGAATTTAACCAGACTGGTCTACTAAAATAAATGTGTAAGAGAAAGAGCAGATGTCTCGATGTCTTTATAATATATTCATGTTTGTCATAATTCTACTGAGACTGTAGATGATACTCATCTTAGATTAATAATCTCACAATCAAAGATAAGTAACCTCTCATATCGAATATGTATATTTTTGCTACATGCGCTAAAGTTGGGACTGATTTAAGATTTGAACATTGATTGTAGAGGAAGAAAACAAACAATTAGATCCCTATGCTCATAACTATTTTGACATACGCCCAATTTGTTTATAAATCATTCTTTTAGTTTGCTTTATTATTTTTCACAAAAATGAGCTTTCAAAAAAATTATTTGTAACAAACTTAAATTTTAAAAAATGTAACGTAAAATCATAAGTGACGTTTATTAAAATTTATGCATACATATTTACTTTTTTTTTTTCTCTAACGATAAAGTATATAATTTGTTCTCTTGAGGTTAGATGTTCAAACTCTCGTATATTTGTTGTATTAAGAAAATAATATGTTTTTACATTTTTAACAATATTTCGTTTAAAACATGAAAATAAATATTTTTTTTTATAATTAAATAAAAGTAACTAAATAATTTAACTGAGGTGAAATATTATATAGATTAAGAGGTTTAATTCTCTTACCTACGTCTTTTCAAAATAGATAAAAGTGTTAAGTAACTAACTAAAAAAAAATATTAAAAAGGAGAAAGTTTTTCTTCCTTAATAAAGTTGTAAACGGTCAACCTTAAGGTGTGTGTAATGTAGTTAGTTAAGTATAGTAATTACGCCGCTGATCTCGATTCAATTCGTCATGATTTTCTCCAAAAATAAATAAATAATAATATTTTAAAACATACTTTTTTTTTTTTTGGTTAATTTAATAATTTTCTTTCAGTATTGTGAGATCAGAGAGTGGCTGCTTTTGCACACCTATTGCTTTATTTATTATTTTAAATTCATCCAAAAAAAATAAAAATAAAAATCTCTTCATTACTTTATTAGAAATACTGCAAAAGCAATATTAAAAAAATGGTTAGATGATCCAAGCATTTGCAAAAGTCTTGAGAATTATGTGAGCCTTTTTTCCTTCTTTCTTTTTGGTACTTTCAACTTTGTCTCCAACCCAAAAAAAGGTTGTTTATTTTTAATAAATTATTCTAATAAATATTTAAAAATAAAATATGGAGATTCGAACACTGTCCATCAATATTAAAAGAAGTAATAATGTTAGACCACTTTAATTATTCAATAAACATATATATTCTTAGAATACTATATTATAAATATAAAAAAAATTATACTTAAAAACGAGCGCAACACAGCTGACATATGTAAGTAAAGTTGAGTGGATGGATCAAAAAAGCAAAAATAAAAAATATAAAAAATGAGCTTGGTTAATGATAGGGGCCACACATACATGAACAATTGAATGCATTTTATTTATTTATTTACTTTTCAATGTTAATCCAAATAAATAGAAAATGAGGGAATGAAAAAAGAGGAAAAAGAAAAGAAAAGGGTATTAATTTGAATAGTGACACACTGACAATATAAAAGATGAGGTGGGGGCAAGAGAGGCGTAGATTGATTTAGATACATCATATGTGACATCTGTAGTTTATTAATTTTATCTGACAATATTTTTATAGCTACATTTATTGACTCCTTTATACACTTACAAAACAAGTCAAAAATATTTTGATAACATTTGATATTTGTACCGTTTTATAAGTCACAATTTAATCGATGATTTTAGTTTTAAAAAAAAAAAATATCATATCAATTATCATTAAATTATATTTATTTGAGGACTTGATGTTCCACTATAAAAATAAATGATCAAAATTATGTATATATATGAAGAATTCTCAATAAACTTTTTACATATCAACATATTTTTGTTAAACCTATTTACAAACAGAGATTAAATGGGAGCATAATTCAAATTTTAAAATGTAAATAATTTATTTTTAGTATTTTATAAATTTAATAGATACAATATTTCAATTAAAAAAATTATGTTTTTTTTCAACGTTTTTTTTCAACCTAAAAATTGACAAACAAATAGAAGTTTTGTTATTTCAAATTGCTTTAAGGAGAATGTCTAGACATTTTATCACTCATATTCTTTTTTTTTTAAATATATTTTAATTAATGCGGAGATTGAATTCATAATCTCTTAGTCAATAACGCAACTTTATGTCAATTGAGCTATGCTCGGTTTGACACATCTACTCCATTAATAATTGATTATTTCTTATAATATATATAAACCCTAAATTGGATGAATTTGGTCTTTCTTCTGCTCTAATCTAACATTTTATTTATTTTATATTTAGTACTATTCCTTTTTATTACATGTCATATGTTTTATTGATGTACTTTGAATTCTAATGAAAATAAGTCATAGCCACTATTCTACCGATATCTCATCGTACCTAACATACGTTTAGATTTTTGTTTTTGTTTTTTTATCGATTTATTATTAAAAAAATCAGCTTGTATTAACATTAACAGTGTTTCATTTCTAAATTGTAAACGTTTTTAATATCCCAACTAAATTTTGGAAATATAAAAAGTAGGAATATATATATATAATTGGTTTATGTTTTAAATGCAGTTTTAAAAATGATAAATCAATAACTCATTTGATAATTTTGTTTGTTTTGTTTATTAATTTAAAAAAATTATTTTGTTTATCAATAATTTCTTTTTCAACCACGCTGAGCAAAAATTTAAATGCATTATTACCGACCAAATTGAACCAATGAGAGCATAACTCAATTGAGATGAGGTAAGAATTAGTGACCAAGATGTCTTAAGTTTGATCTCACCCATGTGTTTTAAAAAATTTAAATGTTACTCTTTTAAATTTTATAAAAAAGTTGCGGAATATTTTTTTTTGCTAAACCGAGCATAACTCAATTGACATAAGGTTTTGACTTAAGGTCATGTTCAATGTCTGCATTAAATAAATACTCCTGTAATTTTTTTTTTTAAGTATAATAGTGTTTTTTTTTCTTCCAAAAAATAAATTTAAAAACCTTTGAAAAAAAAAAAAATTCCTTTGTCAATATTTTTTTTTACCAAAAATCAGACTTTCTATTTTTTAAAACAAAATCTTTGTCAATATCTTAAAAACATTATTTTCAAGTGAATTATATAATTAAAAAAATTGTGGGTAAAAACGTTCATTTTTTATGATACAAAATTAGAAAAACAAAATAGTTTTGAACAAACCTAAATAAAGATATTTGTAGTAAAGAAGTTTACATTTTTAAGCAAGAAGTTACCTAGAGAGGTTTATTTATGTTATACACTTATACTTGTAATAATAGTAAGCCTTTTAAAAGTAATAACGAAAATGCCAAAGCGAGCATGGCTCAGCGGGCATATGTATGTCCGATTAAGAGTTCTGTGGTTCGAATTCTCCCATCCCTAATGTATTAAAAAAAAATAATAAAATAAAAAACTAAATAGTATTTTAGAAATTGTAACCGATGTCAATTTAGACTAAAATAATTAAAAATATAGCATTTTTTTTTAAAAAAAATTATAAATATAATAATTTCTATCAGTAGTCTATCACTTCAATTTTTTTTATAGAATTTTGTTAGTATTATTGTTTATGCAACTCACCCATAATATTTTTTAAAATAAAAAATCAAAAATCAAAACATTTATATAGTATTTTATTTAAACGTTTCAACTAATAATAAAAACAAAAAGAAATGAAAAACAAAATAAAATAAAAAGAAAAAATGAAATTATTTCCATACACATTTCATATGTTTTTTTTTTATTTTTTAACATACATTTCATATGCCCTTGATTCAACGTGGACAACAAGAATCAATCACTATTTTTATTATATCATAAAAACATTAACAAAATATAAGAATGGTCAATAAAACATCACAAATATGAATATAATATTTTTTTTTTAGTATAATAAATATAGACATTTCTACCTTCAAATGTAAATGAAAAAAAAAACAACAAACTGACATATGTATGTGATGACGACCAAAAGATTTATGGTTCAAATCTCCCACCCCAATGAACTAAAAAAAAAATTACATATTAATCATAAATATCACTATAGACTTATTTTGATAATATGAATATAATAGTAATAATAAAAAATTTTAATTCATTAAAAGAAGGGAAATTGTAATATATGTCAATTTAAAATAAGGTAATTAAAAATATAGCATGTTTTTAAAATTTTTGCGGATATAGCAATTTCTATCGCTGATATCTTATGGCTGATAGAAGTCTATCGCTGATCACCTCAGATTTTTATAGATTTTTGTCAGTGATAATAGTCTATCAGTGATAATAGTCTATCACTGATAGAAGTCTATCAGTGATAATAGTCTATCACTGATAGAAGTCTATCAGTGATAGAAACACATTTTTTTGTCATATTTGCAAAACATTTTAAAGTTTGCTAAATTTGCAATTAGTTTGGGCCTGATTGCTATTTGTGCAATCAACCCTTAAAAGAATGTAAGATACATATTTATTAGGATTGGTTGCAAAATGGCTGTTTTTTAATAATATTGCATTTTTTAAAACTTATTATAAAAATATAGCACTTTTAAATAAAGATAGTCTTTTGAAAAGACGACTTTGCTCCACATGGATGAAAAGACCTCGCTCCACATGGATCATTGATGTACTTTTTTTTATTAAAAAATTGATATCTTTTTACTCAGATATTCAAAATTTTCAAAAAAGGTATGGTTGGAAAGCTAACAGCGAAGCTTCAATTTGATACGTGGTTTCACTATTTTTGGAGTTGTGTATCAAAAGATAGAGACCATCGAAGTTGGACTATAGTTCTTCAAATTTTAGAACTGAAGATTGTTTTGAGGAGTGCATTAAAAAATTGACATCTTTTTACCCAGATATTAAAAAATTTCGAAAAAAATACGGTTAAAAAGCTAACACAGAGAGCTTCAATTTGATATCTAGTTTCAGTATTTGTAGAGTTGTGTATTAAAAGATACAAATCGTCGAAGTTTAGCTACAGTTTTGAAGTTTTCAGTCGTAACTTCAATTCTGGGTTTAGTGAACTTTTCATAACTTTGACGATATATATTTTTTGATACACAACTCCAAAAATAGTGAAACTAGGTATCAAATTGAAGCTCTCTATGTTAACTTTCCAACAATACCCTTTTCGAAGTTTTTGAATATCTGGATAAAAAGATATCAATTTTTTAATGCACTCCTCAAAATAATCTTCACTTCTAAAATTTGCAGAATTATAGTTCAACTTCGATGGTCTCTATCTTTTGATACACAACTCCAAAAATAGTGAAACCACATATCAAATTGAAGCTCTCCCTATTAGCTTTCCAACCATACATTTTTTAAAATTTTTGAATATCTGAATAAAAAGATATCAATTTTTTAATAAAAGAAATACATACCGATGGAGGTCGTCATCCATGTGGAGCAAGGTCGTATTTTCAAAAGACATTCTGAAAATTTTGTGAGGAGATTAAGAAAGTTTTGTTATATTCATGATAGAATTGCTAAAAATTGTGAATATAACAAACTGACATATGTATGTGTTGACGACCAAAAGATTTATGGTTCAAATCTCCCACCCCAATGAACTAAAAAAAAATTTTACATATTAATCATAAATATCGATATAGACTTATTTTGATAATATGAATATAATAGTAATAATAAAAAAATTTAATTCATTAAAAGAATGTAACATATTTATTAGGATCGGTTGCAAAAGGGCTGTATTTTAATAATATTGCCTTTTTTAAAACTTATTATAAAAATATTGCAATTTAAATAAAGATAGTCTTTTGAAAAGACGACTTTGCTCCACATGGATTAAAAGACCTCGCTCCACATCGATCATCGGTATGTACTTCTTTTATTAAAAAATTGATATCTTTTTAGTTAGATATTCAAAATTTTTCAAAAAAGGTATGGTTGGAAAGCTAACAGCGAAGCTTCAATTTGATACGTGGTTTCACTATTTTTGGAGTTGTGTATCAAAAGATAGAGACCATCGAAGTTGGACTATAGTTCTTCAAATTTTAGAACTGAAGATTGTTTTGAGGAGTACATTAAAAAATTGACATCTTTTTACCCAGATATTAAAAAATTTCGAAAAAAATACGGTTAAAAAGCTAACACAGAGAGCTTCAATTCGATATCTAGTTTCAGTATTTGTAGAGTTGTGTATTAAAAGATACAAATCGTCGAAGTTTAGCTACAGTTTTGAAGTTTTTAGTCGTATCTTTAGTTCTGGGTTTAGTGAACTTTTCATAACTTTGACGATATATATCTTTTGATACACAACTCCAAAAATAGTGAAACTATGTATCAAATTGAAGTTCTCTATGTTAACTTTCCAACAATACCCTTTTCGAAGTTTTTGAATATCTGGATAAAAAGATATCAATTTTTTAATGCACTCCTCAAAATAATCTTCACTTCTAAAATTTCCAGAACTATAGTTCAACTTCGATGGTCTCTATCTTTTGATACACAACTCCAAAAATAGTGAAACCACGTATCAAATTGAAGCTCTCACTGTTAGCTTTCCAACCATACCTTTTTTGAAAATTTTGAATATCTGAGTAAAAATATATCAATTTTTTAATAAAAGAAGTACATAACGATGGAGGTCGTCATCCATGTGGAGCAAGGTCGTCTTTTCAAAAGACATTCTTTGCTTGTTTTTATAAATACTTTCAAACTTACAATATTTTTATAATAAGTTTTAAAAAATGCAATATTATTAAAAAACAGTCGTTGCAAATGACTCAAAATAATGACAAGTTTAGTAAAATTTAAAACATTTTGCAAATATGACAAAAAATCAGGAACTATTATTGATAGGCTGTTATCGCTGATATATGCAAGGGAGGACCTCTGAATGGACTAGGGGGGGCACGGCCCCCAAAGTTTTTTATTTTCTTATACACGTAGGCAAAAATAATATCTTAAATATATAGTATTGTTATTAAATACAATTTGACCCCCCAAATTAACAAAAATTTATTTTGCTGGACTGGTCATTGTGCATGTTTGTGTTTTTTTTTTTTTTTTTTTTTGAAACAAACAACTTCCATTAATCAAGAAACGAGGCTCGAAAGCCTAACAGAATCACAAAGACTACAATCAGAGAGTAGTAAAAGTTGAAGCCAACTTGGTATCGGGCCGTCCCAAGAGGAAGAGCCACCGTGAATAAAAGCTTGAGCTGCCACGTTGTGAGCAACCCGATTTATTGTTCTCGGAATGTAAGTGAGACCTTTAATCTGAAGAAAAATCATCCATGCACTAACCTCAGCAAGCACAACTCCTTGGGGTGAAGACTGCAAATCATGAGATTGAATAACCTTCATCAAAACTTGCGCGTCGGACTCGACCCACAAATTATTAATACCCTTACTCGCCGCCAATTTCAGGCCATGGAGAAGAGCAAGGGACTCAGCCGACAATGGATCAAGTTTCTCCGGGATACAAACTGATGATGCAGTTACTAAATTCCCTCTGAAATTCTGAACGACCACACCCACACCTGTTTTATCCTCTGTCGGATGACACGTGGCATCCACATTCATTTTGTACTCGTTTTCAATCGGGGGATTCTACGTCGGAGAGGCATCCGAGACAGCCACAGTTGGTCTGTCTGATAGAGGCATCTAAACATTAGAGAGACTGAAATTCCTGTGCATGTTTGTGTTTGGTTGTGCTTAGTTCAAAACTAAGCTATAACAATAATTTATTTGCTTTACATTTCTTCCATATATATATATATATATTTTTAAAAATAATTATTCTCCCTTTTAATATTTTATTTATATATATTTAAAAATATATAAATTTTATTCTTAAAAATAATTAAGACCTATCTTTTTTTCATACTTTAAACAAATCTTTAAATTAACTCTTAGTATTAGTTTATTTATTAACATTTTAGACTATTGTAAAATTCTTTTATAAATTTTGAAAACAAATTCTTGTTATATTGTGTTTTTTCTTAATTTTTTTTTTTAAATGTCTAATAAACCTTTGAAGTTTTAATTTTGTGTTTTAATAGACTCACGAACTTCAAAAGGAGTTCAATATATTTTTTAACTTTCAATTTTGCATCTAATTGGTCCTCAAATTTTCAAGTTTAAGTCTAATATATTATTGTCTTTATTTGACATTTTTTAAAATCTAGAAATTCATTAAAAACGAAATTAGAAGTATAAGATTCGATTCAACACGTTTAAAATTTAGGGACGCTAAATACTTTTTAGAGTTTAGGGACTCATTATATATATATATATATAGATGATCAAAATTATATGATGGTACTTAAATTTATTTAAACTTAGTCTGTAAGTCTTTGATACACTTAGATATATAACTTTTTTTTAATGTCAACCTAACTTGAGAGTGTGAATTCGAACCTATGATTTTTTTGCGATTTTTTTTTAATATTTATATACTATAATTTTTTGGCCCCCCAAACATCAATGTCTGGATCCGTTCCTAGATATATGACTATCACTAATAGACTACTATAAGTAATAGTCACTGACAAAATTTTATAAAAAAATTAAGTATGCAATTTTTTTAAAAAAGTGTTATATTTTTATTATTTTAAATATTTTGTGATTTTTCTGAAAATATCCAACAGTATTTCAATTTACAACCTTTTTAATTTATCAATCTACCTGTGGTATATTTGGATTTTGACACTTTCCACTAATCTCCATTTGAGACTCGAGCATTTTTTTTTTGTTTTTTTTTAATAAAGATTGATATTTAAAACTTAACCCTTGTGACAAATTCATATATATATATATTTTAAAAAAAAACTAAATAAAAAGATCCATTATGATTAAATTAGGAATCGAAATCAGATCTTGTCCCACCTTGTTAAAAAAAACACAGCAAACAACAAGAAAATTCCAGGCAACAAGACCTATAATGATTAGAAACTGAATTATTTTAAAAAGAAAATAACTCTTCAACATATTCCATTGAGAATGAAGAGCAACAATAAATAGATAGATCCAGAGAAAATGGAGTGGACCACTAATCTAACATCTAAACTCTTGATCGATGACGTACATATATATTAAATAGATGAATTTTACTTACAGTTGACTAGAAAATTACTCTGAATGCATACATAAACTATAATTTTTTTTTAATTTTTCTTTCTTATCATCCGACCAATGAAAATGGTCAACTACATTATTACATCCTCTTGAAATAAATTACATCTTTTGAAAATTCATAGACCATATGGCCGCCACTCCCTAGACCTTTGGATATATTCAACAATTGAAAATTTTAAGTTACATTGTTCCAATCTCTTAAAGTAATTTCTCAGATTTTTTAAAATTATTCAACTAAACCCTTCCAAAAATAAATTATAATATTTATTTTTTCTGTGTACATCGATAATTAAAATCTCTCATCATATTGTTTCAGTCTCCTACAATAATAATTTCTCGAATCTTCCAATGGAAAATATATATCGGACCACTATGTCGAATTGGACAGCACGCATGAGCACAATAAGTCCCTACATTGTTGGACCCAACAACTATTCTTCCTTTCTCTCTCACTTTCTTTATCATCTCTCCCCTCTACTAATTTTGGAAATATACTCACATTCTATTTTCTTTGATCAAATTATTATTATTATTTTAAAGATTTAGATAAAAAAAACAAAATTAAATTAACTAAATTTAAGATTTATTAAAAGTATTACGGGCAACTTCAGTCTCACGTCACACACTGACGTCATGCCCACTCCTCGAGGAGTGGGAGCCACCACACCTGGGCCCCAGAAGATTTACTCGCTGAAGGCCGACCTCGGAACTTCGATGGGCGATGCTTACCGCAGCTGACTAAGGCAGACCGACGTCAGTCCTCGGTTGACACGAGGTGTGACAGACGTGACAGTCTGCCACGACTAACAAAGAGCCGGCACCGCAGGCACTCCCAACCTTCTCGAGAGTCAGGGGACGACGGTTGCCGCAATCATCACCAGACGCGTGGGTCCAACTCCGATTGGCTCACGTCGCCTGTTCCGGTCCAGGCGTTCGTCCGAAGGCCAACGAACCGGGCGAACACGAGGAACTCTCCTCCACCAACTGTAAATACTCCTCTTGTTCAACAGATCTCTCTGACGTAGGTATCGGAGGCCCATGAGCCTAGCCCACCAGTGCAAGATGATGCTCTCTCTCCTCCCGCAGGTACACTGCCATCTCTACGACAATCGTTGATGATGAAAGCGACGGAGAAACACGGTAGTCCAAAATCTTGCATCAACAAAAAAAATATAATAACTAAATTTTGATATTTGAGATTTGAGAGTTCATGAATCAAAATGATATTTTAGACGCATTCGATCTAAAAGCATCGCATGTGCAGTGTACGAAGTCGACTAACATGGGAAAAATTGAGAGAGAAAGAGGGAAAGAGACTGAAATTGAATATATTATTATTACTATTATTTTTGTTTTTTTGGGAAGTCATTGGATTGAAGATAAGCACTAAGGCATACCATTTTCTGATGAGTGATCACCACCAGTTTGATTTATTATGTCCCACTGAAAGGAAGGGAACAACCCAATATTTTTCACTTTTAGGCTCCAATCCTTTCATTTTTCCTAATTTATAACTTACCCCTTACAAGTTTCTTGTTTTTTTTTTTTTTTTTAATCTTGTTCTTGCCCTTGCTTCTCATCAAATCTAATTCAAGTGGGTCTTCCAAGTTTTCATCGAGTCCTACTTTCAGCACTTTGGTTTATTGCTCCTTGATTGGATTTGAGTTTTGTAGGTGATGATTTTACACGGTTAGATGGATGCACGAACGTATATTTAATTAAGCTTAGCAAAATAATTTTTTCTTAGGGACCTCGTCTTGCTCGTTCTCATTAATTTGAGTTAGTAGTTTACAATAATGACTATTTAATTATATTTAACATTAATTTTGATTTGATATCGTGTTGGAATTTGCGTAAATATATTGTGTGTAACTTTAAACATTTGTTTTAGATATTTTACTGGTGAGATAAATGAATACCAAATTATTTGTAATAGGTGGGATAATAACTTGAATTTAAAAAAAAAATACTTAGAATAGTATATAAGTATTAAATTGTAACATTAACTCGTTTGAAGAAATTTATTTGAGTTGTGACGTATATAAGTAATTAAAAAGAAAAAACGTAGAATAGTATATAGGTATTAAATTGTAACCTTAACTCATTTGAAGAAATTTATTTGAGTTAGTGACGTATAGGAAGTAATAATCGTAGGATAAATCGATTAATGTGTTAGATACAAAATAAAATAAACTAAATTAGAGGTTTATTAAACACAATCTTAAAAATTCTGACATGTTATAAATTTATAATTTAAGCAATAGAAGTCGAAGTCAATTAGTGATTATTATTACATTTTTTTTTTTTTTTTTTTTTGAGAAAACAAATAACAGATTAAACAGAAACAGCAACAAAGCCCCATGGGCTACCAGAAGCTAAAAACAAGAGAAAACTCGAGGGAACAGGATCCTCCCACTGAGTCGAAAAATTAGCCTCCATCGCATTATAGGCTAATTGATGAGCCATAACATTGGTCATACGAGGCGAATGGGTGAAAGAGATCACCCCAGCAGCGTCCTTCAAGTCCAGAGCTTCGCGGATGTAGAAGGCAACTGTAGTAATGTCGACACTATTGCCATTAAGAAGTTTACAAACTTCCAAACAATCAGTCTCAGCTTCTATTGGGCACTTGAAGGGGTTCAAGGATAATAAGATTGCTTTGAGACCTTCAACCATGGCCATGGCCTCTAAGGTCTTGATCTCAAATTGGTCGGTCAGAGCGCGACAACCAGCCAACATAACAACCCCCTGATGATCCCGAACCACCCATCCAAGACCAGCACTCCTGGAATGAGGGTTAAAAGATGCATCCACATTCAGCTTCCACCGATTGAAGTCGGGAGGTTGCCAACTGCCATTGACGTCACCATAAGTCCCTGGATTTTTGGCATGAGCTTTCCCTTTATCACTGTTACCATCTGAACCACCACATTTGGGCTGATGAAAGAGATTACTAATGTTGGCCATCACAAATTGATCTGTCATTGATGCATTGTTAAAAAAGACCTTGTTTCGGAGCTCCCATATCTTCCACACAATCAACATGGAGTACTCCACATCTTCCTTCGATCCTTTGTCGAGGATCCAATCCCAATGCTCTTGAATCGACCAAAGATTCCTGTTATCACAAAAACGAGACAAATTAATGGAGGAACAAAAGGACCAAGCCTCCCTGGTTACCTTGCAATGCCAAAAAAGGTGTTGGGGTGATTCATCATTGTCCCTGCAAAAAACACATAAATTATCAGAAAAAATTCCTTTTGAGCTAAGATTTATCTTGGTAGGAATGATATTGTTGTAAACTTTCCAGCAACAGATTTTGACTTTTGGGGGAACTTTCGAGGCCCAAAAAGTCTTCCATCTCCGGCTTTGAGCTTCAACATTTGAGGGCGAAGCCTCAAATTTATTCCCAAAAGATAAACCAAGCTGATAAGCAGTCTTAACAGAAAAAACTCCCTGTTTCGACGGATTCCAGATAATGATGTCTTCCCTGCCACTCGGATGGAGAGGAATATCAAGGATTGCCTCTGCATCAATCTGAAGAAAATTTTCCCGGATCTGATCCTCCTTCCAAGTCCCATCAATGTTCATTAGCGAAGCCACTGGAAAATTATGGACTGATGGCGGTGCAAACAACAGTCGACCATTTTCCCTTGAAGGGATCCAAGGATCACTGTTGATCAACACCTCTTTACCGCTTCCCACTCTCCACATGTACCCTTTATCAAACAACTCTTTGCCCCACATGATGCTCCGCCACGCATAAGAAGGAGCCGAGCCTAACTGCGCTCGCAGGAAAATACCATGATTATAATACTTGCCTTTCAGAACCCGAGCCAACAAGCTGTCAGGATGTTTAATTAGTCTCCAACACTGTTTAGCCAGAAGAGCCTGATTGAATAGAGTTAAGTCCCTAAAACCCATTCCACCGTGAGACTTACTAACACACATCCGACTCCATGAACGCCAATGAATCTTCCTTTTCTCAGATGTCGAACCCCACCAAAATCGCGCAAACATTTTAGTAATATCTGAACTAACCTGGGAAGGGATCCTGAAGCAACTCATTGTGTAAGTCGGAATGGCTTGAGCAACTGCTTTGATAAGCACCTCTTTGCCTCCTGCCGAAAACATCTTCTGCTTCCAGCCCTGAAGGGTATTCCAGACTCTATCTTTTAAAGAGCTGAAGGCTTGACAACTTTATACATTTATAATTTAATCATAGTAGTCGTAGCGAATTAGTGATTATTATTACATTTTACTTTCATTAATGATTACTTTTACATTTCACTTCAATTAATGATCAACTTTATACAAATAATTCAAGTGGTCAGATACTATGTATCTCTTTTTCATTGTAACTTGTACCTTCAATCCTCTTCACTCATCTTTGTAATTTTTTTTTTTTTTTTTTTTTTTTAAGTATATGGAGGTAGGAGGATTCGAACCACATACTTCTTGATCGTCAATATATATATATATATCAGCTGAGCCACTTTGACACTTTCGTAATGAGATTTTTTAAAAGAAAAAGAAAAATAGTCTAGGTTCTTTTAAATTTAGACTCATTAATGTGTGTCACGAATTTTATTATTTTATTTTTATTTTTAAAAAGGAAAGAATTTGGAGTAATGATTTAAAATTGAAAGGAGCATTTGCTTATTCCTTTTGCATTGTTCAAAGGACTAGACAAGCAATGTGCAAAAGATGGGGTGTGATTTTCTTTATAAAAGTTAGTTATATTGTTAGTTCCGTATTGAATATTATTATTCTATTTTGAAATAGACTTCCATTGGAGCTCTTCAATCTTATTTCCTTTTGCATTTTGGATTTTTATACTTCAATTAATAAATCAATTTTATTAACTATTTTTTTTAATTAATTACTACGCCCATTCCAATAGTTAAAATATCCGCTTGATTGTTTATTATTTTTTTTTTTTTTTAGTATTTCTATATGAAATCAATACATTTTTTTTTAATGAATACTAACTAATGGAATTGTGTTTTTCATTATTTAGCAATAATAAATTTAATGCAATTTATATCATCAACCTCATATCGATAAATTTGGTTTTAAATTATTGTTTTTTTTGGTAAGGAAATTTTAATAAATGTAATTAACTAAAAAAAATTATTATTGATCTATAATTAACTATTATTTCAAAATAAATATTATTAATTAAATTAAAATATAATACAAATCAAACCAATTAACCTACCAGATCACTTTGGGTTAAATTTTAGTTTTAAATTAGATGTTAGTTAATATAAATGAACAATTAAAATTTATATTATTATCAAACCGAACATGGTTTAATTGACATAAGGTCGTAATCATGAATTCGATCCCCACATTAATTAAACACTTTACACTATTAAAATAATATAAATGGAATATGGAATTTTTTTTTTTTTTTATTTATTTTTTTTTTTTTTTTTTTTTTTTTAAGAGTAAGAAGGAACCTAAACATTGGTATTTGTGAGATCGTTAAAATTTTGAATTTTACTCATAATATTATATTTAATGACAATATTTCAAATCAAAGGACTTTTTAAAAACTATCTTTTAATGCATTTAAAAAATAAAAGGAAACTATCTTTTAATTTTTAAAAACGAGTATTGACAAAGTGAAATAAATAAAAAGTAACATAAGAAGATAAATTATATATTTATATATTCTTTAAAAATATATATTTATATAATTGATTGAAAGAAAAAAAAAACTAAATTGTTTAAAATGTTGAAAAAATAATTGAAGAAAGTGGGTAAAAAGAAAGAAAAATTTGGAGCCCATTTGATAACGTTTTTTGTTTTTGGTTTCTTAATTTTTGAGAATTAGAAACAGGGATATGTTTGATAACTACTTTTATTTCTTGTTTCTTGACCTTATTTTTTATTTTTTATAGTTTAAATACAATTTAGTTATATAATATAAAAATATATAAAATATATATATATATATATATATATATATATATATATATATATATATATCAAAAGTCTACATTATCTAATACAGATAAGTCTGGATGCAAAATTAACAACACTAATATAATTATTTTTAACCTTTAAATATTGTCCAAATTTGATCTGCAATGTCATTTCTCACTCGAGTTTTTCTGTCTTAAATGATGTCAACTCTAATCCAACTCAATTAAATAGCAGTTGTTAATTAAACCATTGTGGTTTTAGCAGTTGTAAAATATTAAAGTAAGATTATATGCATGTTTTAATGAACAAAATTTATATTTGTAAAATTCTAGTTGGTTCAAGTGTACTAAAAATATATATAAATATATATGTTGTAAAATTTAAAAAATTTAATATATATATATATATATATATATATATATATATATATATATATTTTGCAACATTTAAAATTCAAAATGCAAAATAATATATAAAAAGTATTGAAAAATTAATATATAAAATATAATAACAAAATGCTTTACCTTGGTTCCGAAGCCAAGAATTCCAAAAACAGATATACAAATAGGCACTAATGTTGCCAACGAAACCAAACATAAATATAGAAACAGAAAGCTTTTCGTAGTTTCTCAAATTTTGGCATTTTTTCAGAAACGTTTTTCAAAATTTAGAAACAAAAAACTTAAATAGTTAATTATCAAACAAGTTCGTTTCTTAAAAAATGAGAAACGAGAACGTTATCAAACAGGTCCTTGGTAGACAATGAAATTTCCCTTCCAACTTAACCAAGAATAATGAGCTTAATTTCTCAGCCCGAGTAACAACAAATAATTAAAAAGAATAAATACACATTTATTTAAGGTAAGAAAATTCTTAACTTTATCTCTCGTTCTTTTCCGGACCAAGCAGCCATATCTCATACATATTATAACGAAGAAATTGAGCTCCAAACCCAGATGGATTCTTTTACTTTTCTCACTTTTTGGCAACATGAAATGCAACTATCTTGCAATCACACAACAAAGAAGGTTGCTTGAGTTTATATTTTGGCATTGATCATGAAACTTGGTCTATTTATATATAGAAATATAAAAATCCAAAATAGGTAAAATCGAAGATGAAAAGATAAGGAGAGAGAGAGAAAAAATGAAAACAACCAAACAACAAAGAAGGTTGCTTGTCCTTTTTAACAAGCAACACTAACCAAGAAGGGAAGGTAGAACACCATCCTTGGGTACAATCTTTGGACAATGTCCATCGGACAATTCCATCTGCAACGTTGTTTTGGGACCGCTGTATATGTTGAAAGACCTGAACATCCGCTGTCACTGTCAGGTTAAGCACCTCACTGGTGACCGATTTAATATTTGTCAGGTTCTCCTCTTCACGATTTAGGAGACGAACCACACCAAGCCAATCAGATTGCACTGTGACCTCCTGGTGGTGCATGGCTAACAAACCTTTGATCTCCGCCTTAACTTCCTTCATCTCTGCCATTTGCACATCGCTTAGACCGCTCGCAGTCTGACAATCAGTCCTAACCAGATTGTTGGATTGGTTACGAAGAGCCCTGCCCAATCCGACTCTGCCATCCGCCTCCCTTCACACAACGCCACAAGTAAAAGACAATTCCTCTATAGACGTGACTTTAATTAATTGAAAGTCATTATCTCAAAATAATAATATTAATTAATGAAGAAAATAAAAAGACAAAATATGTAGAAAAAATAAGATGAATGACATAATTGTAGCCAAACTAAGGATAATAATAATTTAAATGAAAGTGACAAAATGTGAAGAGAAAATTTATGCCTAGCCCTTTTTATATATAGATTATTTTTTCAATTGGTATTGTATTTTCAAATTAAATGATTTTATTAATTGGAAGGTAATTTAAGTGGACAGATTAGCAAGTCTCTTTCTAAAATTTAGCGCTAATGCACATGCATCCTAAACTTTACATATATGCTAATCTAATTCACTCTAAATGAATTTTAATAACATTAAAATATATTAAGGAAATGTTTGAATCCACTTTTGAAAAAAAAACTATTTTAATAAGATTTGTAGTGTATCACTCAAAAAAAAAGAAAAAATAATGAAAAATCTTAAATTTATTCACTCATGAATATTTAAGTTTAAAATGATACAATTAATTTGAGGTTTGAAGTAATACAGCCCTAAACTCATAGTTGAGATCTATAAGTTAATTTAAAAATTGTTATCTAAAAGGGAAAATTATTGTCAAAACTCTGTTAGGTACGAGTCTTCATCAAATAGTATGTTTTTGTGTCCTTCCGCAATTTTTTCCACCTTTTCATTTTACTAAGGGAGCGTTTGGCTTCAAAAGCCAAACTCATGTTTGGAGGGATGAGTTTGAAAACCATGGGTTTAGAACCTAAACCTATGGTTTTGGGTTTTCATCCCTTCTTACTTCTCCAATTTTGTTTCTCTCTTCATCAATTTTCAATTTGACATCAACAATTTTATCTCTCTCTCCATCCATTTGACACCAACAATTTTTTATTTTATCTCTTTATCAATTTTAGTTATACGTCTATTTTTTTTTTTCATATATATATATATATATATATATATATATATATATATATATTTTTTTTTTTTAAGTTAAAATATATCTTTTTCTATTATGAAAAATAGTATTTTTTGTTAAGTTTTTTTTACTACTTTCAAATATGAATATATTTTAATATTATTACAAAATTTTCATTAATAGCAGTGAATTATTGGAATGTAAGTTATATCCAAACTAAGGTTTTTTGTAATTGTTTTTTCTCTCTACTATTTGTTTATTTTATGTATTTTTTCAACCGTATTCTATAAGCTAATGTTGTGTTTGTAATTTTTTTTTCTATTATAATAATTATTTTTTTTTTAATTGAAATGTACAAAAATTCCATCAATGATGTATTTTTTTTTTTTCGTTCTTTTATTTCTTGTTTTTTGTTTTTGTTGGTTTTGTTAAAGGTTTTTTTTTTTTTTTTTTAATTATGTTTTTGTTAAAATATATCTTTTTCCATCTTATTCTATAAAAACTTTTTTCATCAATAGTAATGTAACTTTTATTTTTATGTTGTAAAAAGAAAAACTTTTTCTTCCTTTATTTTATTTTTTTGTTTTTCTTAATTTTTAAAAGGTATATTTTTTCATTCTATTTTATAATTTTTTTTTTTAATGAGTACAAAGTATGAAAATTGTTTAATTTATTTTCTTATTCTTAGACTATAACATAAATTAAATGCTTCATTTTTTAAGTCTCAAAAGAAGTTTGCTCATGTTACATGAGACCGGATTTTATAATTCACAAGACAACCACTAGAAAATAAGGGTAAAAAAAAGGAAAAAAAAAAAGAAAGAAAAGGAAACTGTTCAACCCGGGGTTCAGAACACTGCACCCCAAACCCTGGTTTCTGATTCCGAGGCTTCCCAACCCTGCACCACAAACACGGTCTTTTGATTCCCAGGGTTCATAACCCGCCCTGACAAACCCCAGGGTTCTGATTTCCAGGGTTCTGATTCCAAAACAGGGGGCCAAACGCCCCCTAAAAGTTTTTTTATACTCAATTTTTTTTGTAACAAAATAGCTTTGTAGTCAATCAAAATAGTCCAAAGTGCAACTTGTCAAACAAGAAAAATAATTATATCAATTAAAAAAAAAAAAAACTTGCCTTGAAACTTCTGAGTCTGAGATGTCACACTCACTAGTTTGGTCATTAAAATATGAATTTTTTATTTTTATTTTAGGGACATCAACTTGAAGTTACAAGTTGGGTGAACGGAGTTATTATAACTTAGTCTACGTTTGGCCCACCGACTATTATAATCCATAATTAATAAAGTAATTATAATGATTTCAACAATATTTATTATTCACGAACTTTAATAGCTCATTCAGCACTCGAAACAACTCCTTAAGGATTTTCTATGAAAATTAAAGCTCAATTACTTTTAAGCCCTTCAAGTCTCTCTAACATTTTAATAAAATAAAATAAAGTAAAAAAAATTAAGAAAAAAATAAAATTTTACCACCCCTCCTCCTCATTAAAATTGTGTCCTCTCTTCTCACAATCAGACCTAAAAATTCATTTTTTGTAGTACACTTTCATATATTCATATATTCATATATATAGTGGATATATATAAAAAAAATGAGAGAAATAAAAATTAATTATGGAGAGAGAAAAACAATAAAAGCGTACTGGTAAAAATAAATTCAAAAAAATATATAAGTGTAAATATTTATATATTTAGACATTTTTAAAAATACTATTTTGAAGAAGTCAACCATACACAATTTTTCTTATTTTAATTCACAATCTATTTTATTTGAATTTTTATAGTTTTTTAAGTTTAAATTACATTTTACTCATTTCCATTATATTTTAATTTGAGTAATTTCGAAAAAAAAAAAAAAAAATCTTGCATGCATACTTAATTTCCAAGCCAACAACAAACTTAAAACTTAAAAAAATGTCAAGCATAACTTAGTTGACCTTAAGTTATGTCATTGACTAAGAGAAAATGTTTAATCTCCTCGCATTAATTAAACACATTTAAAAAAAATTGAAAACAGTTACCTAAACTTTTATTAAGTGCAATATGGAAAATTCTATATAAAAAAAAAATGTATATAAAAAGAAAAGTATTAAAGAAAATCTAAAAAAGTATTTAAGGATTGAAATGGAGCAAATATGAGAGGAGAATATATATTTTAAAAAACAATTAATCAAATATATATCTTGATTGGATTTTGGTTAAACAACAAATTTAGTTTCTTAAGTTTAAGATGGTGGTATATATATATATATTTTAATACAACAATGGTATATATTTTAGTCCATAAGCTTCATAAAATTTCAAATATACATTGAATTTTAAATTATAATTTTTTATGCAATTTCTACCATACAAATCATTAACTACATAATGATAGAATATCTCAATTGTGAACTAACATAAACTAAGAAATAGGCGATAAAGTCAAAATAGAGTGACAAAATCTATTAAAAGGATTTGATATATATTACTTCAAATAGAAGATACGTGGCACGAACTTTATTTTATCTACTTGTTGATTTTTCTATACCATATGTTTGTTTAGTTTTGTCAAAGAATCAACCATATCAAATATGTTACATCACCATTTCATTAACTATGTCAACAAACTTTATATAATGATAATGTAAAATTATAAGATGTAATTGAAAACTTTAACTACAAGGTTTGGAATTTAACGAATAAGGTTTAATATGCAAAGAGAAGATGGAGAGTGGAGAGACAACCTGGAGAGGGCGAAAGTTGCGGATTAAAAAACGAATGCAAGGGAGTGACTTTGAAATTGATTATATGTTTGGTTGCAAGTCTAAGTGGGAATCATAAGGACCACACCCTTTGCTTTCTCATTAACTTCCTTTTCTCTAATAATATATAGGGACCACGTCCCAATAGTTTAATGCCCTATAGTCCGTGTCTCTATTATTCATCTACAAATTCTTCACGCCAAAAAAGAAAGGAAAAAACTCGTAGCACAACTCAATTATTGAGAAATTGGTAACCTCTTTAAAGTAAGAGGTTCAAACTTCCACTTCACCTCTTTATTCGGACTAATGAAAAAAAAAAGTCTTGTTTGTTTTTTTTCTTGTTGTTGTTCTACATAGTTGACGATATTGATTCATCAATTAAAAAAACACGAGTAAGTGATAACT
Source organism: Herpetospermum pedunculosum (assembly GCA_028017165.1). Classification (NCBI taxonomy): domain Eukaryota; kingdom Viridiplantae; phylum Streptophyta; class Magnoliopsida; order Cucurbitales; family Cucurbitaceae; genus Herpetospermum; species Herpetospermum pedunculosum. The sequence continues at coordinate 5,110,561 of CM051529.1, read as the reverse complement.
TTTTTTTTAATATAATGGAGTAACCTTACACCCTGCATCCACTATAGGTATATATCAAGTTAAAATTAATTAGATTATATTTCTTTTTTATTTGATTGTGGGAGAGCTTAGACCATTTATTATCATACCTAACGTAATAACATAATTGGAATAAGTGATGATTCAATTTTTTATGAGGTATAAATATACCATACAGTCAAATCATTTTGATCATGCTTACTAAGTTTTTATTCAATTATGTAGATTAAAAATTTGACAAAAAAGTTACCGTCAAATTTATTACTGTTATTAAATAGTTGATGGTTGTTAATTTGAGCCTAATTTAGCTATTTTAAATCATTCAATCTAACTTAAAGGTTAGGGTTTAGGGTTTAGGGTTAGATGATTAAATTTGAACCCCACATCGTTAAATTAAAAAAAATATATATTCAATTGATGATTTTTCTAAAAAATAAAAAATACCGTACTTTGCAAATATGTTTGAAAAAGATGGAAATCTCCTTATTTTTATGGCATACGTACAGAAATAACCTTTAAATTAACCTCGTTTTTATTTATTTATGTCCATACTTTATATTTTTTCACAAAAGTCAAATTATTTGCAAGTTATACATATTCTATTAACATTAAAAACACTAAACTCTAAATCCTAAATTCTAAAATTAAATTTATTTTTTAATAAAAGTCAGGGTCAAGCCATACATATTATTCTGAAATTAAAAAAAGAAAAATCAAAAAATATTAAACCTGAAACCTAAAGATACCTAAATCCTACAAATGAAAATTTTCAAATATTTTGACATTATGTAAAATAGGATCCTAAATTGATCTATGTATATATATATATTTTTTTTTCTTTTTTTTGATAAAACCTAAATTGAACTATTTGACATAATTTCCGTAATTGTTTTTATATATGGTAAATCTCCACCTATTATGGGCTGGTCCAGCATAAGCTAATAATATTAGGTCCATAGTTGAGTTGTAGGCCCAATAGTCTCAGCCCACCGGCCCACTGCTGCAAAGTCGCACGGATGTTTTGTATATATATATAAAAATATATATCAATTACTTTTTGAAAAAGTTATTCCCTCTTTTCACAAGGCTGAAATCAGAAGATTTGAGCCCTAATTTCTGGTAAAATCGGCCGAGAGTGAAGAATGTCGGGCGTCACGAATACGCAGCAGGAGGAAGACAAGAAGCCCAACGATCAATCGGCGCATATCAACCTGAAGGTCAAAGGCCAGGTTGGTTTCTTTCTTGATTACTTTTTGTTTGATGGATTTTTTATGCTGGTTTTTGAGAAATCATGTTCATGCTCGAAGGCTTTAATTTTGATATTTCTTTCATGTGTTCTTGATGTTTTCGTTTAAAGGATTTTACCTTTGGCTATGTCGGGTAGATAGCGGGCACTGAATTTGAACTTTAAATTACTGGCTTGTAGGGTTTTATTGATTACTATAATTCGCTCTATGTTGTCTGTTTTAGAATCGCTTTCTGGTTGTTCGCAAAGATTGGAGCCGGAAAATGGAAAAAAATAAGACCGTCTTTGATAACCATTTGCATTGTTTTGTTTATACTTTTTACAATTGTTTTCAAAACCTAAGCCAAGTTTTGAAATCTAAAAAAGCAGTTTTTAATAATTTGTTTTTATTTTTGAAATAGGGCTAAGAATTCAATACCATTACAAAGAAATTGCTAGAAACAAGCACAATTTTTAAAAACTAATAATCAAACGGTTATCAAACTGACTAAGTTTGTCATTTTGAATTTGTAATTATATCTGACAGGTGCGATAGTTATATATATAATTTTTTTATTTAATTGTTATTATTTTAACTTCTCCTCTCATTTTATTCAAAAAAAAAAAAAAAAAAACTTCTCCTCTCAGAAACTAGCAAAGCCCATTAGTGATAGGTGAAATTCTACTTTCCATTTTTGTGGTTTTATTTGCAATTTTGTTGGCATTCAGACTGTTCCATTCTTTCTTTTTCTTTGTTATACTGACTCTGGATGGACAAGACTGAGTCCTGATCCTCCTGCCCTACCCCGGAAAAGCTAATGATACAGTGATATCCTTCTCCTATAATTTTCATTGGGATGGATTTAACTCTTGTGGATATAATACCTGCTTGGCTGTAGCCTTACTTAGTATTGACTGCACATTTACTTTTTTTTTTTCTGCTTTTAAATAATGTTCTTGGTGTGTTTGTTTTGCATGAATATTAAAGCTTTTGTGGGTTTTCTCTGAATTTTGTTTGTGTTCTTTTGTTCATTTTGTTGGAATATATTAAGAAATTACCTCTATTTTTTAATATCACATCCAGTGGAGTGGTTTTGAAGTATTTTAAAGATTCAATTAAATGGACTACCAAACCAAGCCTTAAAAAATAGGGTGGTTACTGTAATCTCCTACGTGTTGGGGCTCTTCACAATTCTTTCAGTATTTCAATGGAAGTTCAGTTTTGCAATTATATCAAATAAGGATAGTTCTGTAAAAGCTGGCACATGCCTAAGCAGTAGAGGAAGTAAGACAGTTTGTCAGCTCCATTCTTCTGTGTGATTTTTGTTTTGGTTTTTTTTTGTTTGTTTGCTTAGCTCCTTTCTTCTGTCGCAAAATTTTCTGTCCTTGTGTGGGGTTGATTCAAATTTTTCTTCTTGTCTCCTGGCAAATTTCCCGGGACTGAATCAACTTGTCTTTTTCATGCTGTCTGTTCTATGTCTGCTCTCTGTCTTCCTCTGACGTGTGTCTCAGTTTCCTTTCTCTTCGTTGTTTCACTTTATCTGTTACCGTTTCCTTTCTCCCTCATTCTTCTCTATCAAGTTCTTTCTGTAATGATCGTACTCTTTTTTCATCCTGTTTTTCCTTTTCGTTTCTAATTGTTATTTACACCGATTAGTTATAATCAATAATTTTGGTTAGAAATATTGTGTTAAGATAATTGTAAAAAAATTCTTGATCTGTTCGTTTTTGTGGGGTTGTTTTTTTTATGCTCTTCTACATTCAAAATGAAGCTTGGTTTCTTACCCAAAATAAAAGTTTGTATGTATGACAGACATGATAACCTCTTAATTATCACTTTTTGATTTACTATAGGATGGGAATGAGGTGTTCTTCAGGATTAAAAGGAGCACGCAGCTGAAGAAACTAATGAATGCATACTGTGATCGACAATCTGTGGATCTGAACTCCATTGCTTTTCTATTTGATGGTCGTCGTCTTCGAGCAGAGCAAACTCCCGATGAGGTATCCTTGCTTTTCTGATTTAAGCACAAATAGATATCCTATATTAAATTCATGTAATTTTAATAAAAGCGTGTATTGTACCAGCTAGAGATGGAGGATGGAGACGAGATTGATGCAATGTTGCACCAGACTGGCGGATATACTCGTTGAAATACGTGCTGCTGGTTCGAGCAAAAAGGGAATTGTGACTGTATCTAACGTTTAAAATTATTAATTTCAGTTAGTTTTCTTTGTTTGGTATTTTGAATTAGGGAGTTATACTCCTTTAGACAGTTATGTTGCTTTTGTTTATATGCTGGGTCTTTATAAGAGTTGGATATCTGGTACTTTGTGTTGTTTCTCGATGTTAATGGAGGGATAGTTGACCCTCTCGAATTGGTCACTAGTTCGGTGTTGAATTTAGTGAATTGATAGGGAATCCTATCAGGAACTAATATTTTCATTGAATTGGAAAATATCGGTCATTTAGATTCTTGCTGGAAAATATCAAGACTTCCCAAAGTAGTCATTTAAAATGTTTAAACTACTTTTTACTGGTTATAGATTGGAAGCTTAGTAGCTAACAGTTGGCTGATTAGAACGTCCCAGTTTGGTTTTCTTCTTCACCATGTGAGATTTCTGATAACGAAATTCTAGACACGTTATTAAAATAGCATACATATATTTTTTTTCAATTTTATAAAGGTAGTACTTAAGTTGATTAGAATGGTTTTTTTTTTTTTTATACAAGATTAGAATGGTTAAGTTTAATAACTATTTTGTTTTTTAAAATTAAGTCTATAAACTATACCTCCACAAAAACAAAATCAATTTTTTGAAAGATTTTTTTTTTGTTTTCAATTTTTGGCTTGTATTTTCTAAACACTACCATAAATACTTAACACAAGTAAATAATTTATATATAAATGTATTGCTTAATTTTTAAAAATCAAAAACTAAAATTTGGTTAAATGATTTGAAATCATAGCATGAACATACATTTTTAAAGTTTATATTTACATTTTTTGTTGTTGTATACTACGTGTACATTTTAGTTTCTAATTTAGAAAAGGAATGTTTAGGTTTTTGAACTTTTATATGATTAATCATAATAATTCTTGGGTCAAATGCTATCGTTATAATTCTTGGGTCAAATGCTATAGTTGTTCAATTGTTTTTTTTAGTGTAATATTTAAGTTTCGTTTGTTTTTTATTTTAAAAAATTAAGCCTATAAAATAATACATACACTTGTGAGTTCCTACAACAAAAAACTAAATGATTATAAATAAAAAACTAAATGGTTATCAAATTGGGCATTAGGAATGTGAATTTGAATTTCTGAACCTTAGATTGAGAATACAATGTCTTAATTAGTTGAGTTATATTGGTTAAAGATCTAAAGATTGTTTTCTTTGTATTTTTTTTTTATTCTTTTTTTTTTTAGAAAATTTTCTTTGTATTTAAAAGACTTTAAAGAAAAAGTCTGTAAGATTTTATATTGTCACTGATCATATTCAATATTCGTCTCATGTCAACTAATTTATGTCATGTTTGGAATAATATGTCAAATTAAGGGACTGTTAAAGTTTAAAATTCATTTCAACTAATTCATGTTTGTAATAATATGTCAATTAAGTGACTATTATTTAAAATAAAATATTGTAAAAGTTTAAAAGGATTGAAAATGAAACTTAACGAGTTAATGCTAAGTCTCACCTAACTACTCGTGTTGCACATTATATAAAATTTAATGCTCCAAGGCCCCAACTATCCTTGCATCATAACTTTCTTTCCTAATATGATATATTACACAATCAATCAAAAAGCTTTGAGATAAAGATGGATGTTAAATATATGTACACTAATTTTACATGTTATTTACATCCGGTGATTTACAACTATACGACGTCGCCTCGAAGCAAAACTAGAACGAACCCCACCTCAATTTGGAGGGAAGGTTATTGGAAGGACGAAAGGTATAAAGCTGTACAACTCGTGCTACTTTGTAAGGTATAATTAGACTGCCTCCTCCGGTAAGACGTGCTGCTTGTGAGCGGCGTCTTTCGACTAAAATGTACTAAATATGCACAAGGGGATATCTTATGTGTGTCCTAATCATCTGATTAAACCAACAGACTTCTAATCCGTGTGAACTTTGCTCTTTTCCATGGAGAGGGACTGCGAACACAACAAAATCGTTGGACAAGTCTCAGATTTTCGGGCATTAAACGCTCAAAGGCTTTAAAATTTACTAGAAACTAGACAAAGAAGTAGGTAAATAGTCATTGTTGTTTATTTGAACAAATGAGATAGAAACTAACCTTTCCATATATACTACTCAGACGTTGGGATATATATATGTGTTTACTGCTGCTTGCTTCCTGCTCTGAGCCTCTCATTCGACCAGATAATCGTTCAAAACATTCCTGTACATAATTATAGATGCTATTGCATCATGGAAGAAGTGGTAATTAGTGTCGAGTCTTATTGAATATCCCATGAAAGAACCAAGTTTCAACAGGAAATTATTTCAGTTCAATTATATGATTGCTTCGCAGACTCTTCTCAAACCTTTTTTCCAATCTTGTTACCACACTTCCAGCACCGGGAATTGTGAGATTATTCTAGAAATTGACAAGTATGTATAAATCTAACAAAAGCCTACCTGAGCCGATGTCTGTTGCAAGCAGTAAAGAAGGCAACAAATCCATTTAATATACTTCTAAGAGCTCGAAAAACCTGAAGCAAAGAAATTTCCACAATAATTGCAAAGTTACCACAGTACAACATGAATAGTTATTGTTCGCTGTATAGTACCTGAGAGAAGAGATCATTCCAAAGTGTACGCAAAACGGAAACCTCGGAAGTGACCACTGCTACCTCTGAAACAGAAGCAACTTGAAAAACACTACTGACAAAATGTCGTATGTCTCCGAACATATCATAAATGCCTGAGCATAAGTAAGCGACGAAAGTAGCTAATGAGAAGACAGCTCTGATCGGAGCATATAGTACTTCTGAAATGATCCACAACGTAGGAAGCAAAATCGTTGTTACTGCAAAGAAAAGAAAAGGCTTAGAAATCTCATGAAAAACTGACTTCACTGAAAAAGATAAAGAATAAATAGGAAAAGCAATATAAACCTACCACAGCTCCAGAAGGTTGAGAAAATGAACCATATTGGCAAGAACAACAACTCAATTGAGTCAACAACGAGACTGCAAGAAAATTCACTCACATCCCAGATCACTGAAAAGAAGTTCCCAACAACTTCGATAAAAGCATTACCAACAGGAAGAATGAATCCTAGAAGTTCCATGATAGGACTTGCCAATGGTTGAGTCAAAATTGAAAGAAAAGTTCGTATGGTACGCGAAAGGGTAAGAAACCACGTAAGCGCTTTCTCAAAATTATGTAAGAACAACATTGTTCCCAAGTATTTGATCCTTGATACCATCTCCCAAGTCTCTATCCAATCAAAAAGGGGTCCACACAAACGAGAGGCTGCTGCCTTCAAAAGTGGGACATTTTTGTATAAATCATAGAATCCTATGAGAACAGTGATAACTGATACCAGCACATATAAAGCTCTAGCAAAAGGACACATCCAAGGACGATAGACATGACAAAACACAGGGTAAGATTGAAGGAAGATCACCCAAGACGGAAGACCAGCTTCTAACAAAGTGAGCAACCGTAGATCGGACATTATTATTTGCCTTAACTTAAATGGAAGGTCACGATCATTGTACCTAAACAAAATTAATACATCTTTGTATTCTGTAGCCTCAACTACATCTTGACAATTAGCATCATAAATCTCCGAGACACTTGGCAAATCACTAATTCCGTTTTTCCTCTCTTCCAGAGAAGTATCATCTTCATTATTTGGGCCCATAAATTTTGTTACTTTTCTTCTCTTGTTAGGACCAGTAGTAGGAGGTGTCTGTAGTGTATTCGTGCTGTCTTCTGCAGTGGTAGAATGTAAGTTTAATTCACCATCAGCGCACTCCAGAGAATCATTATTAATGTATAAGCTTTTGTAGGACATAATCTCGTCCTCCATGATGGGATGGCTATTAAGGTAATTGTCTTCAATATCGTCAAAATCGTCTTCGGCATCATAGAAAATTTCTCCTGAAAAATGGCATTGAAAATGAAATGGTTAAGTGGACACTTTCTAGGCCATCGCAGGTGGTAGCTCAAGCAGCCATCTGCTATTCAACTGTTACAGACAAAGACATGCTTAGAGCATATAAAAGGATCAAACCGAACCATACTAATGCAGTTTCTAATATAAAAATGGAATAATAGTCATAGTACACTATTTAACGAACATTTGCAGGAAATATATAACTATGTCAATCGATACGAAGGCTAAATAACACTAGACTCTAAGTATTGCAAGAACATTATCAAACAAAGCTCTTCGTATTTAATCCTTGATATAGCAACCAACCAAATGACTAAGAATCAATGCAAATCAGTGCACCGTTCTTAGCCTCCTCACGTGAACAACAGAATGAACATTCTTGCATTCCTAGTATCATCTAGGCAGAATAAATCCGAAACACTAACAACTACCTGTGGCTGATTCCAAATACTTCTTCAACAGTTGTCGATCTGAGGGCGAACCCGAGAACCAAGAAGATATGCTCCCTGCAGCTTGAGATATGCAATCAAATTCCCATCGTTGCATATATTTACCCTCTATGGCCACAGAGGTATCCGCCTGCAGGTGAGATGTAAATCATTGAACACAGACAACTACAAGACAGCAAAGAGACAAAGCATGGGGAAGGGTTGGTACCTGAAGCTCACTCAAGTAGTTTATACCTCTAACATTGTTCCATGAAACTTCAAAAACAATAAAACCATACAATATCCTATGCAATTCATTGTTTAGGACAAAAGTTTTTCTAAGATTCTTCACAGGAGGCATAGGAAGCAGAAGTTTATTTCGAGAAAGTAGTGCATTGATCAATGGGAACCACCGCAGAAGCTTCTTTGGTTTAGTAACTTTGGGTCTCTGATAAGGCACCCGTTCACTATTTCTATCCCTCCGTGATTTACGGATTGCAAACGGAGATAGCCTCGACTGAAAATAGAAGAGTAGTCAAGTTTGATCACCATCAGAAAATCAATAAACTAAGTTGAATTTAACAGGAAGAAATTTGATATAAACCTTGGTAACCATCAGCTGCCACAAGCGAGCAGGCCGCGAACCAAATTCTCTCAACCATGGCCGATTGTCCACCAAGACATAAAACTTTTTACTCTCAGGCGCCAAGAAGAGGCTAAGATCAGAAAGATAAGACTGCAGATCTCTGAAACCAAAAAATGGGGAAAACAATTAAACATTGAACAAATATACAATTCACCAACAATTAGATACAGAAACGATTAGAAATTTACAAATACAATGGACAAATCATAACAATTAGCACGACACAACCCAACTCGAAATCCTACAAATTATTTCGATTATCAAACAAACAAAAAAAGATAAACCCAACAACATTCAGCTAAAAGAAAAAAGAAAAAAGAACCCATCAACAAGAATCATAAAAACGATTAGGGGAATTGATCAATGGTGTTGTATCTGTCAAAAAAAGAAAGAAAAAATCATACCCAATTTGCAAATTTGTCAAAGGAAATACACATCGAGCATCATCAGCATTACCCATGAACACAACAGGGTTGATTCTGGAATCACCAGCAATTACAGGTCTCGCACGCAGCCAACGCATAGTTATGCATCATAAAACAAACAGAAACACATGGAATTGAATTATTAACGACCTAGACAGGGGAGAGTCCATAAACAATAATCAACCACCGGCGAACTTCATCGTCCCCAAAATGCAAGGCGATGATAAACAGAAAGAGGGCAAAAGAGAATTGAATGAAGAAGAATGGGAAAAGAGAAGAAAAATGATGAAAACGAGGATGAATTGGAAGGGGAGAAGATAGAAGCGTGGCATATATTATTGGTATCTTAATCTAAGGGAAGTTTGTTTTGACGAAGGAGAAAAGGGTGTGGTAGTAAAATTGTAAGGCATTGGGATCTGCTACTTCTCCCGCCATTACAGAAAAACCAGAGATCTCGGAGGAGAAGGAGGACAGAGCTTAGGTCGGCTGGCCATGGAACTTCACCGCCTCAATCGGGTGCGGACAAATCTACCGGCTTCCTTCCTGCAATCAACACGCCATCTCAACAACTCTATTTTTAGCTCTTCCTATTAGATATTATTTACATATAATCTTCCATTCATATAATTATTATTATTATTATTTTTTATTATTATTATTATTATTATTATTATTTTTTTTATTGTGGAGATTAACTTCCTATCCCAAATTTCCCAAATTAAATTACCATCGGTTGATTAATGTTGAGCTATGTTTGTTTTTATCTCTCCATAAAAATATTCATATTATAAAACTGTTCGTTTTTTATCAGCTTGTGATTTAGTTTTTGATGCAACAAGTAGAAGAAAACAATTCTTAATTGTTGGTAAAAAAAATAAAGCAGCGGATTCAGTAGCCTTGCAACAACGGCTCGGTGCCATTATGTTAATAAAAAATGGCTCGGGTTGTTAACAAATTGATCTAATTAGTGATAATATATCTTTCTTATTTGATTTGTTTAGATTTTTTATTTTTTTTCTTCTACTTTTTCAACTAATAAAAACAATCTTTAATTTTTTTTAAAAAAAAATATAAAAATAAGTAAATGGTTAGTGTCTAAATTTTCTTTTAAGATTGTGTATATTAATTAGTCAATGTAATTTATAAAATTTGTGTTTATACAGTTAAATTCGCCTACCAAGGAAATGGTGTTTTTTTTTTTTTTTTTTTGGCTTAATATAATTAACATTTATTTAATATGGTAAAACTACGTAATATAACCTATATAATAAAAATACAGAAGTTGAATTATGGCAAGAAAGCGTGTGGCAAACATTAATTAATTGTAAATGGACTACTTAAAACATGCTTTAATCTTCCAATTTGGTGGTTTATTTTTAAATCAACTATTTATGTTGATAGTGATGTAAACAATAAATATTTTAGATATTTTTGTAAATGAAAATTTAATTCGATTAAAAAAATAAAAAGAAGAAAAAAAATAGTAATAATACCAAGCTTTTCCAAGGTATAATAGCATTAAAGAAAATTCCCAACCACCTGAGGTGGAGGAAATTACTCTACCACCCTTTGGTTGCATTTGCACGCTAAGCCTATTTCTTATTGTTAATCAAATAAATAAAATAAGACAAAAACTTCTTTTTCACTTTTTAACAATAAATTTAAGCTTTTATTATGAAGACTCATTAAAATAATAATAATAATAATAGATAAGGAGAGATTGCGCATCCCAATTTGGAAATTTAAATACAAGTGGTGGGTCCCATTGCCGCCATAAGAACCAATCATCAAGAGCGGGACCCACGGGTAAAGAAAAAAAAGGACGTGGCTTTATCCATCCGAAAAATGAGAGAGTTAATATTCGGGCCCACCGTCCACGTGGCAGTTAAAATGATGAGGTGTAATGTTTTGGGTTTTGTTAGTATGTGACAGATGTAGAGAATGGTGGGTGCATGTGCTGCTCTATTTTTTAAAATTTAATAAAATATTTAGTTTTAGATAGAAACACACATGCAGCATTATTTGCCTCCAATCATGCGAAATTGAATGTTTTTTTTTTTTCTTTATTCTTATAATAAATAAATACTAGGAGTGTTTTGATTTAGTTTAATGCAAAATATCTTCGGAATTTCGACTTTATAATATTCGATTTATTTTGGTAAACTATATATGACAGAATCATACATGTCCCACATAATGTTTTTGAAGTGAATTTCTACGAAAGTGCTTCATTATTAAGGGTAACATCCAAATCATGGTTGTTTTATTTATTCTCTTCCCTTTGATTTATTTTATTTATTCTCTTCCCTTTTCCACACTTCACACTTGTAAATAATGGGAATCGAATTAGATGTTTTGTAAGACATTTGATTAATCTAGGGAAAATTCTACGATACCACCTATCGATGATAACGATATTTTAAAAAACTATTTTTTAAATCATAAATTCAAATTCAAATTATTATTATTATTATTATTATTATTTTTCTATTATGTGTAGGCAAGTAGTTTATTAAAATTTCATCTTAAAATCAATTGACAAGAAGAAGAGTAACTCATGAATCTTATAAAGAATATGAAATTTAATTCAGTTTCAGTGTGGAATCCTCAACCCAATTTATGCGTACCTCGAGGCATTTAACTAACCCTACTACATTAAAGAAACTTGTAAAATATTAAATTCTTATGAATTCATGATGGTTCATATTGTTATAAAAATTTAACAAATCACTCCATCAAAAGAACAATATTAAAATGATATTTGTTTACAATACTCATCGTGATCGATCTAATCAATATTTTACATGTACAAAAAATGATAATCTTTGAATCAACAGAGAACAACTACATCAGAATACAATATATCAATAAACAAAAAAAAGATTAGACTTGGCCATACGATCAGATCAAATGCCACTCTTTTTAATCGAAGGGGGCCATGACAATCTTCGGTGGCTCGAGCCATCGACCTGATGCGAGTCATCTTGTTCACTATGTTCATCTTCAGCTTGCTGCTGTCCATTTTCTTGCTTATGCAGGCTTCTGATGGCCAAGTCATCAAAGCTTGATTCGGTTCGCCAGGGAGGTGGTGTGATGCAGTCGGAATCGCCTGCCCCTCGATGGGACGGATCCATGGGCGGGGTTGTAGGCAAAGATGAATTGGAATTACCTACTCTGAGATTTTGCAGTGTTGCAAACGATTCCCTCATAGCACTCATGGCTTCAAAGAATCTAGTGCAAGAAGCTAAAGCTACGGGGATGGGCCTAAGCATTTCCTACATTAATGAAACAGAATCGAGATTATTTTCAATTTGGATAAACTTATGGACTACAATTCTATGAATTGGGTAAGATCCAGTTCTTTGCATCTTCATCTACTTGAATTCATGCTTTTAGTATTTGTCATTATCAAATTAGACAAGAAAGAGATAATTAAGGTTACCCCCCACACTGAAGGCGACTCCTTAAAGTTCTGACTCCATTGGAAATCTGCAACTGAAGCTGTCAAACCTCCATAATCACTAGCAGCCTTCATCAATAACTCGGAAAATTGTTTCTGCAAAACATTGCCAACAAGCATTGTCGTTTGTCAGTCGGTCACATGATTGGCTAACTCCAGGAGAATCTAAATCTTATCAGAATCAGAAAGTACAAAACAATGACACGCAGATTTCAATCTTGTTATCACTACTTGATAAAGAGTTTGTCCTGGAAACAGACAAAAGTTTATGGAATGGTGAGGTGTTCTAGTTTTGGCTGTTTTAGATGATCAATCCAATCTTTTTTGGAAAAGAAAAAAGAAACATTTGAGGTCATGTTCTGGTTGCATTTTATACGCCATTTTCACATAATCATAGGGGAGTAGGTCAAGGGATGTTATCAAAATCCATTCCAGTTCTAGACACTAGAAAAATTTACGATATAAATTTTGAAGGAATGATGAGCATTTCATTGATTGACAAACCTGAAATTCTGCTTCCACTGGAATGCAATCAAGAGAATAAGGTTGCTGAAGACGAGCTATAATACGATCCTGCAATATTTGGAAAAGAGGATATAAGAGATATCACGGCATTTGAGTCATGCACGCTCAAGGTTAGGGCATTGTTGTCAAAACTCAAGTCAAAACAAACAAGAAATTAAACGTTCAGATTTTCTTTTATTTGTTAATTTTAGACACTAGGACATGGCCAAACAAAGCCCGAAACTATTTGGGACATGTATGGGGCAGGAAACTTTTAAGAGCTAAATATGCTCATTAATATTGGAAGAAAATATTTGACAACTTTTATAATAGAAAAGGTTAAATATTATTTTGATCCTGAATTTTAACTTGATCTCCATAGTAGTCTCTCAATATTATTCTTTTAATCGGTTCTCTTTCTATAAATATTGAAATTAGTATCTATGGCTTCGTTTAAAAAAAGAATGAGATCAAAAGGACCAATTACCATAGAATATCAATCAACATAAAGTTTTAAGGTTTGAACTTTGCAAAAAATGCAACCAAAAGCATACTGCGGATATAGAATATGTGCGATAACATACATACTTTACAGAGGACATCTATATCTACAACTATAATAAATACCTTTCAAATATCACATACATACTTTACAGAGGACATCTATATCTACAACTATAATAAATACCTTTCAAACATTTTTCCTTTCTTATTAGAAAATCATTCTTCGTCTCAAATTTCTAATATTTTGACCCAGTTGACAACTAACTTCTCTAGTGATGATCTTACCAAGCCAAGACAGTAGTAATGCGATTAACTTTAACAGTTAACCGAAGTTGAAGAAAATGTCAAAGCAATAAAAAGTTCAAGAATGTCCAACTAATTCATCTCATGCTCCCATTATGAAAAAACAGATCTCTCTCTCTCTCTCCCTCTCTCTCTCTCCATAATTCATTGGAAAATGAAGAGTCACTATACCTGCCACCCGTTGTAATTATACTACTTATAGAAGGTCCAAGACAAAAAGGTATCCAGAAAAGGTAAAAAGAGTATGCTCGAGCAAATGAAGTAATGATTTTAGTAGTGGCGTAGTCAAATCCTCAACATGCGGAAAAAGAAAAGCGTCAGCAGTTGATAACCTTCTCATGCAAGGCAAATGCACTTTTTACAGAGCAGGCGCCACTTACTTTCACAATCACTAAACACTGCCTACAAAAGTTCCCGGCTAGGCGAAAAGAAGTAATTATTAGACAGAACGTTTCTCTCAAGGTAGATCCATGGCATTTCCTTGAGAGTACTGCAGTATAACCTTCACAAATGAGGTCTGGGAAACTAAAGCTATGTAATGACAAGAAGCGGCAAATAAGCATATAGAAAGTCTCTAGGTAAACCTACCACAGTTCAACTCCTAAAAACATTGATACTTTTAAATAAACACGGTCTCAGTAAAGAATTTCTTCCTGAAATTGTCAGTAAATTTGCTGCAGCTATCCAATACTCAACTCATAAAAGCAAGGGTAAAAAAAGGGTAGAAAGGGCCGTAAATATCTCTTTCTGCCATATTTTCCCAAGAACAAGTTTGTATTATTGGACAAAAAGGTTGCAACACATAGGAATAGAAAATTTCTCATAAATTTGAAATGGTCAATTTCATAATTCACATGTTAATGTTCATACCAAGTACATAATTTTGCAGGATGGAATGATCAGCCAATTTTTACAAAAAAACAGGAGGAGAAACTGATGAATTGGGGGATAGAAGCAATCAAGAATTATCATGAATATAAAACCAATGGACTTTTTAAACAAAAGGAACACCCAATATAGTAAGCCGTACCAAGTTGAGTTCTTTCTCCTCCCAATTTGGAGGTCAGTTATAAGACAAAGAGGTTAACAGCACAAGGCATTATGATTCAAATCCATGACAAGATGGAAAAATATACAAGGTTGAGAGTCATGGTCCAAGAGAAAACCTTATTCTGGATGACGTCTTTCAATATGGTAGTAATCCTTGATAAAGTCTCAATCTTCTTTTCCATTTCACTCACATGTGTCAAATGGGCTACATTCTTGTCATCCTAGGGACATCGTATTTAAATTCATTTAGAACGATAATAAACTTCAAACAGATAAAGGAAAAATACAAATTAACAATGAACATATATAATTATTATTTAAGTTGAAATTGACAGAAGCAAAACCCAGGATACTCACCTTACGGCCTTGAAGTTCCACTTGAAGATCTGCTATTTTTCTTTGAACAGCAGTAAGTTCTCGTAAAACTCTAATTAGATCATCACCCTTTTCACCGGTAGCAGAAGATATGTTTTGTAGTTCTTCCTAAAGAAGACAGATTATCCCATTTGAAATTTCAAGTTATAAAGTTTCAAATTCTAAGTTACAATGTAGTCTTACACCAGAGATCTCAAATAATCCATTATCCACTACAACAGGACAGTAGCAAAGTTGAAAAATAAAATTTGCCATGACCAAAAATTTTGAGATTGAAATATTTTTTATTGGTAAGCATTAACATATCCTTAAGAATCACTTGTATATAGTCAAGACGCGTGTTAAAGATAAAAGGCACACAAGAAGAAGGGAGGGAGAACTGGATGGCCATTCCTAATACAGGTGGTTTAGTAGATTACAAAGAAGCTTCCCACCGTCAAAATTAAGTAAACAGAAGAAATTATAAAGTCCTTTGGTAATGGTCACCCAATGATACCAAAAAATTCACATGATCCCGAACAAATCCCTTGTCCCTAATTTTTGTCCCAAAAAGACTCCCTGTTCTTGTCACTAAATCATCCACAAGATAGTTACGTTAGACCTAGACCAATTGATTGTAGGTTTTCCCTTAAACCAAGGGCCACTGACAAACTGTAGCAAAAAATTGCTCGTACATTGAGGGACAATCCAAACAATATCAAGTGTCCATCCAAAATATAAACTTTTATCAAAGTCAACGAGAAATGAAACAGGATTTGATGTAACTACCGGTCCTATGGATAAAAGGCCAGGTACAGTATTTACTCCGTCCCACCATTCTCATATCCAACCCAAAAGAGTTTACACAACACTTGGGAGGGTAATACAAAATCTCCATAACCATTTTCCTCGTGAGGGTAATGTTCTTCAAACAAATATTACCAAGGCCTTGATTCCCAAATATTTCAGATAAGAAACTGTAGCCCAATGGTCTAATTGAGACCCCTTGCATTCCCAGATGCCTTCCATTCACCCTTCCCAAAAAACCCCACGCATGATTTTCTTGATAATATTCAAAACTTTAGGAAGAATTTTCAAGGGAGACATAGTACCATGGGAATCATATTCACTCCCCATCAGTCAAGAGGCTTTACAATTGACCCCATTTTGTGAATGTAATGAATGAATAAAATTTACCTTCATTAAATCATTGCTTGATAATTCCATGAACTAATCTAGTTGTTTAAAGATATCCACAAGCAAAGAAGGGTTTAAAGCTTAAAGTAATCTAAAATCTGTAGCAGAAAGAAACAAGGGAGGAAAGATCCATGTATGAAACAGAAAAAAGAGAGAATCATGAGTGACCTGCGAAGGCGGAGGAGAGACAGAGAAACCGAGATCGGCAGCAATTGAGAGGGCATCGGACATTCCTCCGATTCGCCTCAGAGGTTTCTTTCCAACCCAAGTGCTGTCGCTTCCCATCGACATTCGACAGAGGCAAAGAAGAAATCGGCTAAGACTGCAGAATTTGTAAAGCTAACAGTCTCTAATTCTCTCAATCCACAGAGAATTTGAGAAGAAGAGATGGGAAATTTTCAAACGCAGGCCTCTTCTACTTCAAGCTCGAGTTGCCATTTGACGTTCTACCGGCAACTCAGCACTCCCGAGGGCTTCAAACGAAATGAAATAAAAAAAAATAAAAAATTGGAGGAAACAAACAAGCAATTCATGTACGAATACGACAACTAAAAAAGGAATGGCTAAAATTCTTCTTTAAGCTCATTCCAAACTCACAAAATATTGTTAAGATGCTGCACAAAAAAATAAGGAAACAAACAAGCAATTCATGTACGAATACGACAACACCACTCCAGATAGATTTATAGCAATGTATTTGAAGAAATCAATAGCAAGGCTGAACGTTAACTCAACAATTTTCACTGCAAAATATATCGAATTAACGATTCAAACACTAGTCTACCAAACATAAGGGAGACTTTAAATTTATTATACATCTCAAAAAGCCTAGATCCAGAAAAAAGCCTTAGTATTGGAATCAAATATCTAAGCATATGAAGCTATCCTTCGGTAAACCTCAGTCGAAATGAGCCGAAGATTCTAGTTTTACGAGCAAGTATAGCCTTCCACAAGACTAACCCCATGTATTTATGCAAATTTTACGGTATAAATATACAACAGAAAACGTACACAACAATTCATCAACATAGAATGCACATTCACGATAAAAACAGTAGATTGAAGAAGAAAAAGAGGATTCGAAAGCTAACAGTTTCTGGTCATCGTCGATTTCGAGCTTCTTTTGGCATCCAGTAGTCGGATTCGCGATATTGAACTGTAAACACGAGAAATCAAAGTAAGAATAGCAGAAAATAATAGAGAAAACAAGAGAAATCAAAGGAACGAACCTTCATCTTGCTGAAGATGAGGTTGCTGTTTCGGCGGACGAAGACGAACTGAGCGACGCTTTGGCGAGAAGGCGGACGAAGAGAAGGCTGACACAGAAACCCTAACTAAGGTTGTTGGAATTTATTTCATTTTGGACTTTCCACACCAAAGCCCAAACCACCAAAATTATCTAAAATCTCTTATTCATATATTTTAAATTTTTAGTTTCTTTTCAAAAAAAAAAAAAAAAAAAAAAAATTTAGTAAATTAAGGTGATTTGAAAACCGAAAATTTGAATGAAAATAAAATTTTATTTGATGTTTGTTTGGTCTCATATTTAGATAATTGATTCTTCAAAATATTTTTGATAAACTAATTATAAAACAATCGTAATTACCAATTAAATATTATGTTTAATATAAACTATTATTAATTTATTTAATTTATAACATATTTTATGTTATGCCTTCATATAATTTGTTATATATTAAATTTTCATTTTGTTGTAATGGTTATTGTTCATATATTTTGCCAAACCGAACATAGTTTCGCTGTGCTCCTGGTCATGAGTTCAATACCCGCATTAATTAAAATAGCAACAAATTTTTTTTTTGTTATATATTATGTTATACTTGTTTTAATTTAACAAAAAATAATTAACTTTAAAATATGAAATACTATTTTTATTTAAGTTTTATAATTTTGCGTTTTAAGTTTTAAAATTTAAAATTCAGATACATTGAAAAAATTATTGTTTTCGTAATTTACATTGTTTGGATCACGAGATAAAAAAAAAACATAGAATAGAAATTAGATTGCATACCAAACATATCCTTACATTTCAACAACAATTTTCATTACTCAAATCAAATTCAACTGTCCAAAATATGTTTCAAAAAATAAAAAATAATCTTACCTTAAAACATTGGGCGTGAGAAAATAAAATAAAATGATAACGTTGTCGCTTCTTACATGCATAAAAGAAGAGAATATTCAAAATTGAAATTTAAAAATGTATCTTTTTAACTAATACTAGCTCAATTGACATAAAACACATGATGAATAGGTCAAATGTTGGACTTAATTTTTTTTATTATCTATTTTTAAATTTGAAATATGTTTTTTTAAAATGATGGTATATTGGTAAACAAATCTAATTATATATTTATTATTTTTGTAATAGAGGATAATATTGAAAGAAATTATAAGGTGGATATATCCATTACAATTGGGGGTACGAATGAAAATTAACCGACAAAGCATTAGCGTGGGTAATTGACAAATTTGAAAATTGCGGGCCGGAAGTCAGGGCCCATTCATTAAGCATCAAAGTTGCACATGAGCCTGGCCCAAATCAAGGCCCAAGTTGCAATAGAAGGCCCAAAAACAGAAGCCTTCCCGATTAGGGTTTATCTTTGACGTCTATATGTACTGATTTATCAATCGGCTTTCTTCGTCTCAGAGTTCGGAATAGAATTATAGTCTTTAATTTTTGTTTTTTTGAGTTCATAGTTTATCCCAATGATGAAATCCTTGAAATTGCAAGTGCCGTATGACGCTTTGTGAATGATATGAAATGGATCTCTGAGGGTTTCTCCTTCTTCTTCAGTTTATCGCCGCCGTGGTGTTTACCGGCGACGCCATGAACAGAAATACGATGACGGAGTCGATCTTGTCTTTCTTTGAGATTCTTCTTAAACATTATTTTGTTCTTCTATTTTTCAGATTTCAATTTTTTTACACCGTTTTTTTTTTTAATTAAAATATTCTGCTAAGAATGTGAGTTTACCAGCCAAAATTTTATATTTAATTTATACAACCCTAAGTTTAGTGGGAGATTTGAAGGTAAATTGAGATATTTTTAAATATTTATGAAGTGTTGTGGGTGATGAAAACATGAATTTACAGTTATCCCTGTCTGATACTTAGATGCTGATAATTCATTATCTGACACACTCTATGAAGTTAATTTTCATTTTTTTCAAGGTTTTTTTTTTAATTTTCATTTTACTAAAAAATACAGACACAACCTTTTTAACTGGCGATTTTTAAACAAGATCGAAGGTGTATTTTTTAAAATGAACAAATACTATAATCTAAAAGGAATTAGAGATTATAAATTTTGAACCCTACAAATAAGATTAGAATTTGATTTTATTTTGGCTATTTTTCAAAAGTTTTTGTTTAACCCGTTTTTCAAAATGCATATTGGGTATAAATTGATATCTAATTTTGTGTTCAAGGCATATGGATGTTTTTGATAATTAATGAATCCACTAGTATAAATATAAATTTATATTTTATAATAGATTATGGTGGTATAAATAGCAATCTAAAATAATGACAAATATTTTAAAATATAAAATATTTTATAAATTTGACAAAAAAATCAGTGATAATTATTTATAGATTGCTATAGATGGACTAATATCACTTATAGCCATTGGTAAAAATAGCTACTAATGATGCAACATGCAAAGAGGGGGCGCCCGGATTGGTGACCCTATCACTTGCAAAGAGGGGTGCCTAAGTCGGGTACCCTTATGCGACTCCAATGATGAAATCTTAGCGACGTTGCAAGCCCATAAATCGAATGCATATTCTCCTTTATGTGTTGAAGTTCATTGGATTATTGAACTCCTGAAGTTGGCATTGCAGATGGAGGTCTCCCTCCCTGGTTCGGATTGTATCTGATTGCCTTGCGGTAGTCCAAATGTTAAATGGGTAAACTTCGATCTTGAGTGAAGTTTAGTTTGCTCGGTTTGTGAGTTCTCCTTCACCCCTCGAAATCAGAATGCCCCTGCTCACGAGCTGGCGAAGAGGGCTTTTTCAAGAGTTTCCTCCTTGTCCATTAACACTTTCTTTCCCTTATTAGCCTGGTGGGAGACTTACCTCTTTCACATGTAAACCTTGTGGCATTATTGGTTCTCATTAATAAAGTTGGTTTGTTTAAAAATAAAGTGATAGTCGTTGTAGCATATTCATCGTCATTGATTTACTATTGGTGACTATTATGGATAGAAGACTGGTAATAAAAAATTTAAAGGACTATTAGTGATAAAAATTATCATATTTTTAAAAGTGTGTCTACTTTTAATTATTTTACTCTAATTGATTTTAGCCGACTTTTATTCTCATTAACATGTTTTTAACTTAATTTTGAGTCTATTACTTATTAAATACAAAAATAAAAAATTAAATATTTAAGAGGAAGGAATAAATAAGGCACTATTATAATTACCATTGTTTTTTAAACATTGTAATTACCCTCACAAAGGTTGTTTGCCAACTAAAATTGTTCAACCCCAACAACCATTTTTTTTTTTTTTTTTTGAACAAATTGACCTAAATATGAAAATTTAAAACGAAAAAGTATTGAAAATAAAAATGAATTCCGAAAAACAAAAAAAAAATTATAAATATAGAGGTTGTAACCAAATTCCATGTTCATTGTTTAACCTGCTAGACGAATTAGAATCTACCTGCAAAGACAAGGGATTGAAGAACCCTAATTTTAATTTGGCATGAAGAAACCCTAATTTCCCACATTTTGAATTTTATTGCATCTACAAAAGCAAGGATCAAATTCTCTACGATCATCCAGGAGGACCCATTTACAAATGGTCCACAAAAAAATGTAATGAGAGACAAAAAGATGGAGATCGGCCCAATGGTTTTGTGTTAATCTGAGGAAGCTTGGTAGAGGAGGAAATGATGAAGAAGAAGAAGAAGAAGAAGAATCAAAGCTAAACTGAAAATTCAAATTCAAATTCTAAGTTGGCGGGAAGAAACGGTTGAGATTGAATGGCAAAGTATAAAATTCTTCGTTTCTGTTGTCTCCTCTGAAAGTTCTGAACTTCACCCACCATGGCATTCCTCTATCTTTCTTTGATTTTTCTACTTCCAATGTGTTATCAAGAAACACTGCCACCATCAATGCTACTGTCACTGGCGATGAGAATATTGTGTTCAGAAATGCGTTGAACTGCAAACAAATCCAAATCAAACCCCAACGTTGTTAGAATATACGACGCGTGAAGAAACATCTCTTTTTCGCTCTCGCTAGAGTAAGAATTTTACCCATCCGGCGTTTGTATGAACGAGACCACGGCGGGCTGGGTTCCAGTAATCGTTGAATAACTGGGGAATGGATAATCCGAGGAAAAGTGAAAGTCCTGTGATGATCAGGTTTCTCATTGAGTTCATGTTTGTGAACTGGAGAAATGATAATCCAACTGAAGCTGAGAAAAGCAAGTTGTTTTTGTTAGATGGAGAGTGTAATTAATGTGAATGAATGAAGTTGGTTTGAGTTTAGATGCGTACCCACGAGGCCGAAGAGAACACAGTACATTGCAGCAAAGATTGGGATGGGTATGGATGCAAAGACAGCTCCAAATTTACCTGAAAGAGAATAAGGGTATTGAATAGGACTCTTGATTATTTGAAAAAGAGTTTTTGAGGGAAGGAAATTCAAGAAAGCAGTTGAAATGGATCTCAAGCAACCATCAAGTTTGTAAATTGTTATCATCTGAAAGCTAACTCAGGTATCAAGATGCGGTTATTACGTACCCAAGGTAGAGAAAAATATCATGAAGCCAGCAGAAATTTGAACAACCCTTCGACTTCCAACACGGGTAAGCCCGAGAAGCCCCACATTTTCCCTGCAGCACACGATGGCAACATCGATCATTTTTGTCCGAAAAGAGAAGAATTCAACAAATAGAACACTCGTCAACCATAAAAATCCATCTTACACAGCAACAGTTGCACCAGTGCTTGTTCCAAAGAGACCATTCAGCAAGACGCCGATCCCCTACCAAGACAGTAAACCAAATTCTCATTTCGATCAGGTTGGTGCATAAGGAGCTTCCTAACGACAGTAGACGAGACCAGGTTAAACCAGCTTACCTGCCAACCAATGCCTCGGCTCAGTACATAAGCAGGAGGAGGAGTGGCGATTGCCAAGCGAGATGCTGCCTGGTATGCACCGGTTGACTGCGACGAACATTTTAGAGTCAAGAACAACTTTCAGGAGCACAAAGTTTTACTCATAAATTAACTCTCAGAATGTGAAAAGGATAAATACCTCAACCATTGAAACCAGAACAGCAGCCATCATAGCAAATGAATGACCAGCTGAAAACGTAGGAGGACCCCATTGCAAAGGGTATGGAAACTTGAACCTGAAACAGCAAACATATTATATTTTTTCACTACCAGCAACTCTATAAAGCCAACATCAAGAAAAGTGAAAGTTTTAGCTCACCATGGGGCAGTAGTTATAAGATATGCTTTGTCAGTTCGGCAGCTAAATTGGGTTTTCATGGGCTTGTGTCGATAAGCCCCACTTGCCGTTAAGATAACAGAATAGATCCAAACAATTGTGACACAGATCAACACTGGAAATCTCTCAAAAATTGGAAGATCTCTGAAGGGTCTCACATGCTTTAGATACTGCAATTTCACGATACCCGCCAGGTTAAGAAAGTAATAAATATACCAAGACGACCGACTCCAAAACAAACAAATGCCACTTACTTGTGATAATCCAATGAGCAGTATCAGCATGGGCAAACCAATTTCCACGCATTCTCCCAGCTGAAAAAGCAAATCTTCTCATTAAATCTTTAGGGACATGATAATGGGAAAGGAATTTTCAGAATAACTTGTAACTGAAGTTAGATAGTACGATTCCACATTTTAATGAAAGCAAAATCCAGGAGGTAAACCAGAGATTACAATACATTTCTCCCGTAGAACCTACCACAGGAAATCCTCGTTGAAACAATCCAAGGCCAACCAATCCAACAACAGGTGCCATGCCCAATGGACTGAAGAAACTGCACCCATAAAGCAAAGAAATGATTAACAACATTGATAAGTGATACAAAAATTCCCATCGTTGTTTCATTTTAAATAACGTACCGCGAGAGTAAACCCCAAACTTGGCTGTAACCGAGAATGATTTGTATGCTCGAGGCTACAATTAAAGCTCCTTGGATAGCACGCATTGTATGTAAAAATCTCTGCAAACGAATCACACGGGAAGATCTCTTTCAATACCCTATCAAGTGAAGAAAATTATCAAGTAAATTTTTTGAAAACAAGGAATTTGAGGTTGCAGTTTTGTTTCTGCAATATTGACTGCTATTAACATTGACTGCGACACAAATAATTATTACACTCAGAACAACCTAATGCCACAGAGCATTTACTTTTTGGTGGGTGTAGCAGATACAACCATTGTCCTACATTAATAGCACAACCCCTTCTTATGAATTCTCCTTCAAAACAATGTTATGGCACAATGATTACACTTTTCATATCACATCTCTTATCACTGACAGAATTTTCTTTGTTCTCTAGAAATAAATGAGAATGAGAATGATCTTTCTTGCACCACTTTGATTAAATATTTAAGTATGCACCATAAACTGGTAGACTATATTATGTTATATTCATGGATTTTCCTCTGTCCCTAACAATTAAAGATAGATGAAGATGAGAAGCTTACTTCATGAGAATCGCTAATCCGCTGGAATTTAGAGTCACCAACAATGTAAGCTATAGGAATAACATAAGCAAAGGAGCCTCCGACTACTGCTGGTAACCTTGTTCCAAAAAGTGCTTGGAGAAGTGTGTTTATGCCAGCTACAAAAAGAAGAGTCTGTATAACTAGTGCTTTGTCTCCCTGAACAAATGGAGAAAGAAAAAGGCAAAACAAGATCAAATTGGTGCCCAGAACGAAACGAAAAAAAAAAAAAAAAAAACTAGCTTACATGATCTCCACCCATTGCAGGGACAATTAAGGATGGAATCATCACATTGGTGCCCAGCATCAGAATGTAATTCTGAAAAGCTAGTAATATGGTTTCAGCTGCAAAGCAACACCATTTTATAAACTCAAAAGGAAGAGTAAATCCGGAATTTATATAATCCATCAGAAAGCATATAATATCTGAAGATAATTCAGGCATAGCCATTTATGTATAGTTTGCTAATGTACATTACAATATCACCACCAAATAATGCTCGTTTTACAGGGGCTATAGAAGAACAAATACAGAGTTTTCGCGAAGATTCATCAGGGTATATGAGAAATCATCAAATGGGTTAGCAGTTCTTATCAATCAAATTGAATTTCGAAAGCTGGATTACAAATTTAGCATCCAAACAACGAAGATTTAGAAACATTCGCCATCCTACCCTACTGTCAGATTCGCATTCCATTTCTTTTAAAATAATCTCAGGAACAAGACAACGACGAAAACAATTGTTTATTCGAAACGAATGTACGAAAATTTGAAGTCCAGATTCCCTCGAAAGAAAAAAAAAAAAAAAATCCCAAGCAACCTCAACAGAAGAAACTTGCACAAAACATTCACTTCTCTACAAACACAAGCAAAAACAGAGACCAGTACAAAAATGGAGAGAAAAATCATAACGCAATGGAACTTCCAATCCCGCTATTGTAGCGCAGAATCCGGCATTCCCAAATGCAGTTACTTAAAAAACAATCCACCATTACAATCATCCCTGTAAAACCCACCAACCATTTTCTTAACCTTACTCGTAGATGAAGGATTATGAGTTGAAAATTGTTAAAAAAAAAAAGAAGGGTATGAGGAGAAATGAAATGAAAAGAAAAGGGGGGAGAAAGAAGCATACCCCAAGGGGGATTGGAGTCTATACAGTACTCAAGGTCTTGGAGTTGTTCCATAGGAGGGTGAGTAATGTCAGCCATTGTTGTGGGTTTTTTGTCCCAGACAGAGCTGGTTTCGCTGAAGGAAGAGATCAGAATGAAGAAGAAGAAGAAGAAGAAGAAGGTAAAGTATAGATAGATATAAAGTGAAGAGCAAAAGCAAGAAGGAAGAAAATGAAAAAGAACAATATGCAAAGCAAAACCCTCCAACGCCAAGCCTCTCTTTGCTGTAGTTGAGAAGCCTGTTTTTTTTTTGTGTTTTTTTTTTTAATTGTGAATATCATGACAGAAATAACCCTCATTTGTGCTCATAACTACGAAATTGCCATCCAAATATTCATGGTCTGTAAATAGGGTACCCTACCGTACATGTCCTTAAAACTCTCGGCGGCAAAACAAAATGCAGAGGAAACTGTGTGTGTAAATAAACAGAGGAAAATAAAAATAGATTTTTCTCTTTTCCATGAAAAAAAAAAAAAGAAAGTGTTCATTTATTTAGATTAAAAGAATACATTTTGTCATGGTAAGTTCATTGAATTTCGTCTCTTAACTTCAATTTGTAATAACGTGTGTATTTTGTTCGACTTTAATGTGTAAAAATTAAAGTGAGCATTCTTCAATGATAATACTCCATAATTTGTCAACAAGAGCATAACTCAACTGACATGATGTATGCATTAGCGACCAAAATGTTTTAAGTTCGATCCCCTACTCAACATGAAGAAAAAAAAATAGTCGATAATTTAAAATTGAGTTTGAGATGCAAAATGAAAGTAGTAAAGAAAGGAAAGAGGGTTGATGGAAGAATTGAATGCAAGTAGTTGTAGTTGCCCTTATTAGGTTTAGGGTTAATTTATGGTAAGTCTAATTCTTGGGAGGGTAAAATGGTAATTGTGTATAGATTGGAATGTCAAATATTGAATAAGGAGAGAATGAGAAGAAGAAGGAAGAAGGGGCTTTCGGCTGAAACGGCCTTTTTTTGAGTATATTGGGGGTGGGGGGATTCGAACCACAGACCTCTTGGTCATCAAGTCACACATATGCCAACTGAGCTATGCTCGCTTTGGCGGCTGAAACGGCCTTAATTAAATAACTTTAATTTTATTTATTTATTTATTTGTTTTATAATAAATATTTGTATAGGAACAAATATTCCACCCCACTACCAGCATGGCATCTCCACAATATCCGATTCCCACGGAAAACTAAAAAAAAAAAAAAAAAAGTGAGACACCCAAATTAACCTTTTTTAAAAATTAAAATTGGGTTAAATTAAAAGACTAATCCTTAAACTTTTAGATTTTGTATGTATTTATTAGCTCCTACACTTTAAAAATGTTTAAAAAATTAATTGATCTGTTAAATATAAAATTAAACTTTATGTCTAATGTAATCCTAAACTTTGAATTTTGTGTCTAATTGACTTAGACATACTCAAATCTAATTTTTTTTTTTTTTTTTATAACATGTTGGGTGGAGGATTGAACCTAGAACCTCATGGTCAGGATACATCATGCCGTTGAATTATGCTCTTGTTGGCGACACAAATCTAAAGTTCAAGGATAACTCTCGTTTTTATAAATCTATCATTTTTTATTTTTTTCACAACATGTAGAAGTGGGAGATTGAACCTCTATGTACAGAAGTGGGAGATTAAACCTACGTACGGAAATGAGAGATTGAACTTCTGATATTTTGGTCACCTAACTTTTATTTACATACCTCACAAGATAAGAATCTCCCTTTCATTTGAAGGGCAGTGGGCTTAATCATGGGAGTTAACCCTAAACCACAAGTTTGGAGGGTGGGGGTGTCTTTGTTTGGGGGCAGCAGACCTAAAAGAGTTGAAACTTTAGGCAACAAAGTGAGTGAGAGAGTTTCCATCACTTTTTGACAGATCAAAAAACTGGAAACAGCAATCATATTCTTCCTCGATGAAACCAATTCCAAAATTTCCAATGGCTGTATTTCAGTTTCTGCTTGGAAAACCGTCGCCTTTTGATCTTGTATTGGCTTAACATTACCTGTACTTTGAGTTATAACCGACCCTATTTTCAAACTTTGAAAACCCCCCCATCTCTTCAGTCAGTTTTCAAATCCTTATCCGGGTTTGAGATATCCCTGTTTCGTTCTCTCAAACCACTGTCCAAACAGCCGCTTTCGTATATGCCTTCCCAAACAAGCCCTTTCAAAAAGGCTTCCGCTTCAACTGCGTTTAAAGATGTCCATTTTCTTTGTGGGAACACGCCACTAACAGGCGGAGATAAGAGAATGAAACAAAACTAAGAAAAAATCAGTAGATAATAGATTAGATGTCTACGTTTTTATGATATTTTTAACACCCTAAATGTCCACATTTTCATTTTTTCTACGTCAGGCACAAGTTAGAATCTAATAATCCATATCCGAGTTTCGTATGTGTTGTTCAAAGATATTTTTTAAACTTTTTGAAAGTTCAGAAGTATTTTTTTGTAATTTAGCCTACAATTGTAAAGAGGGAATCACATCGTGGCAGTCTCATCGAAAACGTTGAGTTTCACAGAGAAGCTCTAGAGAAAGAGAGAATCTTGCCTTTTAGATGGGTTACACTCTCATGTCCAATTACCAAAGTGCCCTTCAATGGTTTCCATTTTCCTGCAAGTAACAACTATTAATAGCAGATGTAAATGCAAGTTTAACTTAACACCCATAAGGAATTATGGATAAGGACACTCTATGTACTGTTATTTTGACTGTAATGAGGCATAAAATATTTGGAGAAGATGAGTGACTTTAGGAGTAAAAATTTGAAGGGAATATTGGTACTCTACTGGCAGAGGAGGGGGTACACATTAGCATTAATTATCTTTTGGAATAAAGTGAGGGTTGACAGCTGAAGAATAAGGAGGATTCCTCTATCCTTATGTATTGCCTTTCTCTCTTTCTTATTTCTTTCTTTACTTTGTGGCCACTTTTCTTCAGTAAGGACACCACAACAGTAACAACTTTTTTTGTCTAAGGAAAGAGAGAAACAAAACCCATTTATTTCAATCCCAAAAATAAAGTCAGTGTCCAAACTATTATAAGGTTTTCAAATTTGAATTAGTATGTAAAATGACCCCACTGTATGTTATGTATTATTCATACATAATTCTACAAAAGAGATGAACTAGGGAAAATGAGAGGTTTAACTGCACGGCATTCTTGAGGCATTCCGAAACAATAATGAATCATTTCGGTATCGATGTAAAACAGATCGGCAATTACCCAACAAGTGACCGTGATAAGTAGGTTTTGAGGTAAGGCAATCCACTGAGGGAAAGATCCTCCAAGTGATTTAACTCTTCATCTTGTCATTGGTCCTTGAGGTATTGTAATGGAGTCCATGATGATATCAGACCATCTCTTGCATTACTTGTCGCTGCCACGGAAGTTGGGATTGAGCCCCATCTCGATCTCCTCTAAAGACCTCCCTTTCGTTTCGACTAGGAAGTACTTGGAAAATATGGCTGCCACCAAGGAAAATGCACCAAAGCTAGCATAAACTGGAGCAATTCCAAATGTATGGACCAAGTCGAGAAAGAATAGACCCACTGAGAAATTGCATACCTGGGGCCATACAGTATGAGTTGGAGAAATAACATGTTAACATAGAAAAACCTAAGAAACATGTACTGATTTTGCTAATAAACGATTGTTCTACTTGCTTACCCAGTGGACTGCAAGGCTAAATCCCATGATCTTCCCACGTGCTCTCGTGCTGCTAAGCTCGGGTATAATAATACCAGTCACTGGACCGGCTCCGATTGCGAAGGTGAAGATATAACTATGGAAATGAGCAAACAAAAGAGAAACCAATTATACAGAGTACACTCGTACACATGCTACAGATAATAAATAAAAAGGAACTGTTTCATCTTCAACCTTGACATCATTAAAAGGTTATTAATTTTGCAGTCCATACAGCTTAACCTTAAAAAGCAAGAAACCCTTTGAAACCAGTACATTTTCAACACCATCACCACACTGACAAAAGAAACTCATCAAAATACAACAATATTACTGTCATTCCAACATCCAGTAAGAACTTGCAACATTTTATTTTTATAACTCAAGTAGTACCAAATGTTACGAAAAGATGAATACTCCTAAGAAAGCAAGTGTTGGTGCATTGTATTTATAATAACTTGTTAATTTGGGAAAGGAGAAAATTCCCCAATTTTTTCTTTATTTGTGCACCCGTGTGAAGAGATTGTAAAACAAGAGAAATTTGTCATAGAAACTGTAAATATATACCAATCCATACAATTTCCACCAAAAGTATAATGATACTAAAAAAAAATCCTGATATTCTCTCTTTCAAAACTCCTTGGAAAGAAACAAAAAACAAAGACAACTGTGAATTTTCTTTTTTTTAAAAGGTACCGAGCTTTCATTGAGAAGAAATGAAAGACATTTGTGGATTTTTTGTCTTTTTACAAGATGATAGTCTTTGTTTTCCTGCTGTTCTGTATGTCTCACCAAGCTATTCAATCCTTTTCAAGAAAGACAAAACGGAAGCTAATCAATCAATATCAAACAGAAGAATGAAATTATGAATGAATCCACAATAAATAGTGCAGAGTTCTGCCTCAATCTTGAATAAAGAGTGAGCAAATACTTACGCAATAGTTCCTACTATCGACAAATTGTGACTCAGTTCTTCATCAAGCTGGAAACTAATGGTAGAGACAATAAGCAACATTGAAACTGCCTGCACAGATGAAAAAATTTGAAGTATTACGGGGACGTGCAATAAAAGCAGACCAGAACAGCACGTTATCTTCAAATTGATGTCGCCTATGTCAATATTGCGACTCAAACCAGAATTATATTTAATCATTGATCATTAATGACAAGAATAACTTCCGTATTTCTAAGAAAAGAAATCAACATTCAACAACCTAGATGATCTTCTTTGACATAACAATACAATTTGTGAGGGTGGGTAGGTGTAGTATGCAACAATTGTCATTGCACTTCCACTTCATAAGACTTATGCATCTCGTGTGCGACATCATGTCTTGTGATATCTCTGTCATTAAACTCACCATGCCCAAATAGCTTCCAATTAAAAGCCTCTGTCTCCCTTGCTTGTCCATCAAGTATAAAGCACAGAGAGCACCTGTTGACTCCCTGATTAACAAGAATGAGTACATGTTCCAAGGAAAAAGATTTTGGATACAGACAAGTTCATCAGAAAATGAAACTTTTGCATACCAGCAAAATTGGTGATTCCAATAACTAAACTTGCTAAAGCTACATTTGTGATTCCAACGTCTTGAAACGTTAAGGATGAAAAATAAAGAACTCCATTTATACCAGCAAATTGTTGAAGGAAGAAAAGGGCACCTCCAATGAATGCCACTGTAATTAAGCAAATAAATTTGAAGGTCATAAAAAGTACACTTGCATTGTTAACTGAATGATCAGAACTTTTAACTAAACTAGGAAAAGGGTAAACTTAATCCAGCCAAGTTAAGCTTCCATAAAGATAACTATCATTCATAAAAAATACAGGATAATGTATCCATTCTTTTTGAATCAAGTCAGTAGACAGGGTTTATCACCTGAAATACTAAAAGCTACTAACTAAAAGATATCGCCCGGATACCTCTAGAGTTTGGTTCTTCGAGAAGTTCTGACCATCCGCTGTTTAAATCACTTCCATCACTCCTTATTACGGACTGGAACTCTTCGACTGCTCTTTCAACTTCAGATTCTCCCCATAGGTTGCCGATAACAACTCTGGTTTCATCCAGTCGTCCAGCCTAGAACAGCATATGGAACCTCTAAAGAAACTACTGATAAATCTTTAGTTCTCTTTCAGTAATATGGAGTCCTACCTTACTTAGCCAGCGTGGACTTTCAACTGCAAACTGCATGCCAAATGTAATAAAGAATCCAGGAAGACTTGCAATATATAGCATTGTCCTCCACCTGAAGGCAAGGCATGTTAAAATTTATCTGAAATTGCAGCAAGAATTAAAGCCCAATGGAGTAGGGAGTTCTACTACTCCTACTTGAAATTTCTTCACAAACATAAATACACTGATAAAGTTCCTCTGGACAACTTAAGATCCAAGGAAGCGACCTAAAAGGTATTGTTAAGCAATATATTTTTTGAACAGAATTTATTAGCACAAGCAATCACGAATGTCAAGCATTTAAAGGTATCAATTCCTCTATGGAAGATGTTGCTAACATTTAAAAAAAGATGCCTCGAGAAGATGGTTAAAGAAAGTTGTGTATTATGAAGAAGTTGTTAAAAAAAATAAAAAATAAATAAAGTATCGTGACGTGATGAGGTTACTCAAGATGTTTATCTAAGCATTATTTGAAAAGAAAACCAAAAAAGGGAGAAGAGCACACACACCAATGTGGATCGCTCTCTGATGGAATTCCTAGAAACAGTGAAGCAATAATTCCAAGACATGTTCCAATCTGACACAGGCCTCCAAGTGTTCCCCTATACTTTGTTGGAGCAACCTACAAGAACAACAATTAAAAATGAGGGAACAGAAACAGAGAAAAAAAACCATTTTTTTTACAATACTTCTCGAAAGAAGAAGTGTTGCATTCCATTTATTTCACTTGATAAAAAAAAACGAGGATGCAACAAGTAAAATAGGATAAAATAAAAAGACAAAGGAATGAATAAAATGAAAACATAGAACCTAAGGAAATAAGGTTATAGGCTATAGCCAGGAACAAAGGTAAATCAGCCTCAAAGACACTCCTACCATGAAATAATCATAATCTTCAACCTTGACAGTCATGTTTACAAAATTTGTAATACTCTGATCATTTTTTGAGGGTCTCATTCACTTATAACAGTAGAATGCAAATTGGCTGAAACACCAACTGAGTTTTGCAAGAGTAAGTTAAAAACCCATTGCTTCCCAGAAACTTTTTTTTTTTTTTTTTTTTTGGTAAGAAACCGAACTTTCATTGAGAATAGTGAAATAATAGACGACATACAAAAAAACAAGCCCAACAAAAAGAAACCCAAAACTACAAGAAGAGAGTCCAATCCAACAAAATCAAATCAAGACCATAAAACATTGAGCATTTGCAATGCTAATTTACAGATATTTAAAAGAAAAACAAGAGAGAGAGTGAGAGAGAGAGTTTAGAAGAAATGCACTACCTCAGAAATATAAATTGGGACGAGTACTGTATTAACCCCTATGCCAAGGCCAACAAGAAATCTTCCCCAAAGTATTTCATCTAAAGTATGAGCTTGAGCACTGACACAAATACGGCGGGTCAAACAGTGATAATCTGCTAAAGGAAACACTGTCAGAATACATTTAGAGAGAACCAAGTACCTCAACAGCGCACCAAGAATCAAGGGTATTGTGGCAATTTGAAAAGTACGCCTAAAGCCTAGTTTATCAAGCAGCGAACCAGAGCTTATACTTCCAAGAAATGCACCAACAATAAAAATGCTCACAACAAGTCCCTCAAGGATTGTGTTCCCATCAAAACCAAGTTCTCGAGCAACAGAAATAATAGGACCATTCATTACTCTGCAAAATATTTGTCACAGGAGTAAATAGCTTAAACTCAACTGCTTGACAAACAAACAAATGTGATCATGAATCATTGAGTTTCCCACGATCGACAAAATCCTGAAAGCAATATGCTAATGGTAAACAAAAAATTTTGAGTCAGGTGCTTCTATCTGGGGCATGTTTGTGAGTGAATTTGAAACGATTAAAATCACTTTCGTTATATTCAAAATCGCTCAAACATACTTTTAATCCTTCCAAATCATTTTAATTTTTTATTTTACACTTCTAAACGCGATTTACATACCATCAAGTTTGATTTCAAAAGATTAAAAGCATATTTTGAAGGTGACAAAAGTGATTTCTCTATGTCCTAAGAGAGTGCAATCATCAGCTCCATCTGTAACCAATAAATAGCAATACAGATTCTCATTTGCTGATCTGATTGAAGTTTTAAAGCAGATGCAGTTACCATCGAGAGAACAAAAACCAAAAATCCCTCGCAGAGTCTGCAATAGCATATTTGAAAACACAGAGGCTAAGGCTTACGCTTACCCTATGTGGTAGCCGAATAGAAAATTAGACATGGAAGCAACCAGAACATGAGGAAAAGCAGGCAACCATCCTAAATCGAGTCCATCCCCAGTCTCTACTCGCAACGAAACATCTTCACTCTCTGCCAAAATTCAACGCGTTAAAATTTCGAATAGCTAAGTAGAAACTCCAGAAAACAAGTGTAGAACCTGATTTTCCGTTCTTTAGCTCCGGCAACTGTTTATTCGCAGCCAATACTTCGAACTTCCTAACAGAACGAAACAAACAACGCAAATTGGAACGTAAAGGAAATGACCCATGTTTGGATAGAGCGCATGACGGAGTTAGAGACCGCCGACGAACGGTGCTGATCGCCGGTGCCGGTGGAACCGGAAGATGAAGGACGGGAATGACCCTCATGAAAAGAAAACCCAAGAAACAGAGGGAGTTCTGTTCTGGTTTAGATTTAAACAAAATGGTGGCACGATATTTGTTCGAGAAGAAGCCATCAAGAAAAGGACCCACTCAGAGAAGAGTCCATCTGTGGGCACGTGCACGATAGGGATGACGATGAAAACAGAGGATCAATGGAGGATGAATTTGACTCCGATTCAATTCTCCGCCACCTACCGAACGTCACACGACGGAAGACGGTGGTGGAATGACATCCAGACAACTTTTTAGCATTTAGCCTCTGTTTTGATTTTGATGTTCATATATCATAAGAGAAAGAGAGACTCTCGCAGGAACCAACTTCTCACGTGTGAAAATGACATTAATTTTGTAAAGATTTGTCATCTTTATACTTCTGCTGTTCTAAATAAACATTAGTTTCCATCTTTTAATGCAGATACTTTATCATATGTTTTTGTAAATACAGGAAGTAAATCATACAAGTAGAACAAGGACCAAAAATATAGTCAAAAACCAAAATATGTTCTTAACCTTCACTTATACCAGACAAATGAAGACGAACGTGATCTGCAGGTTAACTCAAAATTGCATCGATATCTTCTGCAACATTGACAAAATTTGCTTCTTTTACAGTTTCAGTCTCAGCCTTTTCAAAGATCTTATAAAGAATCAAGTCTATCTCTAAATTTTGTTTTTGATATAACGGCTCCTCTACGAAAGACAGAAAGAAGGAAAGCTTTCAAAGCTCATCATAAGTGTAATAACAAAAAGCTCATCATAAGTGTAATAACAATAATATTACCCCATAAACTTATACAATAAACCGTAATCTGCAGATAAAATCAAAATGGACTTCCTTTCCAGTTTGAATCTGCACAAACAGAAACACAAAAACTTAAAAATAACACCATTGAAGCAGGCTAGTAGTCATGATTCAAAGTTAACTATACACAGTGAGTCTCGGGGGATCGCATCATTCATTTGAAATGGGTGCTGAAGTTTCTGGAACCTTCCTATTTGCTAATGATTCCTTCAGAGTTTTCACTTCATTTCCAAAATCTAGCAGCCTATTATCCAGTGAACTAACCTCCTGCAGATGACCATGAAATACATCAACAAACTTGTCTTCCAAGGCTTTGAACTTGTTTTCAATAACTAAGCGATTTAGTCTATCTTCCTCCGCCTGCTTCAGACGCATCCTTTCCAGTTCCACGGTGCTCAGAACAAGACCACCAGAACCAGCAACATCTTTGTAAAGTGGTTCATCAGATTGTGGGCATCGGTCTCTATAGTCTGCAAATGCTTTGTGTGTTTCCCTCATTGCCTTTCTGTAGCCGTCCAATAAATTTCCCATCACATAGAGCTCACGCTCAAGACGGTAAATATCAGACTGCATCTTCTGTTGCTCCTCGAACTTCGTCTTCCTCAAATGTTCAATAAAGGTCTCTCTCTGCTGCAGCTCCTGAAGCAAGTATTGCTGATTCATATTGGCCTGCTGATGAACTTGTTCTTTCTCTGCATGCATCATCCTAGCTTTATCGAGCCACTGTTGTACGTTATCCATACACTTATCATAGTCGAGAGGACCTTCGCTCCTTAACCTCTTGTTCCCACCGTTGAGAGACTGAGCTGGGTTGTCAATATCAGAGTCAATCACTCTCTTGTTGCTATTAACAAAAGGTATACACCCACCAGAACTCATTCTGTTATCATCTCTGGATGGAAGAAATTCAACCGATTCAAATTCTGAGTTAAAATTAATTGCCTCTGTCTCCATTTCTTGAATAAATTGGCTTGAGGGAAATCCATCAATAGGATTGCTCCTTGCCAACAGGCGGAACTCACCACCCTGATCTTCCTCCTCCTCCTCTTCTTCTTCTTCCTCTTCTTCTTCTTCCTCCTCCTCCTCCTCCTCCTCCTCCTCCTCCTCTTCTTTTCCTTGATCATCCCCTTCTTCTAATTCTGCTTTCTTATCATCCCCAAAATCAAATTCCTTGAATTCATTTGTATTACACCTCCTTAACGAAAGATCCGGGACTCTACCTTTTCCATCCAAAAGCCACTGACCTTGTTCTTCTTCTTCATCTTCTTCTTCTTCTTTGCTTTCCATTATATCCATCATATCCCCATTACTAGCCTTCTCCTTTTGAACATCAACTTTCTCAACACTGTCTTGCCCAAGGCACAATTCAATACTGTGTTCCTCCAATTTCTTAACCATAGGGTCATCATTCCCTATTATCTTTAGATTCTCATTACAAACCTCATCTTCATCATCTTGTTCTTCGTCTTGTTCTTGTTCTTGCTCTTGCTCCTCCTGCTCCTCCTCCTCCTTGAGTTCTACCTCAGGAGCTACTTCCTTCAATAAATCCTCCCGTTGTGACCGGATCAGACATTGCAAATGTGAAGCATAGTAACAATTCACCAATTTCGGAGATTGTATCAACTCCTTCTCCACCATAAACCAAATCAAACCAGCCCAATCAACCCGCTCAAAATTCCCATCTTTGATCACCTTTGCCCAATCCATTACCTCTTTGGGCATCATCCAAGTATCTTCGTGTAAGAGTAACCAGTTGGACACAAAATCCTCAATAAAAGCGATCGATTCCTCTGATGCAATAGGATCTTTCTCACCATCCTCCACTAAGGTCGCTTTCTTCACCGGCAACCGCAAGGCACGAGCCAAATCAGCCCGATTGACCCCGATCCTATTTCCATTGACATAGCTACACCTCGGGTGGTTGTTAAAATTCGCAACTAACTGCAGAAGAAGATCATGTCGCAGAAACCTATCAAACTTAGTATGAACAAAATCCCACAATCCCAATCGCTTCAACAGCCTCTCGTGACTCGAAAAATCCAGATTTTTAGCAGGCACAAAGGGAATAGGTTTGAAGGTTTCAACAAGAATCTCAAGCTTCTTCTGAGATTTCTCCTGAAAGAATCTGTGTTTCATGGACCACTTCCTCCCCTTAGGACCCCGTCTAGAAAAAGCAGTGGAAGAAACAAAGGCGCTGACATCGGCTATTCGAGGAGAATAGAGCGCAGTAGACTCACCTTGGTCGGTAGGATCGTGGTCATTGATGAAATTTCCATTGAGTTGAAGTTCTTGATCCTGCTGGTCAGCTTGGGAGGAGTTGTGTTGGGGATCGGGCAGTTCTAGGGTTAGGGTTAGGTTTTCAGAAGATTGAGGCAGATCGGACTGTTTTTGTTCTTCTTCAGCTACTTTTTCTCCTCCTCGTCCTTCTTCCGGCTGTTGCTGGTCCATGGAATTAGGGTTTTGAGATGGAGAGACTGGATCTTTTTCTTCTTTGTCTTCTTCAGAATGAGGTTGAGGAGAAGAATGAGCGGGAATCGCCATAGCAATTGCTGGTTCAACTCTAGACTCGAGGTCAATACACTCTGACATCACGTAATCGAACAATCGCTTAAATCTCGACGTGTCGTTTCACATTCCTCCTTCGGACCTTCTCCAATATATGGGAATTTCCAAATATTATTTATGGAAAATATTACTTTTAACGATTTTTTTTAACAATTTCAAAACATTTTAATTAAATAGAACTGGAAAAAAAAAAATCAAAAAAGGAAACTTTGTTGTTCTTAGTTGCAAATTTGTTGTAACTCGAGGATAGCTCGAGCATAAAGTTATACTTTCGATCGAGAGATCAAAGATTCTAATATCTCACTCTCTATTATTAAAAATATATATCATCGATCAATTTGTGTCATTAATATGAGTCCATCACTGATACACGTAAATTAGCAATAAGCATGTATGGTTGATATATGTTGATGAGTTTTTTTTACTTTTTCAATTTTTTTTTTATTTTGGTTGGACTTCAAATTATGTCATATTTGTAAATTCGCGTTGAATTATATTTGTTATTATTTCTTGTCAAATTGTTATATATGTAATTATTCCAATACAAAAAATTGATACAAGATAATATTATAGTGGAGTAGATTTCTAATGTCATGTTGGATAAAACTTCGAAACTATAGAAAACCTCACTATGATGTGATTAAATAGAATCTAATGATTAAGATCGTGATTAATTTCCTACGAGTTTCCTTGACAACCAAATATTGTAGGGCAGGTGATTTGTCTCGTGAGACCGAGGTGCGCGTAAGTTGGCTCAGACACTCACAGAAAAGAAAAGAAGAAGAAAAACGTGTTTAATTTAAATAAGACAAGATAAAGATGTAAAATTGGAGATGCGAGAATCAAGTGGTTGAGTATTTTGTGTTTGTCTTTAATAAAGATTAGGATAACATTGTATTTATAGGATTATATTGAAAGTCAACGTGAATAAGGTACAACATAACACACTCTAAATCGTACATTGGTTATGATGAATTTTAGACAAAATATATTTGTATAATAAGACTTCAAACACTTGGTTATGTTGTGTTCAAATAGAAAGATTGGTTTCAAAAGTGAAAGATAGACTCACAAAAATCTCTCTTTTATGAAGAGTGGTCATTTTGAATGCATACGAGGATTTTAGTCTATACCAAACAATAACAAATTTATCAAGGTCTTTAACACTTTTTAGCTAAAAGTTACAAAAACAAAAAAAAAAGAAATAAATGTTTAGAAATAAATTTTTATTGAAAA
This sequence comes from Herpetospermum pedunculosum, assembly GCA_028017165.1. NCBI lineage: Eukaryota > Viridiplantae > Streptophyta > Magnoliopsida > Cucurbitales > Cucurbitaceae > Herpetospermum > Herpetospermum pedunculosum. The sequence continues at coordinate 5,072,294 of CM051529.1, read as the reverse complement.
TTAAATTTTATTTCTAAATATTATTAAAAAAAAATGTTTAGAAATAAATATTATTAATGTTTAAACAAATATGGGACAGTTACAAATATAGCACCAACTAAACTTAAATTAATAATAAATATAGCACATTCTAATAGGAGTGGACAAAGCAAATAAAAAAGAATGATCAAACCTACGTCAATCAACCGGTCTAGAGGAGTATTCGGTCGACATCGACTTTTTATTTTAAAAACCCGAACTTCGATCGGTTGGAGTGGTCGGAATGCCAACCGATCGAACATATAATAAATATAGTTTTTTTTTTTTTACAAAGGAATAAATATAGATTTTTAGTCTTGGTAATTTTTAAAAAATAACCTCATTTTACGTTTTCTAATTAATGAGTTAATGAGTCGTGTGTTTTGTCCAATCCCTCAATTTTCATTTTTCGAATAGACTAAAATCATAAATATAATAAACGTTTATTCACTCCTTAATAAATGTTTATCTTCCCTCCTAGTAATAGTTTGTTTTACATCAAAGCTAACATGGCTCTGACATATGTATGTGTTGATAACCAAGAGATTTGTGGTTGGAAGATTTTATTGAACTGAGATTTAAAATTTAAAAAACTAAAAAAAATAATTAATTTGTTTTTCTTTTTCTGTCTCCTTTGTTCAATCTTTTTCATTTCCATTATCTTTCTTTCTCCTTTTTTCGTTTTTCTTCTTTCTTTTCTCATTCTACTTTTCGCCTTCTCTTTTCTCTCTCTATTTTTAAATCCTTGCCTACCTTGCTCACTCCTCCATCTTTCACGTCAATCTTCTCTCCATCTCCCACCTTATCTCGCAAATGATCCACAAAGACCGGTCGGACGAAATTTTTCTACTAAAAAAATTGTCGATTTTCTGCACCAATTTTCTCTCAAAACTGACATCGACCGACCAATGTTCACCCTACATTTTAAATCTATTTGTAAATATATAACAATATTAGTTCAATCCACGAGAAAAGCTCGAAAATACCTTAAATAAACAATTCTATCGATGATAAAAGTCTATCACTGATAGACTTCATCTTAATATTCTATATATGATTGAAGTACTATATGCTATTGAAGTCTATTTGCGATAGGAGTTTATCAATAATAGATCTCAATAACAATTAAGATGTAGTCCATTTTTTATAGACATCTATCAATCACAACATCTCAGTTGTTATAAAAGTCTATCAATGATAGAAGCTTATAAATAATGTATTATGTTTATGAATGAGGTCTATCTATGATAGGAGTTTATCACTAATGGACTTGAATCACAATTATGATTATAGATGTCCGCCAAAGATAAATTTCATTTTAATTGGGATTGAAATATATCAATAAGACATAAGCTTATCAAATGATGTATTATATCTTTGACTAAATTATATATGTGATAGGAGTCTATCATTTTGATAGATTTAAATCATAACAAAGATGTAGTTTATCCCTAATAGGTGTTTCTTAATGATATCACTTATAGACTCCTATCAATGATATCACTAATAGACTCGTACAATAAATAAACTACATGTGTTGTGATTGAAGTATTTATCAGTGATTCAAATGTTTTCCTATCACTAACTATCACTTATAGATTTCTTATCACTAACTATCAATTATAGATTTGTCTGGTTGATAGAATTATATCTATATTAGTATGTTAGTGTTAATTACGGATAAACTTCTATTATTTATAGAATTCTATATGTATTGAAGTCTATCGGCGACTATATCACTAATAGACTTAAATTAAGTTCATGATGAATCGCAAGTGCATGAGCACATGAAATTTCATTGAGATCCCAAACACGACAATTGCACGATATAAAATACAACTTTACAACAAAATGATTTTCTCCATCAATTACTTCATACTCAACATTGATACTTGTATCAATCTATCAATCACCCATAAAGTATAAAGTTCACACATCAATCTATAAATATCTATACTAATACTGCAGTGATATTAGAAAGAAATATCAGTCTATCAAGAATAGACTTCAATATGTATGAAAATCTAAGACGATTTTTTGGGAGTTGGGACAGAGAATCAAGTGATACATTTATATATGGGTATGTATATTTGGTCCCAATCTCCTAAGTGGAGACATAAAAAAAAATACATAAACTTGGAATGTTTTATATACATTGGGGCATTAAGAAGTGAAATACCCACTTAAAATCGATATCAGCTCCAGATTGTTTGAAGATAACTAATATTAAATGTGTTATATATTTTCGGTTTGAAAAAGTATTTAGTTGATAATGCAATTAAATTGCTAAACAAGTGGAATATCGAATCCCATTTTAGAACAAGCTAACAATAAGCTCCACTATTGTTTGATCCCAACTATAATTGTTCAAAATAGTTACTTTTTGTTTCAACCTTTCACAAATAGTTGTTTTAACAAATAAATAAATATATATATTTATTATTCTACTTTGATTTTTTTTCAGATCAATTTTCACATATGATGAAAAAAATGTTAAATCTCGGTCCCCATGCTCACAAGATTGTCATACAAAAAACCTATTTATTTATTTTATTATTTCTAACCAAAAGTAAAGAGGTAAATAAAAAGACTTACTTGGGATATTACAACTACGTTTTGCAGCCACATAGTAGAATTTGATTAGCTAAGTTTTATGTTATTTTTTTTTAATTAAAAAATCATATTTAATGTCTCCAGACACTATTTTTAACCAAAAAGAAAGAGGTAAATAAAAAGAGTAAAACTTACTTGCTACAACTACAACTATCTTTTGCACTGTAACCAAGAATTTGATTGGCCAAGTTTTATGTTATTTTTTTTAATTAAGAAATCATACTTAATGTCTGCCGGTTCATTTTTTTTTTTTTTTTTTTTTTTTTTTTTCTTCTAATTTCTGATTTTTCCCTTCTCTCCAATCCTCTCCCATATCTTTTTTTTATTCATGATTTGAAAATGTTTACGAAGATTTGGCAGTAGCAAATCAACAATAAAAAAAAAGATTCTATGACAATTTTTAAAAATAATAATAATAATATCTAAAACCTCACATATAGCATTGTCCAACATCTATGACAATTTATAATAAAATTCACTTTTTTTTTTTTTTTTTTTCTTTTTTTTTTTTTTCAAGTTTCCAACTCAATTGTATTTCATTTATTATAAATAAATAAATAATTATTACATTTCTAATGAAAATGTTTAGTGATGTTGATAGAGATAAAAAAAAAAAAAAAAAAAAATTTACTACGATTTGACAGTAACAAATCATTCATTAAAAAAAAAAAAAAAAACTTTCAATTGATTGGAGACATTGTATGATTTTTGAATTAAAATAAAAAAAAAACCTAAAACTTAGTCAATCAAATTTAGCACATGGTTGTGCAAAAGATAGTTGTAGTAATTTTTGCTCAAATAAAAATTAGGCATTAATTAAGGTGAAGATACAGCAATGTTGCAGAATGTTTCAGAAATCAAACTCAAAACATCTAAACTATAATAAAAATTAAACTCAAAATTAAGTTTATAGAAAACTAAACAGAAATTGTTACAATGGAGATCATGAAATCATCTTCTTCCTCCTCAATGTCAGAATTCACGCCGCGCCATCCAAAAAAACAAAACAAAAACAATACCTGTAAACTGAAACCGCCTGCAAATTCCCGATTTCCCCGCCGGCATATTCCGTTTCAGAGAAGAACAGAGTTCCGGCGAATCAGCGGCGGGAATACGAAGAAGAATGAGACGACACTTTCCCGCCGTCGCTGTCCCTCTGTAACCGTCCATGGGCGTCTAGATGCGGAAACTCGCCGGAGATGAACCGGGGACTCGACGGCAAAGAGTGCTCGTGATTCATAATCGGATGGCGTTTTCCGGCGGACGCGACGGAGAGATCATTCCAAGCGTAATGCGGCACCGGAGCTTCGAGGCTGGACTGAAGGGGCCCCCTCTGCGGGAACGCAGTGGAGCTTTGGATGAAAATCGGATGCGAACCGAAGAGATTACTGTTCCAGGCCACAATTTTCTCAAACCCATCGTCAAATCCGAGACCAGAATTCCCCGAACCGGCGTTGTAAAGAACCGTCTGATGATTATCATTTTGGAGCGAATTTTGCGTCTGAAGAGATAGCCCTAGATTCTGGTAGCTCTGGAAACCGACGGCAGATTCAAGCGGCGGCGGAATCAAATTCTCCCCCAATTGGCTCTGAAACAAGAAATCACTATACCTAGAAGACTCAGATTGCTCCGTAACGACATCAATTCCATTCGGGTCAGTTTCTACGGGAGCAGAGGGGCGAGCATTTGGATTACAAGGGGGGAGCTCGGAGAGTTTATCAATGGCGGATTTAGCCTTTTTGATCAACCAGTCCACAGCCTTACTGGGGCGATCGTAGCCCAATCGGTCTTGAACGTCGTAGAATTGAATGGCGGTGTGGGCGGATAAACGAACACGGCGGTCGCGAAGGCCTTTGGCGGTGAAGACTTTGCTGTGGCGATCCTTCCGGGCGGTGGATCGGACAATGACGCCGGCGGCGGAAACTTGTAAGATGTCACCTCCGATGGTGTTCATTCCCATTCTGGTTCTTCGTCTTGAATCCTCCATGGGTTCTTCTCCATAAAAGCAGCTCAATTCCGGTCGAAATTCTGCAGGTATTGTATGTCTTTTGCTTTTTTGGGTTTTGGGTTTTTGATGATCCCAAAAAAGCAAAGAGAAAATTCAGAGATGAAATTTGGGTGTGTGTTCTTTATGGATTTATGGATTTGGTGCTGTAATTTTCTTGCAGGAATTGTGTTTGGAAATGGAACATAAAGTAGTAGCCTTTTCCCCTTTCAGAGTGTGCCTTGTGAATGGATGATATTTGGCTTTTCTTTCAAAAAAAAAAAAAAAAAAAAAATCAGACAGAAAATTGTTAATACATCTTTAAATTAGTCCCACCTTTTAGTTTATTGGTAACTTTTTCAAAAAAATATTAGTATTTTCTCTTTAAATTTTAGAAATATATTTACTTTATATCTATTTTTCATAAAAATTATTATTATTATTATTCTAAGTTAAAAAAAAATTAACTTCAAACTATAATAATAACCCACAATTCAGATTCTGTTTTATGTTTTCAAGTTCATTTTTTTTTTTAACATGTTGGGGTGAGAAGGACGTTTTGATCACTAGACGATACATCATGCCTATGCTTTTGTTGGCGTTTTCAAATTCACTTGGTCTAACTAATATGTGTGTTTGTATGCTATATGAATTATGTTTTTTTATGTTTTCAAATTCACTTAGTCTAACTAATATGTGTTTTGTATGCAATATAAATTATGTTTTTGAAAATTGCCAACAAGAGCATAGTTCGACATGATGTATTGACCATGAGGTACTAAGTTCATTCCCCACCTCAACATGTTGTCAAAAAAAAAAAAAAAAAAAAAAATTGAAAATTGTTTTCGGTTTCTGTGATCCAAAAAGTTAAAATTCTGAAAAAACTATTTTTTTTTATTTATTTTGTATCCAAATTTTGAATTTAAAAATTTAAAATACAAAATTATATTTATAAGGATAGAAGCTTGAATAAATATAGTATTTTATGTTATAAACTCAATTCATTTTGGTTAAATTTAAGTATGTGTAATATAATATATTGTAAATTATATGATATTGTAAAATAATAATTATAAAAAATTTATAACGTAAAATATGTTCATAAACTAATTAATAATAATTTATATTCGACCTAATATTCAGTTGGTACCTACCACTAGTTTTATAGTTTATAAAAATCTTATCAAACATACATGAAGAATTAGTTAAATTGAGATACAATTTCTAAATTAACTACCAAACACATATCTAAGTATATGAAATACAACTATACAACTTTATTTTCATTAAATCATTTATTTTTAAAATTTATATTTTCAGATGACGAACCAAATAAGTCATAATATTAAGATTTATTGAATATGCATGATTAAATTTAGATATTTAAAAATACATGGACTAAAATGAAACAAAATTCAAACTATATAAATTAAAATGATATTTTAATCTATAATATTTTGCTATAAACTTTATAAAGTAAGAAAGAGAATATTAAAATGTAATTTAAAAAATAAAAATAATAAATATATTATCATTGAAAGTGGAGAAAAAAATCACACCATTTTGTGTAATTAGTATAACCACTCTTTAATTAGCAACTTGGTAATATCAGCTCAACTATTTCCTTTTGAATGACATTGCACATTGGCCACAAAAAGGAGGTCAAATTGTTGACATCAACTCACATGTGAATATAAGAATTTTGGCCAATATCAATTATCAACAAAGATTTGTCTTGATTATGAGGTAATTCACAACTACTCTTTTCAAAAAAATGGAAGTTCTCCAAAATTGTGTAGCTAAATTTTCAAGTATTTCATTAAATGATTCAATTCTAGTAATTTTTTTTTAAAAAAATAAATAATTAATTTAGGTTTTCATACTTTATTATTTTTATATATAAAAAAAAATAGAAACGGAATAGCAATAAATATTAGAACACTAAAATTGAGATTTTAAATTTTAAATGATTAAGATGAAAATATATAAAACACTATTCAATATCTTTACGTACTTTAATTTAAGTTTTCATAGTCAAATCGAGCATAGCTCAATTGACATAAGATTGTGTTCTTGACTAAGAGGTCAGTTCAATCTCCACTTTAATTAAATACCTTTGCAAAATTAAGTATTCATAGTTGTTGATGCCAAAATATGGTCGGGAGAAATCTCATTCCGGATAAAGCTATTAATTGTGCAGAAATAGTCTAACGAGACAAGCAAAAACACGAAGAACACATAACTCCGCTTAAGTGTGGAGGAAGAGAGTCAGAAAGCTAGTTGAGTCCCAAAAAAGATTGATTGCCGACCTCGACAACCCTAAAATTAGAGGAGAAACCTCGCAAGCCAGAAATCTATGGAAAAAAATCAAAAAAAATGAACCTAATAAGGTTTGGTATATTAAAAGCCCAAAGCTCCGAAATTATAGTATATCTACCAAACTAAACCAAACCAATAATTTTTCGGAATATTAAACCATATCTTTAATTGTAGAAGAGAAATGAATTGAGTCCTAGTCCTTTTGAAGTCTTTGAATAGTTTTGATTCCTAGCCCTCTTCCATTTCTCAACTTACTTGCACTTGATGTACTACCTTCCTAATTAATTCACGTCACTCCACTGCTCCAATGTTATTAATATCAACTAGACAACAAACATTTTTTTCTTTAATATATATACTATGGAACTCAAATTTTTTAACTAATAAACTATGATAAATTTAATTATCTACGGATCGTTTGGTCTAAGGAGTTGGAGTTGTTTAATTTGAGAAATTATGAAGTGTGTGTGTTTGAGGCAGAGAGTTGTTTAATCTGAAGTTCTGAAGCATGTGTTGTGTTTAGGGCAGAGGATTGTTGAACGTGGAGTTCTGAAGTCTGAGTTTATTTTAGCTGCTTTCTTCTGCACCATTTTTTTCTACCCACTCTCAAAATTTCATTATTAGGGACTTCTTTCCATTTCAATAAATTTTAAAAATGATTTTAATTTTTATTTTATTTTATCTATCATTTACAAATATCTTTCAAGACAAGAAAAATAATTTGGACCAAATACTTCACATTACTTTTTTAGATTGGTATCAAAACATATATATATATATATATATCCATTTTTGTTAGGCCACATCTTTAATTTTATGAATTTTCAGATTGATATTTTTGTTTTGTTTTTATTAATGTAGGTATGTTTTACAATTTTTTTTTTTTAAAAAAAACAATATAGTTTTATTCCGACTCATGTGTCAAACACATCTTTCCCCGCCTTCACTCTCTTATACTCATCATTCCATCTGAATCCGCATCCGGAAACCAGTAAGCAATGATAGTTTATTTTAGCTATTTTTTTTTTTTTTACAATTTTTTCTATAATTTTCTATATTTTCATTGTTAAGGACTTCTTCCCATACATTTTAAGAATGCGATTTTTGCATTTTTATGTTATGTATCATTCACAAATTTATTTTGAAGATAACAAAAATAATTTTGACCACAATACTTCACATTCTTTTTTCAATATCACTTACATTAATTATTCATTTTATTTGGATAATTTTGAAATAGGAGAGAGTCATACAATAGTAAGTTAAATATTACATGTGAATTTGAAAGATTTTAATCTATTAATTTAAACGGATCCAAATAATAAAAATAATAAAAATAGGTTGAATTGCATTTTTAGTCATTTTACACATTTTGTTTAAATTGTGTTATTTGGTTTAAGTATCAATTTTGATTGAACAACGTACGTTTTTTAGACTTGATTAGTAATTACGGTAGAAGTCTGGGGAGTTAGATATATTTTTTTTATCCGAGTTCAACGAGTCTGTGGGTTAAACGAGAGTTAACTTCTTCTCAAACAACTTCTTGGGTCAAACACCTCCCTAATATATTTTCAATTTTTTTTTTTTTTTTGAGTTCAACATCAGGGGTGGAGGGATTCAAACCTCAGGTCGATGACACATCTTTATGTCAATTGAACTATCCTCGGCTAATATATTTTAAACTTAAATCATAGAATGAGAAAAAAAAAAAAGCCTACTCAAATGTTATTAAGAACATTAAATCGCATTGGTCCCCGTCAAATTAAATGGATTGGGTAAGAGGGTCAAGGTTGGAATCTAGTCATCTTGATGATGGTATTAATCCATAACCTTTAAATTTCAAATCTCTTTAAACAAAATCATGTATTTTTAGTCAAGGATAATGGTTTATTTTCTAATTTAAATATAGGGTGAGAATTTGAATCTCCGAACTTTCTACCTAACAAAATTAAAACTAAATAAATTATATAGAATATTGTGACATTATGTAGTTGGTTCAATTTCGAGGATTTATTTTCATTAAGTATTATGACAATTGATGGTTCTTTCAAAATAAATTCAAAGTTTTGGAGTGAAATTAATTTTTTTAAACACCATATACACAATAATTGAAACTAACTAGAATTAGATGATGAATTGCATTTTGTATATAGCTTAGAATAGTTGATATAATAATATAACTTTTTCTTTAGAGTAATCTCGAGTGAATTATATTTTGTAAATTATTTATTAGGTGAATATAAATGATTCAATTATTGTTTTATTTTTTTAAAAATGATTCAATTATTATTGCATTAAATTATAAGTGTATGTTATAATTATCCTGAATTTAAAAGAAATATATAGGTGGGCGAAAAATCGGCCTTTTGTTCTGTCAATGCGTTTGGTAGTTAGGGATTAAGATTTTTTTTTCGAGTTAAATCATGCTATACTCTACTATATAATATTTAATATTTATACCTCCGAATTAAAATTATATAGATCACTACCATGTTCAATTAATAAAGCTGGATATAATTATATCAACATTAATTAATTCAATTTAATATGATTTAGACAACTTTAAATTGAAATTTTCAAAGAAAAATGGGTGAGGTGGAGAATTCAAATCTGTGACCATTAAGTTGATAACTGCATGACCTTATAACATTTTGCTGTCTATAAAATTTGTAAACTTTTAAGGTAGACATCACCAATAATTGAACTCATTCCTTCTAAGAAGATTTTAGTAGTTTCAATGTACTTAATGATAATGATGACTAGACCAATACCAATATGAATATATTTGTATTTTATTTTCAAGAAAGTTATTAAGAGGTTTAATTAAACATTACTAAACATCAATTTTTTTTTTTTAATTTTTTAATGAGGGGGTATGTTTGAATCTTCTTCCACTTAATGTTATACTCTAAAAAGAAATATGGTCTAAAAAAAAATCTACTCATCAAGCGAATGACCAATAAAACGAGGAGAACGAAAGTGTGGAAATAAAAGAGATTACACTAAAAAATAACTACTTCAAATGAATTCAATGTCTTAATTGAAAACATTACATATGCGGTAATTAAATAGTAAATCACTAACCCATTAATTTTCTCACTAACCTTCAATTTCTCTACGATCATGTCATGCCACTAAGCCACTACCCCACAAAATTGGAGACACTACCCTAAATACATGTCACTATCCTAAATGAATGACGACATGATCTTAATTTCAAATAATTAAAATAAAACTAAATGAAATAAATTTGCATGAATTTGCACTCATCTTTAACAACATCATCCATGGAGAAGCACCTTTAACTATATTAAGGCATCTGTTTCGTCTGCGGAGTCCTTGACACGATGGTGGAAGGGGGTGTGGAAGATGGGTATCCCGAGTAAGATACGTGTCTTTTTGTGGAGACTCTGTTTGGATAGGCTACCAACCCTAGACAATATAGGCCGACGAGGTATCGATATTCTGAATACCTGTGTTTTGTGCGGGAAAGGGGGCGAGTCTAGTCTCCATGTATTTTGGCACTGTAGGTTTTTTCGTAAAGTATTGACGACCTCCAAATTTGAGTTTCTATTGCAGTTTCGTCCTGATGGGGACATAACTTCTCTTTTGTGGTTCCTGCTGGAGAAGGTGGGATGGTCTGATTTTGAGGAGTTTTGCATTCTGTTGTGGGCGGTGTGGAATGGTCGTAATCGGGCTCGTACTACGGGGATGCGACCATCGACTGATATTGGATGTTGGGTTGCCAATTACTTGTCTTCTTTCCGAGAGGCCAATAGAGGGGATGACGAAGGTGGTTTTGGCGAGGGTGGACCGTGAACAGGTGAAGTGGTCGGCTCCCCCGCGGGGAAAGTATAAGGTCAATGTGGATGCGAGTTATGTAGCATCTGATCAGATGGCGGGAGTAGGGGTTGTGGTGCGCGATTTTTTGGGACATGTTATGCTAGCGGCTATAGCGTGGGTCCCCAATGTTCGAAATGTTTTGATGGCTGAAGGCTTGGCGGCGTCCGAAGGACTTTTGTTGGCGTGAGAGGCGGGTTTGAGTCCGATGATTTTAGAAACAGATTCCCTTCGGCTGTGTAATTTGTTTGAGGGAGTGGATGAGAATGTGACGGAGGTTAGTATGCTGGTAGTCGATATGTGTGTGAGTTTCCCCCGTCCTTTCAGGGAGCTTTGCTGCTTTATTCATAGAGAAGGAAACATCGTTGCACATGAGTTGGCGCAATTGGCGTTGGGTCTTCGCCAAAGAGTGATCTGGGTGGAGGATGTTCCTCCAGAGATTGAGTCTTCTTATTTGCATAATTTGTTCGTGATTTAGTTTGTATTGAGATTTGCTCTTCAAAAAATATATATATATATTAAGGACAACATCTTTCTATCTCATACCATTCTACATACTTCATTTTACATGCTAAAAATCAAAATATATTGTCTGATTTTTGTTGGTGTTAATTATGAATGTATTCTAACTAGTTCCATACCTCAACTAATTTCATGAGATAATTTGGTAGACCCAACATCACATTTAGTTATATTGCAAAACTTAGGACATTAATATCTTAAGTAAGGTAATTATAATGATGAAGATATTGAATTAGAAGTGAAATTAAAGTGGTAAAAAATAGGAAGATGTGGTTGGAGTTGTTGATATAATGAGGCAGAGCATGGGGGAGCAAGTTGATGATAGAGATTGAGCGTGGTACGAACCAAGAGAGACACGTTTTCAAAATTGTAGTGATTATTGTACTACCATCCACTCTACACCATCATCACATCTCCAACACTAAAATACAAATTATCACATATTCAAAAACTTATTTTTAATTAAAAAAAAAACCATTAATGGTTGTACTTGAACCATTAAACATTCAGAAATTTCAATTATCTTCTTTAAACTTTTGATTTTAGTTATAATAAATTCTCAATTGAGATATAATAAATTCTCAATAGTTAATAACATTGTTTAAATGTTAAGGTTAGATGTTTATTGAATAAAGAAACGATGATTTGACACGGCGTGACAATGAGCATCAAACAATCTAATTTTATTTATTTAATACATGTTATGCATATACACATTTTTTTTTTATTATATTGTGAATTTGAATATAGCTGAGTAGATAAAACACCTACTACCATCACAAGGTTGACAACTCGATCTCTCACTTCATAGTTGTATGTGTTAACGACCACGAGGTCTGTGGTTCGAATCCCCCACCCCCAATGTACTCAAAAAAAAAAAAAAAAAAAAAAAAAAACTTCTCTAACTTATCGATTTTTCATTTTTTTGTTAACTCACCTTATTATTTGACGACATGAATACGTAATTGATATTTATTCATTTTGAAATCGGAGGTTCAAATCTCTATACCCTATTTTTGTTGTAATAACTAAAATTAGAATCAAAATCAAAAGCTTAATATATATGTTTTTTTAATATTAGGACTAAATAGACATGAGAATCCAAGGTACATAAATTTGTAATATATGTTCCCTTCATATGAATAGAGTTTTGTTGAAATTAAGGGTTCTGTTCCTTACTTGCACACACTGTTGAAGGTAGGCAAATGCAATCTAATAGCACAGTTAAAACAAAACCAACCCAATTTAATACTCAATAATAGAACTCATGTTCACATTACTAGCACAGTTAAAATAAAACCAACCCAATTTAATACTTTTACACAACTTTGCTTGTATTTTGTTTTTGGTAAGTTACGATTAGATTTAGGTTTGGTAGCATTTACGTTCCTAAGTTTTGTTATCAAATTCAACAATTTGACTCTTAATCTTTCATATAGCTTTAAGGTTGACATGACACATATTTATTATTAAAAAATTAATTTTTAATTCAAATAAATAAATAATATTTTTCATTTTTACCTTCTTTTTTCATTAACTACTTCCAAGAACCTCCCGCCCAACCAGATCAAACAGAGGACGACGATCGACAGCGGCAGGCGGAGGACGGTGACGACATTCTTTCTTCCACCAACTACAAAAAAACCCTATTATTTGTCGATCATTTGTTTCTCTTATTCTTGTTTTCTTCTTCTACATATTCCAGATTGAAATCGAAATCGAAATATTCCTTCCCATCATTATTGATTTCGTCTCCTTCTTCTCATCAACTCCCAAATCTCCTCGTCGAAGTCTGAGAAGATGAATGAGAGCATTCTCGACCTCACCCACCTCTGCGGGATTCCAGAGGGTCTTCCGCCACAACGTTGTCATCGTCCTCTCTCTTTCTCTACGTCGTCGTCCTCTGCGGTATTGTCGGCACGGGCAAATTCGACACTCCCAGGCAAGACTACAACGAGATCCACAACCAGAATATTATAATGATTCACGAGATCCACAAACTCATCTTAATTCGTAAATTTTATAGTTAAAAGTTATTCTAAAATATTAGAATGATTCACGTTTCACAATACAAGAATTTCTTTATTTGACAATAATTTTTGTGAGCTCAAATACAATATGCTTTTTTTTTTAAGTATTTAATCGAATCATATTATTATATATCGTGCAAAATATAAATATTCATGTGTACTTAAAAAAAAATATAAATAATCAGGTAGGAAAATATATTTTGAATTGTTTGCATAATAGGATGTTAATACTTAAGTAGACATTTATATTTGTCAAAATTTATAATGAATTATATGATTTTGTTTAACTAAATTTTTATAATTAAATTAAAATAATATTAGAAAGGACAAAAGGGCAAAAATATTTGTTGATATATTTGTGTCTTTCTACCTACCAATATTTTTATATCTTCAGCATTTCAAATCTTTATTATTTACATTTGGTAATCATTTGGTAATGGGGAAGGAATTAGAATTGAGCTCATTTGTTTTTAAAGCCTCGACTATCTGGAGTCAAAGAAATGATGTTCGTTTTAGAAATAGACTGGTCAAAGTCCAGACTCTAGTCAAATGGCCTTTTAATCTCAAAGAAGAATTGGATGGACTTCTTGGACGACTCCTGGACGGATATTCAATACACAACCCTATTATGATGGTGACGTTATTGCAAATACGACGATTCACGAGGAGATTTGACATTCCTTTAAATTAAACATTGATGTTGCAATGTTCGACGATGCAGTGGGGACGACTTCTGTGAGCTCGCGGCAAAAATATTCTAGGTGCCAAGGATATCGATTGATCTTATTGAAACTCTCACTTTATTTTAGGGTGTGAATCTGACTAATGATGCATGTCTCACTCTTTTGTGGGCGTAAATAGACTCTCAAATCTTGTGAAAATTACTGATGGGTCAAGATCATTTTAAAAACAAAATACAACCGTTTGTCGATAATTTACGCACAAAGGAAAAAATAAGACTTATCAAGAAATTTCACTTCGTTTCAAGATGTTGTAATTCAGGTGCTAACGACCTAGTTTGACACACTGAAATACACATCCCTCGAAAATTTGGATGAAAGAGACTCCTCTTGAACGATCAAATTCGTCCTATCCGATTTGTCCATCATTTTTAGGTCACTCTTAATTTTTGTTTGGTGCTTTGTCTTTCATTGTTCTAAAAAAAAAATAAAAAAATTAAGGTTGTTTTCAACTAATTATATAGAGTACTATATTTCAATAAAGAAAAAAATTAAAGTAGAATTTTCTTTTTCTTTTTTCAAACATTATCACATTCCAAATGGAGGATTGGTGGATTTTTAAACGAAGTAAACAATTTATTTATAACAAACACTTTCTCTGTTTATTTCTTTGTCATAATTCATAAATACATGAAATTTTGAGAGCAACAAAACATGTGAGAGGAAAGATTGAGCGTAAGAACTTTTAGTCACTGGACGATACATCATGCCGAACTATGCTATTGATGACAGAATCCATACACTATAACTATTATGATATTGACATTTCCAAGCATTTTTCTACCGACAGAATTCAATTCATAATCCATACAAACTATGATGATATTGACATTTCCAAATTGTTCTACCACGGTAAAAATATACCCTAAGTATTATGTTTGGAATCTTTTAACCAATTGTATTTTTATTTATTTTTGCAAAAATATTTTAATTAACGTTGATTAAACCCATGACTCTTAGTCAATAAGATAACATAATGTCAATTGAGCTATACTCGATTTCACAGTAATTATAAATTTCATCTTTAATCTTTTTAAAAATTTTAAAAAATATAATATGAATTAGATTGGATGATAGTATATTTCCATACATTGTTAAGGAGAAATTTTAGAATTTCAAAAAACTAATGATTAAATTAATAATTAATTATCTTTCAAATAAGTTTTTATCAAGCGGGCATATCTCAAATAAAGTATAATTTAATGACGAATAGGTCAAATGTTTAATTCTATTCTCATATGTTGTCTAAAAAAAAAAAAAAAAAAAAAAAAAATGAAATGGTTCTCTTAAATCATAGGAAAACCACTAACATTATACCAACTTCCTCAATGGAACAAAAAGAAAATAAATTATAATGAAAATGCTCTATTTTTCTATTGTTCTGTTAAAAAAAAAAAAAAAAATTTATAAAATAATCCTTTGTTTGATTTCATCGTAGAATAATGTTCAAAACCGACCAAGGGTACACAAAGTCTCATCAATCAACTTCATGTGGAGGTCGGAAATTTTGTTTTGATTTACTTTGCTTTCTTTTCAAAATATATATAAAAAAAAAAAAAAAAAAAAAAAACAATTTGGTATTTTGGAGAAGTAAAAGAAGCAATAGATAAGGCGCATGCTTGTTGTATCATTCAATAAAAAAAGAAGAAAAATCTTATCCATTCATCATTTATGATTTACTTGCTTGGTTAAGTTTGTTAGGCTTAGCTGGAATTTTCTTTTTTTATTTCAATAATTGGATCATATTTTCGAATTTAAAAGAAAAATTATTCAACTATGTTCACTTTTAACTATACGATATAAAATAACAAATCACAAAAATAAATTTAAATTTTGTGATTATTTATGAATTTATCTCAATAGTGAGTAGATAATTTAATTCAGGTAGCATTTGGAATTAGTAACTACTACACACCAATTTTTATAAGTAAGTTCAAATGTATCAAATATATAGAATCAAAATTTTGCCTACACAAATACAGTAAAGAATTCATGTCATTTCAACAATTTGTATAATTTTTTTTATCGAGATCGATTACATTTAGTCCACATAGTTTTAAAAGTTTTAATTTAATCTTCATGATTTGGACTTAGTTTCAATTTGATTTCTATAATTGAATTAAATCTCACAAGTCATAACTAAATTGTGTTTTACCAAGTTGAAAAATTCACATATTTTCTTTTATTTTTTACTCCGTCTTAAACCCTAATACAAATAACTAACACAATTATCTAAATAGAAAAGTGTTATATATATATATAAAAAATAATATGATAATAGTAGAGAAAATTTGTAAAGTTTGACTACATCATAAGGAACCAAATTGAAGCTTTCAAAACCATGACTATGAAACTAAAACTAAGCTTAAACCAAAACTAAGAGGACTAAATTAAAACTTCAAAAACCATAGAGGCTAACTAAATCATAAGAATCGATAAAATTTGTAATTTAACCTTAATTTTTATAAATTAAAATCAAATAGATATACCACTCAAAATAGTTAGAATCAACATATTACCAACCAGAGCATAGTTCAATTGACATGATGTATCGACTAGTAGTTCAATCCCCCACTTGTCAAAAAAAAAAAAAAAAAAAAAAAAAAAAACCAAAATCAAAATTGGGTAATTAGTAAAAAAGGTAAATTGTAGATGTTGGGGAACACTTTAATATTGTTTTGTTTTCATCTTTATTGGAAGCCACTCTCATCTGTTGCATTCATTTTTAAGCAAACCTCATCCACACTCTCTTTCCTTTCCACTTCCACTGCGCATGCCCTTTTCTTTGTCTCCTATCTTCATATCCTCCTCAATAGATATCCTTATGTACTCATTAAAAGACAAAAATTCTCGATAGATATCGTTGTCGTCAATTCGACCATAACTTAATGAATTAAATACCAATTATCATCTTAAATGTCTATGATTCGATTTCTACCCTGTTTATAATTGTTAAACGTAAATAATAAAAATGGTTGTACGTAATTAAAATAGGAACAAAGATTCACATGTAAAAAAAAGTAAATAGTTAGAATAATTGAATGAATCAATCTCTACCAACATCTCCTCTTTACCTTTTATACAATTTTTAATCTATTGTCAATATGTGAATAAAGAGATGTGAAACCTAAGACCTCATGATCACTAGGTGATAAATCATGTCATTGAGCTATGCTCTTGTTGGCAATCAATCAATAAACAATTGTTTTCATATTTCCAACATTTTCTAGATTTAATTATCCGATATAGTTCATTGAATAAAACAGTCATTATCATATCAAACGTTGATGATTCGAGTTTTTTATTCACTTTCTTTTTAAAGGATATCTTAGCAAAACTAAAAGGAGACAAAGCTCCTATAAAAAAAAAACAATTGTCCAAAAATAATTTTTTCCATAAAATTTTATGAAAAATCCTTCCAAACATACTTTTTGGGTGTCTGATTTGAAAAAAAGTCAAAAAAAATATTTTTTTATTGAAAATTAATTTACCTTATTAATAGGATTTAGAGTTTGGATTAGTATTTTAGTTCCCAACATTGTTTTAGATTTTAGTATTCCATCATTTTTCAAATAAAAAATATTTAGATCGTTTTCAAAATTGACTATTAAAAATAGGCATGGTTCTAGTTATCTCATATTTTATTAAAAACAAAAAATGAGATTGGGCTTATAAATTGGTTGACCCATCTTGACTTATGGGCTGGGCTTGGGCTTTGGGAGAGTTCTTATGTACTTTTCACTTATCAAAATTTCCCTTAAAAATATTGATTGAGGAAGCTTCTCCCGCAGCTTGTAATGGGAATCGAAGCTTTGCTCATTTGTTCTTTAGCAGTAAGAAAACCAGAACAGTCCAATATAGTTTTATGTCAAAGCAGAACCCACGTTCGGGGTGGCGCAAGTTGCTTATAGAACTGCATGAACTTCAATGGCGATATCATTAAGCACCATCACCTTCTCCTCCACCTATTTCAAGCATGCTCCAAAGCAACGAGACCCCTTCATGCTCTCACAATTACAATGGGTCCTGTTCCGAACCAGGCCATTTTTGTTCATAATAATCTCATATTCCAGTATTCTTCTATTGGGATGTTATTGGTAGCACGTAACCTGTTCGATGAAATGCCCCACCGAAATGTTGTGTCTTATAACACCATAATTAGTGCTTATAGCCGACGTGGGTTTGTGAAGGAAGCATGGGATTTGTTTTCGGAGATGAGAGATTGTGGTTTTGTACCGACCCAATTCACATTTGGTGGGTTATTGTCGGCTGACTTGTTGGATGTTTGTCAGGGTGCTCAGTTGCAGGGGGTATCTGTTAAAAGTGGACTGTTTGATGCTGGTGCTATTGTGGGAACGGCCTTGTTGGGGCTTTACGGCAGGGATGGATGCTTTGAGGAAGCTCTACGGGTTTTTGAAGATATGTGTTGGAAAAGTTTGGTGACATGGAATTCGATATTGTCATTACTTGGTCGTAACCAATTTGTGGATGAATGTAAGTTTCTGTTTTGTGAGCTTATGTGTGGTGGGATGGAACTGTCCAAGTTCTCTTTTGTGGGTGTTTTGTCTTGTTTTTCAGGCGAAGAAGACTTGAAATTTGGGCAACAGTTACATGGTATTGTGATTAAAATTGGGTTTTATTTTGAAGTTCTGGTTGTGAATTCTCTGGTGAACATGTATTTACAATGTGGAGGCTTTTTCTTAGCTGAGAAACTGTTTGAAGAGGTGCCTGTGCGGGATGTTGTGACATATAATTCAATCATTGGCGCGGGGGCAAAAGTCAAGAAACCTGAAATAGCATTAGAACTCTTTTACAGTATGGCAGCAAATGGACTAATTCCTACCCAGGCATCATTTGTAAACGTGGTCAACTCTTGTAGTTTTCTGGGGAGTTCAATTTATGGAGAATATTTTCACTCAAAATCAATTCGTTATGCTTTGGAGTCTGATGTATTTGTGGGTACTGCTTTGATTGACTTTTATGCTAAGTTTAGAAAGTTGGAGGAAGCTCGTCATTGCTTTGATGAAATAGCTGAGAAGAATTTGGTCTCTTGGAACACATTGATTTTGGGTTACTCAAGTGATTGCTACACTTCCTCTATGTATTTACTGATAGAAATGCTCCATTTTGGTTATAGACCTAACGAATTTACCTTTTCAGCCATTATGAAGACACTATTAGCTTCAGAATTACCTCAGATTCATTGTTTGATTATAAGAATGGGCTATGAGGAGAATGATTATGTATCAAGCTCTCTTGCTTCTTCCTATACCAAACATGGTCTCATATCTGATGTCCTGGCTTACGTCTCTGATTCTAACAAACAGCCTTCTGTTGTGCTTTCTAACATAGTTGCTGGATATTGTAATAGAGTTGGCCTATATGATGAGACACAGAAATTACTTTGTCCAATTGAGAGACCTGACATCATATCTTGGAATATTTTGATTGAAGCTTGTGCTAAAACGGATAATTATTTCAAAGTTCTAGCACTTTTCAAATGCATGCTTATGCTCCAAATCTACCCAGACAATTATACATTCATCTCCCTTCTGAGTGTTTGTGCTAAACTGTGCAACCTTGCTCTGGGCAGTTCAGTTCATGGTGTTATGATAAAGACTGGTTCAGGTTTCTGTGATACATTTGTGTGCAATCTGCTAATTGACATGTATGGAAAATGTGGAAGCATTGGATGTGCTTTGAAAATATTTGACAAAGTGAAAGGTAGAAACTTAATCACTTGGACAATTCTAATCTCCGTCCTTGGATTACATGGCCATGCTTATGAAGCGTTAGAAAGGTTTGCAGAAATGGAGTTTTCAGGGCTTAAACCGGACGGCGTAGCTCTCGGTGCAGTGCTTACAGCTTGCAAGCACGGTGGTCTTGTTAAAGAAGGAATGGAGTTGTTTAGCAAGATGAGAGTGAAATATGGGGTCGATCCGGAAATGGATCATTATCAATGTGTGGTTGGCTTGCTTTCTACACATGGAAATGTTGTGGAAGCAGAGAAGGTGATTACCTCCATGCCTTTTCCTCCGGATGCTCTTCTATGGCGTAGCTTCCTGGAAGGCTGCAAAAGAAAAAGGACCTTCTAAGACCTACTGGTGATGCAAACATGACTCGAGTCAAAGAATTCCTTTCCTGCTGAAACTGAAGAAAAATCAATGGCTCATTCTTTTTCAGGGTATGACTTTAGAGAGCAAGGGAAAACATGAATTCCCATGTTTCGTTCTTGACGATGAGGGACACCTAGCCACCAAATGAAGGAAGTCAACCAGAGGATGCCATGCCAAAATCTTCCCTCAGAGAAATTATTCAAACATCAGAAGAGGGGCTGGAGATCGGTCCCTAGTGATACAGTGAATATCAAACCATCAACAACTCGGGAGCATCAATCCCCATAACCTTGAAATTGCTATCAACTAGCCGGCCTACTAGGTAGCCACCATGGTAGTGTCATATAGTACTCTCTGTGTGACGACAAAACTCTCCCATCAGTCGATTATTTGATTGATCCAACGGGCAAATGTGAGGAGATCGAAACTCTCTGAGAATTTATTTGAGGATTCTGGAACAATGTGGCTGGCAGTTACATGCTATCGAACTTGGGAGACAAAAAATTGTTGTTTAACCTGCATCCAAAGGTTTGGAGGTATGGATCTGCAAGTAACCCTTGAACTCTACACATTCCATTTTTTCAATACACAAGGTCATCCTGATAATATACCACATGGTCTGTCTATGAATAGAATTCCCAAGGCACTACTACTTACAGCCTTCAAATATAATTGATCATAATTTAACTTCTTCGTATGTTTCTCCTGATCTCCTCTTGTTGAATGAGTGTAAAATTTAGGAATTTATTCTTTAAACTTAACCAAGTATGAAATTCATCGTCTATGGTTTAGCAATCACAAACCACCAATTTGATTGGTTTTCTTCACTAGATTTCTCTTATTTGTGTCTTGTATGGTGTGCTGATCGTCAATTAATTTTGGGTTCCATAAGAGTTGCTCGTAATTCTAGATTCTGCTTATTGTTCACTAAGCTGCAAATTTGCATTAACCTAAACTTATTCAACAACTGTTCTTGATTTTTTCATAGTCTTGTGTTTTTACATTCAATTTAGTATTATTGTGAAGTTAGTTTTGGTATACTTTATTTTGGTTGGTTCCTCTTAATCTACCGTTGTAGCAACATTAGTTGGGGCCCTTGGGGGTTTTGTGGAGATGATCCCTTGGGGGCATAAGATTTTTTGACCCAATTTTTTAAAATTTATGTTTTTTTAACCTTCTCTCGTGATAAGCAAGCCCACAAAGTCTGTAGTACCCTTTGTTGAGCACGATCACGAGAAGACAACTATAGTGTCTTCGTGTTCAGAATGGTACAAATGACTCTTCCACAGGGGGAGGGGACTTGTTTATAACGAGAATGTCAAAAAACATAAATTTTCGAAGGAAGGTCGGGGTTATTTGTACAAAAACCCCCCAACATTAGTTTCCTTTTGATAATTCGAAAAGCTTTTACTTTTAGAAAGAATTTATCTTTGAAGAATTTCTTTAATAGACTTTAATGGAGTAATTAAAGTTTCTTAGTAGGGATTGCAATTAATATTGTTGAGATTGAAATTGTGTGATTTGAACCATTTCTTTTGAAACTTTGACATTGATGTAAAGATTTTTTTTTACTTTTACCTCATTTGACATTTTGCTATATTTGAACTATCACATGTTATTGAAATTAACATAGTAATAATTTGAAACCAGAGGTTAGATGATTCATGATTAAAACAATTTATGAAATTAGAAAACTAAAAATAATAGGACGATATCTCTCCTCTCACCTTTGCTTGCACATCAGGAATTGAATTCAAGTAGTTTTTAGAATTTAGAATCGAGTTAAGAAGTTAAATCTTAATCATAGCTAAAAAATGGTGAGGAGACGACATAATTTCAAAAAAAAAAAAATGAAAAAAAAAATTGTTATCAAACAAGACCTCCATTTAAATATAGTTCAATTCAACTAGGTAAAATATTATATATTTATAACATGGTTTAAAAATTTGAATCTTAAGAATCTCTTCCACTCGTTTCATTTGAATGGAATTGTTATAAATAAATAAATAAATAATAATAATAATAATTAAAAAAAAAAAAAAAAAACTTAGGGAGACCTGAAAAAAATGAGATTAGATGAATCATCACAAACAAACGTGCAGCCACGCCACTCCATTATATCATTTTGAAAGTTTTGGCTTTGAATCATAATTATATTATTATTGTTTTATTAGAAAAAAGAAATCTACTTTTTAATTTGTTGGCAGCCGCCAATGCATTACATAATGCCCCACCTCACCATTATTTTTTAATTATAAAATAGCCTTTATAATAACTTTGACTTTTAAGATATGATATTTAAAAGGGAATAGAAACCATAAAATCAGAATTAAAATAAGTTAATTTAATTGTTCCAAAAAAGTTAGATTGCCCACTTGCGTTGGCTTTTGAGCTTTTGCGGCTGATACATTGACAACTGCCCATGCTTATTGTATTCTTCTACTTCTACTCACACAAATTAATCAATTTAGTTTGTATTTTACAGCTAAATCCGAATTAGCATAAGGTTAGATTTAATTATTGTATTAATTAAATATCTTGTAAAAAAAAAATAAAAAAATATGCTTTTTAATACAAACAAAATTGAATGAAAAAAAAAAACTTGGAAAAATTACTCTAAATAAAATTAAATAGAAAAAGAAAGAAAAAATCTTGAAAAAATTATACTAATAATCCCACATACTTGAGTTTGGTAGTATTTGAGTCCGATAGTATTTGAGTCCCCAAATAATTATACAATGATGCATGAATTTGGTGCGTAAATTACACTAACGGTCCCTCATATTTGAGTTTGATGTTATTTGAAACCCCAAATAATTTTTTTGGCGACCCCAAATAATTATACCTGGTTTGAATTTGGTACGTTTTTTTTTTTTTTTTTTTTGTCTCTCCATCAAATTTTCGATTCACGTTGCACCTATTTTTAATTTTTAAAAATCTTTTAAAAAATATATATTTTTAATTTTTTTTTTTTTGTTTTCCTTCCCTCCCTTCCTTCATCCTTCTATGGAAGTTCTTTTAAAAAATACTTTTTTTTTTCTTTCCCTTTCTTCCTTCTTCCTTCTATGGAAGTCATCGGCGCAATGTCGAGGACTGTTTTTTTTTTTCTTTCTACTTTTCCTCCCTTTATCCCTTTCAGCTTCATCTCCTCTTTTATCCCTTTTTCTTCTCGTTTAAAAAAAAAAATTTACGAAACGAAACCAGATCTGTAAAAAACGTGATTTTTTATATGAGGGGAAGAAAGAAAAAAGGAGGAGATGGAGGTGTGAGAGAGAGGGGAAGGAGAAGATGAAAAAAAAAAACAGTGGTCAACATTGCACCGAAGAGAAGAAGAATGAAGTAGGAAGGAGGGATGAGGAGGAGGAGAAAGAGAAAGCGAAAAAAAAAAATATATTTTTTAAAATAATTTTAATAATTAAAAATAGGTGGGATATAATTGTTGAGTTTGAAACTTTAACACAAATGCTACCAAACCCTAAACCCCAAACTTGGACCATTACTGTAATTTTCCCAAAAAAAAACTTTCCACAAACATTTGTTGAGGGGTTGAATGAGTTCAAATAGCCAGTGATTTTAATAATTTGTAAATAGTAAAT
Organism: Herpetospermum pedunculosum; assembly: GCA_028017165.1. Classification (NCBI taxonomy): domain Eukaryota; kingdom Viridiplantae; phylum Streptophyta; class Magnoliopsida; order Cucurbitales; family Cucurbitaceae; genus Herpetospermum; species Herpetospermum pedunculosum. The sequence goes on along the minus strand of CM051529.1, from coordinate 5,048,516 downwards.
ATTATTAAAGTCGGTGCAATTACTTTATTGACTAGGAATTATAATAATTGGGGGACCAAAGACTGAATTATAATAACTCACTTCACTCAACTTCAAGTTGGTCTCAAACAATTTTAAATTTTTTACCTTTGCAAAAAAAAAAAAAAAACCTTGAGTTTTTAAAAAGTCATATGAGAAACTCAAAGATTTAAAGTGACAAAAAATAGAGTAAAGTTGCCTTTGAAATTGCGTTTGAGAGAGTTAGAAGTGATTAAGATAAAATTTTAACTGATTTTTGTTTGGCAAATCAAATTGTTTTATAATCTGTTTTCTCTATAACACGTTCATTTTACACCCTTTCAAAAATATATTTAATCCAAGTTTTTTAGATTCTCTAACAATAAGCATCTTCACAAATTTTTAAATCTTTTCAAAATTAAGAATTATTTTATATATTTAGTATTTTTTCTATCATAAATTTTTTTTTTTATAATTTTTTAAATTAATAAATTAATAAATTAATAAATTAAATATAAATATTTTTTTAAAAATAATTAAATCACAATAATTTAATATTTATTTATCGGAAACCAACTCATTCAAGTCTACGACTAAAATTTAACCGTTAGAATTTTTCTCAAAAGCCTAAAAATCTGATAAATATTATTTATATATATATGGTATGAGTGTGTGATTTTGTCCATTCAAACAATGACACTTGTTAATTGTTATACATTTCAAAACTTGACCATCTTCACTTGAACTAAAAAAAAGTTTATGGTTATTTCATCGCATTAAATTGAAATTTTGAGAATTATCTATTATATTTGATGAGACTCCTCCTCTCGTTTTTATAGTAAAGAGATTGTTTTTTCTCAACTATTTTTATGTTTCTTTTTTCATGTTTTTTTTTTTTAAATATCTCAAGATTATAGAGAAATTATATAATATGATTAAAATATACAATTAACCTTTGTACTTTAGCTGGTTTTCTTGCTTAAAATTTTATTTGTAGTTGTTATGAGGAGATCTTGATTGGGTGAGCTCAGCATGACACCAACCCCTAACGTCAGGTCTATGTCACACTCCCATCCTCAAAATCGAAAGTTCGGGCCTGACTGAGGGACACGGCTGACCAGGTAGTCACATTTGTGATAACACCCAAGCAATCATGCGATGCCGCCATAAATGCGCAACAATCGGTCAACATTGTCCCAAGTGCTTAGTCTGACGAACGACGTCAATCATCTCATCATCATGAGAAGGGCGATCGATTCCAACGGAAGCATCATTCTTCTTTATGAGGTAAGTGAAATTTTCTACTAAAATGCAACACTTGCTAATCAAGCGTATACTCGGCTTCCCACAACCCTCTGACTGACTTAAGCATCAGAACGTGTTGGGTCGAGCCCCCACATCGATGCTAGTTTACTTTTGTTCTTCTTTGCAAGTTCGCTCGAAACTCTGCTGGTCGAACAAGACCGACCTGAAGAAAGAATCTGAATATTGTTGCATCAACTAATAGTAATTAAGTTGATTAGGGGTAATATTTTCCTTAAAAAAAACTTGGTAATGAAAACTAATGTATGATATGTGATTCAATTATGAATATTAATTTAAAGAAGTTTGTTGAAAATGCATCAATAATAAGCATTCATTTAGTATTCAACTTTGGAGCATATAATAGACAAAAGGTGCATATTGCTCATTTGATATATATATATATATATATATATATATATATATATATATAACCAAATTTCCATAAACTCTCATGTAAATCCAAACAAAAAGTTAGTTCCAAAATTCATTCACGTAGACACACAAATTCCCATAAACAACTTTGCATTTATATCTCACTCCATTACCAACAAGATGGAATCATGATTCATTAATCCACATTTATTTTTTAATTCTTGGCATTCACAAAATTCATCAATTTCTAACCCCTTTTTTTTTTTTTTTTTTTACGTTGGGGATTCGAACCACAGATCTCTTGGTCATCAAGTCATACATATGTCAGCTGAACTATGCTCGCTTTGGCATCAATTTTTAATTATGACTATAGCTAATTGATGTTTTAAGAAAATATTATCAATAGAGTTTTAAAAAATATTAGATAATATTACCAAAAATAATCATTAAATTATAAATCTTATGGATATATAGACGTATCCATAAAAAAATCAACTCATATTTTCAGTCGATTTTGATTACGCGTAATAGTAGAAAATTATTGATGTGTAAACTATTTTGATATATCAATATTTATATTTATTTCTTAAACTTTACTGATAAATTTATTTTACTACTAACAATTATTTATATTGATAATCGACTATCTAGCTATATGTGAACAAGTATTTGAATGCAGACCAAGTAAAGTTTGTGTTTTCAAATCTCAAAATAGATTAAGAGGAAGAAAAAAAATGGAAAAAACATTTTTATACAAAATTTTGAAATTAAAAGGATTAGAATTTGAAAATGTGTTAAATTACAAATTTGGTTCCTATGGTTTGAACCATATTTCAAGTTGCTCTCTATTGTTTTAATTTTTCTAATTTAATCTCTAAAATTTAGATTTAGTTTCAATTTGGTCATACATGCCTTGAATTTATTTTCAATTTAGTCCATGTGATTTAAAAATCATCTTGTTATCATATTGTCAACTTTTTTTTTTCACATAACAATTTTTGGTTAGGTAAGTGTGTTTTTTGGTTGAGTGTTTTAGAGTTTCGAGTAACAAATAAAAGAAAATATGTGAGTTTTTTGAGGTGGGTAAAATACAATTTAGAAACTAACTTATGAGATTTAACCAAATGATCAAATTGAAATTAATTAAGCTCAAATCATAAGGACACCAATCAATTTATATTTTTAAAATTATTGCGATCAAATTGAAGTTCAGTCGTCCAAATCATGTGAACTAAATTGAAAAATTGAAATTTTGTCTAAATCATAAGATACAAATTTATAATTTTGTCTTAAAAATTTAATATTTAAAAGAATTTATTAATACATTAACCATTTATTTTATTTTAACTGCGTTAAACTGACGTGATAATCAACTACACGACAACATCTTTGTTCTTATTAACCTTTAGTAGAATAGATATAGAGAAGAGATATCAAACTTGAAGAAAAAGAAGTTGATGCTTTATTTTTATTTTTTAATTCAATGCTTTAATCTTTAAACAATGGTCAAGTCAATAATTAATAATCAATGATTGTAGTATTTAATGAACTTGGAAGGTGTTTTAAAAAAAAAAAAAAAAAAAAAAACTTGGAAGCAGTTTTAATAAAATAAAAAATAAAAAAATTAACTCAATAACTTTGAGATGAGAGATCCAACCGTTCAACTTTTAAGATGATATATTTTTTTACAACATATAAAGTGAGTAACTTTGAACATCTAACATCTTAGTCAATAGTTCATATATTATATCAATAGATAAAAAACAAACACTAAAAGTCAAATTTGCCTTTGAAGCATTATATCCTTCCACATATTCTTTCCACTAATCTTAATGACCAATTCCCAAATCAAAAAAAAAAAAAAAAAAAAAAAAAAAAAAAAAATCCCACACCAATATTTAAATATATTTTTCTTTTTTCACTTTTCTTTGTTTTCTCTCCCTTCTCCACATATATTTTTTTTTGAAATAAACAACCCTTCTCCACATATATGTATATATATATATGAACATATGTGCATACACATACAAAACAACTTACCTACCATCTCAAGTAGGTCTTTCAAGTCCAATTTTTTCCATGGCGGTTTCAACTTCTTTTCGTGTGTTGATTCTTCTCTTTATTTTCTCCACACTTTTTATTATATCACAAGAACGTGTTTTTCATTTTGAAAAACATCTTTCACAAAAAATTATATTTGATGTCTTTAAGATAGAGCGGAGGTCTTTCATTACATCCGAAAGAATTGTACCAGGAGGACCAGATCCAAAACACCATCATTAAATGAATTGCAAGTTTTAATATGGATGATCACCAAAGAAATGAGATTTATTGGGATGTACTATATGTCTTATGTCGAATTCATTTTCTATGTGATGTACTATATGTATTATGTTGTTGTGTGTCCAAAGTTGTTCTTAATAATATACCAAGTCAAACTTAGTAGTTTTTCTCTTATTCTTCGACATATTTTATTTTCTAGTCATTTTTGTGATTCTTCAAAATTACTACAATGGTGATAAAAAAAAAAAAACATATGTTAAAAGGAAATATTGAATAAGTAAGTTTAATTACCACAAAGAAAAACAAAGATTTTCTATAGATTATCAATGAACATAGATGATTATTATTTAGGCCCAAAAAAAAAAAAAAATTGAAGATAAGAAATGGAAAATAGAATACTTACCAAATATAAATATTCCTTAAAAAAAAAATATAAATATGTTACCCAACAATCTCTTAAATATAATGGTAATAAAATGTTAAATCAACTCTCTTAGTATCAAAGTGATTAGAATACGACGACATCAATACATATCTCAAAAGATAAAACTTTTTTCACTATTAAAATGCTACCTTTGAACCTTTGATTAATCATATCTAGACTTGAATATTTTGATAATATGGAGCAGATTAATTAAAACCATATAGATGATGAAGATAAGATTTAACTGAGTGGAATCCAAAATAGTCTTTATCATATAGTTAATTAGAATCTACATGAGATAATATAAAATTCTAGACGAATCTAGATTTATATATATATTAGAGTGGTCCATCCAAAAGTATATTCAAAAGATGGATCAAAGATTAAAAATTTAATAGAGAAGAGAGCACGACCTGATGTCACCCTCAACCATAATAAATAAATTTCATGAATTAAAGAAATAAATCATTAGAGATGAAACGAGTGATGCTGACTAAAAACTTATTATAATTATTTCAAAACACTCTAATTTTTTATTTAGTGCAGGTTAATAGAGTTTGAATGGATTAAAAATAAATACATGATACATCAATATTAGTTCAAATTTAACCCTAAACTCCTATTAAAAAAATAGACATAGCAAAATAACAAGTATAATATAAGTAAATGAGAATTTCATTTTTTTATTAAAGAAAATAAAAATAATAACTCCCACAACTCTCTTCAAAGATACCATCATAAATGGGATTTTTTTTAGGAGGGACGGTTGTTTTTTAAATAAATTAAAAAAAATAGGGTTTTTTTTTTTTTTTTTTCTTCGTGTCTTCAATCCGCTATGTTGAATGGCTGTCCAATGTATCGCACCACGTGTCACTTTAAATTTTTTTTTTTTTCTCTTTTCAATAATTTTTTTTATCGTCTATATAATATTATCATTTATTTTTAACTACTCAATTAAAAAATAAAGATTTAAAATAATAATAATAAAAATAAATAAATCAAAACTAAATTATAAAGAAACTTCAAACAATATTTCAACTTTATATCTAATTATTTCACTTAAAATATTTCAAAATAAACTTAAACAAAACAAATTAATGCTCTAAATATTAATCATCATATTGATTATTGGTTAAATTTTGAAATGCTAAAGTTTTCTAAAATATCATTTTTTTTTTAAAAAAAATTTAAAATTTTTAATTGATTACTTAAAAATAAAGGATAATATTGTGGAGATGATAAAAAAAAAACCTTGAAGATAAATAAAAAACAAAAAAAAAGAGAGAAATGAAAAAAAGAAAAAAAAAATCCAATTTTTGAAGTGACACCATATGGCCGAGTCACGTGTAGAGCTGTAGTTCATCGTATTATTTGAAAATCATTTCAAAACAACACTATTTTTTTAATTTATTTAAAAAACAACCCTCCCTCCAAAAAAATCTCCTCATAAATCTATAAAATCTTTAACAAAATGTATGCACATCTAAAATTAAAAAGATCCAATAAAAAGAATAATTTAAAATAGTTTTGATCTATCCTAGTAATTTAAAAATTGAACTGAATAAATGTAATTTTAACCTTATATTAAAGAGGTAGTTTAAAACTCAATAAGATTACACCATTCAACTAATTAATATTAATTTAGATGATACGGTTTTCTTCTAAAGTTTGAATAATCTCGGATCTTAATTAAAAAAAAATAAAGAAAAATTCAACATAAAATCGGAGTCATTTTTTTTTTTTTTAATTTTTAATGTGATCAAGCACTTAGATTTGAATTGTATGGTAACGCCATTGATGGAGTGGCACTTGGATTCCAACTCAAACTTTGACAAAACCAAATAAAGAATCTTGAAGATAAGATTCAACCCCTCAAAAGAATCCAAAATTGGCATATCAAATTATAAAGCAAATATTATTCTCTTTTTAATTTTATTTAATGTCAAAAACATAATTAATTATCTTAATTGACCAACAAGGATTAGGCTTATTGGTTGGCTGTAGATTCCACTATATACATAAATATTTTTGATAAGCAGACTCATACACACAATTGGAGAAGAGAATCTGTGTATTTTGTCAATTTTTTAAAACCAAAATTAAAGAAGACCCACTAATAGTATAATAAACCAAACTAATAATCTTTTAAAATGCTAAGGATTGACCTTTTTCTTTTCTTCTTTTAAATAAGCCTAACAAAGTTTTTGTATTGTTCTTAGAAAAAGACTAAACACAAATGTTTATTAATGGAAATAGTATGTTAATTAGGTTAAGTTTTTTTTAATCAGTTCAACAATTGTGGAGTGTGATAAATTCATCGACCTTTGAGATGATAATTTGTGTTTTATTCACTAAGCTATGCTAGATTGACATGTTAAATTGAGATTTGTGATGGCTCATGTACACATGCATGTGCTCGATATGATCATCCATAGTCAAAACAATTAATTTGAAACGATTATGCAACTATACCGGATGGTCCAGAAAATCTACCATGTAATAAAGATTCGTCCATAATTATTTTATGGAGTTAAAGCCAAGCAACTTCGGTTAAATACACACAACATATATGCCTAAAGCTATTAGGAGTTTCAATTGCATTGTTGAAATATATATGCCTAAAGCTATTAGGAGTTTCAATTGCATTGTTGAAATATAGAAACTCTAACTGACTTTACTTGCTATACTCAACAGATTCCTGATTGATTGATAACGACTCTATACTTTCAGTACTAGCACTCGTGACATAAGTTATTGCGAACTCTATTGAAGGTGTCGTATATCTCGGCATCTACCTTTATCAACATCATGAATCTCGGAGTATGTAGTTGTATATACTCAGTATATCTCGACGTCTACCTTTATCAACACCGTTGAATCTCGGAGTATATGGTTGTATATACTCTGCAGTCAGAGATTTACTTTCTATATTTAGCTTATTTTGTTTTCTTGATTAGGTCATTAAGTTGTATAAATATGCATTTGTCCATTATCAATGACATAAAATATCATAATATCAGTCCGGAAAATTTTATAAACTGATTCATAAGAATTATGTCTTTATCATAACTCATCTACCAACTTCTTACCTCCTCCTATTTTACAATTAGGAGTTTGACGCAGAGTTGGGGGAAGTTTTTTTTTCTTCCACTTTTTATTATATTGATATAAATGTGATTTGAAGGATTGTTGAAAAAATAAACAAGAGCTTATTAATAACACAAATTAGGGTTAATTAGTGAAAGCTTTTGTTGTATATATAACTAATTTAATTGTGGTATTTCCTCCTCTCGGTCCTTATTCCTTCATTGTGATTGTTGGCATAGGATTTCCATTAGGTGTACATTTTTCTTTCATATAAAGTATATATGTTGTTAATCATTGTTTTCCATTAAGTTTCAAAAGACTTTCCCATTATTATCTTCTACCATTCAAAATATGGTAATTTAATTTCATGTGGTCCTAAAATCATAGTAAAGAACAAAAGCATTTATGTTTTTGTTGTTGGCTAGGTTGATTTTGTCCTATATATTTAAAGGAATGAGAAGATATATATATATATATATATATATATATATATATAAAAGAATTTCAAATTAAAATTGTCAACAAAAACTTACCTACTGACCTGATGTATCTATTAGTGACCAAAATATCATAAATTCAATCTTTAATTCCACGTGGATGAATGAAAAACAAAAAAAAAAGAAGTCAAATTTAGGGTTGGGATGATGAATGGGCTTGATACCTTCAAAGAAGTTATATGGTCCACAGATTTTTGGAATAATACTAGATAATATCATTTGAAACTTGAATCTACAGTCTAGTAAATATCTTATATGTTTATCAAAATAATTTATAGCAATAATCAAATAACATAAATTATAATATATATATATATATATATATATATATATATATATATATATATATATATTAGCAGAACACTAATGAATTATCTTGGAATCTAGGAAAAAAATATACATTGTCATTATTGGTTCGATAATTTTTTTTCTTTATACAACAAATATGGAAGTTCTTATCTCATGAAAATAAGTGTACGCGGTTAAGTTTATTTTGATTTATTTAGAAGTATTTGAAAGAAAATGTCCATTGCAAGTGATTCTTCAATTTTAATATTTAAAACAAAATTACCTTTAACCAATTAATTAGTTAAATTTTGTCGATAGGTGATGAGCTCATTCTTTTGAGGAGGGTCAAATCCATAATTAAGTATGACTAGACTTTTTATTACTCTTAAATGATCAATGAAAAAAAAAAATGTGTATGACTAGACTTTTTATTACTCTTAAATGATGAATTAAAAAAAAAAAAAAAAAATAGAATTAATCATGAATATAGTTCAACAAACTTTAAATATATACCAAGAGAGTTGAAAATTAGTCGTAATAATAATAATAATAATAATAATAATAATAATAATAATAATAATAATAATAATAATAATAATAATAATCCCTGTATGGCTGCAATTAATTAAATATATGTAGATGATTAAGATTAACACGATCAATTCTCTTAAAAAAAAAAAAAAAAAAACCGGTCAATTTCCTAAATGAAAAGCCAAACCAAAGTTGGAAATCGGACAAATTATTAACAATTTTTTATAATAATAATTAAGACAAAGTATCTTTTTCCCCTTAAAAGACAATTAAGACAAAGTATTACAATTAAAAAAAAAAAAGTATATTAGAAGCTACACACCGAATGAAAAGCATGAATCCTTATTGCATGGAGAAAACGACAAACCTTGCCCTTGGATCTATTTGTCGGTTTACATTCCACTCCTTTCCTATCTAAGGTCTTAAATTAAAAATTAAAAATTAAATAATAATTATAAGAAATATGAGTATAAAAATTTAAATCTACTACCTAAAATAAGAAAATACATTTTAATATTTCAACCATAGTTGACTATGTTTATTTTACCTTTCTTTAGTTGTTAATAAGAGCATAGGTCAACGGTATGGTGTATCACCTAGTGATCATGAAATTCTAAGTTCAATTTTCCATTCTAACATGTTGTCAAAAAAAAAAAAAAAAAAAAAAAATACTATCATTTTTAGTTCAACAAGATATAATGGTGGGTTTCGAACTTCTAATTTTAGGTTGATAATTCAATATCTTAACTAATTAAATTATATTTTAAGATAAAATTCTAAACTTTAATTAATTTCTCATCAATAATGATTTGACATAAGAATGAGTTTGGCAGATAAAATGAAGAGGAGATAAAAAAAAAAATATATATATATATATATATATATTAATGAGTTGGGTGGACATAATACATTTTGAATCACCAATTTAAAATGGGGTGGACTGAGTTATTATAATACAACGTTTAACCTACCAACTTGGAATTTGACCCGCATACTATTTTTAATCCACTCAACGTTTGAGACAACATTTCAGTGACCTTTTTTAACTGGTTAAAAGTATTTCCTAATAACTTTATGATATATGACCTATTTCTCTTATTTTATCCTGCTTGCCTTATTTCTCTTCCTTTTTAACTCTATCTATACTACCTATTTTCATATTGAATCAAATCTATATTTTCATATTGAATCAAATCTATATGTCTCGTGAACATTTAAAGTTTCATTTGATAATTATTTAATTTTTAGTATTTTTTTTAGACAATAATTTTTAGTTTTTGATTTTTGAAAATTGTGTTTATTTTTTATCATTAACCTCTTTCAAACTTTTTTTTTTAAGTTTTCAGAACCTACCCATCAATTTTGAAAACACTTCTAACTCACAACTCACCGATAGAACAAAAAAATTATAAATTTATTTAAAAAAAAAAAAAATAGTTATGAAAGGGGATTATAAACATGATTACATTACATAATTAAAGAATTGGAATTTTAAAAAACTTTTAGAGCACTAAATTTGACAATAAACCATAAAAAAAAAAAAAAAAAAAGTTAAAGCCAGCTTTGGATGGATTGAATTATAATTATAAACCTAGAGGATTAGTCCTATAAATATGTAGGAAGAAAAGTGTGGGTTAGCAGTGGAAGATAGGTTCTTAATTATTGTTATTGAAAAATCTGATAATTGCATGAATGGCCAGAGCTGGCATTGCAACCATGTCCCTGCTAATTCTCTTCTGTGCTTTCTCCTTCCTCTGCCTCATGAGCTTATCTCAGGCCAGAGTTCTGCAAACAGATCAGGAGGATGTTATTGTTATTGCACCACAAACAAACCAACTTCTTCTTCTTCATAAAGTGTTCGGCTTTCGCCTCCACGAGCTCCGACACCGTAGAAAGCGATCGCTCGTCGGATCGGAGAGGATCGTGCCCGGTGGACCCGACCCGGAACACCATGTTTGAATTGAAACAAACAATTGTCTTTTTTCCCTTCAGCTAAAAACTAATGTCTCTCAGCTGTGTTTCCCTGCTCATAATAAAATGGTGGAGTTTGTTTGTTTGTTTGCAAACATTTATTCTCTTCTTCACCGGCCTCTTCTCCAAGCAAACCTACAATCAAATTCTACCTCATATTCCCATTGTGTCTTTTCGTCAATTACCTACTTTTGAGGAGCTTTTCTTGTAACCACTTTGAGATCATATATATATATATATATATATATATAATACAAAGTTCTATCCGTGGTATTAAATTCCGTCGACATTCTCATCGACATTTTCACGTATCCATAGATTCGATATCGACATGGGGTGAATCGATATGTCCATCCTACTGTACAAAATTCATAAAATAAAAAAAAATATGTAACATGACGTAAATATTAATATTATAACAAACAAGTACATTATAATTCATTTAAAAGTGCATAATGTTTATTTATTAATTTAAATATATTTTTAAAAAAAAATCTCGAAATATCCATTGATATCGACATTTTATCAATATTTTCATTGATATTTTCATAAAATTGAGATTTCGATATTTTCATCGACATCGACGTTTAAATCCTTGGTTCCATCATTCTTCTCCAAATTATTTTAAAATTAATTGTTTTAAAAAATATATATTATTTTAAAATTAATTAATTCATATTTTGTAGTAGTACAAATATGAAGTGAGAGATTTAAATTTCTGACTTTGAACTATGTTTATGTCGGTTATATAAACAATCTTATGTCAATTAAGCTATATTCGATTTTTCAATTTCTAATGTCATTTGATAATTCAGTTGTTGGATTTCGTAAAATGGAGTTTACTAACATTGAGTATACATCCCTAATGGTGAAGTATTTCTACACTCTTCAGTAGTTTAAATTTGGACTTTAAAAATAAAATAAAACTCGACAAGAAGGATTTGTTCATTGAGTAAGATTAATTTTTTTTTTCTTTTTCATGTTTTATTTAAAAGGTTTGTAGTTCATCTAGTTAAGATATATGTCTTCGATTTAGAATTTTTTTTAATACAATTTTTAAAACTAAGAAAAAACCAAATCCTTAATCTTCTTAAATTAATAAGAATATTAATTTAAATAATCTATTTTGTCTCTCTCTTTAAAGAAAAATATCCAACTTGAGAATGGGTTGGAAGACCGAAGACGTAATCTAAAAAGGCATTCACTCACTTCCAAAGTTTAATTAATTAAATTCTTCCAAGTAATTAATTAAAGATTAATTAACAATTAGTGGCTTTCACAATGTGTTATACACCTCCATCTCTCCGTTGCACCTATTAAACTTCATCCCATGTTTATTATATTTTAATTGATTCATTGTTTTACTTAATCATCAACTATTAGTTTAATCCCCAAATCAAGATTCATTTTAATCATTGAATATTAGTGCAAAACAATCCTGTCAGTGCTTAATTCTAAATTTGACCAACAATAAGGTACTTTTGTGCATATATCCTCTTATTTTATTTCATAAAGAATCAAAGTTTTTTTTTCCTTTCTTTTTTTCATTATTAATTTAAAAGAACTAGGAATCTACTTGGATTGGCTTTTATGGCTTTCTCATGCGAGTATGAAAATTATATATAATCTTACACCTTTCTTTCACACTAACTTAAAAAAAAAATATCAAAATTATTTATTGCCCTTGTTTGGCCATAGCAAAAATTTAAGTCCTTTTTTTTTTAAATAAGGATACAAATCGAGATATTCTTTTTAGTTCAATAATATGTAAATATAAAAATTTGAAGATCAACATGAACATAGCTCAACCTGTTGATTGAAGCTATAACAAGTCACTAGAAGCGACATAAGTCATTAGAGAGTTTATATATGTCATCATTCTAATGATTTAATAGGTCAAAACAAAAATAAATTTTTAAAAATTATAAACAGTAATTAACAAAACAAAAGAACTCATACGTACCCATATGTAGATGTAGTGTTTATAAATTTGATTTTCAAAAAACTAAATTATCAAAAGTGACCTTGAATTTTTAAGTTTATTCTATTTAAGTTATTGAGCTTTCAAAAAGTTTATTTTATACCATAAACTCTTAAAAAGGTACCATTCTATCTATGTTCCCAATTTCTAACTAAAGCTAGTCGAGCAAGAATGCAAAATGGTGAGCCACCAGATGTACCGGTCCGCAACAAGCACACCCACCTTCGACAGATCCTCAACCCGCGACACTCTACCATATAGTTGAACTAAAAAAATATTAAAAAGAAGTCTATAACTAAAATAAATAGCTTGCAAGTTCTAGAAATACACCATTTAAAAAAAAAAAACATAAACTTAAATTTGGAATGACTCATTAGAATTTGGGCTTGGGTTTGGGCTTGGGCTTGGGCTTGGGCTTGGCGTAACCGACGGAAGCATTTAAACGGCGAATTTCTTCCGTTCCGTAGGTTGGAAAAACATAATCTTCTTCCTTAATCGACGCGCACGACTTTATGAAAAACCCTTTTGAAAATTTATAAACCAGAGTCCCCGCCATTGATCGAATCTCCACGCCGTCCACTTTACGCGCCGGAATATTCCTCACTCCTTTCTTGCCATTTAGCCGTGCCTTGCACTTCCCACAACAACGCGTAAACATTGGCCCATATCGCCAGTTCTCCGCACGGGCCTTTCGATGCCGTCGTCATATAATGCGCTGCGGGCCACCATCACCGCTTCAGCCGTACACCTGTAACGTAACGACGTCGAGAGGCGGTGGCTTTTTGAGTCCGGGTGGTGTTTTTTCTTTCTTTCTCAAGAACAACGGAGCCAGATCTGGCCTGAATTTCGCTTTCTCCGATCTCCAAACCCTAACGTTTTCCGCCGTTTGTGAGGCTTCTTTGATGCGGTGGTATTGGATCCTTTGTAAACCCTAGAAATTGGTTTTGTTTGTTTTTTTTAATATATATTTTTTTTGTTTGATTTGATTTGGTGAACGGCGGCGGCGGCGTTTAATTTCTTGGAGTTTTGAGTATCGTCCGGCGTTTTGTTTGATTTGATTTTTTTTGGGGGGTGAAGGGAAACCCTAGTAGGTACGGATAATTCGAATTTTTTAGGATAGAAAGAGGGGTTTTAGGGTTTTGGATATTTTGAATTTGAATAAATTTGTATGGCTTCAGCGCCTATAGCTGGAGGAGGAGATGAAGATAGAATTAAGGTTTACAGAAGGAAAACGTTCAAAGGTGTGAAGAATCAGATTACGGCCACTAGTGTTACCGCCAGCACCACTGTTTCTACCACCACCACTGACAAGGATGCGAGCATCAGGAATGGGAATACTATCGCCGCCGCAACGCTCGGCAACGTTAAAGACTTCAATAACAATTCAGACCAGGCAGTGCCGCATTCAGAAGCTTCGGAAGATGCGAATCTATCTCAGCAGCAGCCTTTACCGAGGTTGGATGCTGCCTCTGACGATTTGACCGGACTTAATCGACAGGCATCCGAGGGGCCGACTGCGGAGGCCACTCAGGACCTGCCTTCTGTTAATGGAGTCGTTAAGACGGGTATCGACAATCAGAATCGGGTCAACTTGGCACCAAAGCCGAAGCAGCAGGAAATGCAAGAGCTTCGGCGGAAATTTGAGAGTGAGCTTGAAATTGTGAGAAATTTGGTTAAGAGGATTGAAGCCATACAGGAGCAGTTAAATAGCGGGCTTAGCCATTCTCATGTGTCAACAATGGAAATGGCTGATAACAGTCGTGGAGCATATCGTGTACATTCGGAAGTCGGTTCCGTTGGTGTTCCCATGGAGGATACCAGGCCACTACGCCAGTTAAGCATATCGGTTCTGGAGAATGGTAAAGGGGTGCATGATTTCATGGAAAGGGAGAAGAGGACCCCGAAAGCAAACCAGTTTTATCGGAATTCTGAATTCTTGCTTGCAAAAGATAAGATTCCTCCAGCTGAGAGCAATAAGAAGTCCAAATTAAATGGGAAAAAGCATAGTAAACGAAAATTTAAGCATGGTTTTGGCATGGGTACCAAGATCTTCAATTCTTGTGTTTCTTTACTTGATAAATTGATGAAGCACAAGCATGGTTGGGTGTTTAATACTCCTGTCGACGCAGAGGGGCTTGGTTTGCACGATTATTATAGCATTATCAGATATCCAATGGATTTGGGTACTGTGAAAACGAGGCTAAACAAGAACTGGTACAAGTCTGCAAAAGAATTTGCAGAGGACGTGAGACTTACTTTTCGTAATGCTATGACTTATAATCCAAAAGGGCAAGATGTTCATATAATGGCGGAACAGTTACTGAAAATATTTGAGGACAGGTGGGTTGTAATAGAATCAAATTATTATCAGGAGATGAGATTCGGAATGGAATATGGAGCTACTCTTCCATCTTCTAATTCAATAAGAGCCCCTCCCGTACCAGTTCCTCCTCTTGACATGAGAAAGATTCTAAGGAGGTCAGAGTCATTGATAAATCCAGCTGATTCCAAGACGCAACCGATGAGTGTGACTCCGTCCGCAAGGACACCTTCACTGAAGAAACCTAAGGCAAAAGATCCCATCAAAAGGGATATGACTTACAATGAAAAGAAAAAGCTCAGTACGAACCTTCAGAATTTACCCTCTGAGAAGCTAGATGCCATTCTACAGATTATTAAAAAGAGAAACTTTGAACTTCTCCAACAAGACGATGAAATAGAAGTAGACATTGATAGTGTTGACACTGAGACTCTGTGGGAGCTTGATAGACTTGTTACGAATTACAGGAAGAGTTTGAGCAAGAATAAGAGGAAGGCTGAACTAGCCATTTTGAGGGCTCGGGCAGCAGCTGAGCATAATGACCAGGAGAAGGTAAGCCCTGCATATAATTTTCCAGTTTCATTTCTTCTAATTGAAATCATCAACTGCTATTTGCTAAGTAAAGCTCTGCTGCTCTCTCGTATAGACCTCAGCCCCAGATGGTTCAAAGTTACATAGAGAAAATAGAGCAGGTAAGTCTGTTTGTATACAGAATTTGGTGGGGTTATGCTTCTTTTAATTTTCAAGTGAACAGAGTTACTAAAGTTTATGTTATTTTCAAGCAGATGGAAACATTCTTTCCTCTCCATCACCCATCAGAGGGGGAGAACAGCAGGATGATTCGAGTAGCTCAAGTGGCTCTAGCAGTGATTCTGGATCTTCTTCTAGTGGTAATTACAACGTTTGTTTACTTAGATTTTGCTTATAAAAATGTCATACCATTCATTTTATTGAGAATTTGTCTGCATGATATTTGTCATATTTCAGCAGTTTTCTGTTAATTTTTGTATTGCAGATTCTGATAGTGATGACAGCTCTTCAGCATCAGAATCTGATGCAGGATCACCAACGCATTGATTTTCTATTCAGGTAATAATGGATGTAACTAAGTTTTTACACGCAATGATTGATTGATTTATTTTAAATTTTTTTCTGTGACGCGCAACTATATTTTGCTTCCAAGTTTTCATTATTTAAAAAATTCCACCTTTTTTTGTTTTGTTGTTTTTGAAGAAATTCACTTCTTGTTGATGCTGATGTTTAGGATTTAGGGTATCTGTGGTTGGTCATTTGATTTATTATTAAAATCCTTTAGTATATTTTATTTCATTTGTTAATATATTGTAGTTTTCTTTATAAGAAATTTGAAATCATTAACAGGCATTTTCAATCTTCATTTGTTTTCATTTATTTATTAAATGATGGTTAAATTGCAAATTTGGTCTTTATGAATACAATAGAGCATAGTTTTAGTTTTGTCTTTATGGTCATAAAGTTTCAATTTAGCCTATTGTTTGGGCTTAGTTTTATGGTTTTAAATGTTTTAATTTGGTCCTTACTGTTTGGTTAAGCATAAAAAATTGTCCCTAAATTGTCCTTTATCCACCAAAAAACTAACCTATATTCTTTACTTTTTCTCAGCTCTAACCGCTAACATATTCAGCTAATAAAGCTCAGACTAGTTTCAATCATAACTTTTAAAAAGCTCAGACTAGTTTCAATTTCAATCATAACATGCATAACATATTCAGCTAATAAAATCATAACATGCATAACATATTCAGCTAATAAAGCTCAGACTAGTTTCAATCATAACCTGTCAGAATCACTTATTAGATTTTTGTGTAGAAGTTGTGCATGTTCTATGTCAAGAACATCGGCATCAAAAGATACATGTGCCAAAAATTTGGCTCCTTATTGCTTCTGTGATATAGATTTGGTTTCGCTTGTGTGCTTGGTTATGTGCAATTTTCTTATAATTCAAAGTCTTGTGTTTTGAATTATATGAAAATTGCACATAACCAATCCCCCTCCTTCCCGTGGCATAATTCACTCTTCAAATTCTAACTCCATTCAAAACCTTTGGAGAAGGAGGCTGAAGAGTTTTTTGAAGAGGATGATGGTAGTGTTGGTAGTTTTGCTTTTGACATTCATTTATATGAGATGAAGATCCAAGTTTGAGAGTTGATGAAGAGTCTTTTGAAGATTGTTTGTCTCTTTAATAATGAGCAATCTGGTTTGGAAGACAATGAGCTTGGGTTATCTAAGGGTTATCCTAAGGATAGTGAATTTCTTTACCCTCCTCTTTTGCATTATATTGAAGAATTCGGAATCATTCTCCATGAAATAAAGCCCAAGGATTTGTGTTACTTATTGAGGAGCTTTCTTCGTGGATTCTCATGGTCTCTACTTTTTGCTTTGGTGTGGTGTGTTTGGAGGCAGGCCTTTTCATTTGGACCTTGTTTTAGGCTGATTTTTTTTTATTAGGTTTGGAGAGCTTGTTTTGCTCTGTTTGGTTGGTTGCATTGTTACGGCCTTTTTTTTCACTCACTACGGGAGTTCGCATCCTTGGCCGTCTCTTATATTCCTTTTTTTTTTTTTTAATGATAGTTTGTTTCTTAAAAAAAAATCACAAAATTTTTGCACTATATATCTGAGGTTATTATTGTTATGGCTAGCTTAGGTTGTCGGAATAACTATCACTTGAAATTGACGAGTTTTTCTGGATTTTAAAACTCATAATTGGCTAATCTATTGTGTTTTTGGAGCAAAGGTGTTTCCTGATGCGATTTTTTTTTACATGTTTTTAGCTATTTTTTTCGAAGATTCCGTTTCTGAATGAATTGGCACATTTATAGCTGACGTTGGTTGTCTATCATTGACTGTCAGTTATTTAGTTAAAGACAACCACCAAGTTTAGAAGTTTAATGTAGAAATAGCAGTCCCACGTCATAAACTCATTCATTTCTCTAAACCCGTTTGAAATCACTTTGTAAGTGCAAAAAAATATATTATATTTTCCTATAATACCAATAGTATTTGTATTTGTTTATGCTGTAGTTGTTATCGCGCAGTTGACATGTTGCCGTTCTAAAAATCTCTGTATTATGTATATAGGTTGAATAGAGCTTGATACTTATGGAGTAGAGGAATTCAGATGGTGGATTTGAATCTGCAATTTGGTGTACAGTGAAAACGTTCTGAATGGGAATAGACCATGGAGCGATCCTCGTGGGTTAGGTGCTGATAGATGTTTAGAGTTAGTCTGTTGTGAAGGGAGGGTGTCCCTTGCATTGTAATAATATTGTATCATAATGGTAGATTTTGAATAGAAATTAGATGCCGCGCCCGCTAGTTTTGGCGTACATGCAATTGCTTTACTTCCATTACTCAAACTCACTCATGGCAGGTCGCAGCATATGACATTCTATTGGATTCTTTGTTTGTTATCTTCTTTTTGTCTCCAGTTGCATAAAGAGTCTTGAACTTGTCGACCCTGTGTGTTGGGGGATGAAACATGGATATAGTACAGAAAATGAGTTCGAATTTTGTTTGGAATGTGTTCTTGTTGCAATAATATATTTAGTAATAACTGACTAATATATGTGTGTTCTTTCTTAATTCCCACCCGACTCTTATGTTGGAAATTCGACACTTCACAAGGTTCTTAATTACTGTTGGTTACGAGGAGTGGTTGTGTTCTTCACTGTCCGAAGAAAGATGGGGAGAAATGGTAAAGGCAGGCAAGTATTAAATTCTTTGCAAAGATTATTCCCATTTTTAACATATAATTTTCAACTTGTAGTTGCAGACTGCAGTTGAGTTTGACCCCAAATCCTTATTATTGTACAGAAGTATGAAATTGATCCACTCAAAACAACAAAAAAGATACAACAGACTCGATTTTATTCACCCCTGATAAACAAAAAACTTGAAGAAAAGAAAAAGAAACCATAAAAACTCACAAATTTACATAAAAGAAGTCACTTGGTAATTCTTTGTTTCTATCAGGCTCTGTGTTCCTTTCTTGTAGCAGTTTGATAATGACCCTGCTTCTCGTATCCTTGCCCTTTTTCCTCCCCCTCTTCCTGATCCAAGCCAAGCTCAAACCCTAATGTCCTCTGTTTTCCACCTTCATCCTCTGGCCCAATCACTATCTCTTTAGTTGTCTGTGCAATTTCATATATGGTTTCCCCAATTGCACCCAATATCCCCCCATCATCATCTCCTCTTCTTCCTCCTCCCCTTTCCTTCACCTCTTCTTTTGCTCCTCCTAAAGTTTCCTTTGTTTTCTCATACATGCTTTCTTTCTCACCTTCCTTGTATGTAGATTCCCTCTGTGCTTCTTCTTTCTTCCTTGCTGTATACTCCTTCACACTCTCCCCTGTTGATTCAGCCACATTCTTTGCTGCAGACAATGGCTTCGCTGCTATGGCTCCAGCATACCCTGCTGCTCCCTTCACTAGCCTCGCCGCCGCTTTTGTCCCCTCCACCGCCGCATCACATGAGTAATGGGCCGTGCTCCACCCTGCAACCACTGCCTTATCCTTCAAATCCTCCGCTGCTTTGCCTGCATATTCTGCTGCAACTTTCCCACTTTCTAGTGCTACATCCTTAGCTGCCACTGCCTTCTCTCCAAGGTAATGAGCTGTTGTTTGACCTGCTGACACTGTGTAATCTTTCGCCTTCTCTGCTATCGGCATGGTGTAATCCTTTGCCGTTATGGCTGCACTCGTTAGCGTCCCTTTCACCGTCTCTAAACCCATCTGTTGGCCTCCTCTCTCTTCAAATGCTCCCTCCTCAGCTTCTTCTGTGCCTCTCTGTTTAGCTTCCTCTGTTCTAGCCACAACTCCTCCTTGGTTGAGTGATTCTTTGTTGGCTTTGTCGTAGCGTTCCTTAGCTGCCCTTATCGCTTCGTTCGATTTCTCCTGTGCTGTAGCTCTGTAATTGGAAATTTCTTCAAGGGATGGTTGATTTTGACGAGTTGCTACATCTTCTTTCCCTTTAGCTTGTTCTGAAACCCTCTGTTTTTCCCCTGTTCGAGACCCTTGTTGCTCTCTCTCACGAGCTGCAATTCTCTCTTTATCAGTTTCTTTCTTGCCACTTACTCTGTCAGCAAGAGACTCAAATTGAGCAGCTAATTCATGGGTGTCATCTGGATTTCCACCTGCTGCTGCAATTCTGTGTCTCTCCTCCTCTCTTCCAGGAAGTTCCCCTTTGGCAATGCTAACACGTTGTGCCTCTTTCCCAACTCCACTTGCACTACCACTCGTTTGTTTCTCCTCTGTTTTGTCAGGAATTGTGGGTTTGCCATGCACAGCTATGGCCTCAAAATGGCTTGCCAATTGTGGCACTCTTTCTTTCTCAACGTGAATCTCTCCTCCTTCCTTCTTGGTGTTGTCTCTGCGGTTCAGTTGGTCTGTTGCCATCTTCTTTTTCTCCTCTGTATTGTTTCTCTGTTGTTGTTCTTCAAGATTTGTATGTTAAATAAGAGAGAAAGGCGGTGTTTTGAAGAGAAGGTCTGCAATGGAGGTGGACGTGGGGGGTGTGAATGGCCACGTGGTGATGAAGTAGCTAACTCAGTCAGCTGACTAACCAACTCAGTTTGAAGATCTTACCCTTTGTTGACAGGTGCAATTTTTCTTCATCTGCCACGTTTCACGTTTGGTTTGAGTATAGAATTTTGATTAGAACTTCAGTTTGTTTATGGGATTTTCATTACTTATTTGTCCCCTCTCGTGAAGCTTATGTCTCATATCATTTACGTACAAAAGTTTGGCACTACAAAATTCACAAGAGTCATCTTTTAATTATTATTTGATTTGTGGTCTTACAAAAATAAATGGTGAATTTAAGTTTGTAATCTTAAAGATAATTCCTATTAGACTGGATTGGATATAATTATCTTAGAATTAATGTTTGTTGATATGAAATAGGATCATCATCGAAGAATACTTTGTACTTTTTGTCAATAAATGTATGATCTAAAAAAGAGACAATTTAAAAAAATATACAATTGGGGTAGCTGGATAGGCCTGGTCGGTGCTGAACTTCTAGACTTTATCTTAAATTAGATTAGTCTAGAAATTGTAATCTATTAATATATTGATATTGAGAAGAAGATAATATTTTAAATTAAAACTCTCGATGATTCATCAATATGAATTCATACTTTTTTTTTTTTTTTTTTTTTTTTTTTTTTTTTTTTTTTTTTTTTTTTTTTTTGGTATTTATATGCTTAGCATATTAAGTTGTTAATGGAGTGTTTGAGACATCAATATGGAGTTGAATTGATTGAATTGTTATAACTCAATCCACATTTGATTTACCGACTTTTATAACCTACCGAAAATAAAATAAATGCACAAACAATAAAATAAAGGAAAATTGTAATGAATGTCTATTTAAGTTTTCATATTAAAAAAAATAACAAATTTATAAAAGAATTGCTGGCAATTTATTAAAATGTTTATTTTTATTCCTATTTTACCTCTCTTTAAATTAATTTGGGTTTCTTCGCTCTCCTTCTTCGCCAAAAATGAACCTAAGTATACTATCACTCTTCTTTCTTCTCTCTCGTTCTCTTGTGTTTGCTTTCATCTTCTTCCTCGTAATCTTCACTCTCGATTTTGTCAAGCAATATAGCTCTTGGAGCGGTGAAATTTGGAGGAGGAGTTGATTTCCTGAGACGACTGTGAGAGTGGTGTTGTTGATGGCAATAATGAATAATTAGCTTCTGCAACAATCCTTGTTATCTACCTTTCTTCCCTCATTCTTAGAAACGAGTGTAAGATTCCATAGATTTCAATTTATAAAGAAGCTAATGTTGGTTGATTTTATTGGTTTGATTCTTAAGAAGATGTTTGGCTCATGGCTTAGTAAGTCTTGATTTGTGTAGTCCTGACCTACCATTAGATTATTGAGTTAATCTTGTAACTTGTGTTTAGTTTCTTGGTTTTTGATTTGTGAAGTAAATGTGCAACATAGGAATTAGATTTTATAAATGTGACTTTTTATCGTTGGTGGGATTTGTGAAGTATCATTTTTTTTCGTCTTCCAGCAAAGATGTTTCGGTGTTAAAGAGTTGAATGGGGAGTGAAATTGAAGATGAAACCCAACAATGTTCTGTTTTGTTTACAAAAAAATTCTATTGTATATCAGTTGTATAACTCACGTCTTATAGTACTCTTCTGTATAACTCACATGCCTTAAGAAAAGAAAAATTATTTATAGCATTCTATCACCGATAGTATCGATAAACTATGATTGATAGCATTCTATCGCCATAATATCAATAACTATCAGCGATAGTATTCTATCGCTGATAGTACTCTTCTGATTATTTATAACATTCTATCACCGATAGTATAAAAAACTATCACTAATAGCATTTTATTAACAATGATATTATATCACTGATAATATTCTATCAACAATAACATTCTATTAACAATAATATTCTATCACTAAGAGTACTATCGCTCATAGAAAAATCATTTGAATAAATAGTTTATTGATACTATCACTGATAGGAAAAGTCATCGATAGTATTCTATTACTATAGAAAATAGTCATATCGTTGATAGAATACTATCACTGACAGAAAAGAGTACTATCAACGCTTTTCCGTTTTTACCAAGTAATGCATTCTTTATTCTGAAGTTTACGAAAAGAAAAATTATTTATAATATTCTATCACTGACAGTATCAATAAACTATCATTGATAGCTTTCTATCACTGATAACATTCTATCAGTTATAGTACTCTTCCATTTTTACCAAGTAATGCAATCTTTATTCTGAAATTTACGAGAAAAAAAATTATTTATAGTATTCTATCACATTGATAGTATCAATAAACTATCATTGATAGCATTCTATTACTGATAGTATCAATAAACTATCACTGATAGCATTCTATCTGCAATAATGTTCTATCACTAGTAACATTCTATCGGTGAGTATTCTGGGATGTTTGGACTTTTTGGTCTTTTACATTGACCAAACTTTTTTTTTTTTTTGTTGCTATATTTGCAAAATGTTTTACAATTTTCTATAATTGCAAATAATTTAGGTCTAATTGCTATCCATGTAATCAACCCTAAAATAAATATATTGGCTTCAATAATATTTACTATTCATAACTATTATAACCACCAATTATTTTAACTCATTAATGTCCCAAACAATCTCCAAGTCATTACCAACCAAAAAAAAATGAAAAGAAAAAATGATCCATAATTATCATAATTATAAATTTAGTCATTAAACTTATAGGTTTGTATCTATTGGTCTTTAAATTTTAAATAGTCTCTAAATTTTTTTAAAACTTTTAATTGTGTTTAATATGTCCTTAAGTTTAAAAAGTGTCCATCAAGTCCTTAAAATTTATTTAAATAGTGTCTAAATTTTTTTAAAACTTTTAATTGTGTGTTTAATATGTCCTTAAGTTTAAAAAGTGTCCATCAAGTCCTTAAAATTTTGTGTTCAACCATCTAGAATTTTCAATATGGTGTATAAAAGATCATTAACCTATTTAACATTTTTTTCCTTTTCACAATTTAAAGTTTAGGATTCATTAGACATAAAATTCAAGAATTAAATAAAACATAAACCTTCAAGTTAGAGATTAAACTTGTAATTTATAAATTAGAGATTAAACTTGTAATTTATAAATTAGAGATTAAACTTGTAATTTATATTTGTTATGATATGTGATGCAGGGCAAATGTTAGAATTATTAGTATAGTTTAGTTGGTAATGTTAAAGTAATTATTGCGTCAATATGAAATACAATCACATATCTAAAAACATAAGATACAATTTTGTTTTAATATAATATTAGTAGTCACCAACTAAATATTAATATAAATTATTATTAATTAATTTATGAACATATTTTATGGTATAAGTTTTGTATAATTATTATTTTATAATATCTTATAATTTATAGTATATTATATCATACATATTTTATTTTAACAAAAATGAATTGAGTTTATAACATACTTTATATAATTGGTGCAGTGGGTGAGCGATCCGCTTAAAATAGTAGAGAGTGTCGTGGGTGAGCGATCCGCTTAAGATAGCAAAAAGTGAGGGTTCGATTCTGTCTTAGGGCAGATTTTCAAAATATTATTAAACAATCACGCACGGGTGCGGTTGGTGCAACTCCTAGATAGCCCAGAGATTGATCATGCACCTGTGTTCGATTCTGTCTTATGAGTGATGGTGTTATCTAAATCCCCAAATCCAATTTTGTTTGTGAAACTCAAACCCTAATTTGAGGTTTAGTTTACACATACATGATAGAAGTAGAAGAAACAACAATTGAATTTACAATTACAAATACAATTTCTAATCCTTATTCTTCTTTCTTCTTCATTAAAAAATTAAGTAGGTTTTCAATTTTCAGGCAAAGAGATCCGCATACAAGAGCTCGTTCCAGGTATCAGGCAAACCAGGAAGGCACCAATGGCTACAATCGGTGCCGCCGTGTTCGCCGCTGTATGCCGACGGATGGCCGTCCTTCCGGTACTGAGAGAGAGTGGTGACGTCGAGGAATACGACGGGCTTCTTGATTCTACTGAGGACTTTCTTGACCACCACCCAGGCCATCGGCGTCCCCGCCGGATACCTTCCTCCGAAGTAGGGCTCTGTTTCGCCGGAGCACGATTTCGTTGGCTCGCTCCAATCTCTGCCACTGAAATTTAAACTCTCTTACTTCAAATTTTAATTCACTCCTATAATCTTACAATTTTAGATTTCCATTTACTTTCAATTTCAATTTCTTATTTTTTTTTTTTACTTCTCATAAACAAACTAATTTTTAAAATTTCTTTTTATTTTCCAAATTTAATTACTGATTCTCAAATCTCTCGAGAAAGTTGAAAATAATGTAAAAATAAGTTTTTAACTTTCAAATTTTTAGACTCCTTTAATATCTATTTGATATTTTAAAATTGTACTAATTTTCTTTACAATAATTTTCAATTTTCTAAATTTTCTTTTGAATTATGAACTAAATTCAGAAGGAAAAAAAAAACTATTTCTTTTTAATTTTCAAAATTTAGATTAAAAAAAAATGTTTTCTACAAACCAAATAGTTATCAAATAGAGTCTTGTTGTTTGGATTTGATCCCTATAGTTATTCTTAAATTGTATTTTAGTGACTTATAAAATCTAAATCATTTAATCTTAAACTCTAATATAATTGACTAATATATTCGATTCATTTCATTGTCATGTAAAAATAGTGTAAATATGACAATGATGAGTATGATGTGTGAAGTTTGATTAAATCATAAAAAAATAAATGAAAACTAGTTTAAAATATAATTTTTATTTAGCTTAAATTAAGAAAATCGAAATTTTTGTCCACATGAGCATAACTCAAGACATAAGTGTGAGTTAATGGTCAGGTCAGAAGTTCGATCTTTTATCTCGCATTAATTAAATATCTTTAAAAAAAAAAAAAAAAAAATTGCTAACATAAATATAGCTCAAATTAACACGGACTTACATGTAATGTGTGGGAGAGATTCCGAGGAAGAAGACTTTGGTTTTGGAAGGATCAACGTAGAGATTGACCCATCTAGCCCATGTTGTGAGGCCTTTGTAATATGCCACGTAACGGTTCATGTCCTTCATAACTCTATTGCCGTCTTGAATGTAATCCCAACTGGTTTGGTTTTTTTCCCGATTAATTAGCCGATTATAAATCGAGAGTAAAATTAGTCGATTAATTAATTGCTCTACTTACGGCTGAGAACTGCCCGTATGAGTCCACCAATGCCACGTGTTGAAGACGAGCATGTCCATTCCTCGCCACGCGTTACCGCTCTGAATAGAATCAAGTTTCAGAACTCGCCCAATCTTCTCGTTGACTAAGTCAACCAGGTACGGCGTTCGGTATAGCCATAGTTCCACTCCATAATCCTGTAATTAAGAATCACTTAGGATATATTTAGAATATTTAGACCAAGTAATTATTATTACTTTTCCTTTAATGTGGGTCAATTATTTATTACTTACCCTAAAAACATACTTTTTTATAGGCACAATAATAAATAATAAAGACAATTGAATTTAGACCATATATACGTTTAGTCGCGTTTGGTGGGCATCAAGGGGACCATAGCAAAACTATAATGCCACTTATTATTCCTAACAAACCAATCTTAATCTTACTTTCTAATATAAATCTAACCTTTAACAAAATGACAATAAATTTATTTTTAGTGACTTTAATTAACATGGGTGGAGATTGAACCCTTGATATGACACAAATTTATGTCAATTGAGCTATGCTCGTTACACCTATTTTTTGCAGTCCACTCCAATCACACTCGAAAAAAATTAAAATAAATATTTTTTTAAAAAAATATTTATCATGTGGCAAACTGTGGTTGGATAACTGGATGGATTGTAAGTAAGATGGATAGCCCGAGCTACCCAAAATCTTTTAAGAATATTTTTTTTAAAAGAAAAAAAGAGTTTTAATATAAAAATTTGTACTTGGACAACAGGATGGCTGCAAATAAGATGAGAGTAACTCCAGCCACACTCAATTTTTTTATTTATTTTAGTGGTAGGTGATTAAATAAAAAAATAATATATATATTAATCTTTTAAAATTTATAGATTTCTAAACTTTTAATTTTGTGTCAAATAAATTTTCAAAATATTTGATCATTTTTAAAATTAATGAATCTAATAAACAAAATAAAATTAAATTGTGTCTAGTCCTATACTCAATGGATAAATTTTTATTAAACATAAAATTAAAAATTTATCGAATTGAATTGTTAGAGAAAATTAAAAAATAAAAAAGTTATTAGAAAAATTTAAAAATTTAAGCTAACCTTTGTTTAGGGAGTAAACATGTGAATTAACTAAGATTATAATTATTAAAAATAAAAGTAAAAATGAAAATAACAGAAGTTATATATAATTTAAAATAAAAAACATTAATTTAGGGTTTAGAGAATGAAGAGGATCACATGTCCACAACCGCCAATCACGCTCCACTTTTTCACTGACTCATTCTGTGTACACATCTACTAAATTATTCATCTCCTTCTCAAATTTAATATTATTTTCAACGAAAAAAATATACATTTTTCATTGAATTAGACACTTTTTTAAAACTTTTTCATTTTATTAAATTGAAATCAATATCTTTTCCATTCTTTTTCTTTTTTTAAAAAGACTTCAATATTCTAAACAAAAGAAAAAAGTCAAGCCCTTTTAAAACCACTCAATTTTGTGACTACATTTCAACACTTTTATGGTTGGTTTTGGATGTTTCTAATTCATAAATTCTTCAAGGAGAAAAAATAAAATTGAATTACAAATTTGTGTTAGGTAGAATCTTTTAAAGAATCTGTTATATACAAAATTGAAAATTCAAAGACTATTAAATACATTTTAAAGTCCACAACCAAATAGTCGTAGTGAACTACTTTTTTTTTAATATCAATACAACAGTTCTAGAGTTAAAAAAAAAAAAAAAAAAAAAAACAACTACCTCAAATCGCTTACTTCATTGATATAAACATTAGTTTTGACTAGTAGGTTTGAGGTTTGAATCCTTTCGTTTCAAAATTTTAAATTTTAATTGTGGGATCAGAGCAGAATGAAAGGTAAAAAAAGAGACTTGTGTTAAAATCTCAGAAACAGAAAAATCCATACTAAATGGAGACAAAAACAAAAAAAACAAGCAAAATGATCCAAAAACAGATCGAACACACAAAACTCTCAAAATCAGTCACTAAAATAACAGAAAATTGAGTAAGAATAAGAAGAAGAAGAAGAAAGGGGTAGTTTTTTGTTGGGTTACCTGAAAAGTGACAGAAGAAAGAGCATCTGTTCTAACAAATGTAGTCTTGGAATTAGGCAGCCATGCATGAATCATACAGGCCAATGATTCCCACTGGTTCAAGCTCAAAGAATCCCCCACAAACATTATCTTCTTCCCTCTCCATTTCTCCAGAAAATTCAACCCATTAAACCTGCAAATCAAAAACCCAAAATAATAAAATCCTCTGTTTTTGTTTTTGGTTGTTAGTTGTTAGTTGTTACCTGGGGAGAGCACAGGCGAAGGGCTGCCAGCGATACTTGAGGTACGACTTGTCGGGACGGCCGTACTTTTGGCAATTGAACTGTGGATCTACAAAGGGGCAAGTGGAAGAGTCGTAGAGAGGGTAGGAAGAATCGAATACCCACTTGCCGTTGAATAAGTTGCATTTTCCGGCGAGGTTTCTGGCGACGGCGGGGAGGGTATTGTTGGAATTCTGGGCATTTGTTTGGTGGTGGTGGCGGAGGAGCAAAACAGAGAGAAGTAAAAAGGTAGGTCGGAAGAAGAAACCCATTTTTTGTTGGAGTAGAGAAATCTTGTCTTAACCATTCTGCTTTATATAATAAGTAGTAACCAATAGCAGCTAGTTTTTAAAAATGCTAGCCTGCCTGCCCCATTCAATGGCAAAATTTCTACTGCCTATCTTTGAATGACTGCCACATGGTTATTTTTTAAAATAAAAAATATGTGATTTTTAAGGTGAGATTCATAATTTTTTAATTAATAAATTTTCTTCCCTCTTTTCTTTTCTTCGTATTCTCTAATTAGTTTAAAACAACAAAATCAATAATAAATTTGAAGTTTAATATCTAAACTTTAAATAACTTCTAAAGTTTTAATTTTTTAAATTTTGTAGTGTTAATAGATCATTCAACTTTTAATTATATGTTTAATAGATTCTTAAATTTTTCAATTTTGTATTTAAAGATCCTTGACGTGTTACATTTTTTTTTGACCTGTTACATTCATAGATCTACCAAAGATAATTTTTTTCATATCTTTGGAGAAGATCTAGAGTGAGAGAAACGTCATTGTTACTAGAAAAAATTGGAGTGAACTCATTCACATCGGGTGTTTTCGCCAATTTTGTCGATGTCGAAATGCAGTTGTTCTAGAAATGAATACTTGTTTTTGTCTCCCTTTGTCGAAATGATTAAAAGATGGTGATTTGATTTTGATTTTATTGTTTTGAACCAACTGATGGAGGGAAGTGAACATAAGAGAGGAAGAAAAACGAAGAACGGTGGAAGATAAGAAAATTTATTAATTAAAATATTGTGGATCCCACCTAAAACTCACATATTTTTTATTTTAAAAGAATTGTCATTGTCAGTTATTTAAAGGTAGTGGTATGTAAAAACTCCGTCTCATAGATGTACTAGAAATTTTCCCCATTCAATCCACTTTTTTTTTTACAAAACTTTAAGGGGGTGTTGGGTATCAATTTAAAGTTGGGTGGATCGAGTTATTACACTCTACGTTTGGTCTACCGACTATTTGAACCCTAAGGCTCCATTTGATAACATTTTCGGTTTTTAGTTTTTGATTTTTCTAGTTTTTGTTTTTAGTTTTTAGTTTTTTAAAAATAAAAATCATATATGTTTGAAAAAATTAGAAAACCAAACTTGTTTAATAACTGTTTTTGGTTTTTAGTTTTTGAAGACATAAAAGTTTAAAGTGCTCGTTTTGACAATTTAAAAAAGTTGAGAGAAAAAAAAAATCCTGAAATTTTGAAATAAAAAACCTGTTTTTGAAAACCTTCTATTTTGGGTTTTAAAATTTGTTAATGAATGCAAAAACGTTTTAAAAAACTTAAAAACCAAAAACTCAATTGGTTACCAAACACACTTGTTTTCTAAAATTCAAAAACTAAAAACTAAAAACAGGAATTGTATGTGTTATCAAAAGACCCCTAAACCTTTTGATTTGAATTATAATGTATTAACTAATTGAGTTATGCTTAGGTGAACCATTTTAATATTTTTCAAAAACACATATAAAGACATTATTTTTTCATTTATAACATAAAATGCATAATAAATAATTAAAAAAAAAAAAATACACTGTTTCACTTTTACAATTTGCAAATATAGCACATTTAAAAAACAATTGTAAATATGACAAATTTGTATAGTTCATCAACAATAAATCTCTATTATCGATAAACTATTTTTATACTCCATCTGTGATAGATTTCTATCACTTATAAAATTGTGGCATAATTGTAAATATTTTTAGATTGTGCTAGATTTGCTATTATTTTATGTTAGATTATTATTATTATTATATATATACATAATGATTCCTTTAAAAAAAATATAACATAAAAATTTGAATATTTAATTTTAAAAAATAAAAAACAATAAATGATTACCAAACACACTATTATTTAGAAAAATAAATAATGAGAAATAAAGAAATAACTACCAAACACAATTATATGTTTTTTTTCTTTTTTGACATGTGGCTTTTTTTTTTTTTTTTTTTAACTAGTACTACATCATTATCAGTTGAACTATGGTCCTCTTTGACGACACCATTATATGTCGCTTTTATTAAAAAAGAAAAAATTAAAAACAATAAATAAAGAAATGAAAACGTTAAGATGGTGTTTGAAAAGTGAGTAGAGGCCCTTATTGACCTATGTATATACATGTGCATTGTTGAGCTGTTTTTGAATGGAAATTGAGATAGATTGTTCTCTCTCCAATCCAAATCTGGATTTCACAAATTTGGAACCAGAAATGATTTGCATTTTACCTTCAATTTTACTCCATCATTCACTCAAAAAATATTCCTGCCCACCCACATCCTAAATTTACTTACATTATAAAGTTTTCTCACAATAAATTACTTTTTTTTTTTTTTAGCACAACCATTATAAGAGTGGAAGATCCAACCATAGTAGTTTAAAATAGTAATTTATATTTTATCAACTAAATTGTTAGAAAATTTGAACTTCTAACCTCTTTTTGGTAGAAAGTATGTACATTAACCTATTGAGTTAAACTCGATACTGTTCAGGATTATAGTATAGAATTTTGACATTTGGTTGCTATATATATATATATATATATATATATTTATTTGTTGATCACTCGTTGATGAGCAAGCATGGTTGAAAAAAAATTTAGATTCTACTTTTTTGTTTTTTATATATATATACTATCTTTTAGGAGGGAAAATTAAAGAAAAAAAAAGTATTTTATGTGTAATTTTTGAATTATTGAAAAATTAAGAGGGAACCTCCTTCCTCGCTCTGCCTTTGTGTAGATCACCATTAAGAGTCTATATCGGGGTATTTGCACGGGTGACCTACTACTCAGGGGTTATAATGTTATTTGGCCCACTTTTTTGAAACACATATTTTAGGGCCTTTTGCGGGAGTCATCATTTATGAAAAGTCGATGGTATCCTCACGTTATTTTCCTTTCAAATTTGCGATTCTTCATCTCTCTCGCGATCATGATTCTCCATCTCTCTTTCTCGATTTTCTTGCCCCATCTTCATTGCATAGAACGATCGTCGCACGTCGTTGTCAAAGATGACCTGAAGTCGCTGCACAAATTTGGTGTTGTTCGTCGTGGATTTTGCATCGTGGATCTGAACGTTCCTTGCGTCTCCGTCAGAAACGGTTGGTTGTGAGTTGTTGGGAGATCAAGGAGACGTCGCCTTCGTCGCATGGGTGTCGTCGTCGTCGGTTCTTGGCCGGAGGACGAAAAAAAGCAGGGAGAAGGAAGAGGGAGAGATGAAAGAAAATCAAGTAGAGAGGGAGAATACGGATAAGAGGGAGGAATGAAGAATCATGATCGTGAGATGAACGACGGGAGAGTCGCGAATTTGAGGAGAAAAATAATGCGAGGATAATATTGACTTTTGATGCGTGATAACGCCAACAAAAAAAAAACTATAAATGTTTAAAAAGATGAGATAAATGACATTACAATCCTTGATAGCGGATCCTCCGTACAAATACCATTGTATGAAGTGGGTTGTATGCCAAATTTTGAAATAGGTACCGAACATTAAAAAAAAAAAAAAAATCTTAAAAGTAAATTTGAAAAGGATAAAAACTGAAAAGAAATAAGCATGAGGAATGGATCAAAATAGAATTTAAAATTAGCATACATAAAAAAGAGCTTTTATAAAAGAAACTTTTTCACTTGCCTTTATCTTCTTTTTAACTTTATACTATATACTATTCCTATATAAAGTCCTTTTCCTAATTACCAAACATTGGAGT
Source organism: Herpetospermum pedunculosum (assembly GCA_028017165.1). Lineage (NCBI taxonomy): Eukaryota > Viridiplantae > Streptophyta > Magnoliopsida > Cucurbitales > Cucurbitaceae > Herpetospermum > Herpetospermum pedunculosum. The sequence continues at coordinate 5,016,358 of CM051529.1, read as the reverse complement.
TGGAGTTATATCATCAAAGTGAAAATTATAAATATATATATATATATTTTATCCGTAAGTGTCTGGGTCAACTTACGCGTACCACGACTAATCTTACGGGACTCACCGCCTGATCCTACACATTTGGCTGCCAAGAAAATTCGTAGAAAATTAATTCTTATGTAGGTGGTCACCAATGATTAAATCCATTCTTTATAATTAGATTGTTTTGGGATCGTTATATTAAGTTTTGTTAAAAAAAAAAAAAAAAAAAAAAATTGAATCCTCACCCATTATCAAGAAATAGTAAAAAGAAATTATATATAGATTTAACAAAAATAACTTCTAAAAATAGAAATGCGTTAAGCCCACATTTTCCACGTAAATTTGTATCTAAAATATATAATATGATGTTAAAATGGTATTGGCAATTTCACATAGTTCTTACTTATTTAGCTTTTTTAACTTGACAAAGAAAATTAATTTAAGTTGTTAACAAAAATAAAACTATATTATAATATACGAATAAATAGAATAATATATACTATTTTGTACTATTAATTCCATCATTTTGAATTGGTTTGGTCCTCTTCCACACGTTCAAAGAAACATCATGTTACTTCTTTAATAAGGTGGGCCCATCTCAGCCAATCAAAACTGGCCTTCTAACATCGCAATTATATTGTATTTGATGTGCAATTTTACTCCAAAACAACTTTCTATTTATGGATAATGTCTGGCTGAACCTTAATTGATATGTGATTTATATTTAAAGTGGGATGTTCAAATTTTCATACCCACATTTATTTAGTGACGACTATTATTCTATCTCACTAAAATTAAAATTTATCATTAAATTTGTTGATGCAAGAATTTAGACTTTTTTCTTTTTGTCGTGTGGCGATGTTCGCCGACAGAGTCGAGTATCTGTACAGAGAGGAGAAGGTAAACTTGCACCGGTGTGAGGCTAGGCCCACGACGCTCCGCTTAAATCAGGTCTGAGCATAACTAAGAATGATAGTGTGTGGAGGGATGGGTAGAGTTACCCGTTTATGTGTTGTGTTGCGTTATGTTTCGTATCCTCCTTCCTTCCATGAATAGGAGGGATATTTATAGGTGGTCCAATGGGGAGAGGTCCCCGGACAGTTCTGCTAGCTTTGGCATCACGCCAACTCTCGTACCGGAATGTGGAAAAACGGGCCAACCGCATTCAGCCGCTTCGTCGTGTTATGATGGTGGTAGTCGTCGCTCCCCGACTCTCAAGAAGATTGGGGACGCTGCTGTCCTGCTTCTTGTCAGATGAGTCAGGAGTGTTTCGTCGATCACATTTCACGCCAATCGAGTGGCGGCCTGACAACAGTGGATTTTTGGGTGGGTTGTTAAATTCGGACCTTCGGAGAATCTGGAGTCGGCCCCCAGAGTGATGATTTGCTTGATGTGAGTGTCGTGGTCTCAACTTCTTGAGAAAACGCGTTATGATGTGAGCGGCTGACCTCATGCTAAGGTAGCCTGTAACAAAGTTTTAAAATTATACTATATAATATAATCTTATAGTATATATTGATTTTGGTGCAGTTTGCATGTCGGCGTAAAAAAAGAAAATGAAAATGTAAAACGAGAGTGAATAAGTGGTATAAATATTAATGAAATTAAATATACAGAATGGGCTGGAAGTTTTTTTTTTAATTTATTTTTTCTTCGGGAATATTACAGTTCAAAGCTAGCAGCTTGGACTTTGTTTGCGGTTTGGATTTGTATTATTGTATGCATTGAAGTCCAAAATTTGAGTTGTCAGTGTAATGAATGACTCATTAAGTCAATTGCTTGTCCAAACAAAAGTCCTTTCAGATAAGAAATAATAATTAATAACCTAATCTTTTATAGGAGCCAAATTTATAATTTTAATAAAATATCAATAATAATACCCTTATATTTTCTTTTTTTAAAATCAAATAAAATAATTGATCTCTTATGAAGAGATTTATAAATGAAGTATTGAAGCATCTTAGTAGTTTATCATCTAGATGTAAAATAATAAGAATATTCTCTCATGTGCCCCCACTTCTTTTTTCACTTTTCCACCCTCTTTTTATCATTATTTTTTTATGATAAAAGAAATCAAATTTGATAGAAGAATAATATAAGATAAAAAAAAATCATCTATATTATAGATATTGTGTATTAATTCATCCATTTAAAAAAATCTTACAGACGTATGTGAATTATACGTTAACGATTTTAAAATTGAATCCTATTGAATGATTTAAGGGCGTGTTTACCTCCCGCCATCTGCAATCAAAATCCCATAATCATTTTGATGTGACACGTTTATTTACGTTTGATTACGTTTACGAATGCAAACTTAATCATATGTGGGTCCCACCCTAAATCTTGCAATCCAATTATCCAATTTGATTGAACTCAAATTATGTGTTCAATCTCATTCTCATTGATTATTACTTCATTTTCATCCATTAATGTATGGGATCCACACTGATTTTCTACTATTCTGAACATTTTTGCACTTCAATTTACACAATTTACCATTTATCTTTCCTTTTCTACGTACTTTCATCTTCTATTGTTTTAGACATTTTTATTTTATTTTAATATAATTAGACATACACCAAGATGTTAAACTAGAGTCACCGTTCATGACCTAGACGAAGACAGTGAAATGAAACGAGAGTTGAAACACTTCATCCAACACTACTAGAAACTCCATACTAAGCTAGACTAATAAAAAGAAGTGTGATCATGCATTATGTATAATCTGAAAGATACTATTATTAGAAACTGAAAAAACTATTTTCATTAAAAAAAACATAAACATCATATGCAAGAACATTTTTTTTTTTTTTTGAAACATAAACATTTTAAAGTAAAAAAAAACAGACAAAAAAATATTACTCATCGTCCTCTCTGAATTCGAAGATATCTGGATCACTATCGGAGGCGTTTTTCTTTGGAATATGATTATCAAAAACTAGATCTAGTATTCGAATGTGAGCTAGATACAACACCGGACACCCAAAACGTCTTTCAAAGTTAATATAACTATTCGCAAACCCTTCATTAAATAGAGTGAAATAATGTTTGGACGGCCTAAAGTTCGGTTGATTGACAGATTAAGTTCTTCTCGATAATCAGAATCATAACTAGATCAGTTATCCTGAGAAAAAGAGATAATGTCATATGTCCCCCCACACGTTCGATTCCTTGGAATATGATTATCAAGCACTAGATCTAATACTCAGAAATGTCAGTTCACCAAGACAAGATGTGAAATCAGTTGATTTCGACGTTTCAAAAAGAGAAGAATGAAGATAAAGTACAACGACGGGTAATTCTCAAACAAAGCGTGCTTTGCCATTCTTGTTTTGAATTGTTTATTAATTATTAAGAGCATTCTCGTTTTGTTTACAACTTCACATATAGAAAAGTAAACGCCATCAATGAGTTTAGGATTGCGATTGAATAAAAGTGAACGTAAACAACATAAAAATTGAATACGATTCCCTAAAATCGATTTTTTTCATTACCAAAAGGTAAATCCACCCTAAATTGATTCCTATAACTAGCCACCCTTTTAACTAAAATGTTTTGTTGGAGCCATTTCCACTGCCCATGTATGCTTTCTTTATATTGTGGACATTTCTTTTACAAGGATTCTTCTGTCCTTTAGCTTTAAAATTGGCTTGCTGATGAGACTCCCAAATGACAGTGACTTAGATTTTTCTTTTCACATGTCCACTACTTCTTCAAAGTTCAAATAAACCCATGTACAAAATAAAGCCAGCTAGCTCAATCAATGGAGTTTTTGTACTGATCTACTCTTCGGAGTGCGTGAGATTTTTTAACCCAATTTTTTAAAATTTATGTTTTTTTACCTTCTTTTGTGATAAGTAAGTGCACAAAATCGTCTGTAGTACCCTTCACTGAACACGATCACGAGGAGACAACTGTGATACCTTCGTGATAAGCGAATGGTACAAATGACTTTTCATAGGGAGAAGGCACTTTCTTACGACAAAAGGTCAAAAAACATAAAATTTTAAGAGAATGTCAAAAAACTTTACGTACCTCGAATAGTGGGTCATCCATACAAAAACCTCTCCAATCAATTCATATTGTAAGCCCTTCTTTTTTGTGGATGATATTTACCATTTCATGAACACTCACATGCTGCATATATATATATATATATAACAAACATCAAAAAAGATATTCAACTGGATCATCATTATTGTCACTACTCGCATTCTCATATTATCACCCATCAGATAATATTAGGTAAACCATATATATATATTATAGTTCCATCTTTTATGATGTGCTGGAAAGTGGCACTGCCATTTGAAGTCCTAAACGTGAGGAAGTAACAGTCCTTTCATATTTTAATTTGGAAATTAATTAAAGAGAATAGCTAGTACTAGTCTCATACATGAAAACACAACTCACAAAAGTTAGTATATCCTCATATGTGGAGAGACCAGATTTTATTTTTTAATCCGTGAATATTCCGACAAATTTAAACATACATTGACTAATCTCACGAGACAATCGTCTGATCTAACTACATTTAATTTTCAAGAAAACTCGTAAGATATTAAATCTTAAGTAGGTGGTCATAAAAAAGACAATGAAGAGTATCCCATATGAATTGACGATGATGCTGATCATATGAATCTCGTAGGTATTTACATATATTTTTTAGTTTGAAGTAATTAAAGTTGCATAAGAATAATTGTTATATATTTGAAGTTAAAGTATAGTGAAAAAGAAATTGGATAGGAAATGATGATTGAAACAATCATAATGAATGAATCTTCCTGGAAGTTGTCAACTCTTTGTGCTTATAATTTATCTCAGCCGCTGGCTTGCTTTAATTTTGCTCAACCTTTTTGCCCTCATTATATTCTGTATTATTTTGTATTATTGATTTCAAAATTAACATTAAATAAATAATAATCACAAGGGACAAAATAATGGCCACATGCCATTGAATAGAAGAATCGGTATTCAGACTTTTAAAATAAAGTTTTGTTTCTTCCAATCAAAACATATCATTATATCTTCTCATATATATATATTCAAATTAATTAATATCATCTATGAGTTAAGTTCTTACGGTAATAATTCTTCTTACCAATTGAGCTATATGCTCGATTTGACAATTATAAAACTAGTTGTAACTATCAACTAACTAAATATTAGGTTAGATATAAAACATTAATTAATTTAGGAACATATTTTATACTATAAATTTGGTATAATTATTGTTGTACAATATCATGTAATTTATAATATATTATATTATACATATTTTAATTTAACAAAAAAAAAATTGAGTTTATAATAGGACGGGTTGCACAAACAGCAATCTAGGCTCAAAATAATTGCAAATTTAGCAAAATTTAAAACATTTTGCAAATATGGCAAAAAACCAGTGGTTATCACCGATAGACTCTATCGTTGATATATGACTATCAGTGATAGACTACTATCAGATCACGGACAAAATTCTATAAAAAATTGAGGTGATAAACTACTATGAGCGATAAACTTCTATCAGCGATAGGCCATACTATCAGTGATAGAAATTACCATATCTGCAATTTTTTTTAAAAAGGTGTTATATTTTTAATTATTTTATTCTAAATTGACATATGTTACAATTTTCTTTTATGAATGGCAGAATCCAAAAACAGTTTTAAAAAACATAATTCAAATAGCATATCAAACACATATTAAATCAATGAATCTATAAACATAAAATAGAATTTGAATCGCATACAAATGAGATCCTATCCTATAATTTTATGGACTAGGTGAGGATTTTGGCCGAAAAGTAATATTAGACACCCACCATCCATATCTCTATTTTTCTTGTTGAAGTATAGTATATTACAATTCAAATAAAAGACGAAGATTCAAACCTATAATTTGTAAATGCCGGAATTAACTAAATATGCTGTAATCAAACTCATTGGACACCTCGGCAGGCGGCTTGTAGGTATTATGATTGATGTTAGAAGGTAGCCCCACACCCTTCCGGCAAGGCGCCAAACTTTGAACTTCAATAATCACACAAACCTCAACAAAAGTTGGAACAATAATTCATGAATCATCATGTTTCGTCTCTGTTTTATGCAAGTTTCGTCAAGCCCACGTTTGTTTGTAGGGCTACAAATTGCATTAATTTTACTTCTAATTCAATCAATTAATAAGCAAATTGCCTACTTTCTTAATTGGGCCTACACTCAAGTCGAAGGTCCACCATGACAAAAATGATAGCTCACACAATAAACTATCTTTAGGACCTATTTTATGCTAGTTTAGAGACTTACACGGTTAATTTCACGTTTATATTTGATTATTTTATAGATATCGAGCATTTGGAGCAAACTGGAGTTTTTAGAAGTTATACGATGAAAAATAAGCTAATATGATACAAATATGAAGTCCCAAGTGAACAGAAATGATGAAAATAAGTCAAAAGCTCGGACAAAAAACAGCATATATATATATATATTATTATTATTATTTTTTAATAAAAGTATTTAATTAAAATTTTGACTTCTTAATCCAGGACACAATATTATATCAATTAAACTATGGTCCATCTACCACAAAAATACTATTACTTAGTTTAGCCAATACCAATAGCCATACCATTTGAAGTCTTATCCAGAAAGTTCTCTTTTTTGTGACTGGTGGGAAAAAAAGGAAACAAAAGGGGAAGAATATTCAATCTTAAAAGTGAAGTTAATTAACAAATTAAGAAAGTGAAAATAAAAAAAAGAAGAAAAAAAAGGTGGTGTCATTTGACAATTGGGTATTGGAAAGTTGGGCCAGGTGGGCCCATACAGGCCCAGTGGCATTGATTATTGTAGTGAAAGTTTGCTTTCTAAATTGGCAAAGGGAGTGTGACACACATTTGTTTTGGAAATGCTATGTTTTTGTGTTATATTACTCATTCATTAAGTTTAAACACATCATTTGCTTAATTATCAAATCTCTAATTATTAATATCAAATAAAAATAAATTAACATGTATTTCATTTTTTTTTCTAAATATTTAATCAATGCGGGGAAGGAGGATTGAACTTCTGATGACCAAGAGATCAGAGGTCCACTTTTAGGTAATTAACTTTATTTCTTTGCTTTGCATTTATATATAACGGCGTGTTTGAATCGCACATATTTGACCGGTATGATAAATGATTGTGTTTGAATATGTATGATATTTAATATTTGAAAGTTGTTTGTTTTATGTTTTTTTCATGTAAAAAATAATTTAAATCATTAAATTTAATTTTATTAATAATAACCTAAAAAACAATTAAAATTAGTTTAGACATTAATTAGTGAGTATACTTCTCTCCTCTTATTTATTTCTTAGCAATAAAAATCTCATATTCAAGAAGGATAATAAAATTCAATAGTCGATATCTTTGGATGATAATTTTCTTTTAACAACATGTAGGTTGAGAGGAACCGAACCCGTGACCTCTTAATCACTAAGTCGTACATTATGTCAGTTAGACTACGCTCATGTTTACGAAGACTTCCTTTCCTACTTGATGGTGAAAAGACTAAGCTCATGAACTTATTATCTTAGACTCGAGCAAGTTGATAGGATCCTTTTCTTTACGTCCCCTCATGTAGCCACATCGACATGGGACAAGAAAGGAAAGAGAAGGATGGAGAAAAGCAATTCTGATATTATCTTTGTAATGGAAATTAGAAAAAAACTTATTCTTTTTTAGTATCAATCAATAAAATATCCTTAAAAGTTATTTGGTAAAAATACTTAAAAACGCACCAAAAAATATTCCTTATATTTTTCACTCTCGTCCTTGCATGATGGAGAGGGAATCTACTTTACATGGATGTTCTATTTTGTCTGTGTTTTTTTTTTTTTTTAAGAAATCGAATTTTTTGGAAAAAGAAAGTTAATCGAATTCTTAAAGAATATATCTTTCTTTTTTAAAAAAAAAAATATATTTTTTCCATATTTTACTTTCAGACTTCAGTGCATCTTGTTCTCTTGTTCCTTTCAAAAGTTCAATGATGGCAGCCGCCTCCACTTGACCTTACATGGAAGTTATGGAGCACAGCACATTATTGACATTTGACAGAAGCTGTTTTTTTTTTTTCTCTGATTTAAGTATTTTTTTTTATATCTTCGAGTATTCAGATCCGTTTGCGCACACCTTGACTTAGTCTACTATTTTTTTTATATTTGATTGAATTCTTGCTGGTTCAACATCTTCTCGATCGCAATCGAGGTATAACGAAAATAAAGATGGCCCATCCTTGTATCATCTGCTGTCATCAAACATATAAACAGTTTCAACAGTGCATTTTATTTTTATTTTTTTTGTGTATGGTTTCCCTCCAATCCCTTCATCATCTAAAATGACAGCATAGGCTATTTGTTTCTTTCAGGAAGAACCCAGATGAAAAAGCAAACTCAATCTTGAAATACTATGCACAAATATTCATCATAACTACCAAGTAACATGGTTATAACTTATAAGATATGATACAGAGGATACCACTGGGTCTTGCCACTTTTAGATAAGAAAATAGATAATGCTTCTGCACATTGAGATTCTGATATTTGTTTCATAAATTTCTCACCTTAGCAAGGAGGGGGTAGGGTTTATTTTTTTACATACTGTCCATTCAAGTGTATTAACAACCATGGAATCTGTTCTTGCATATTCCAAGCTTAGAGAATCTGCCAATCGTATTCCGAGACATCTTCAGTTGGTAGTTTCTGTTCATGTTTCTGGTTCGGGGTTGTACCGAAGCCATAACCATGCTTCACTGCGAGCTCCTTGTATTCTTGCTTCCTCTTTGACTTCTTTGTGAAAGAAAATGCTCCAGTTATCTTCTTCAAAGAGGAAAAGGACAGTCTCAGTGAAAGATGAGTAAAACTGAAACAACCCTGTAACTTGGAGTTGGATTTTGTTATGGGTAGAATAGAGTACCTTGTAAGGTCTATGTTTGACTTCTTCATTCGAATTGAAATGAAAGTCATCTCCGTTCACCAAGACGCATGCTTCATCCAGTTTTGTTTCATCTGCTTGCTGAATGTTGTCTGTTCCATGTTCAAGGATAGTAGCATCATGCTCAATTTCATCAAGACTCCAAGAATCTGATCTTCCTGTGTAAAATAATGATTCCAACCATGTTTATCAGGTCACAAATAAAATTAAATCATCATTGCAGAATGTGTAACAAAATAAGATTACTTGAATGATACTATTTTAGATTTTCAATGAAAGATGATCGGTCTTTCACGGTATTACTGTAAAGGTTCAATCTATAAATCCTTGATCGTAAATGACTGTACAACCATGGGTGTTCGAACTAGTCAAGAAATGTGCGTTGCCAGTCTGACGACAATTAGTTGAATGCCTTTTGTTTTGGGGGGCCAAAAACAGAGGTAAGAACTAAGAAAAAGCAAGAAGGAAGAAGAAAGAAGAAAGAAGACTTCCTAACAGATAAATACCTATTTTGGAACTAAAACCTTAATGATCCTGAGGGTGATCTGGTTGGCCTAAGTCTATGAATTTTTACCAGCATCTTCCATGACTTTTTTTTATGCCATTTTACTGAAAAATCAATACGACCAGCATCAAGAAGTTTCCCCCATCACATGTAAACATCAAAATTGGGTGAATTATATCAAAATGAAGCATCTTGATTTCCTCACCAGGATATCTATTAAACTACTACACATCCTCATTCAGAAAGGGTTATCTCACTGTAACTGACCCATCCATGGTTGAAATATCTCCAGCTGCCAAGCAAGAGCAAGAGAAAAGTATGACATAATAAAGCAGAAGATGTAATTACCATCTAATTCTGCTGATGAATCATCATAGGATAAAAGTCTTGTCTTCTTTTCATTGTCCCCAATGGATTTTGATGAAGCGTCAGATGATATGTTGTCAGATTCAATTTCAGTCTCATCAGAACTTTGCCTCACTGAATCACAACCCGTGTCTTTAAACGACAACGTGGTTGCCATATTATCTGCCAGCTCGCTCGAAGCTTCACATTTTCTATTGGAGATTGCACAGCATGATGATGCATCATTTGCATATTTCTTCTCAAGCTTTGTTGGAGATGTCTCAGTTCGACGCTTGCATCCTTCTGTTGTAGATTCTCTACCATCAAGGTCTAGCTTATGATGTATATTCTCATCATCCTCTTTTCTGGAATGCCCATTAACTTGGGCTCTATTAGCAGAATATGGAGAAGATACCAAGTAGAGATTATTGGCATGGTTATGTCCACGTGGCAGCTTATGGACAATATTTCTTTTGGTATCAGCAGTTACTTTTGAGTTATCAGTTGACTTTTCTTCATCAAATTTCGGACGCTCTATCTTCATACCCATCATTGGTTTCTTACATATAACAACATTTTCATATTTGTCAAGAGCCAAATTACAAACTGCCACCTTCTCATCATTCAATTCAGATGGGGGAAGTATATCTTGCATGACATCAGAATAGAACCTTTTGACACTTGCCCCAACTACTTCCACCTGATTCTCAACATATTTAACAGTATCCTGTCCCAAGATCAGGAGAAAAGAGTAAACCAAGTTAATGGAAGAGTGACAACTTCAGACGAGAAACAAATTGAAATTAAACTTTCAGCAGAATCAGACAAGGAATGAATTGAATAGGTAATGGAAGCAGAGGAGGGGAAGGAGGAGCTGGAGTAGACAGCTGAATGCCAAATTTTCAAAAAAGCATACCTGGCATATAATGTCTTCTACCTCAAGGCACATAGTTTCGAACTTTTGGTACAAGCGCCCAACCCAAGCAATGCGTTTTGCATCCATTTCAAGTTTGGATTTAACCACTCAGAAACTGCTGAAGCTTTCTTGAGTGATAAGATGATAGCGATAGCTCCTCAATTGCCAAACTCGGCGATGATACACTCTTCTGCAAGATGTATTATATAATTTAGAAAAGCTAAAAAAGCTAAAAAAAAAATAGGCCTTAATACCACTCACAAGATATATTTACTGATTGATGGTCATTCAAGTAAAGGAAGATTATATCCGACCAAATATTGTAACCCAATAAGTTGCTAAATTAATATTGTACTAGTAGGTCTGAAAGACCAGGATCACAAGAACAAAATCCAAAAGTAATAATTATGATAGTAGTACTAATAATGATAATATATAGAAAAGAAACAAAACAAAGCGGCAAATATGAAGGCAGGAATATTAACTTCTTAATAAACACTTCAAAATCAGATTAATGAAACAAGAATCAGAAACAACAAACAAAACATTGTTATTGCAATGCTCCCACATTTGGTTATGAAGATCAAGACCAGTCAGCAATCCTAAAAGTACATGATTAGAGCTTTAAGAAAGACGGGATCTTCTTTTTTCATTTTTTGGAGAATAGATAGACAGGATCATCTGAGGCTAAGAGGAATACTAGTAGCATGGTACATATCAAATAATCTACCTGGACAATTTTTTTTTTGGTAAGAAACCAAGCTTTTGTCGAGAGAAATGAAACCCATCAGAACATAACATAATTTAATTACCTCGTCATAGTACCAATTAAAATGCAAGCCGAAGCCAAGGACTTTGCACATAACCAAACAGAAAATTGAAGGTCTATCATAGAGCTATTCTTAAGAGTCTAAGACATGTTTAGGCAACTATCTTTTCATGAGTTGCTTTCTCTGGTGTCGTTTGGTTTGTTCTAAGGGATGACTTAATTTATTTTTTCTTTTTTGGTAAGAAACCAAGTTTTTATTGAGAAAATGAAAGAATGTACAAAGACATACAAAAAAACAAGCTCGCAAAAGGAGTCCTCAACTACCTACAAGAAAAGACTCCAATCCAAAAATATAAGACCAAACTGATAATTAAAAAAAGTTTGATTAACGAGCGCCCATCAAGAGGCATTAAACCTCATCACCTCTCGCACCTCACTTTCTTAGGGATGACTTCATTAGTAGTACAAGTGAAATCATTCCTTATAAATTCATGGGCATTTGAATAGTAATTTTAAATGCATAATGAACTTGGAAACACCTAAAACAGCCTTTAAAAGCCATTTTGAAGACAAGCAGAAATAGGAATAGAGACATTTTGTGGTTTGCACCTTTCAAGTTGTCTTTATTATGCACTATAAGTGATATTGATAAACAACTAAAACTCATGATAAGCAACGAACGTGATTGTGTGTTTTCAGAAGCCTTGAGGCTAGGGGAAATGTTTCAACCAATGCACATGAGGCGCACTTAGGAATGATCTGCAAGTGCTATTGTCATATTGTTGTAAAAGATTACCAGTTTGAAAAGAGAAACCCTTGAACTCTCATAACAAATGCAAACACTATTCCTTATCAAAAAACAATTTTCCTTATCAAAAAAATGCAAACACTATTGTCATATGACTCATATCATATCCTTGCACTAATTCTCTTTTCCAAGATAGATTGTTCGGTATACTGTTGCCACAATCTGACTATCATACGTATCCCGACAGACATTCGATTTTGGGAAACATTTGTCTACATTCCAGAGTCTGAAGGTGTGATGATTAAACGCATTGATAAGGGAAATGGGTTGGAAGGCGGAAGAACCAGGCCCAAAATTTTCATAGGCCAGAGTAGCTCTCATTAATTCCTCAAGGCATATAAACTGACCAGCGAAAATTTACCTCAACCAGAGCTTCAAATTCAAAACACCAAAATCTTAAAAACAATTATAGCTAGCTGCAATAATTGTACAGAAAATTCACTCACATCCTCATTGGTTTACAACTGTAAGCCATAAATTTTGGTACTTCAAATTTATCAGCCTCTAAAATTGCCTACCCACAAAAGGAAAAGGGATAGAAACAAAGTTCTTGGAGAGAATTTCGAGAAAATTCCAGCCAAAATTACACTGATCATAAAAAATCATCTAAAAAACGAACATGTTTATCAGCATACAAAAACATAACATCTAGATACCTAAATAAAGATGAAGCTGAAGAAATCACAAAAGTGGTAAACTCAATCAACCAAAATTCAGATGATCAAGGAAAAAAAAAAAAAAAAGAGTTCATAAACAATAGAAAGATAAAAGCAAGGCGAAGAAGAGAGCAAAACAAAAAGGTTTGGTTTCCGAACCTGGAAGTCGAAACTTGAAAACTTTCTAATTGCAGAATCGGAGGAATCCCAGATACCCAGAAGCCAAAATCTTAAGAAGGGGATTAAAAATTGTAGGATGAACAGAATTTCGGATTTCGGAGGCCCAAAAGTAAGAATATCGGGACGGAAAAGCAAAGAGAAGAGAGAGAAACGTGGAAGCGTACTTACAGGAACTTCCTATACCTATACCCTTAATATCTGCCACGTGTCAATACATCATATAATTAAAATTCCTATTATCCTCTACAACTTTGCCTTAAACCTAAAAAATTTAATTATAGAGAATTTTCATCTACTTTTACTTAAAAAAAAAAAATATGTGAATTAAATTAAGGCTAAATTAGTCCTTAAATTTTGAGCTTTGTGTCTATTTGGTTTCTGAACTTTCAAAATTATAAATTTAGTTCTCGAATTTTCATATTCTAAACACAAAATTAAAATTTTAGGATTTTATTAGACATGAAATTTAAATTTATATCTAATAGATCAATTAATTTTTTAAAATTTTAAATTTGTTAGACGTATTAGACACAAAAGCAAAAGTTTAACGAATTTAATGAATTTAATTCAGGGACTAAATAGAAAACTTGTAATTTACCCTAAAATTAACTTCCTTTTGTAGTTAAAAGAAAACTACTTCCTTATTTTTGGGATCATAATTCACAACTTCTTCCTAAATGGGAGATTTTATGATTTATCAAGATTCAAAACATAGAAGAAAACAGATAAATACTGTTTTTTTTTCTTCTTTCTCTTAAAGCTGTTTTAAAAAACTATCCACCCAAACAAACCCAGTTCTAGATAATTATTCAAAGCAGCAACACCTTTGTTGTTTTTTTTAGTATATTATGGATGGACGATTCGAACCACATACTTTTTGGTTGAGTTGAGCTAGGTTAAATTTGTTGTTTTCAAATGTTGTTTGTACTCGTGGTCGGAAGCCTAATGAAACACAGTAAAATACATAATTGAAATGAAATACAGCAAGATAAAACTTGAGAGAAATAAAAATTTCCATGATATTTTCCATATTCTCTTTTGTCTCTTTACTTGAGCTTCATCACAGTTACTTATAACTGAACCGCTGAGTTATGGTAAAATCACATAATTTTGGGATCACTCTTTATTGGCAACTCTTCAAGCTAATTTCACAACTAGTTTAACAACAGTACATAAGAGATGTGAAAACTAAGCCAATTTGTAGCGCGCAATCTACTGAAAACCGAAGATCGATTTGGGTATTCGAGAATGTACAAGTTCCATATCCCAGTCCATATAATCACCCAGCTGTTTGAAAATCTCCAAAGTCATCATCAGGTACATCAAGTGTGCTTCGACCTTCAGCAGCATTGGAGTCTTCTTTTGCTGGTTCTGAGGTCTTGTGCTTAGAAGGTTCTTCCAGATTGATATTTGGTGGTAAATTTGTAGGAGACTTCGGAGCTGCAACAGGTGAAAGTGGTGCTGGAGGTGGTGGAGGTGGTATGATAGAAAAAATGGACTCTTTTTTTGTGTTGCCCTCTTCTTCTGATGAGTAAACCTTCACATCCAGCTCAGAAGATTTCTTGATGTTGCTAGTGCTTCTCTGCAGCTGACAAAAAAAAATGTGTAAAGATGAGATAAATCGCAATGAAGCAACCAACGAGTTGATGCAGATATCGATGAAATGAAAAACGGCTTACATTGCTTTTTAATTGAAGTACTATAGTCTCCCCATCTTTCAAACTGTAATCAGTTGAGGATGTGTTCTGGAACTGTTGTTCCATCTCTTCTGCACTCTTCTTTTTATTGAGATATCTTTTTAAAAAAAAAAAATTGTAGGAAAAGTGCATTAGGTTTGCTAGAGGTAGACACCATGTTATTACAGAAAGATGGAATTATACTTCAATTTCCCAAGCAATTTCTATTTTTTGGATGACCAAGTACATGAAAATGGAATAATTGCAGGGTAGAAGGAAGATTACTTCATATGATCATGCAAAGCTGCTTGGAAGTCATAAGCCTCAGTTCTTTCTCGAAATCCTATGCCAATAAATGCATGCCGACGGCGACCACCTGCATAGTATTTTTTTCATAATTAATAATTATTCAACTCAAACTGTATCTGTTCTACAGTCTTCACTTCCCCCCTCTACCCACTTTAAGGGAAGGAATTACTTCATTGGAACATTTTGTGGTTTTATTTTCTGTTATTTCGTGACATTTCACCTTGTATTGCTTCATTAAAGGAGCATAAGCTCAAGTGAGGAATTACTCAATCGACCAAAGGCTAAAACTGACACAAAAAAGTAAACCATTTGGTTACTCCATTATAACAAGATAATTAGAAGTCAATTCAAGGTGGGAAAATGTGGGCGAGAGTGACAGTTAGCTCACCAATATTCTCTTCTATGCGAAGAACAAAATATCTGCAATAATTGAACATTACATCAGACGTATTCAAATATAGAGTCAAAACATGGTAAAGATGTCAATAAATATATCCGTATGAACTGAACTTCTAACTTCGACACTGACTAGGACAGCAGTTAACTACTAGGACTAGCAAGCCAACAAAACTTACAATTTAGATATAAAAGGTTAGGGAAACAAAGAATGTTGGTAAATCGAATAGACTTCAATTAGAAATGAAATCAACCTGCTGCTATCAATTACAGTTTCAACTGGATGCTGTTCTCCATCTCTCAAGAATGCCCGAGCATATAATTCACCTATTATAATAATAAACAGCTGATTAGTCTTTAGAAACACACCAAATACGCCTCACCTGCAATAATATAATTCATCTTCCATTTCAATACCACAGATCCACAGTACTTCTTTTGTAGCACTAGCAACTAAGAGAGATTCTCACCTGTACTCTTATCTTCAAGTCTGATAATGCATTCTTCTCCCTTGCTAAGGACTTTCAGTTTTCCATCCCATGCCCATTTATTCACATCCCACTCATCAGCCCTTAAGGTAATCAGAGCACATGTGGAAAACTAAGTCATAAACGGCAAGCATATATAGTGGATTTTTAAAACATTAAACATGATATATAGTATTTATTCATTAAGCCTTAGACAAGGACACAATATCCAAACTAGAGTATCTATTCTTCACAGGCCACAGCTAGGCATAAACCAACTATATATATATACACACACGCATGCATATAACATGCTAAAAAATGAGAACTATTGTGTTGCGAGCTATTTTAATGTTAAAATTTATATTGTGATAAACAGAACATTTTTTTAATAGAGACTGATATTTCATTGATAAAATGAAATAATACACAATAAACAGATAACTATATTTCATTCTCATTGTTTTTCTTTTTCTTTTCGGGTGGGGGTGGAGAATCTAAAAATTTGAAAGGTAAGGGACTTTTTCAATACAGCTCTTATTGTTTATTCACTCAATATAACTAGCAAGATCATAGTGACTGAGAGTGAGAAACATCAGTTCAGTGACTCTTGGGTGCTAACAGCTCTCCATTGTTTATTGTCCCTTCAGTTCTTAAGTGTGGTCCTTTATGTTTGTATTATTCAATGTTTGTTGGGTGCTAACAGGCCCTACAAAAGATAATATTGAATAGCTACAATGTGGGCATAGTTTTAAAGAAAATGCCAACTTCATGGGTCAATGCAATAAGATCTTAAATGAGGATACTGAAAGGAACGTAAGACTCTTAAGACAAGTGCACGTCTTGGGGGAGATTTTTAGATCTAGCTAAATTTCAGGTATCTAGTTGGTGGGTATGTACTTTCAATTTCCTTTTGTAATTATACCCTCTTTAACATTAACTTAAACTGGACTTGTAGCTTAGCAGCTGATGCATTTATATTGGAAAACTAAATAATGAAATCATCAATTTGATCTAGGGGACAGACTATCAGTCGCCAACAACAAAGTTTATGTACGATATCGAGGTCATATTGCAATTTACAGTTATATCCACTATCTATCAAGGCTACAATTAAAACCTGTAGGAAGCTGCACTTTTTCTTGGGGGTATCTGCAGAAAATCATAAAAATGAGATCAATAGCTAGAATCTAATATTGTCATACACAGAAGTGAAAAACCAGCAGATACAAATACAATACAATAGTTTTCTCTCGTTCTTCATATAAACATAACAATCCCACCAAGAGGGCAAATGTGGATGCAGAAACACAGCACCAACAAGATATCAAACAGTAGCAACATACATCTTCATTACACAGATATCCCAATTGCATGATTTACAAAAGTAGGAATACGACGTAAGCACAACAAAAACCCTTCACAGAGGGAAACATGATATCATCAATTGGGTGGTAACAACTACTTCACATTTGACTAGTCGGAAAAGAAGTCCATAGAAAGCTAAGATTCTGAATCAGAACTAAAAACTTCGATTCCTAAGAGAAGCGCAGGGCATAAATTACTCACCAAATAGACATAACATTCAGAAACTTGAAAGAGAACGAGCTCAATTGCATCATTCTCTTCGTGATCCTCCTTGAGTTCTTGATCCATCGCCGTCTTCTGGTGCTCCTCCATGGAGAAAAAAAGAACGAGATCGTGAGATCAAAATCGAGATCAGAGAAATACGACAAGCAATTCCTCGATACAAAATCTGGGTTTTTGAGAAAATCGAAATGAATTAAGAAATTTGGGGTGAAATATTCGAAAATGAGCTGAGTGATTTTGATGTGAAAACTGGTAAGCATTGAGAAACAACTCGCTTTCAGTTGCCTTCTCTGCTTCGAAGAAGAAGATTGAAGAATCGGACATACACGAAGTAACCCATAATCCTCTGCTTTCGGTACCACTTGCAACTGTATTTGAGATCAATTTTTGACCGTTCGATTAGATGGAATTGAGGTAGTCAAACCATCGTAGGCTTATCGTGGGCAGACAGGTGATTGATTGGGTTGGGATTAGAAAGTCTGATAAATTGACGGCCATGATGAAGATGGATTTTTTTTTTTATTATTATTATATAAATAGTTTAATATTTAATTGTAGTTTGGATAATTCATATTTAGATTTCTCCACAAGAAAAGGTGGTTGGTTGGAACACCAAACTAAAAGGTCTTGGAGTTGGAGTGGTTTGAAAGATATTAATTGGGTAACCACAAATGAAAATCTATATAATTTAGCTAAAATTTTACAAATATATATTTTCTTCAAGAATATTTACCATACAAATATAGCAAACTTTAGAATATCTCGTGTATTACCGATGATAGTTGATCAATTGTCATATTCTCAACGTGAGCTTAACTCAACTATTCAAGTGTCTTTATTTTCTCCAAAAATTAAGAAGTTGTAAGTTCAAATTCTCTCACCCCACATGTGATGTAATATTTTTTTTAAAAAAATCAATTATCATCATTCTTTCGTCTCACGTGATTGATTTTAATCTCTCTTTTTGAGTTCAGCAATTGTCGGGTGGGGATGAAACGATCAACTTTGCTTGAATTGCAACAACCAAACTCTCCGTAATCTTTCAACTCAAAGAATAGGTTAAAAGTCATAGATATATAATTGTCTAATTGTCAAACTCACAAAATCCGTTAATTTGTAGATACATTAGTTATTGATATGCTAAAGAAAGAGGGTTGGTTGCACAAACAGCGGGTTGGTTGCACAAACAGCAATAAATTTAGTAAAATCAGTAGCCACCAGACTCATACTGTTGTCATACTGTTGATATATGACTATCATCAGTGATAGTCACTGGCAAAATTTTATAAAAAAAACTGAGGTGATAGACTACTCAGCGATAGACCATACTATCACAGATAGAAATTGTCAT
This sequence comes from Herpetospermum pedunculosum, assembly GCA_028017165.1. Lineage (NCBI taxonomy): Eukaryota > Viridiplantae > Streptophyta > Magnoliopsida > Cucurbitales > Cucurbitaceae > Herpetospermum > Herpetospermum pedunculosum. The sequence continues at coordinate 4,997,391 of CM051529.1, read as the reverse complement.
ATCTGCAAAGAAAATTAAAAAATGCTATATTTTTAATGATTTTACTCATATTTGTTACAATTTCCAAAAAAAAAAAAGAACTCTATATTTACAATTACATTATAAAACACATTATATTTGCAATTATTCGTATAAAGATAGATATTAATAAGTATTTTTAAATTTTATGATACAAATTAAAGTTTTCATTTTTTTTTTATAGTACAAAGTTTTCATATTATAAAAAATAAACCATAAAAAAAATATAAAAAAGTCAATGATTAATTTTTTAGATCTTTAGAAATGTTGTATTCTCAAACATTTTTTTTTTACCATCTTTAGTGAAAATCTAACTTCCATTTGATTCTACAACAATTCTCAGATTAGAAGAACATGTCTCATGAATCAGACAACAAGCAAGTAATCTGAAAAGAGAAAGAAAAAATGAATTCATTTCAAAGTTCAAACTTGTATTGTACAAAATTGTCTAAAAAGTATTATTATTGTAATGAACAAATGAAGTGACCAAACATTAAAGTGGAACTGTTGCTGTTATTGTGACATGTCTTGGATCAGTGAGTCTTGATGTCACATTCACAAATCCAACTTCTCTCATTTTTCCTTCCAAATCAGTGAGGTGATACTCATCTAGATGAGGTTCTGTGCTTTTTAATAATGTAAAAAGTACGGGAGACAATTCCTGTAACATATCCAAATTCATAAACATTTCAAAAACTTTTTGAAGCATGATACTAGGTGAAGAATCCATTGTCAAATGAGAACTTTTCTTGTTTCTTTTAGCTACTCTTTAGAACTTGTAAATAATATATCAAATCATAGTCATACCTGAACAGCCTTTGATTTGGACTGCACAAGACAGAGAGAATGCAATATTAGATTTGTGATATAGCAATGAGTTTTTCTTCTTCATATCAAGACATATGACAGCTTACCGCTTGGTCAGTAATTACAATCGTGCCACCCGGTCGAAGAAGCCGAAATGATTCCTTGAGGATATTGACTATTGCTACTTGGGGACATTCGTGGAACTAAAATATCATAGACAAGAATCATGTATGGAAAAAAGAGATATCAAATATAAGCTAAGACATCTCATAGGTATCCATAATGTATTATTTATGTATAAGCAGAGATAAGACGACAATATCACCATCTCAGCTAATTCGAGAGGGATGTTCTCTCTCAAAAGAACTCCACAATTCTCAAGATAACAGATAATTCAGTCCATACTACCTACTGTCTCTAAATAGGCAAACACGTCTCACTTCGAACTAACTTTCACTCAATTTCCTCTTTTACCATTTCTAGAATAAACATTAACAATTGTGGCCTAACAACATCATCCCATCTAGCCATGAGTTTAATCAAAGTTCTTCAATTGGCATTAATCAGAAAGGAACTGGAGTTACAAAAGAACTTAGAAAGAGAACCCTACAGGAAGTCGGAAAATTAATAATCTTCCAGAGGTTGTTCCAGCCTCTTGAAATTTCTTCAGAAAAAGTCCATTGTTCTATTACGACCAAAACTTTGAAGGAGTGGCCTTAAGAACATACACCTTTGACTTTGGATTTATGTTTAAAGGGTATCTATAGAGGAGTTGATTCAATTATTCTGTAGTGTTCCTCAGCAAGCACAATGAGGAACTGAATGTGTCCCAATATCTGCTAGTAGGACAGTATGAAAAAAGATGGTTGACTTTCTTATGACTCAATCTTTATCCTAGTGTTACAAATCAACTGGGTTCTTCTAATCCTAATTTTTCTAAGCCATTAGGGATTATATATTACTTAGGACGTTGTTTGATCAAAGAAGAATTCTTACCAGATAAGCAATGGAAAGTAGGTCAAAAGATCTTGAAGGCAAGCTAGTATCTTCTCCATTTCTATGCAACCATCTTATCGCATTCTTTCTTGGAGCTCTTTTCTTGTCCATGTATTGAGCCACCGCAAGGAAGTAAGGAGACAAATCAAGTCCCTATAGAAAATGAACCAAACATAAAACATTGACACAAAACTGAATGTTTACTACCTATGCAAGCCTCAAAGAGTTGAAGTATTCAGCCTATTATTTGAAGGTTTTGTATAGCTAAAGGAGAGTAAATTTACTCACAGTCACTTTAGCTGTTGGAAACTTATCGGCCAGTTGTCTTGTACCAAATCCTATCGAACAACCAAGGTCAAGAATGTCTATAATAGGATTTCCTGAATACTGCAGATGATGTTCTTCAATCGTTCGAAGCCAATTTCCAAATACTACCTTCTTTGCTTCATCTACTGAAGATGCATCGGGTACTGCTCGCATAATCATTGACATGGTTGCAGGCTCTGCTTCTGCTGCAGCCTACAAGGAACATATATATGACTTACAAACATAGCTGGCATTCACTTGTCATACTTATCTAAGAAACGTTTCTTAAATGTATGGAATTCTGTCCAATTGTTGCATAGGAGAGTGACTACTTACAAGCCATGAGAGATTACCCTCGTCATATGCATGGAAAGGCTTCAGGTAATCTGTTTAAAAGAAGCAATATTCTGATTAATCACAAAGCAAGTTTGTAAAAAACTTCGAATACTACTAGTGAATAAAAAAGATTTAAAAATATCCCATGATGCAGGTATATATAGTTCTGTTTCTCCATAGTCACACCAATTAGAGGTGAAGGCTGAGTGGTCAACAAATGTCATGAAAATAATAAAGGAGTTAGAGGAATGAGTTCAAACAATGGTGGCAAGTTTGTTTGGCAACCAAATGTAATAGGGTCAGGTGATTAATTGAGGTGCGCACACACGGACCTAGACACTCACAGATATAAAAGAAAAACACTTTGGTACCGGGATTTGTAACTAATGAATCTTAGTTTCTATGGGAAAGTTGGATAAGAAACAAGATTGTACGGGTGCATACTACAATGACAGGACACCCTATAACAATTCAAAACCCAATTATGTTTTGGAAGTATTGACTTGACAATCCTATGACATTGAACAAACACATTTGTAGAATAAGCAGCTGAAATTGCAAGTCAAATTCACAGTTAAAACTCAAAGTAAATCTAAATAAGTAAAGCAAGTGAAGAAATTAGGGGAATTACAATCGGGATAGAGAATGGAAAGATTTTGAACAGTCTCGAGCTCCTTGTAAACGTCAGAGTCCAAAATATCAGAAGTAATTTTTCGCCATGGAATGTTCTTCTTCTCCGCTGTACTGCTCAAACCCACATGCGAAAACTACATTACAACCCTAAAACCAAAAACAAGCAAACAAAACCAAAACCAAAAAACACAAAGTAGACCTGATGAAAACTTGTCTGGCGCCGAGCTTAAGAATGGAATAGAGGGGTTTGAAGGAAATTAGAGCACCGACGAGGCGAGACAAAGGGGTTTGTCCAGACCAATTGGGGCGCTCCAATTGCCCCTCCTCGAACACTGCTGCCACTTCAGAGCTCGTCGATGCCTGAGCCTTTATGAACCCCCTTTTGGTGGTTCTTCTTAGTTGTGCTGTTCTCTGTTGCCCGTTGCCGGAGATTAGAGCGAGCTGGTGGCTCGGTCCGCACAATGCCATTGATGGTGTTACTGAATCACCACTCTCACGTACGCAAATTTCGAAGAAGAAGAAGAAGAAGAAGAAGAAACTGTAAACACTAAAACAGAAGGAAACATCCCCATATCTCTCGTCATATGAACCATCCTATTGTGTCATGACACATCGATATTCATAAAGATTGTCTTATCTCTTCAATTACTGAAATTGTTGTAAATAGACCTCATATTATGGTTGTGGTTGCTATATATATATATATATATACACACGGAGGTTAAATTATAAAACTTTACCATAAATCAATAACAAACAAGAAATAAGCACAAAAAAAAAAAAAAAAAAAAAACGATAAAGATTTACGTGGTTCACGTGTTAGCTAAAGCAGTGTTATTACGAAATATGAGAAAATTACAAAGTGACAATAGGGGTGGCTGAAGTCATTAGAAGATTTATATATGACACCGACCTAATGACCTAATACAAAATAGGTCAAAGTCAAAAACGAATAAATAAAACCCAAATCAATTTTTTCTTTTAGGGGCGTTGCTCCCATATCCCCACCAGAGCGCTTCGCCCTTGGACCCCCGATTCGCTGACCGGGCAACGAGACCCCGTACTGAAGCTGTCGTAGAGGGTCATAACATATTCATAAGGCATTCCAACAAAAATTTGTCCATATGATTTGATAAATTTTCATTAATAGTCCCTAATCATAAATAAATTTTCGCAATCAAAGTCACTAATCGGTTGAGTACGTGACAGTTAACTATTATGTATAATGAGACGATCTTTTATATTTAGTTGGTTGTGTGAATTAAGTAGCCGATTGAATAAATAGCATGTTGAAAATTGGTAATTTAATACAACTTCTTTGAAAATTTACATTTTTTATTCGGTTGGTTACTTTAATTCACACCGTCAACTAAATATAAAATATCACCATTGACATGTGGTAGCTAAGTGTCATGTACTCAAACTTCTAACTATAGGGACTATTTATGAGCTTTTAATCAAATCATAAGCATAAAATTCTGATTTTTAAAATCATAGAGATGAAATTTATCATTTAACCATATATATATTTGAGTTATGTTGTGGACTTAGTGATTTTTTTTTTAAGGTAGGATTCAGTTTTTGCCTCTCAATTTTAAAAAGTTTCATTCTAATTCTTACATTTGAAAATTGTTTGTAAAAAATTGAAAAACATACATAATATCATTTACATAATTCATGTAAATTGACGTGACAACTAAATTGTCGACGTCAATTTTAAGTTAGATAAGAGCCCAAATGCCCATACAATACTCCGATCCTATTCTTTAGTAGAGAAATTGAAAGTTTAACATTTTATCCCTAGCTTTACTTTTATTTCATTTGGTATAATATAAAGATTATTGTTCATAGTGGAACTGTTGCTGTGAGTGTAATATGTCTTGGATCTGTTAGACTCGATTTCACATTCACAAATCCAACTTCTCTCATTCTTCCTTCCAGATCAGTGAGATAGTAATCGTCTAGATATGGTTCTGTGCTCTTCAGTAATGTAAATATGATTGGAGATAATTCCTGTAACGTAATTTCTAAATATTAGAAAGTATAATTAATTTTATTAATTAAACCTACCCACTAATTTAATACAAATTACCATACCTGAGTCATCTTTGATTTAGGCTGCAAATGAACACCAAATGTAATATTAGATTTTTTGTGAGCTATGTTCACTCTAACTATAATTAAACAAGCATATATATGTCAGTGTCAACTTAATTCTAATTTCTTACCGTATTGTCAGTAATAGCAATTGTGCCACCAGGTCGAAGAAGTCGAAATGATTCCTTCAGAAGATTCACTATTATTTGTTCAGGGCATTCGTGAAACTGTCATATATCACAGACAAATAATTAATAATAGGTTAAATTATAAGTTTAGTCATTTAAAATTTAAACCCTAAACCCTAAACCATTTACCTTAAACTTGTACTTTAAGCTTGCTAATATATATATAAAAGAAGAATTGAAGTGTTAATTAATTACCAGATAAGCAATGGAAACTAGGTCAAATGATGTTGAAGGAAAGGTAGTATGTTCCCCATTTTCATGTAACCATCTTATTGCATTCTTTCTTGGATGGGCTCTTTTCTTTTCCATGTATTGAGCCACAGCAAGGAAGTAAGGTGACAAATCTAGTCCCTACAATAAAATTTATTTATTGAGAATTTTTTTTTTTTATAAATTGGGTTAATTAAATGGACTGGTTGTATAAATAACAATCAGATCCCGACCTAAAAGAAGGTTAAATATAACAAAATATAAAATATTTTGTAAATATGGCAAAAATCAATGACTTTCACTAACTATCACCGATGAAAAGTGTCATATTTGCAAATCTTTTTGAAACGTGGAATATCTCATAAACAGAAATCGTAATTAAATTAAAGTTGGTACCGTGGTTTTAGCAAGTGGAAATTTGTCGGCCAAATATGTCGTGCTCAAGCCTATAGAACAACCAATGTCAAGAATATGTAGAATTGGATTTGGTGAAGATTGGATATGATGGTGATCAATTTGTCGAAGCCAATTTCCAAATACAATCTCCTTTGCTTCATCTAATGAAGAGGCATTAGGTACTGCTCTCATAACCATTGACATTGTTGCAGCCTCTACTTCTGCTGCAGCCTTCAACAAAGATGATGGAACATTATATATATAATATCATACACATTATATATATTGCATATAGATTTTACTTACAAGCCATGAGAGATGACCCTCATCATACGCATGAAAAGGCTTTAGGTAATCTGTTCAAATTCAAAACAAGGGTTTTTTTCAGTACGACGTGAGAATTCAAACTCCGGACCTCGTGAGCTAACTTCGATTTGAATTTATTTATTTTCTTACTTTTTATGAAATTCAAATATAGTAGGAATTAAGTGAAGAAATTAGGGGAATAATTAATTACAATCAGGGTAGATAATGGAGGGATTTTGAACGTTCTCCAGCTCCTTGTAAACCTCTTCACATTCCAAAATCTCCGACGTCATTTTTCTCCATGGGATATTGTTCTTCTCTGCTGTACTGTGCTCCCAAAAAAAAAAAAAAAAAAAAATTTATAAGTTTTGGTCAAACTTCAATTTAGTCCATGTGATTTTCAAATTTTCAATTCACTCCCTGTAGTTTCAGCCTAGTTTCAATTTAGTTTGATTTTTTTTTATTATTATTATTATTATTATTTTTTGGTTAAGATTGTAATAATAGGCACCTAAATAAATAACCATCCTACATTACCCATGTGTAGTGTAGCCAACTATTATTCCAAATAAAAAGCTAAATTTTTAGCACTCTAAATGATAGAACCGAATTTTAAAAATAATACAATCGACTTCTGTTAAACTATTTTTTTAATATTATTTTTAGTATTTTTCTTGCTATTCATCTATCTCATGCGTGCTCCACTTTAGAATTGCAATTTTATATCCTTCTATGAAAGAAAAATATTTTTTTTGGTTCCTTGTTCACTATTTTTCTCGCTCTCCATCTATCTACACTACAAGAAAACAGGGCTATTGCACACTTTTTGCAACGCTTGAGAAACCCCGAGATCTAGCAACACTTTTTAAAGTGCTGGAATGACTTCTCACAACCGTTGCAATAGCACGCATCCTATTGCAACACTTTCTTATTTGTTTGGGCTTTAATTTTTTTTTAAAAAAAAATTATTTGGGTTTCGCCAATTGTCCAGAAAAAAATGAACACCCTATTGCAACACATTTTAAAATTGCAGAAGAAAATCGTTGCAATACATATATTTTGCCATAAATTGTTGTGATTTTATTAAATTTTGCAGAACTTCCTAAACCGTTGTAAAAAAATTGTCGCAAAAGCACTAGGTAGTGCTATTGCGTGCTCTATTTTAGAACTAAAATTTTCTACCTTCCTATGAGCGCGAACCAGAACGAAAAATATTATTTTTCTGCTTCCTTGCTCACTATTTTTCTAGCTCTCCATCTATTTATTGTGTGCTCTACTTTAGAACTAAAATTTTCTATCCTCCTATGAGCGCGAGCGAGAACGAAAAATATTATTTTTTTAGTTCTCGCTCACTATTTTTCTCGCTCTCCATCAATCTCGTGCGTGCTCCACTTATATTTTACATTTGTTATACTTACAAAAGAAAAAGAAAAAAACTGTGAAAAGAGAGAAAGAGAGACCTGATCATGAGTTGTCTGGCGGCGAGCTTAAGAATGGAGAAAATGGGTTTGCAGGAAATGAGAGTTCCGACAAGACGAGAGAGGAGGGTGTCTCCAGACCATTTGGGATGCTTCAAATTTCCCTCCTCGTACACCGCCGTCGACATAACACTAATTTTGGTTACTGCTCCTCCTGATCTTTTTCGGTTCTGGCCTCCATTCCGGCCGGCCGAGATCATAGCGAGTTGCTGACTCGGTGCTACTCCCAATAATGCCATTGCAGACTCCACAAGTTTCAGTTGCAGACCCGAGTCTCTTCATTTAAACCAATAACTCTTCTTCAAACGCTTCCTTTCTAAGCGCTCTCCAGAATCTAATTCCTTATTCTTTTTCTTTTTCTTTTTTAAAGTATATATTCTACACTTTGTTAGACAACAATATATAATGTATTAATCGGTTTAAAATTAAATACACTACCCATATATTAAAGCTTTGTTTTGTGAGTGTAGGTGTTGGAATGAGACATTTTACGACTGGTTGGTACGGGTCTCGCTGCCCGCTTGTAGACACCGTATTGTCAAAGTATCGATTATCGTCATTGAATCAGAAGTTCTCGAGACATATACGATTGGATTACTCGGACCGATATCCAAAGATATACAAAAAAGATGAAAAAGACATGAAAAGAAAAAAGAAGCAAATAAAGAGAATGATGGAAAGAATGTTATGAACAAGGCAGTCTACTTTACTTTTCAAGTCTGCACAGTTCTATCATCATGCACCTTAACTTTGTCCCACCATCACATTATTATCTGCCAACCCTTCATACCTCCATCAGATTTACAAATCTTTGGAGTATAAGTACAAAAAGAATTTATGGACCAAATTTCAGTCGCTTCTCAGTACATTTTCGAACACGAAAAAGAAGAATATTCGACTGTATATTCATACATTTCCTGTCCTTGAGAGGAAATGGAGTGTAAGGAGATGAGAGACTAGCGAAGAAAGAAAACATAAATAGTTAAAACAAAGAGTTTATCATGATTACTATTAATTTTTACATTATCACAGAGAAAAAAGATACATTTTTGACAAATATTCTCAAATGAATTCAGAAGATACATATTTGTAACATAATCTATGTAGTGTCACTCCTGCCATTTGGAATGCTGGCTTAACATATCAGTATAAATGGTATGTGCTTTGCTTGTACTATTCTAGCAGAAGGATTATGGGTCATCATTATCATTACTCACTTATCACCACAGGACTGTTTCTTGAGTTTTATAGACATATATGAAATTGACTTCTCAAAAGATGCAAAAACCAGTACAAAGAAATCATATGCATGCTCACCAGAAATCACCAATGGAAGACGAGCTCGATGAATTGAACAGGGAAATTCGCCGTCTCTTGTTTGGAAATGTCATGAACGAGAACTCCTGCGGATCGGAGAACTTGTTTAGTACAGATTTGATGGCTTGGTGCACCGAGGTCTCAAGGAACCGCCGCGATTCAGTAGTTTCACTGTTGCCTTCTTTGCAGCTGATTAACACAAAGACATTTTTCATCCTGCCATTTAAGGTTGCAATCTCTGCCCTCTTTATTATCAGATCCAGAGCATGAAGTGCCTGTCTTAAGTCGGGAAGGAGGCCGGGTTTATAATCACAACACAACGATGCTCGAATCGAATACGGCACTCCATCTAATCCATCCTCCTGTTGTTCGACTGTTATTTCATCGATTTCTTTCGGTATGATATGAGCATCACTAACTTCAGCAGCAGCTCTTTTCAGCACTTTCAAATGGCTAATTACTTCAGCAAGCAATGTTGCTTTGTCCATCTGGTGATTGAAACACAGAAGTCAAGATGGATACTCATGGCAAGCATAAAACAAGCTTATATTTCACAAGAACTCAATGAAACAAAGACAAACAACAGAATGGAAGAGATCCTCGAAATTGTCTAATCTCCATAAATGAGACATGGGTTTCTGATTTGATGTTAAATACAAATCTGGTTGGTGCATTAAATAAGGCAAATTGAGAAGTAACTTGACAGATCCTTGAGTTTATCAACAGGAAAAATCATTCAATACAACTTAGTGTCAAATTCTTGAAATCTTAGATCATGTCAGCCAATACCAAAACAAGCAGGTGTTGTGAATGAATGAACAAAAGAAAAAATGGATGTATTCTCAAATTAGAAACAATTTCACCATTTAAAAAATTAGCATTCCCTTTAACATTTAGAGCAAACCAGACATAAATGACCCAACAAGCATCCTAATCAGGACATTTAAGACGTCCTTACCATAAACAGTGTCTTGGACAAATCTCTTTAACTTGTAGAACTGATCGTTTTTCAGCAAATCTGTACGAGCTATGTATTATTAAAGACAAAAGTAAAACAAAACCCCAAATTCACAAACTGAAACAGGGCTGAATCAAAATCCCTAATAACTAAAAAATGGCAGTAAAACGAAAAGCCCACCTTCTTCCCACCGGGAACGAGACTTCTAAGACTGCCAAGATGGCCATTGATTCTCGCTCTACGCCTTCTCTCAGCCTCGCTGTGATTCTTCAGCGCCGTGGCGCTCCTCTCAGGCGGAACCCCTTTACTCTCGAGTTTCAATGGAGCCTCCACAAGCTCGTCTCTCTCGCTATCGAGCACCAATGAAGAAGTTGAGGCCGACCCATTTCTCATTGCTGCAGAATTAGCGCAAAACCCATCGTAGGAGTAAATCCGCGAGAAGTGTTCCATGAGATAAAATGCTCTGAAGGGGGAATGGAAGATTGTTAAGAGAAGAAGATGGGGGAAAGAAGATGAAAGGGGAAGGTCGACATTGTCGTAATGGGTTGAAGAATTGGAAATGGGTGGCGAACAGAGAGATCTTGAAGGTGCGTTAATGGCGAATGAGTCAGCGTCCAATACGGAGGGAAGGCAAAGAGCAAAAGTCTTGCTCAGGGTGACACTCTCAGTCTCTTCTCTTGTGTGATTTAACAGCGGAACCCATTAATAATGTCTGCAACTAAATCATGAGATCGCCTCTCCTCTTCGAAGCACAAATTTTTGACCAATATGGCGACGGAATTATTCTTAAAAAGGAAAATAAAATATCTCATTTTGATTTGTTTTATTTATTTATTTATTTTTATTTTTTTTGGCAACAACCTTGTAATTATAAACTACTCCAACCTAATTCCATTTATTAAGACTTTATATTCTCGACTAAAAAGTTAGATACTCATTTCCTTTAAAATGGGAAGTAACCTATATCCATATGATCAAAGTAGATTGACGTATTACTTTTCTGTTCGCCATATTTTTTAAGTCTTGATAGAAAGAGAAAGTTAGTGTTGTGATGAGATATGTCTTTCTACTTGGTCAAGGGTGTTGTTACCTTGTTGCTCGAATTGTGATCCATGTAGATTCTTCCTCTCTAGAGCCTCAACCAATCTTGATTGAAAAACTTTCAGACCCTTCTATGAGCAAGTTATACTAGCAATCTGATGTGTCATGTATGTTTTCGTTACACAAATGATATAACATCTCTTGAGAATTGAGATCTTTTTTGCTACTAGTACAATTATCTATCAAATCTCTAACTTCAACATGTTGTTGAACTAAAAAGAATTATATTATAATTATAGTCAATTTGAACATAGTTTAGTCATAGTGGATAAAACCAGGGCGGATTTACAGTAGGCCCATGAAATTTGAAAATCGTTATTTATTTGTATTATAAGTTTCATCAAAGTAGCAAAGAAATGCTAAATGGCTTAGTGGCACAATGGCCAAGCCCCCATGCAATATGAGAAGGATTTTAAAAAATAAAAATAAAAAGTATAAACAAAGATAATTTTTCGCGAAAAATCCGGTATCCGTGGAGAATCTCTTGAAATTTCGCGGGACCAGGTGTGGGGAAACCATCCTAGATCTCATCCCGTTCAGTGGACATCTCGAATTAAGCCTCCTGAAACTCGATCCGCCACTAGATAAAACATTTAGTATGGTTCTAAATGTTGTTGATTTGAGCTTTTGATTTCCACTCTATAATTATTGTTAAACTAAAAAAAAAAAAAAAAAGTGATTATCCAGCCCACAGAAATAAAACATCCCATTACATTGTAATGTTAAATGTTTAATCACTTATTAAAGAATTGTTGAGCTAAAAAATTAAAAGGAGATTGTTAATTTATTTATTTATTTTTGCAAAGGAAGGTTGTTAGTTGATGGTTTCTTATTGGTGGTGATTAAAGTTATAAAATTATTATTTTTAAATAAAACGTTTACAAATTAGGCCAAAAAAAAAAACACCAAAATAACACTTGTAACTGTACAAAAAGACAACATGTCTGGTCGTATATTTTAACTTCTATATATTTCCATTTTATTATATTTTATCACTATAAACTCTTTGTTTAATTAATTTAATAACTCTTTGATTAAGGTACTTTTTTTTATTGATGACTACCTGATAAATGAAACACTAATTTAATCACTCTTTTAAAAGTTGTATACTTTATATAATTATATAATTCACTCTTTTTAGGTACTATTGAGAAGAAGAAAAAAAAGGTGCATACAACAGTGATTCCTACTTTATGAATTGTGACCTATTTTTTAAATATAATAGATATGGACCACTAGATCAGACTACCAGTGCATACAAGTTTTATTAAAATATATAAAATATCAAGTCCTATATTTATTATTTATTTATTTTAAATGAAATTCATATATTTTTTTTTATTCTTATTACCAATCAAGGATAAGGTTAGAGTTTTGAAGTAGGTGTAAGATTCAAAGAAAGATATGATATGAAAATTAAACAATAGATTCAACCAATGAGATGTGAAGTATTTCAAAAAAAAAAAAAAAAAACCAATGAGATGTGAAGCTTTCTCATTGCTGACTCACTACTATTCATCCTACTTTTTTAGCTTTTTCTCTTCAAAGATATGACCTTTTTTATATATATATTTTTTAAGAGTAAAACTTAGTTGCAGACTGGGTTACAACTATCTTTTGCAGTCCAGCAACATGTTAAAATTTGATTGGTCAGGTTTTATGTTATTTTTTTAATTAAAAAATTATTTTTAATGTCTCACGTCTTTTTTTTCTTTCATTTTTTTCACTTTCCCATAACTTTCAATTTTCAATTTTGCCCTTCTCTCCATTATCTCTTTTTATGGATGATTTGCTACTGTCAAATCTTAGTAAACATTTCTTAATCTCTCCATATGTCTAATAGCATAGCGAAAATTGACAGAATTTTAGAAAAGTAATAGTTAATTATTTATTCTATGATAAATGAAGTGAAATTGAGTTGAAAACTTGAAATAAACAAATAAATTAGATAGAAGAGGAAAGATGAATTTTATTGCAGAATTTTAGAAAGGTAAGAGTTAATTATTTATTTTATGATAAATGAAGTAAAATTGAGTTGAAAACTTGAAATAAAAAACAAAAAAAAAATAGATAGAAGAGGAAAGAGGAATTTTATTAAAAAAATGTCATAGGATGTTGGACAATAGGGAGGCTTTAGATATTATTATTATTATTAAAAATTGTAGGAGGATTTTTTTATCGTTGATTTGCTATTTTCAAATTTTAGTAAAAAAAATTAAATCATTGATAAAAAAAAGAGATATTGGAGAGGATTGAACATGGAAGGGCAAAATCGGAAATTAAAAGCCATGGAGAAGAGGAAAAAAAGCAGAGAAAAAAAAAGTTGAAGTCATGTGACGCCTTAAATATAATTTTTTAATTAAAAATAATAACATAATATTTGGTCAATCAAAATCTGTCACGTGGCTCGACTCCAAAAGATAGTTGTAGCCAGCTCATTTTTTAATTCTACACCAACCACAAGTTAAAATTAGTAAAACTAATCCATATTAAAGATTTTGACCATTTACCTCATTTAATGATATTGGATCACGGTTTATCAAAATCTGCCATCGGTGTGAATTCCACGAAGGAGTAATTTCATTACTTTATTTTTCTAGTATTTTAGGTGTTGAATAAGTATTGATTATTATGTGGGTGTCATTTTTTTTCTTTGAAATGCGAGAAGAAGTCATAATCATCTCTTTCACCTTCTTCTTCGATTAACTTCGTCGTCGCCCACCTCACTCCGGTCCTTCGAGGCCTATAAGTTAGAAATAAGTTTTTTTTTTTAATTTTTTTAATTTTATTTCTTTCAACCAATGTGTTTTCTTTTTATTTGTATTTCAAGAAGTGAATTTTTTTTTTCTTTCAACAAATTCTTTCACGGCTCCTCACCAATCGATTACGATTGAAGCCTTAGTTCATCACAGTTGATTTATTACGATTGTTGGAGGAAATTCGGTGTGGTAAACATGGTCTTAGTTTGTTTAATAAAGTTGCTTCATTGTTCGCTAATATGAGCACAACTACGCAGTAATTGATATATATATATATATATATATCTTCTTTTTTTTAAGTTAGAAGTTTCAATATTCCTAACATAAAGTTTAATTGACATAAATTTTTTCTTTCGAAGTTGGTAACGCTCCCACTAAAGTTGAAATCTATTTTGGCCTTTAGGAAAGGTGGGAGTTTTGGATAATTTAAAGTTAGTGTAAAGACAAGAGGTTAGGGGCAACTCGTGACTTTACAATAAAAAAATCAATTAATTACAACTTCAAAAATATATTATCACTAAGATTTTGGAGTCGAATCTAAAACTCAATTGGTGGGAGTGGCTTAATCAAACAAATTAATTACGCTAAGTTTAGCGAGTTGCCCGATAAGATAAATAAGTTTTTTTTATTGTTCAAAAAAAATAAAAGATAAATAAGCTTTTTTTATTTTATTTATTTTCGTTTAAATTTAATTTAAAGAGCTTGAGGCCTCTACTACTCTGCCACTTTTTAGACAAAGTTTAGCTACCAAATATTCCCACTATTTTTTTTTTTTTTTTTTTTATTTCTTTTTATGAGAGACCACTTTATTGATAAGTATGAAAGGATGGTTATATAAGAGCACTCCAATTATACTAAGAAAACAAATTAAATATATAAGAAAGCACTCCAATTAAGAGATAGCTAGTTACACGTTACATACTTACAATGCTATGTTATAAATTAAAGTGGATTTTGAAGATCAAGAAGATGTTGATAAGATAATGTCTTCCTATAAAGAATAGGTTTAAGAATATATATTTATTTTGTTCGAAGTTAGATGTGTCGAATTATAGATGTTAGTGCACAATATTTTTAAAATCTGACTCACTTAATATATTTGAAATGTATTCATCTACTCTTTATTTTTGTTAAAGGAGAGAATTGCAATGTAAAGATATTAGAACAAAACTTGCATGCATGTTGAACTGCAAGTATTTTTACAGCCCAGTCACATGTCTGTAATTGGTATACTTTAAGGAGTTTTTTTTAATGAAAAAACCAATTACTTTGGAGGCGTTTATGTTGAAGCGCCTTTTTTTCTTTTTCTTTTCGAGATCTCTTTCAACACTTTCCCTTTCTCTCTCTTTGTTTGCATATTGCAAGGTCTGTGCTCCATCTCCAATATGAGCGAGTTTATCCATTTCTGATTTCAACCAATTTTCTTAACAATTGGATCATTCTTCTTCTTCCTCGAAGCATTTAAATTTCTCAAATCAAAGATTTCCGAGTGAAACAAATCCATGGATCTCGCCTCGACGATATGCATCTCGAACCTGGTCTCCAACCGGCACAGAAATTGGCCCAGCACTCGAGGTGCCCCTCCCCGGTCTCAAGCAGGCCAGCAGCTTTGCTCAGCATCTTCTGCCGATTGTCAGCATGTTCAGTTGACCTCAGAGGATTCCAGTCACCCGGCACAGCATGTTTCTTCTCGGCGGCGGGTTCCCGTGCCACCACAATGGCATGGCATCGAAAGAGTGGCCATTCCGAAGTGAACTATTAATCTGCTAATAAGTCGTTTAATGGCAGTTCCATCTATCACTTTATTGTGAAAGACCAGATCGGCCCGTTCCGCCATAACCATTCCTAACATTATCAAAGAATCCATCTTAATCCCCAAACGCTCACCCCAAAACTTTGATAAGACAAACTCATTTGCAAGTTCAAACACCCAAGCTAATTTAGCAAGAACCCTTAAAGCGAGAATTATAACCCTCCTAGATCTAGATGTTATCAACCCAAGGAAAGTAAAAATCGGATTACCTTGAAGATCATTCCTTGTTTGAGATCTCAATCACTTCACAAGCAAGATTGATTAAGTCAAGCTTTAATGATTCTCAACATGTAACCTAAACTGCATAAAATTGCAAATTTTATTAGCTCTAGGCTCAAAGAAAGCACAATTGTTTTTTTTTAACTACATTTTCATCTTTCATCAAGTTGTCTTTTACAATAGACAAGGTTAATCTCTTTTATAGACAAGTAAATCAACCAAGAGACTCTTTAACTCCCTAACATAAATGCTAATATGAAAAGTCAACTTGAAATACCAAAAGGTGCATTGATATTCTAAAAGACATCTTAAAAAACTAAAAGTTATCTTGAAATATGAAAGATCACTTAAAACTTGGTTATCTTGAAATATGAAAGATCACCTAAAACTGTTTTCGTTTCTTGTTTCTAAATTTTGAGAAACGTTTCTAAAAAATGGGCAAATTTTGAGAAATTACAAAATACTGTTTCTCTTTGTTCAGTTTCTTTTATAACATTTATGTTCCTACAAAATCCCAAAACTTGATGTTGCCTTGTTGGTTAAATTGAATGTCTATTTCAACCTCGTTTAGTCTTGAGCCTAGGTTTTAGACTTATTTGTATTAGATTATGTAAACTTTGGATAATTATTTTTTAGATTATGTAAACCTAAATTTTATTTAAACTATAAAAAGGGAAAAGAAACATGGAGAAAAAAATAAACAAGAAACAAGAAATAGTTATCAAACAAGTTTCGGTTTCTTTTTTCATCAAACAAGAAAAAAAAGTGGTTATCAAACATGTTTTTGTTTCTAGTTTTAAAAAAATAAGAAACATGAACGTTATCAAACGAGTCCTAAGTGACCAAATATGGATTTTAAACTTAAATTTAACATGATCTATTAGTCTTCCACGAAACGGACTTGTGAGATAGTGAAGTTCATGCATTTCTCTTCTTTGTTGGACTTTGATCCTCGCTCTATAGCAATGATTTTACTTCTTTGAACTTTATCACACATATGAATTGGATTGTCAAAATAATTCATATCAAACCTTCTATCTCATCACTCTCACCCTCATCACCCACCCACTCCTCGTCCAACTATTGGAAAACATTTTGTGGATATATCGAATTATTAGTTCTAGCTTTCCCATTTCGTGGATACTTATTGCAATCTTGTAGTGAATTGATGAACATTTGATGTGTGAATTGTTGTATTAAGCGTTAAAAAAAAAGACATTCAACCTAAATGGCGTGAAAAAAGTAATAAGTCTTTTCATTGAAAAAAATCTTAAATCAATTACAGTGTAATACATGCAAAAGATATTAGCCGCCCATCATACAAATAAATTTTGCTCATCATGAATCTCTGTCATAATGAAGTTGTGAAAGTACAACAAAGAAAAGTAATTAGAACTTCTGGTTTTAATGAATTTCGTGTATATGATTTGTATTTAATTTGAATATTTTATAATTAAAGAAGTTTGTATTAATTAGAACTCATGTTTCTTAATTGTCACTTGGATTAAAATCTACTAAAAAGTTAGATCCCACTCGATAACTATTAGCTTTTTTATTTTTAGATTTTAAAAATTAGGCTTGTTTCTTTTTTATTTTTTTTTTACAATGTTTCTCATATTTCTCCATTCAAATTCTTAGTCAAGTCCAAAATTCAAAATTAAATAAATTTTTAGATTTTTTAATTTTAGTTTTCAAAACTTTGTTTAAATTTTGAAAACATTCTAATAACAAAACAAAAGAACACATAAATAAAATTAAAAAAAAATGTTTATAAGTTTAATTTTTAAAAATAAAAAAGCAAAAAGCAAATGATTATAATAGATTTACATTCTTTTTCAGCATGTCGACGTTTATACAGTTGTTAGCTCATGAAAAATTAACCGGTGAAAATTATGGGACCTGGAAGTCGAACCTAAATACGATTCTGGTTCAAGTTTGTACTGAAGTTGCATATTTTCAGGTTGCACCAGCAAATGATAGCATGCGATCCTCCAAAGTTGATGAAAAGTATTCTTCCAGTTCATTCTTTGTCTGTTTCTCCGCAAGGTATTTAGGGCAGTTACGCTTCCAATGCCCTTCTTCACCACAATGAAAACACTTTCCATTTTGTGAACCGAACCTAAATTAATTAGGGCCCGTTTGATAACGTTCCTGTTTCTTGTTCCCTGTTTCCCGTTTCTCGTTCCCTGTTTCTTGTTCTCTGGTTTTTGAGAACCAGAAACAGAAACATGTTTGATAACTACTCTTGCTTCTTGTTTCTTGAAAAAAAAGAAACAGAAACACAAACTTGTTTGATAACGTTTCTTGTTTCTTGTTTCTTGAAAAAAAAATAAACAAAATAGAAACATCTGATAATTATTTTTTGTTAATTATTTCTTTTTTCTCTTTATGTTTTTTTTTTTTTCTTTTTTATAGTTTAAATAAAATTTAGTATACATAATATAAAAAAAGATATAACATGCATTAAAAAAAAAAATCTAAAGTTTACATAATAAAATACAAATAAGTCTCGATGCAAAATTAAAAACAACCATAAAATTGTATTTATACTTCAAATGTTATCCAAATTTGATTTGATTTGGTATATGTTTTTGTGTGTTGACAGGGTAAGAAGACGTTTATTTAAGAATAGGAAAGCGAGTCTCCAACACGCCAAAACAACGTTCAATAACATTTCGCAGTAAAAAAATGTCGATAGTTAAACACTTTTCCCTACCTCGAGGATAATGTCTTCCTTGCTCTAAAATATCGAAGTCGTTGTCATTCGTCATTGTTTGATATGGGTCATGTTATAAATTTTCGTTGACGTGTAGACATTGCTACGTGTCAATGAGCTCAATATCGACATGAGAGGTGAATCGACATTTCAATTGTATTATAGATAAATTTATGTTATATAACTAAAATATCACTATTTGTGAACCTAATATTTAATAGTGGGAAATTTGAACTAATTTAAAAATATTGAAATGCTAATTTGCAAAGTTTAAAGTGTCGTCGTCGATGAAAATATGAAAATATAAATAAAATATTTATTACTAATATTAGTAATTAGTAATGTATCCTAAAAAAAACAATAGCAAAATTCAAAATTCAAATAATATATAAAAAAAAAAAACATTGCATAATTAAGAAAGAAAAAAATAAATAAAAAAAAGGTTATAATGAGGATTTGAAGCTAGGATCTCATAGGTGAAAATGTTATTTGGGTGCTTCTCTTGCCAATGAGCCAACACTAATTTATCATTATTTTGGAAACAGATTAATATAAAGAGAAACGGAACAGAGAGAAACACCTTTTTGAAGTTTCTCAAATTTTGCCTCTTTTTTAGAAACATTTCTCAAATTTTAGAAACAAGAAACGAGAATAGTTATCAAACAAGTCCGTTTCTTAAAAAATGAGAAACGGGAACAAGAAACAGGAAACGGGAACGTTATCAAACGGGCCCTTAAGGATTCATTCCACAACCAATTTGGTTTTTTAAAAATTAAAGTTATAAACACTACTCCTATTTATGAGTTTCTTTGGTTTTTATCTACTTTTTAGAGCTGTTTTTCAAAAATCAAGTCAAGTTTTTTTTTTTTTTTTTTTTTTTTTTTTTTTTTTAATTTATTTATTTAATTTATACAAATGGACTAAAAATTCAAATATTTATTTAAGAAAGTGAGACCTATAGTAAAAACAATTCACCTAAATAGTCCAGGGGTTGATTGATCCTGCACCTGTGCAACAAACCATGCACGGACAAGAATTTAAATGCATTATTGCCGCCCAAATTGGGCCCACATTTTTCACTTGGTGCAACGAGTGAGTGAGTGCATCACCTAGATAGCCCACAATCACGCACGAGGCAGTAATGATTTAAAACTTGCACCTGTGCAAACAACCACGCTCTCTCCAACTTCTTGGCCTAAACACTAAGTCAAGTTAAATAAATAGTTTGAATGTCTTTAAGGACAATTACCAATAGAGAGTGAGTGGACAATTACCAATAGAGAGTGAGTGGTCTTCAATCCAAATTTAAAAATGTTTGAATATTCATGTGCATGTCGCACCAAATTTTTTGGTATATAATTAATTCTCAAATTTTTATTCTTAAATATGTTAAAAAATTTCAATTAATTACATGTCATTAAATTATTATATTATTTTATTAACATATTTGAAAGATGTATAAAAAAAAATGCGAAGGTTACAAGTTCGAGACCTGCATGAACCATTTTTTTAATTAAAAAACAATTAATATTGTCAAATCCAACATAACTCAATTGACATAAAGTTGTGTCTTTCATTATAAGATTATGAGTTCAATCTCGCGGTATTTATAGGAACCATTTTTTAATTTTGTAATATTCAATTATATCAGTTGAACGGATTAATTACCTTATATTTGATATATAATTTGACTATATATATATTCAGTTGTGAAAAAACGAAAAAAAGTCGATTTTTGAAAATTTTATTATATTTGTAAAATAAATAACAAAAATAGTAGTTAGATCTGTAAATACCCTAATTTATTTTGCTACCCCTATGTCAAACCGTCGAAATGCCACTTGGACAATGCACCCACAACTTAAAAAAAAATTGTACTTTAAATGACAATTAGGGGTAAAATTTTGGTTCATGGGCATGTTAAAAAAAAGAACACACATTCCAAATTTTGGACATTGTAATTAATATACCTTTATAATCTCAGAACACTTCCAATAATAACAGGCAAAACATAGTTGAAAAAAACAACAACACAAACACAAACACAAACAGAAACACAAACAATTTATTGAGCCTAGCAGGTAGGCCATGAAATTTTGAAGAAGATGATCACTGGCCAGCAGCAAAAGCCTGAAAAGGAAAAGTCTTGGTGACACCAGCGAGACTCTTGAAATGGATCTTGCCAGTGGTGGGATCATCCACATAGATCTCGTTAACCGGCGGCCACAGCAGAAACTCCTTAGCCTTGACGCCCTTCAGCTTCTTAATCCTCTTCTTCGAAATAAACCCAGTAATGTTAGTGTCATAACTCACCAATTTGCTGACCATTTTGAATTCGTGCTCCACTTTTTTGCGCTGCACGATCCACACGTACCCACTCTCCTTCACGTACCCGACTTCCACCACCTCACCCAGCGGCAGCAGCCCCTCCGGCAGCTCGAACTCCTTCAGAAGTGATACTGCCAGCTCCAGCCCTTCCTCGTGGCTGCTTTTCACCATTCCACCTTCCTTTAATTCCGCCATTTTATTTTGGTTTGAGATTGTGGAATGTGGGGTGTTTTCATATTTATATATATGGGTTTTCATTGGTTGATGGAATAATCGATGTCAATTTGCTTTGTTTTAGTCGCCATCTTCGTCTTCTCATTCTTTTTCCTCATTTTTCTCCACTTATTATTGTTTGCTTCTTTTTCGTTATTTACGATGTGAATGCTCATTTATTGATTGCTCAATAAAGTTCCATCAAACAATTTGATGAATTATTATTATTATAGCCTCAAAAGTTAACCCCCATCTCAAAGAAGATCAACACCAGCCGGCCAAGAGGCTGGATCGGACCTGATAGGGGTCATCCCAAGGATTGTGGAAACCGACTCTCACCGAAGCTGGCCACACCTAGAGCGGATGAAGACCGTTACAAATTAAGTTAATAATCACACTCTTAAAGAGCATTTTTCATTACTCTAAAAGTTTGTTCATGAATTTCGTTACTAGATTTGTCACATTATACTATATCAATTCATGTGACATTCGGTTAAACTACTACGATTATGCACGTACTATATAATATTGATACACGCATAAAATAAATGAGACACAACAATTGGTAACTCGGTTCAGTCTACACCTTTATCTGGAGGGCACAATAGCCCGGTATAAAGAACTTCACTATATCAACAAATGCGTACACGAGGTCTTTCACAACCCAACTCCTCCTATTGTCGCATTTTTCCTCCCTAATTCCTTGTGAACTGCAATCCGAAACTCAATCGACGAGCCTATTTTTTGTTAGTCGAAAATGGTCAGAAATGAAATTGTTGTGCCGTAGATTCCACTGCCTTGAAAGCAATTGCGGCACGACTTCGGTGCGAATCCTATGCAATAATATAAATTACTATTGGATTTTGATCTATACTAGTTGATAAAATAATTAATTGATTTTAAAATGGTTAATTTTTTTTTTCAAAATAAAAAAAATAAAAAAAAATATTTATTAAATAAAAATCAGTTTGATGTTTTATTTTACACTTTTAAACAAGATTTTTCATATGATAAAAAATGATTTTAAATGATGAAAGACATATTTCGAAGTAATTTTAAATATAACAAAAATGATTTTAACCATTTCAAAATTATTACTAAATAAGATAAAAAATAATTTTATAATTGACATAAGTAATTTTAGTCATATAAAAATGAGTACTAATTTAGTTTTAATTGATATTTTTGTTTTAATTGGTTTTAAAAAAAGTCACGGCCGCGGCACCTGCTAGTGCCAGTCTCTCTCATTTTATAACAAATGAAAATTCAGTGACAATCTCATTGGCGCGCTAAACAGAACACACAACGGAAGAGCTATGGAGGATTGCCGGAAACACAACACAGAAAAGCTCCGGAAGAAGACGAAGAAGATCTCTCTCGAAGACTACCTCGATTTCTTCTCCTCTAACAAGCAACTCGATCTCATCGTCGATTATCTCAAGCAGGTCCTCTCTTCCATCTCCCTACATTATTATTGTTCTTCGTTTCTTCCTCGCCAATTTCTCTATCATGATCTGCTTCCATTTCCTTTCCAAGTTCTAGCATCTTGATTCTTAATCCGTTGATTCTATTTAACTTGATCTGCAGATCATTCGCATGCACGGCTACATGGAGATCAAAGCCAAGAAGGTGAGATTTCCGAACCGATACCTAAGTTTAATTTTGCTTGGCTGAAAAATAATCATTATATCGCCTTCTGTTTGCATTCCTACGCAATGTTCATCCATTGATTTCTAGTTTGAATTCACTCAATTGATTTGAAATTCTTTAACGATTTTTATATATGTTTGCGTCGATTAGAACTGCTAAACTTCGAGGCATCCATTTTTTTTTCTTCTCTGAGCTAATTTAGAATAAGAAACCGAGAATAATCTGGAAAAAGAGATTAGAAAACGATGCTACTCAGCAGAAGTAATTTGATGTTTCCTCACATTTACATTCTCTCTCTCTTGCTTAGAATGTATTGACGGATGCCGTAAGCACAATTGATCTGGTCGATCTCTCTCGTTCCACACTCAAAGAGAGCGTCTCATCCTCCGCGTCGATTCCGCTTGAGGACGTAATATTGGACCTCAAAAACCTCGATTGGCAAGAATGCTGTGTCACATCGCTTCTTACTTTCAGTTCATGGAAGCAGAAGGACTCCGATCCAAGTCCAGACCACCACCAGGAGCCGATTTCTGCCTCAAAGAAGCGAGTAAAGAAATTACGACCGGTGATAGAATGTCTTGGAGAAATTGAGGCCATTCATGGAGTAATTTCCTCGTCTTGTGCCTCGAAGAAGCCGGAAAGTAACTTAGGATCTCAGAGTAAGAGAAAGAAAACTGCTGCTTAAATTTGTGAAAAAAGATGATTCGATTCATTTGATTTGATCATTTATCTTCGTCTTCTGTTTATCTGTGAATCGAGTTAAAATCAGATAGGATAGCTTAAACATGTTTACTTCCTTGCTGAAACTGTTTCAGTTTGATAATTTTTTTTCTAGTGATGTTTCTGTTATTCTAGATTCGCAGCATTGAGAATTGGTGTATTCATCCCTTCACTTATCTGTTAAATCCTTCGAGGCACAGCAGCAACAGGTGATAATCTCTCTGAATTTTCTTTCTACTTCTTGATCGGTTTTGAAGATAGTCATGACTCATGAGATAGTTATCCATAGCCGACTCGAGTCAATTAATAAGACCCCGTTTTATAATCATTTTAATTTTTGTTTCTGATTTTTAAAAATTAAGCTTGTTTTCTCACCATTTCTAGGCGTTCATCTTTCTTAACAAAAGATTTGAAACTTTCAAATTCCAAAACAAAAACAAGTTTTCAAAATCTATTTTTTTTTCATTTAGTGTTCAAAACTTGATTTAACTATCAAAGTGTTGTAAATATTAGACATTTTGCTTGGGAAAAAGCTACATCTTTTCAAAACTTACTTGTTCGGAGTAGTATTTATAGGCTTAATTTTCAAAAACAAAAAACCGGCTAAATTCCTACCGCTCTGTTCCTAAGATATTTATTTTCGGATCATAAATAGAGATGGATCAGTGATAGTTTTATTTCAAGATTCTTACACAAACATAATAATTTGCTCTAAATTAAATAGAAATAACAAAGAGAGACAAATATTCATAATCTATCAGCAACTTGCCCCCCAAAACAGTCTTGAAATTAGCCTTTAGAATTTCTTGATACAATGCTAAGATTTCGTTCCAATTTCTTCATCCCACACTGATGCTTCCAACACTGACATTGACTCTTCTTCTTCTTCAAACCCACCATCTCCCCACCATCCTTCTCAACCTCCGCTTCATTTCTACTTATGGCCGAAACCGATCTCCCAAGCTCCGTCGTCGTCGTCGCCGTCGCCGCCACCACTTCATGGCCGTCACTCTCCGACACGTCGACCGCCTTCTTGATCTTTTCCCTATTCTTCCACAACTGTCTCATTCTCTCCCTAACGTCACAAACCAATTCCTCATGCGGGCCCTCGCAAAACCCACACCGCAGAAAGCGCTTTTGGCCGGATGTACGGACGCTTCTCACTTGTTCGAACCCAAATGCAAGCCTCAATGCCTCATTTAGAGAATTGGGTTTCTGTGGAATCAACCATTCCTTAAACTCTTCCCTCAACCCATCTACGAAAATCGCTTTCAACAAGCCATCGGAAAGTTCGTTACTCGGCGGCCATTTCTTCAAAATCAATTGCAGCCTCAGAAAATACGAACGTACATTCTCCTCCTGGTGTTGATTGATCGTCATAAGCTCTGATCGAAACTGATCAGTCAATTCAATTTTACTGTAAGCGTCCAAGAAAGAAGACTTCAATTCTTCCCAAGAAATGGGAGGGTAGGGTTCGATGTTCAAGTCGTACCAAAGCGCGGCCTCACCTTCTAACGTCACCGGAAAGATCCTCATCATCATGTCGACGGAGGCCGCGTTGTTCGCACGGCAGACTTTGGCGAATCTGCTTAAATGCATCGCCGGACACTCATCGGAGCCGCCGTGAAAAATCGGTAACGGTGCAATATTGATGTATGGAAATACAGTATCGGCGGCGTTTGGACTGTTGGAGGTGGATTCCGCAGAGCTTTTTGAATCGGAGGCGTTGATTTCTAGGGCATACGATTTGGGGTCAGTGGGTAGGGAGTTGACAGATTCAGAGGCGTCGTAGTCGTCTTTGTTCGATGCAGCATAAGGAGACTGAGATGGAGAAGCATCGTAATCTGTGGTGTAGTCGACATTACGTCGCCGGAATGGCGGCGGTGAACGCCGGAGTTTGCGAGCCATCTGAAAGCGAAGAAACGAAAGGAATAAACTAGAAGTGGACGGCTCCTTTGAGAATTTGAAGGGAAAGGAAACTGTCTGTTGAAAGAAGTCGGTGCTTGATACCAGGCATGAACGGACGTTCGTGTCTGTTGGCCTTCATGGGCTTCTGGTTTGTTGGGTCCAATTGTGATTTTTTTTTTTTTTTTTTTTTTTTTTTTTTTTTTTTTTTATTTTGACATTTGAAATTATTAATTTTCTAGATTGTGATTTGAGACACATAAATCTTGTATGCTATGAATATGGTTGTGATATGGTTGTTGAAGGATAAATTTTAGTCAATCTTAAAATAAAGTCACTAATGTAACGATGGTGGGACATAATCTAGTTCGATCATACCGAACATAACTGAAAAGCAACTCATTTGACATAAAGTTGCACCCTTCACTGAAAAGTTAGAGGTTCAATCACCACCCCGCTTTAATTAAATATCTTTGCAGAAAAAATCAGGTCCAAACAAGTCAAGATTCAAAGGTTGAAGTAGGGAGATCCATTCATTTTGGCCATTTGAAAAGATTAATACCAATAATAAGATTGTAAAACTCTCAAACCGTATATGAAAACTCCATGAATTCATTTGTTCTTCACAGCTAGAAGATTCAATTGAGCTTCCATCGAATTTATACTCTATGAAATTCATTCTCTTCACAAGCTCGATGATTCAATTGAACTTACATTAGAAGATAAGACTCAATTTTTCTCGAAGTCTAGAATAGACTCATCAATCCTCACTTCAAAGTTTACCCCGAAAAGAATATCATCATATACAAAATAAATATTCTTTTGGACAAATTAAATTTGTCCAAAAATACCTTTTTATATCTTGTAAAGTGTTTTGCAATATTGTCAAACCGAACATAGCTCAATTGGCATAAAGTTGTGCCCGTAACCAAAAGATCATGGGTTCAATCCTCGCATTTATTAAAATACCGTTGCAAAAATAAAAAGTATTTTGCAATATTATCATATAATTTTGGTTGATCACATTTTGAAGGTTGTGAGCAAGACCACAAAGCTTCCCCAGATATTTTCCCTCAATTTTTGTCGGCTTTTATTTTAATTTCTAAAATTATTTCGATAAAGCAAAGCAGAGTAGAGCACATTCAGAAGCTCCATCTGTAAACCCAATCAATGGCTGTACTGAACTACATCTCAGCTACCTCGACTCCCATTCCCCAGGATTCTTCAATTACACCTCCATTACCAGACCCAAGGCAAACCAAGGTCATTCTCCCCAAAAAGAAGCCGGAAAAATGGTCCACCGGAGTTTCTCCCGGCGACTACGGTGGCCCCCCTACCGTAACCAAGCTCCGTAAGGTCTGGGGTGGTGAAAAAGACGACCCTCTAACCTCCGACGATTATATCTGGAATAGAGAATTCATGGGTCGGATGAAAAAGTTATTTAAAGACCAACCTGATGATTTGTCTCTTCAGCTCAACAAAGCTAAGGTTTCCCTTCCAATTCCTCGGAGTTTTGTAACATTTATGTGTCTTTCTGCTTAATTCGTCATAGAATTTCATTCGGTGTTCATGCAAGTGTTGAACTATACTGCTTCAATTCTTCCTTTTTGAGAACCATACACTAGCTGGATTATTTGGTTATCTTGGAAATTGTACAGGATGTGTTTTATAATGTCCTCTGTAATGTGACTGCTGATTACATTATCTTATTGTATTAGGACAACAAGCCTTCTGGATTTCTTAGCTTGAATAGAGTCATGACCCTTGATAGGTTGGTTCCTCATTTCTTACTTATATGTTAACTGCAATCACGTTATTTATTATTATTCTGTTTTCAGCATTATAATGTTTCAACTTTCAAATAATGTAAGTACAGTTTGGAAGTTGATTTGAGCAAAGAACTATCTGCTCGTCCAATGCCTCAGTCAGAAGACTTGGTCGAGGAAAATATTAAGGTATGATGTGATTAATTATCCCATCCCAACTCCAAGTATGCTTAGATTTCTGAATATCTTTAATTTGTTACATTCTCTTTTACTAAAATGACAATGAAATGATGGGTCAGATTGATAACCGCAAGTCACCCAGATGGAGGTTAGCACCGACAAGGCGTGAGCAAGAGAAGTGGGATAGGGCAACTAAGGCTGCTACTGGAGGCAGTGTATGTCCTTTGACCCCCTTGGTTTATCTCTAAAGTCTCATCTCAAGAATCCACTCTTTCTTATAGTGCTTTGAAATTGAACTAGTGTTAATTTTATGGTTTGATATGAATTTCTTTGGAGCTTTAGGAAGCTATTGAGAACTTCTAATATTTAGAAGGAGATATTTCTTTAAGAGATTGTCCTGTTTTGAAGATAAGTTTAAGGCTGAATTGTAGGATGTGATGTTTCGAGAATTGAGACGGCCTCAAGGGGATCCAGAAGTATTGGCTTCCTTATCCAGGGAACAGTATTTTAAGGTGCTTTGTTGTAAAATGGCTTCATGATATTTCTATTAACAGTTGTGTTTCATATATTGAACGTTGTTTCCTTCCCTTTTGTTTTCTCGTCTTCTCAGTTAAAAAAGAACATGCAAAATTTAACACTGGCAATAGGAGGTGTTGGTTTGGTCTCAGCTTATGTTTCTTATTCTCCAGAAGTTGCTGCTAGGTTTGTTTGATGTTAATTTCCATAAACAATTTTCTGGGATTCTGGTAATCATCTGGGTGGTTTAATTTGGATTTATTGACTGCTGCATTGTTTTTATGATCATACAAGTGGTTTGTGCTAAAAGTGTTCCTAGAAACTTTTCTTCTTCTTTTATCCCCAACTCTTTGACCTCTAAGCAGCCAGAAAATACCTACAATTCCTGCAAGCAGCTTCAATTATAACTTTTTATAGAGGCTTCATTCCTTATTAAAATGGAACTTTGGGTTCTATTTTCAGCCAAGACCCACATAGTGCAATTTGGTTGCATTTTTTTTCCTTAAACAAATTGAGACAGTAATTTTGAAATGTGATCATCTAACATATCATTGAGTACTTTTTATTACAGGTCTGCTTGTGTACTCACTAGTTGCAAATATTCAGATGATTTTTTTTTCTTGGACAAAAAACAATTTTTTTTGCTGAAAAGTGCCTACATATTGGAAAAGAGGGAAGATGTCCTCCTAATCCAAGGACCATAGGAGATCATATAAATACTCTTCAATTGATATCGATAGGAAAGGAGGAGCAATTGCGGAAGTTTTTGCATAAAGAGCTCCATGAAGAGGCTATAAATGACATAAGCTCTAAAAGATAAAAAAAAAATATATAGAATTGTCTACCCCTTCAAAAACCCTCATGTCAATTTCTTACTAGGTTTCACACGTTAGTGCCTTCACTGCACTTTACCACAACCCCTGGATTTGGGCCCTAAGATTATGGTGGCATAAGATAAGAGCAAGCAAGGTATCCCTAAAATTTCTCAGGAAACGCTTTTGAACCCTGAATTTATGAAATAGGAACCATTAGTTAGTGAGGAGAAATGGCAATGGGTTAAAAGATAATCTAACTCCTCGTTTCTATTTTGGCAAAGGCATCATTGGTGATCATACTTTTGACATTTTGCTATTTTATACCTATTTATATTATCATTGCTCATTTTCTTCACTTCACTCGATCATTACCTAATATTTCTAATATCAGTGCAGCGTACTGATATTTGGCCAATTAGGGGTAAATGTAATCAATGCAAGGAAGAGTCATGGGTGCACTAATCAAGCACAGTAGTTATATTTACGGAGTTATCAGAACTTCCAATTTTCTTAAGAGCTAAGGCCTATTTACTAAGATTGGTTTGGAGGAGGAGAGAAAATAAATAACATTTATAATGAAATAAATGGGAATGAAACTAAGAGTCTGTAATGCGTCTACTAGATTGAGATTTTAAATTGAAATGGGAAGAATCACTATTGGTTGTGTAGAATGAGGATCAATTTAAAACAAAAATAGAAGGAAAATTGAATAGTCAGAGAAAGAGTGCTGAACCCTGGTAAATGAGGGAATGAGAATGACCTTATGTAACTATAGCTTTCTTGGGCTGGAACGAAACGTGAGGATCTTTGAAGATAAGATTGTTTCCTTCCAATCTTTTCGTGATTGTGTGCAGTTGTCTACCTCTTGGTGGTGTTTTAATCACACAAAATTCTTTTAGAACTATAGCCTTCAAATGATTATTAACAAGTGGAAGACTCTTCTTTTGTAATATTCCTCTAGCTTCTTCTAGGGCGGGGGTTCCCTCTACCCTGGGCCTCTCTAGGTTGTTTTCATCCTTTCTTGTGGAATATATCTGTTTCTTATCAAAAGGGGAAAAAACAAAAGAGAGGGAGAGAATGACCTTACCTACTCAAGAAGAGCATCCTCCCAAGATCAAGAATGAATTTTTCTTTTCAAGTACGTATTGCAATAGAGGAATCATCTCTTGGATAAATTAAAAACGCCAAGACTGGGAATGAAACAGAGTTCTTGTTTCCCACTCCCATTTATGGTAACCAAATGTGGTCTAATACAATTTGTGTGCTGGAATAAAGGGCCCTAAACACCAACCTGCACTTTTTCTTTATTTTAATTCTTATTTCAGAGATTGTTGAGTCCCTGATCAGGGATTTTTGAGCTGTTGGAGGCACAGGGACGTCAAGTTGTAAGCATTCATGTTGATGGTGCAAGTGCTTTGTTAAGTGCAAGGTGCATTGAAGGGAAGGAAAAAAAGCGAGAGTTCATATATACATATATGTAAGAATTAAAAAAAAATAAAAATAGAAAGGCACACTGTGACATGCGCATCTTGCATCAAGGCAGGCAGAGGGGCGTGTCGCCTCAAGAGAGTGTCAACTAGCAGTGGGCATTTAAAAATCTCAAGCCACAGGTAAATGCTAGTCATTACCAAAAATCTTAAGAGCCAAATGGTCATCACTTCTAATAGTACTAAAGATGTTAAGAGACCAAGGGGCAGAATTTCTAAAAAAGTGAAATATTTGTCTTGTTGGCTATTTTGGGTGACATTAATAAGACTGCGGCTGTGCAGAGAAGAAATCATTTTATCTCTCTCTCTATATATATAGATATATTTTTGGTAAGAAACCAAACTTTCATTGAGAATAATGAAAAAATAGAAGGACATACAAAAAATAAGCCCAACAATAGGAGCTTCAGTAACTACATGAAGGACTGCAATCCAACAAAATCAAACCAAGACCATAATTACAAAAAGGCCTAGACGTCCACAAAGAGGCATTAAATCTAGCCGTCACAAGACCGCTTCACCTCTCTAAAAATTATATTGTTTCTCTCAATCCAACCCCTGCACAAAATAGGAAAAAAACTAGCATGCCACAAAATTTTGCTCTTTTTCCGAAAAGGCAAACTCAAAAGCATATTCTCAATCATGGCATAACAATCACCCTGCCACGCCAAACTGGAACCAAACAAATTCAACCACCGAGCCCAAATGGAATGAACAAACTGGCAACCCCACAGAAGGTGATGCAGATCCTTCGCCTCACGCCGACAAAGGATGCACCAATGCGGAGATAACACCAAAGAAGAATGTCTCTGAACACGGTCTATGGTGTTAACTCTCCCATGTAAAACTTGCCGCACAAAAAACTTAACCTTCCTAGGGATTTTAACCTTCCAGATAGAGGAAAAAGCATATTCGGTTTGGGGCGGGGAAGAGACCGACAACAAACGGAAAATAGAACTGCAGGAGAAGCCCTTAGAGGGCTCCGGGTTCCTAACTCTCAAGTCTCTTCCCCCCACAAAGCACTTGTTGATCCCGAACAATAGAATGAAGACCCACAACTTCAAGTGTTTCTCTATCGGAAAAATGACGCTTGAAACCCAACGATGAAGAAGAAAATGATAAGAGGATGATAAAATAGAAGTCACAAAATGCAACTTCTTACTCGACAAATGATAAAGACGAGGGAATAGCTCCCGAAGGGGTTTCTCTCCCACCCATCAATCCTCTCAAAAGTAAACACTTGAACACTCCCAACAAGGCACCTAATATTCAAAGAAAAAGAAGGGAAGTCAAAAACAATCGCTATCCAAAGGACATTAGACAGCCTACTAGAACCACCGGCCGCAAGCCACTCGAACGGATGCGGGCCATGCCAGCTCCCAATAACCTTATGCCTCAGAGTATCGGGCTCCATGAAGAACCGCCACAACTACTTAGTCAATAGAGCCTTGTTACGTAGTCTCAAACTACCAACCCTTAGACCCTCTAAGTTCACTGGCTTGACCACCGACTCCCACTTAACCAAATGGGAACCTCCCCCCTCATCCACCCCTTCCCACAAAAAAAATTCTAATCACTTTCTCAATACTCTACAACACTGAAACCGGAGCTCTGAAAAGTGATAAAATGTAGTTGGGAATCCTACTTTAACACCGATTGAATAAGGGTGAGCCTTCCTTTTTTAGAGAAGTCTTTCTCCAAGAAGACAACCGCTTCTGATCCTTATCCAAAATCCGCACTCCTCGGATTACCTCCCAAAGGCAGATAATAATAATAACTTTATCAATATTTCCCCTAGTTGGTTTGATGTATGAAGAAAGTGGGGAAGACCTTAACCACCTCTTTCTTAGATTAGATGTAAATTTATTTTTAACTTTTTTTTTGTGGCTTGGTATGCCGTGAGAGACTTTAGGCAGCTCGTGGAACAATGTATAGGTACCCTTTGCAGAAGGAAGGGAAAGTTCTTTGAAGAAATGCTAGTTGAGGACTTGTGTTGTTTATTTCATTGGACAGACACGCTAGGATCTTTAAAGGAGCTGAAATGGATTTTAACTTCTTCTGGGACTCTTTTTAATTTCTCTATTTCTAGTTGGACTGCTTTTGAAAAGTTATTTTGTAATTATACTCTTTTTTATCAATTTCAATGGGGAAAGCTTTTTGGAACTTTTTTTTAGTCCTTCAGGATGATTTCATATTTGTTACTTTTTTTTCCCCCCCTTTCCGGGTAGGGGATATTTGTTAGGATTCCCCTAACAAAAAAAACTCAATAAAACACAAGATAGAACTATATTGCAATGGCAAGAGAAATTACAATATCAATAGTCTTTCAAGAGGGCTATGTCTCTCCCTAAAAGTCTCACACGGGACAATACCTAAACTATTCCCCCCTTCTAAGCTACCTAACTCCCCTATTTATAAGCAAGTCAACCCTAACTAATTACCACTATGACCTTACTAATATCCCACTAATCTTCTCCATATACCCCTATTAGAATTCTCACAGTATCACAAGTATCTCATTCCTATTAAAAAAAAGTAGAAGGAAAAGAAAGAAAAGAAAAAGGCAGAATGATTTGGTCCTTGATCGTGAGTCATGTCCTATGAACACTGTTCAGTGTTCAGTGTTCACCACTTGATCATTCCACCAAGTTATTAATGAATGTTGAGTTTTAATTATTATTATATATATATATATATATATATATATAATTCCTGCCAGCTAACAACCAGAATTGCCATTTATTGTGAATTAACAATTTGTCGAGGACATGGGATTCTGTGGTATGATACCTTTTGTTGTAGGAGATGCTCATTCATACATTATTTGACATTTCCTTCTCGATTTCAGCTTTGGTGCTGGGCTAATTGGTTCTCTTGTGTACATACGAATGCTGGGGAGTAGTGTCGATTCTCTGGCAGATGGAGCAAAAGGACTTGTCAAGTACGTATTACTCAACTTTTTTTTGTTACAGTTGAGTATTGATGATTTTTACTAAATCATATTGTATTCTTTCTCATAAGCCACGGTGAACTACTGTGTTGTTCGTTCTTATGATTTTAAGTATGGTGCATCTTAATTCGATTTTCTTTCATGAAAGCTTGGTTTCTTATTAAAAGTAAATAAATAATTAAGACAAGATAAGTATGGTGCATCTCCAAGCATCTATATGAGATAATTCACAATTCATCTTGTTGACACAGGTGGTGCTTTGAGAGTTTTATTTCTAGAACAAGAAGATCCATGATTGGAAACCTGATATGAATCGTGAATTATACATTTATGTTGATAATTCTTTGTACTGATATAATGAAATGCTGATTTAGTTTTTTTCTGGAAGAACAAGACTGAACTTGTTGAATTTCATATCTTCTTAATGAAATCGTTGCAATTTTGTTGCAGGGGAGCCGTTGCACAACCACGGTTATTAGTTCCGGTTATATTGGTGATGGTATATAATCGTTGGAACGGGTTAGTATGCTCACTAGCTTGAGTTCTGACATTTTTTTCTCATCTGCCACCATAAACCTTTCTATTCACACCCATTACTGGAACATTCATTTTATCTCTCTTGTCATCTAGTGTTATTTTGAAACTGAAAAATCTTATAGGAAATGAAAACATACCTACCATGAGATGAACCCTGTAGGTCCCATTTTTCTTTTGGAATAAAGCCTGCTCATATTCTTGATTGACAGCACAGATTTTGAATTTAGATGTGAAATCGACAAAATATTTTAGCAGGCACAACTGGAGTTATGCAGTTACAGTTGATTCCAATTTTTTCTGCCCCTTTTTTTCTGTAGTATTCTTGTTGAAGATTATGGAGTTATGCAGTTACAGTTGATTCCAATGCTAGTTGGATTCTTCACATACAAGGTTGCTACTTTTGTTCAAGCTCTAGAGGAGGCGCTTACTATTCTTAAGAACGAACCGCAAGCCTAAGAAAGATATGTGCATATGTTCCTAGTTCAAAATTTCTTGTAGTATATATATATAGATATACATATATTTGTAAGGTATTTTTTTTACCATATCGATTCTTGATCTCTTTGCCCAAACATGAACTTTCTTAGTACATCAGATAGCAAAGACATGAATACTTGGTGATGAGACCACAGCTGAATGCACCAACTTATGTCATTTGCTGATCAATCTCTGTAGTTTTGAGCTGTCAACTGATCAACTTGACATATCATGTACCAACAACACTGAAATGGGCAAGGGTAAAATTAAAAGGAAAAGTGAGTAAATTATATATGGTGGCCCCAATTCTTGAATAAAATGGCATAATAAGATTCCCATGTAGCTTTCTAAGATGGATAATCATGGTGGGAAAATAAAAATGAAATAAGACAAGTAGGTGAAGATTTTCATCATAATGATCAAAACAGACCATTAGTATTTTTTGGCTTTATAGCCCTGGTTTTTGGTTCAATCAAGTAAAGTGATTATCAGCTTGGTAACCACCCTTCACCCCACCTTTTTTCTTTTTTTTAACACCAACATTGGTGTATGAGAATTTGAATCACTGACCTCAAGAGAAAGAACACATGTGGATTACCGTTGAGTTCATGTTGGCGTCAAGTTCTTTTATTTAATCTAGAAAGTTGAATGTGATAAATTAGAAGATAAAAAAGTTATGAATGATTGAAAGTAAGATAGGTTACCCCTCAGTTTCAAGAAAAGAGAAAAGAGAAGAGATTTGTGGGGTAGAGTGCCCTACACTACACGAAAGAGAAGCAGAAAATATTCTGAAAGGCAAAACAAGAACCAATTGAGAGATTTAAATGATTCTATGAACCCAAAAAGAAAGGCAGTAAACAAAGGAAAACGACAAGTAGAAGGTTGGGTTTGTCTCTTCATCAGTCGGTACAAAATGCCAAAACTTGATTACCCTATTTGTAGTTGTTGTTTCCAAACTCCTTACCCTTCAATATTACCCTATTTAGACCATCTGTCTTATTCCCCCATCCATTCATCTTTCTCTACTAATTCATTTCTTTCTCTTTTCCTTTAAACCAACTCATAAACAAATCTCAACCACACTTCAGAAAACTCTATTCCAACTTTGCTGACCTGCAATCTTATCTATCATTTATATATATATACACATCACCTTTCAGCGATTTCAATAAATGCAATGAGATCTAAGAATCTAAATAAGCAATAAGGCGTGACTATCTAGTACTTTCTACTTTGTTACTATGGAGTTGGGAGTGAGATTTTTTCCCCGATTTGTTGACTCGATTGAATCAAAGATGCAAGGCTTTAGAATTCCAAAATAGTTTAGAGCTCTTAGACAAATTATATTTGTTCAACGAAGCAAAGTAAAGAGTTATGATAGACTCTCTCTTTTTAGCACTACTATAATTAGGAAGTATGACACCTACTTTGATTCTTGAATATATGTATTATTATACAAATATGATATTTACTAACATAATTTAAATACAATGGTTATTTTCAATGTTATTTCAATTTGATAGTACTTCAAAATACCTTTGGTGTCATGTCATAATGATGCCTAATGTTGAAATTATAGAGAAAAAAAAATTTAAAAGAATTGGTGATACTTTCTTTAGGTAAAGCTATCTAACAATATAAAAAGTGGAAAATTCCTTGAAATCAAATCATTCATATCTTATAGGTTCTAGGGCGTGTTATTGTCCCCTATTATTTTCCTCTTTTAATTTTAAACAATTTTCTCTCTCTCAAGTCTCAACAACCATAGATAGAAATAATTTTCTTTTTCTAACAAATACGTGTTCTTTTTTCTTTCTTTTACAACATGTTGGGGTCGGAGATTGAACCTAGGACCTCATGGTCACTTGGCGATACATCATGTCATTGAGTTATGCTTTTGTTGGCAACAAATACGTGTTAGAATGACATAAGTGAATACAGATCAATCTACTCTTAAACAAGATGAGGAATCTCAATCTCAAACAAAGTTAATAAATATGAATGCGACCCCTAACTTTAATTCTAACTCTCTAGAATTCGATATAGATTTCCATTAAAAGAATACTCCAAACTCATCGTAATTCTCCAAATTTGGAGAATATAAAGTCGAGATGAAAATGAAACGAAGACGACATCTTCGATGTGGCGGCTACAACAAGCATATAAGGTTGAAATAAGGGTTTTTGAGAGGTGGGGCAATGGAGTTTTAGTAAGTGGGAAAAAGAGAAAGAATTGGAATATGATATAGGCTGTCTGATAAGACAATTGTCCCAAAATTTAAGCAGTAAAAATGTGAGATTGTAATGAAAAAGAGTAAAGTTTTTGATGTAAAAGAGGAGATTACAAGTTTCCACGTTTGGATGTCACCTAACAGCAAAACACTTCTTTCCTCATTTCAATCAAACAATGTTATATAATTCTGTCCTATCACCACTCTTTTAGATTCCCAATCTTTCCTTTGATTTCTCATTGTGTCCTAATTAACTTGTAACTTTTTTTCTTTCTTTTAATCTTGATCTTTTATTTCAATTAATTGATGGCTGACATTTTACCATGGTATTTAAGACATGGGATAATATTTGCTAAAGAGAGAAAAAGAGATTAGAGAGAACATGAAATATACTTTCGATTTGAATTTAATGTTACGTTGTCTCTTTCATTTTGATCCATAAAACAATATACATTTAACGTGTCTATATGATATAACGTTACAGTTAAAGACAACGGAACTCAGACATCTCCACAATGGTATGATATTGTCTACTTTGAGCATAACACTCTCATGTCTTTGCTTTTGGTTTCACCCAAAAGATCTCGTACCAGTTACTTTGGAACATGTTCTACAAAGACATTCAAATAATTTAATGACTTGAAAAGGGAAAGAAGAAAAAAAAGAGAAAAACAACTCGATGAATCCAACCTTAAACAATATTAGATAGATTATCTAGTTTAGATGATGAACTTGTTTGTAGTTTAGATATAATTCAAACTCACTCACCACAAATGTTGGATTAGATTGAGTCGATTGCAAACTTGAGTCATTTGAGTCTTTTTTTTTAATAGTTATGACAATAAGAGTGCTATTCAAATATTGTGAGCAAACAAAACATATTAAAATAGTTGGATACATTTACATTTTCAAATGGTTGAATTGGATCTAAAAGTCACTTAACATAATGTATTTTTTCAAAATAACACTCCAATTGGTCCCTAACTTTGGGAGGACACATGCATGCCTAAATGTAACATTGTTTGATTGAAATGAGGAAAATGAAATATTGAAAAATAAAATAGAGTTAATGAACCTTTAAAGCTAATTTTATAAGAAAATTATAAAAAATCAATTTAGTTTTCTACCTTTGAACTTAACCTATTAGAACTTTGAACTGATATTTTTGATGAATTAAAACTCTTAACTAATAATTATCAATTTAAACCATTATATTCGTTATTTTTTATTAGAAGACACTACTAATTAAAATGAGGTGCATATAGAGGAAGGATGTGATTTTATATTTTATTATATATTAAAAGTGGGAAAAAGACATAGTATATATATAATAACAAGGATTCCACTACATCGTATAAGGGAAAAACCAGTACGATATACACAATAACAAGGATTGTTGTACATCGTATAAAGTGACGACCAATGTGCTTAGGTGTAAAATTGTTACACCTTAAGATCTCCTAATGGAATACTAAGCACACACCTAGCATATCAACACTTACCTCAACAATACAAAAATCAAGTTAAAAAAAGAACAACCTCACTGCCCAAGCTCGCCAATTGAAGTTCAATTATGTTTAGAGATCCTACTACTCCTTCAACTACGGTGCCCTATTATTTATATTTTTGCTAGCGGTGTAATATCTCAATACCCGAGAACACCACGATGAAATTCGCAGCCTTCATCGTGGTGTTCTCGGCTAGTGAGCTCGTTCCTAAGCATAATTTAGATATTACTTATTTCAGAATGGACCAATATGATCAATTAATATATATAGAGAGGTAAACCTAATTCCCACATATGATATAAGATAAAGACATCAATATAAATAGATACTTTCTTAATTAAAATTAGTAGATAATATCTTTAGATATTTTTCTAATAGCATAAGGTAGATAATATCTCAATATCTTTCCTCAAGTTGAAGCATAAGGCTCACAAATGCCCAACTTGAAAAATAAGGTAAATTTTTCGGTGATCCCCACTGATATCTCAACAACTGTCGTTCAACGAAGAAACTGCACCTTGAAAAAGACTCACCACTAAACTCTCAGTAATGGTTACTGTCGAACACCGAGACTCTTCGTCGTTGAACTGCACTTCTTAGGAAAGACCCATAACCGAACTCTCACAGTAATGGTCACTAACAAACGACGAAACTCTTCCGTTGAACTGCACTTCTCAGGGAAGACCCACAACTGAACTTTTAGTAATGGTCGTCACCCCTCACATCACCATCGAACTCTCGGTGTCATTGTCGAACGTCGGAACTCTCGAAAATACATCACCCCCTAACAAAAAACAAATTAAAGACCACATCTAATCTCTTCTCACGTCGTCGTTGAACTTTCGAAAAAGATCATTGATGGTCTCTTCTTAGCTTCACGTCACTATAGCGTTTCATCACAATTCTCTAAAAAAAAAATATTTTCGAAATTGGGCGACGACAGACGTCGCCCTAAGATTATCGCCTGCGTTGTCTTATGATTTTTCTAGAATAACCTAATGCTCCGATACAATGATAAATTTCTCTCCTATTTTTCTTATTTTAGAATGAAACAATATAATCAATTAATATATATAGGTAAACTTAATTTTCACATATGACGGAATAAAATAAATACATAAATATAAAAAGATATTTTCGCAAAATTATAACATGTGGGGGGTAGTGGTCTTGGATTCAAAGCTTGAAATCTGTGAAATTCCAATACGAAGAAAACAAATGATAATACAATTTGGTACAAAACCTCTCACCAAATGCATCAACAACCTAAGCACTCCAACAAATCAACCTCTAATTTTATTTTAATTATTTTTTTTTAAATTAAAAAAACTAACTTTCTTATATCTCTTGATTTGGTGAGTAATTGGGGTCCATGCCCATCCTTAATCATGCTTTCTTCACCACCTACACAACTTAAATCGTATAAATTTCTTTATTTTTTAATTACAAATTAGTAATGGAATCCCATTTTTTTTTTCTATTACATTTTAAAAGCATAGCATATTTTGTAATGATATAAATTATGATCCATTTTAGTTTTTCATATATATATATATACCAATCATGATAAATATATATCAATAGAATAATGATAAATATATATGAGTTGGTTATATAAATAGAAATGAAATCTAAAATAATGATAAATATATATCAAAATATAAAACACTTTATAAATATGACAAAAAAATCAGTAGTAATCACTCACTATCACGATAACTATTGATAAAATGATTATTATTGATAGATTGCTATCAGTGATAGTCATTGATAATTTTTTTTATAAAAAATAGAAGTGTATCAGTAACTATCACTGATAGTCATTGATCTACTCTCTGTCATTAGATAAAAAATGTTATATCCACTAAATAAAAAATTTAAATTGATAATTTCTCTAAAATTATTACATTATATATAATTGCTCAATCACTAATTAATGTATCACATCAATATATTTAATATAGGTGATATAAAACTAAACATAATCAACTTGTGATTGACTAGTTTTATATATTTCATGTGATCAATCATTGAATTTATTAAAGATAACAAAGCTTAAATTGTTTTTGTGTGTATCTAATTTTTTTTTTTGTATATATTTATTATTAAGTTTAAAATAAAATTTCATTCAAATGGGATGTAATTATTTTTTATCTTATAAAGCTCTACCTCTTCCAAAACAATAATTTTGTAATACAATTTCATTTATATTTAGTAATAGAAGAAAATAAAAATAATATAAGAGAACTTTTACTTCCTTAAACTATGAATAAATCCTTATCTCATAAGTCTCATCACACCCTAATTCATACAAATTTTCCAATATTGATGCCAAAAGCCAACCTTCAAAATAATAATAAATAAATAACTAAATATATATATATATATAGTTTGACTATGTAGAGTGGGAAGATATAGACATCTGACCTCTTGATTGATAATATATACATTAATCAATTGAGTTATTAAGTTGACTTAAAAAAATACTCATAAATATATATTACTCGCAATATTACTTCCAAAAGTGTTGGCTCAATTTTCATGTATTAATTCAAAAACTTCTCGCAATTTTTTTTGTTTTCATTTATACTATTTCAATTGAGATATACAAATGAATTTATAGGATAAAAATCATTGAAAATACCAATAAAAATCATTGAAAATAATACAAAATTATTTGGTATTTTCATAGTTCAATTTTAAGACCTATGATCCTATCACATAAACCAAATTCTTAAAAGACCAATAAATAAATAGATATGTATGTATTTGAAACCAACTTTATCAATCAATTTTCTTTTTTATTCGTGAGTATCCAAGCTAACTTACGCGTTGCTCGACTAATCTCACAGGCGAGACCACCTAACCCTACAACATTTAACTGTCAAGAAAATTCATAGGAAATTAATTCTTAAGTAGGTGACTATAAAAAATTGAACTCATTCTCTCTGAGAGAGCATTAATAATCTCAAGACTCTTCATGATCACTAGGTCAAACTTTGATGGTTATATTCATTAAGTTATACTCGGATAACATATTATTTTAGTAATTAGGTACAGAAAGTGGAAAGTTAGATATTTCTTTATGTTAGGGACAACAAAACCAACCATATTTCTCCACATTGATATGTTATGGTCTATTTTATACATAAACTCACGGTGACTTTGTTTTTTGTTTCACCTAAAATATCTCATATTAATAGAGATATTATTTATCACTTATATATCCACGATCTTCCTCTCTTATCTAATTTCCGACTTTAGTTACCTTCATTTATTAGTTAGCGGGTGATTTTAGATATAATAATTGATGCAATGAATCAAACTAAAAAAAAATAATAAATAAAGGATGGCAAAGAATCGGACGGCTAAGAATTATTATGGGGATGAAAGGGTAAGATTGAAGGATATAGATAGTTAAAGAAAGAGGTATATGTTGAGAGTGGGACCAAGGTGAGATTGGTTGGCCCATCAGCTCCATCGCTTTTGACGTCCTACGTGCATTCTCTCCTTTTAAATTATGCCTCTTTAAGAATTCAATCCATAAATCACCTCAAAACCCACAATTCTTTTTTTTCTTTTTTTTTTTCTAAATTTAAATTACTTTGCAATTTAAAGATTCTTCTGGCCTTTTTAACCCTACCTAAATTCAAATCTTAGTAATATTCCATGTCATATTTCTATTTGTGTATTAAAAGATAACTACATCACTACTTTTAGGTGCCTTTGGTTGGAGATGGTTTTCATTTTTATATTTTCAAAAATAAAAATACAATAAAAACGATGAAGTGCTATATCTATTTTCAAAAATAATTAAAAAGATGACGGATTTTAAAAAACAACAAAAATGTTGTTTTTATTGTTTTTTAATTTCGTTTTTCAAATTATGAAGATACGAGATAGATCTTTCAAGAAAACAGCAGATAGATCCTTCAAGAAAATAGGAGATACACAGTCTTTAAATTTTTTGGAATATTGCAAAAATTTGATCTAACTCACAACAAAAAGAATAAGAAATAATTAGATCAAATTATTTTTTTTATTTATAAAATACATTTTACTAAGGGTTGGTCCCACAAATAGCAATCAGACCCAAAATAATTGCAAATTTAGCAAAATTTAAAATCTTTTGCAAATATGACAAAAAAATAAGTGGCTATCACTGATAGACTTTATGACTATTATTGATAGACTTCTATTAGTGATAGACTTCTATCACTGATAGACTATTATCACTGACAAAATTCAATAAAAAAGACTATTATCAGCGATAGATCATACTATCAGTTATAGAAATTACCATATATGCCATTTTTTTTAAAAGTGCTATATTTTTAATTATTTTACTCTAAATTGACATATGTTATAATTTCCCTTTTACTAATCACACATATTAATCTTTTGCTACCTTCTCAAATTTACAATCAAAAACAATTTTCAAATTTTGAATTCAAATTTAAATTTTTTAAATTAGAACCAAACAAATTTTAAAATATAATAAAAATAAGGAATTTGTTTTTATTTTCTACTAAATTCTTTGTTTTGGAAAATAGTTTTGGAATCACTAACCAAAGGGGACTTAGATTCTTAACTATTTAATTACTATATTTATATTTAGGTTAAATTATAGAAAATATCCCTAAAGTTTGGGATAGGTTTCAATTATATGCTTCTAGACTTTGAAAGTTTCATTTTTATCCTTAAACTTTGCAATTTGTTTAAAAAAATAACCCTTGCACTTTGAAATTGTTCCAAAAAAAAAAGACAGTTTCCGTTAAAATAAAGGATGAAAATTGACGTAGTAGTTGTTGTGGGGTGTAGTGATATTATTTACAACTATATAGAAGAACAAGATCGTTGTTACCATTTATTTTATCTCAAAAGATATCATTAAAATCATTTTTTACACATCGACGACGTAGCATGTCATGTATGTCTTTCAGTTTTTATACATTTGGTCGCATCAATTCCATCTTATTTTAATGAAAAAATTCTTCAAGTGTATTTTTTTGAAACAAATTTGTGTTTCAAAATTCAAAATGAAAATTTTCAAAATCACGTTCAGGAATATTTTGTATATAATTTAGGAAAATTGTAATGGATGTCAATTTAGAGTAAGATAATTAAAAATATAGCAGTTTTTAAAAAAAAATTACGGATATGACAATTTCTAATCGCTGATAGACTCAGTTTTTTATAGAATTTTGTCAGTGATAGTAGTCTATCAGTGATAGTCATATATCAACGATAGACTATCGGTGATAGCCACTGATTTTTTTGCCATATTTGTAAAATGTTTTAAACTTTTCTAAATTTGCAATTATTTTGGGTCTGATTGTTGTTTGTGCAAACAACCCTTATAATTTAACCTTTATATTTATATTTATATTTATATTTATAATCTATATCTATATTTATACATATGTTTGTGTTTTGAGACAATGTATCAAATATATATTTTTTTTTATTTAAAAACAAAGAGTATTAGGGTAAAAATGAGAAAATCTGCTTTTTCAGAAATAGTGGAAGTATATGAAAGAGACTCACATATAAAATCTCTGTTATTAAAAGTGGGTAGCTAGGGTTTCTATAAAATCATAATTTGAGAGAGAGAGAGGAAATTATATATAAATAAATAATATACAAATTAATACATATAACATTTGAAGGACAAAATCTTTGTGTGTTAAAGGTGGGGTTTTTCTACACTAAAACAATTCATTCCCAAATCCAGGTTGATAAAGACACCTCAAATATAAAACATAGGATCTTAAATGGATCTACTTTAATTTATTCCTAATTTAATGACTGATCAAATTTAAACACATAGGATAACACCACATAAATTTACACTAATAATGAATCTGATTAACACTAACCCACTAATTTCATACTGCCCAACACTGCATGTTAATTACATATTAATACTAATTATACCCTAATCAAATTCAAAACAAAACGATAAGCTTTCTGTTGACTAAGCCCTTTTGCCCTCTTCACACCTGCTTCTAAACTTCTACACAAAACGTATACTTAATTCTAAATACTATAATAGATTTTCTTTTTCTTTTTCTTTTTCTTTTTCTTTTTATTTAAGAACAAAAAAAAAATATATGATGAAGAGAGAAAGCAATAAGTCATATGGCCCATATCATGTCCTCTCAGTATAGCCCATGATGTGATTCATTTTTTTTTTTTATTTCCTATTCATTTCACCTCTCTCTTTTGATCATAATTATTGTTTTTTGGTTCTTTCTTTTATAATCATCATCAACTGATCAAGTGTATTATTTTATATCTAGCTTGGCCTCCTTAGTAGTGTAAACTAAGGAAGAAGAAGAGATGTCTGGTGAAGGATCGTCGACGAGCTCGCCTCCTCCGACGACTCCGAGTCGATACGAGTCGCAAAAACGGCGAGATTGGAACACGTTTGGGCAATACTTGAAGAATCAAAGACCAGCAGTAGCACTATCTGAATGCAACTTCAACCATGTGTTGGAGTTCCTAAGATACCTAGATCAATTTGGGAAGACAAAAGTTCATGTCCAAGGTTGTATGTTTTACGGGCAGCCCGAGCCGCCTGCCCCGTGCACCTGCCCGCTGAAACAAGCTTGGGGAAGCCTTGATGCTCTGATAGGGCGTTTGAGAGCTGCTTATGAAGAGAATGGAGGGTCACCTGAGACTAACCCTTTTGCAAGTGCTTCTATAAGAGTTTATCTTAGAGAAGTTAGAGAGTGTCAAGCCAAAGCTAGAGGAATTCCTTATAAAAAGAAGAAGAAAACCAACAATTCCAAAACCAATGATTCAATTACTCCTAATACTTCTTCTTCTTCTTCTGGGATGATGCACTTTTCAACTCCTTAACTTCGATCCTTCAACTTCAATTTATCCTCTTTCTTCACATCAAAATTATGGTAATTTTCTTATTTCTTCATTTCTCTTCTCTTCTTCTTATTCTTAAGTGTCATATCCCTTATTAATTTATTTTTATTGTGTTCTTTCCTTTCTTTCTT
Source organism: Herpetospermum pedunculosum (assembly GCA_028017165.1). NCBI lineage: Eukaryota > Viridiplantae > Streptophyta > Magnoliopsida > Cucurbitales > Cucurbitaceae > Herpetospermum > Herpetospermum pedunculosum. The sequence continues at coordinate 4,952,442 of CM051529.1, read as the reverse complement.
CCTTATGGAATAATATAACTCAATTCTCTGTTGCTGAATAAAACATTTTTTTTAGTTCAATAATTGCGATGTTGGGATTGAACTGTCGACTTTTAAGATGATATTTGATGTTTTATCCACTTAAACTATGCTTGGATTCGCCTTTTAAAAATTAAATTGATGGGGTTGATTGAGATGTGTGGATTTCAACATTTAACTAGAAAGAGATGTAGTGTGTAAAAAAAGAAAAAGAAAAATTGTAAGAGTTAAATTAAGAATCGATTAAACTTAGCAATACACTAACTTTAATCAAAGAAAAATTGTAAGATTTAAATTAAGAATCGATTAAACTTAGCAATACACTAACTTTAATCAAACTTTACCATATATGTATATATGAACACATGAAGGTGGGGAAATATTTTTTTTTTCGGCAAACATCAATTTATACCTTTAAATTTTGGGGTTGTATAAATTAAAACTCTAAACTAATAATTATATCCATCAAAATCTTGAATTTTCATAGTGTATTAATTTCATTACACCCTCAAATAGAAAAATATTAGTTTGCACGATATTAGTTTTCACACGTGCAGAGATTTATAATTTATCCATTATTAAACCCCTATTTTTTCATACAATTGATTCACTCATGAAAGTTTAGGGGTTTAATTGCTTCGGAAAGTTCACTGTTTTAATTATTGATACAATTATTAGTTTAGGGTTTCAAATATTATACAATTATTAGTTTAAGGTTTTAATTTATACAACCTAAAGTTTAAGGGTATAAATTGATTTTAGCCTTTTTTTATTATTATTATTATTTTTTTATTATTTATTAATATTGTTTTTTTTATTTTTTTATTTTTTTAATGCAAATGGCATAATACTAATAATACTAATAATACTTATAGATTTTCAATATATACTATTTTTTTTCCATAATTTTAATAAATAATGCCATTGCTAGATTGAATTCTCTTACTACAAAACCTTCTTAAAAAATACTTTGAGAAAGAGATAAAAAATTACAAGAGATGAATACAGGGATGATCATATAAAATTATAATCAATCGTCCCAATTCTGAACCGTACAGATTCCCACTCCACAAGAGCGACTCAGAAAACACATTTTTTTTTCATTAAAAAAATGGAAGAAAAGGAAAAAGAGTACTGTTTTTTCAGTGAATTATTTAGACAACACATTTGCAGTTTTTAATTTCTCATTCTATAGAGTTTCTTTTAAGATTCTTTCTATGTAGATAGTGCACTGACTAATGCTCATGTCAGATATATGTGATTTCCCTCTTTTTATCATATCAAATATATATAAATAAATAATATATATATATATATATATATATATATTTTTTATGTATAAAGGGATCAGTGGGGTTGAAAAAAATTTAAAACTCGAAAGAGATAAATTTTGACCATAATTCATACATTATATCAGTTGAGCTGGATGATTAAGTACGGGTTGAATTCTCATATTAAAAATGAAATGATTGAATGAATCATTAAATTAAGGGTTTGTTAATTGCAAGTTCTTTAATTAGGATTAATCACTACATAATTTGAAGGGTTTTGTTTTGACATGCTTTTTAGGTATATGCCCTTTTGTTTTGATTATTTTATTACACCAATGAAGTAGAATTCATCATTCTCAATAGAATCTCTCGAGTGTAGTGTAAGGAGAGAGACCCATTTGGTCATTAAGAAACAAGTTGCTTTTAATAAATTTAAAATTTAAAAACTTTCACAAAGGCCCCTTTTTTTTTTTTTTTGGTGCTGAGTTGCAGAAAATCTATGGTAAAGAGCATATTTTTTTTGTAGATTCGATGGTTGTCTGAAGTTGGATTTATGTGGGGCAGTAAGTTTTTATTCTCCCATTTCATCAAACATAAACATATGTGTATATATTGATTGGATTCTATGTCTGAAAAGTCATAAGTTTGTAACAAAAACAGTGATGTTTTTATTTTCCCTGTTGGGACTGGGACTAAGTAAAGGCTCGTACTTTGTGCTTCCCATTTACCTCATTCTTGTGTTTTTTTTTTTGTACTAACGTTTGCCCTAAAGTCTCACATGTTCTTGTCGGCTCATGGTCATGGGGAAGTCCAAATTGAGTTTTTTTCTTTTTCATTTTCAAATCAAAACTGTGTCTGTTTTACTATCTATTTTTGTAGATATTTCTAAAGAAAAATACCATTGGATGGAGTGAAACTTTATTTCTTCTTCCCAAATATTACTTGTTTTCTAGCTACTTTTACATATATTTGTACACTTTCTATACGTCCAATTTCCTTTTTATTCCATATATATATATATAAATTACAAAAGCTATAATAATCTTTCATAAACATTTCAAAACTATTTTTGAAAGTATAAATTCGTTAGAATAATGTTTGATGGAAAGTCGACGTACTAGTGACTTAGAACAATGTGAGAGTGACACAGGCGCTTCCTACAAGGGTAAAAGAATGACATTTTACCACGTCACTTTCCATCCAACATTCTAATGAATGAATATTAAAAATTTTGAAAAAATAGAGTGTCGTTTAAACAAATGATAAAATTGAGGAATAATTTTTAAAATTTAGAATAATGTATGTGAGCTCAGGGTTTTAGGGTTTGTCAGTTGCAAATATATTCCATTGGGAAAGTTTTCACAAGACATTCTTGGCTGCCTCTCCCTCTTAGCTTCAATTACCAAGGATACTATTTGTCTCTCTAAGGATATTAATTAAATATGGGTTGGGAATTTTTCTAGTGAATTATGCCTTTTCTCTCTGTTTGTAGCTTCAACAATAATCTCTAGTTTCCAACCCTAGTTTTTGCATATTCTTATTAGGAAGTGTACAAAAACTTTTTTTTTTTTTTGCAAAGATTTTTAATTAATGCGGGAATTGAACTCATGAACTCTTAGTCAAAGGCACAACCTTATGCCAATTGAGCTATGCTCAGTTTGACCGAGTACAAGAACTTCTATTAAATACTAAAGAAGAATCTAGTTGACCCAATTTTTGTATGACCTGGTTTGAGAGTGGTATGATATATTTAAAATGAGAAAAATAATTGAAGTCTTTAATTGTAATATTACTAGGAGGGATTTTAACTATTGAGGTTGTTCTTGTTATATACATTATATGTTGGTTTATATATTGAATTTTTATTGTAGTGGATTTTTGTCCACCAAGTTTTCAAGAAAGTCTAGTGCTTTCTATAATGTTTCATTTTTCATCTCACTATTTTCATAAAAATCTTTGGTTAGATTATGGTTAGATAATAAAACTAATATAATGCTGTAATTTATTCTTTTGAACACTATTTTGAAATGTGTTGAAGTTTTATTCTTTAATTTCTCCCCCTACACTTCTCATTTGTGTTAAGCCAAACTGTTTTTTAACCTCATATTTGAAAGGAATGAATAGATAACGTAATCACTAAACTACATTTATGTACTGCGAATATGATCATAGTTCAACTGATATATGTATGAACTATTGATCAAGAGATCAGATGTTCGAGTCTCCTACTCCAAATATTTGTAAAAAAAAGAACTACACTTGTGTACTAGTGTGTTAAGCCAGACTTTCTAATTTTTTAGGTTTTACCGCTTGTTTTGTAACACCTTTAGAAAATAAAAAGTTTGTAATTCAACATTGTCGTTGTCGTATTCATCTTCGTGTTCGTGTTTGACTGTTTGAATGCAGGAAGAAAGCGTGCAGCAAAAGAAAGAATCGAAGAGAAGGAAGTCTCTTGAACGTTGCTTTTCCTTTGCCCTCTTCCTTATATTCTGTCTCTACATAATATATGAGATTGGGAAAACTATATAATATTAAGTTTGTGTATACAACTGCTATATACAACCATATGGCATGCATGCCCCCTAAGCCTATTACATTTCTTTTCATTTTTCCTTTCTCTGCTCTAAGATTTTATTATTATATATTTCATATGAAATCCCATGCCAAACTGTTGGACCAAATTCCTTAGTTTCATTCTCTCGAGTCGAAAAGCTAATTGAATCCTTTAAATCTTTCACTCGTCAACTTTTTCTTATGTATATTAGGGTTTTTTATTTACATTTTCTTAAACTCGATTGATAATGTTTATGTTTCTTGTTTCTTGTTTTTTATTTTATTTTTGTGGATTGTTGTTTCCATTTTTTTAAAAGAAAAATAGAATCGTGTTGGTAGTTTTTTTTCTTTTCTTTCTCTCTTTTATATTGAAGAAAGAAATAGAAATTTGTTTGGTAAGTCATTTCCTATTTTTCTTGTTCACTCAAATATTGAAGTTCTAAAATAAATTTTACATGAAAATCAAACTTTTTAAATAAAATATTAAAAAATGAGTTATATTTAACTTTTAATATTTATTATGCATTTTAGAAGTAAAAATATGATAAAATGATATTTTTATTTGTATTAAAAAATTTGGAAATGAAAACCAGAAACAAGAAACTAGGGGCCCGTTTGGTAACGTTCCTGTTTCTTGTTCCCTGTTTCCCGTTTCTCGTTCCCTGTTTCTTGTTCCCTGTTTTTTTAGAACCAGAAACAGAAACATGTTTGATAACTACTCCTGTTTCTCGTTTCTTGAAAAAAAAGAAACAGAAACACATACTTGTTTGATAACGTTTCTTGTTTCTTGAAAAAAAAAATAGAAATATCGTCATGTTTGATAATTTTTTTTTGTTAATTGTTTCTTTTTTCTTTTTTCTCTTTATGTTTTATTTTTTATTTTTTATAGTTTAAATAAAATTTAGTATACATAATATAAAAAAGATATAACATGCATTAAAAAATAAATAAATAAAAAAATAAAAAAATAAAAAATAAATTGCAATTTGATTTGATTTGGTATATGTTTTTGTGTGTTGATAAGGAGACGTTTATTTAAGAATAGGGAAGCGAGTCTCCAACACGCCAAAACAACGTTTAATAACATTTTGCAGTGAAAAAAATTCGATAGTTAAACATTTTTCTCTACCTCGAGGATGATACCTTCCTTGCTCTAAAATCTCGAAGTCGTTGTCATTCGTCATTGTTTGTTATGGGTCATGTTTTAAATTTTCGTTGACGTGTAGACATTTCTACGTGTCAATGAGCTCAATATCGACATGAGAGGTGAATCGACATTTCAATTATATTATAGATAAATTTATCTTATATAACTAAAATATCACTATTTGTGAATCTAATATTTAATAGTGGGAAATTTAAACTGATTTAAAAATATTGAAATGCTAATTTGCAAAGTTTAAAGTGTCGTCCTCGATGAAAATATGAAAATATTGAATGGATACTTATTAAAAAAACATAAAAAATAATAATAATTTTTTTTTTTTACAATTAATAAATAAATATTTTAATGTATTTAAAAAAAAATATAACAAATTTAATAAATAAATATAATAAATATTTTTATGTATTTAAATAAAATAAAAAGTAATTAGTAATGTATCCTAAAAAAAAAAACAGCAAAATTTAAAATTAAAATAATATATAAAAAAAAAAAAAACATTGCATAATTAAGAAAGAAAAAAAAAGTGTTGTAATGAGGATTCGAAGCCAGGACCTCATAGGTGAGGAGTTTATTTGGGTGCTTCTCTTGCCAATGAACCAACACTAATTTATCATCATTTTGGGAACAGATTAATATAAAAAGAAACGGAACTGGGAGAAACACCTTTTTGAAGTTTCTCAAATTTTGCCTTTTTTTTAGAAACGTTTCTCAAAATTTAGAAACAAGAAACGGGAATAGTTATCAAACAAGTCCGTTTCTTAAAAAATGAGAAACAGGAACAAGAAACAGGAAACAAGAACGTTACCAAACAAGCCCTAGGAGTATGTTTGGTAGGATACTGTTTTGTGTTTTCACATCGACTGAGTCTAGTGAATGTGTTTTATGCTATCTAGATTATGCTTTTGAACATTGTTTCCAAATTTTGTGATCTGCAAATTCTGAAAATAATATATGTTTTCAGATTCAGAATATGTGTTTGATGCAATTTAGAGTGTTAATGAAAATTGTTTCCGAATTTTGTGATGGAATTTAGAGTGTTTTTTAAAGTTGTTTTCGAATTTTGTGATCTGCAAATTCTGAAAATATTTTGTTTTTGTTTTGGGTGTATTCAGATTTTGAATTTAAAATTTTAAAATGTAAATTATATTTAAAAGATCAAAATCTTGAATAAATATAGTATTTTATGTTATAAACTCAATTTATTTTTTTGTTAAATTTAAATATGCATGATATAATCTATTATAAATTATATGATATTTTAAAATAAATTTATAACATAAGATATTTTCATAAATTAATTAATAATAGTTTATATTCAACTTAATATTTAGTTATAAGTACAACTAATTTTATGGTTTATAAAATTTTTATCAAACTCATTTTGGAGAATTTGTTAAATTGATATTCAATTTCTAAATTTGTTACCAAACACCTATTTGAAAACCTGAAATACTAAATGGGGCCTAATTTTTTTGTTTCTAAAATTTGTATTATACAAAATTTAATTTGGGAACGTGTAAAAAAGTGAAAACGATAAACAATTAGGATGGTTAACAAATGCTTTTTACACTAGTCTTTTAAGTTTTAACCCAAAAAAAATAATAATAATAATAATAACTATATTTCTAACGAAAATTGTAATAGATGTCAATTTAGAGTAAAATAATAAAAAATATAGTACTTTAAAAAAAATGCGGATATAACAATTTCTATCACTCATAGTATGGTCTATCGCTCATGAAAAGTTTATCTCTCTGAGGCAGCCGTTTTCATTGATTAATGAGGCCAAGCCGATCCCACAAAGGGAGTCGGCCCTTTATCGTGGGTGGAGTCGAGATCCTCGAGGGGCTCGACCCCTTTGGTGGTGTCGAGCCGACCCACGTGGTCGGATCCCTTCGGTGTGAGGCCAAGCCGACCCGAGCAGGTCGGCCTTTGAGGTTGATCGGGTCGACCTCCTCGATGAGGTCGACTCTCGTGGTACTGTTGAGCCGATCCGGAGTCAGCTCCTCTCCTTCTTGCGTCGATCCTTAGCGTCGGTGTTACCCTTACTTTTGGAGCGTGTCAGGTCGACCCGTATGGTTGGCTCTTCTTCGAACATGGACGAGTCGACCCCACGAGGAGGGTCAGCCACTTCAGTCGGCTCTCGTCTTCTAGTAAGGTAGTCTTATTTTAGGTGTTTAAACTCGATTTATGGCTTGACCTCAACTAAAGTAGGTCTCTCCTTGGCATTTAGTCCATCGAATCTCTATAACATTTAGTCCATCGAATCTCTATAACTTGGGTCTGATTATTTCACCCATAACAAATATTATAAAATGTTTAACAACAAATTATAACATGCCTAAAATGAACCCAAAAAAATCAGCTTAACCCATGTTAGTTAGATGCAACCCAAACTAGTTATTCTTAGGAAAGAAACGACATAATCTTCAACAATAAAATTCGGGGCCATCGTTAGATTGGGGAAGATATTTTTGTTTTTGCTACGTTTTGGTATTCAAAATCTGATCTTTTCTCCAACTATGACTCCTTGTATTGTCCTTGATTAGAAAGATTTCCTTTGAGGCTATGTATGTACTTCAATAAAGTATCTTTTTCGAAAAAAATTAGATGCAACCCAAACTAGCTAGAAAAGTTTATAAGTGCACTAAATTAGCATTTTGGCAACCAAAGCAACCTATAAGGTGCTCTATGTTTCAAAAGGACATATCCCCTACTACTGCAAAGTAACTTTACAAAAATGTCAAAGTGACCTAAAAGTAGTCTAAGTGTTGTAGACACCGTATTTTTGGTCCGGCCATTTGTTTATTATTCAAGTTATTTTTTCCTATTTTTATGTATTTTTGTCATCATTCTTTAAACCATTTTTAAACTTTTAAAATTCACCTTTTTTATTTTTTTAATTTATTAATTCCGAAAATTCAAGAAAAATAAGAAAAAGAACGTTTTGGTTGTTTGGAAAAGTTTTTATCTATTTTGACAAATAAAATTAACATTTAATGAGTATGAAATTTTAAGTCATTTTATGGCTAAAGTTTGATATTCATTTATTTACTTCAATGAATATAAAATCTTTAATTTATTTTTGGGTTAAAATTTGATATTCATTTATGAGTATAAAATATTTAATTCATTTTTGGTTTAAAATTTGATATTCATTTATGATATAAAATATTTGTTTATTTTTGGCTTAAAATCTATTTCAATTGAGAAAACATTTTGAGTAATAAATTCATTGAGATTTTTACCTTTGATGTGATTTTCAATGGCCTATAAATACCGACTAAGAGAAATAGAAAGAAAAAAAGAAGATCAGAGCGAAGGGCTCGGAGGAAAAAACGATAAGAGAAGATCAGAGGGAAAGACTCGTAAAATCAAGGGAAAGAGAAGAGAAGATCAGAGCGAAGGGCTCGAAGGAGAGAAAAAAGATTAGTGCGAAAGGCTACCAAGCCGGGGAGAAAATGTTAGTTTTAATGGTCAAAACTCTTATTTGACTAATTTAAAATAAGTTTCTCTTCCCTCCGAACTTCACAACCACTTCCCTCCATTCCTCCCATCTCAAGCAAAAAAACCAACAACCACCATCTTCATCCAACTATAATCTTCTGCAGATATCGGCAACCACGAGCTTGAACAAACGATAACTCCCTCATGCATGGTGATGGAAGGCATAGACCGCGACACGCTCGATTGAAGAAGGAGGTATATTTTTAGGTTTTTATGTTATTTACAAAAATGTCATTACTTTTATATTATTTACAAGTTTGTCATTGCATGCTTAATTACAAAACTGTCATTCCTTATTTTTATTTATTCACTCCCAATTTTGACATTTGACCCGAAGTTAATGTTTAACCTTTTTTTATTTTCCAATTAAGTTAGGATATATTTTCCTTTTTAGATTTAATATTTTAAGGCATATTTCAATTTTACCTTAATTTAAGTCTTGTAAATAAATTTTAATTATTTGTTTTAATATATTTCAAACAAATTTCAACTTTATCTTTAATTTAAATTTTCCTAAATCTCAATTTGATTTTATAATCAAAGTCATATTTCCGTTTAAAAATAACGTTTGTAAAATAAAATAATATTTGTTTTGAGGGCTGAGTAATGTGACTTTCGTAGAGTTTCGACTCTCCTGCAAGCACACGAAAATCCTCCCAACCACTTCTAAAAATAATAAATCAATATGTTTTTAAAATAAAATATTATCATATAAATCCTATGATGGAGTTGCGATAAATTTCTCAAATTCTTGAGGTAAATAATTTCCTTTAAATAAAAGGAAATTTAGATATGATAATTAATTAAAGTTAAATTCACTCAATATATCAAACTCTTACCTTATTTTTAAGGTTAAGCTTTGATTAAATGAGACATTCATTTTTAACAAAACTATTATTTATTTATTTTCTCAAATTAAGGACATTTTAAAATTAACTGGATAATATAAGATAAAATATGGCTACCGTTTTTAACGGGTGTTGTAGGGTGCTAATACCTTCCCTACACTCAAATGACCCCCGAACCTAATTTCTCTTTCCGTAAACCAGTTTTTATTTTAAGGTGACCAATCACACCCAAAATGATTGGTGGCGACTCCATCTCTTTTATTTTTTAAGACAAAACCCTTGAAAGAGGACGTCGGCCGCTCCGCGTCGCAATGACGTTGCGACAAGTGTAATTTAAGTGTTCAAGCACCTAGTAAACATGTTTAAAATGAACAAAAATCATCTAACTCGCCCTATATGCAATCCAACTAGAAGTTCCTTTTACGACATAATCAAACAACAAAGAATAAAAGTGTAAAAGAGAATCGACACAGAATTTACGTGGTTCAGTAACGTTATGTTAGTTGCATCCACGAGCAGAAGGGAGAGAACAATTGTATTACGAATAGGAGAGAATTACAATCATGACAGACTAGGGACAGCTGAAAGCATTTGAAGGTTTATATATGACTTTTTTTTAATGACTTAATACATAATGGGTCAAAAGCCCAAAAACAAATAGTAAAATCTAAATCAGAACCAGTTGTAGCAGATGATAACATATTCAAAGTATTCCAATCGTTCCAAGTAAACTAAAAATGCCCAAATTGGCATTTCAACAACCAAGCAACTTATGACATGTCAAATGTGTACTTAAAAGTACATAACAACCTACACTCTAAGGACTATATAACCTTAAAAGTACCTAAGACTCAAACATATGATTACTAGAATTTCCTAATAAATATTCGTATAATGTAATTGTTAACTACCATGCGCATTAATTGTTAACTACCATGCTACGCAAATGAAATAATTGAAAAAAAAAAAAAAAAAAAAAAAAAAAAAAAAAAAAAAAAAAAAAAAAAAAAAAAACACCAATATCACCCATTGGGAGACTAACAATTGAGTTATGGATGGATATATATATATATTTCCAATTTGATGGTTGATACTTATTCTTTCTAAATTTATATTAAACTTTATTTTAAAAGAAAATATTAAGAGGAACCCACATAAATCTATACTCATAACATGTATCTAATATAAGAAAACATAAACTTCCAATCATCGAATCCGAATATAGTTAAGTAGATAAAGCATCGACTATATCATTAAAGTTGATGATTCGCTAAGTAATCTGGACTTAATACAAATGTATGGTAGAGAAACTATGGTTTTTTACAACTATTAATTTCATTATTTGTTTTGTTAGTAATAATATATAGTAAAGGGAGGATATATGATATATTATTTTAGCCTTTTTAATCATAAAATATATAAAAAAAAGGCAAAGATGTGTGGTTGAATTGAGCAATAAGTATAGATTGTTAGTTTATATAGTGAAAGTGGAAACAGCAACCAGAAAGAGAAAGGGATTTTGATCTTTGTCCCTTAAAAGAAAAAAGAATTATTGATCCTCCTCAACCAAACACTCACACTCTCTAATTGCATACTATGTACTATAGGGACTATAATTATATTGTGCATTACTTCTCCTACCAACAAGTTTAAAAAATTATTAAAAAAATATAGATAGTCAATGTCGCTCACTTCTTAGTCGAGAGTATGTATACATATTTTATGTCAGTTTAGTTATGTTCATGACAATAGTCAATGACCGAGTAATTTGACTAATAAATGTAGACGTTTTATGTTCGATTTTCATTAATTAATTTTAAATTATTAAGATTTTTTTAATTTAATGATATGTGAAGGTTGAGATTTGAACATTTAATCTTTGTCGAAGAAATATGTTGTTTGTTGATAATTCTTAATTATTAAGTAGTGGTAGGTAGAAGGTGGGTTAGTTTTATTTTTTATTTACTTAAAAAAAACAAAAGGTGTTCTTCAAATTAGAGAGATTTTCATTTGGATCTAAGTTTTTAAATTGTTGTATTTTTGCAAATTTACACATTTTAAACTTTCTGACATATAAGAAATGTTACCAATGTTTTAACTATTTTAACTATTAGATTAGGTTTAAGATGACTCATTCATTCATCAAATTGTCTCGAACTTTTCAAGGAACCAGAGAATCTGTCAACTTTTTAAGAAACCAGAGAATCTATAAACAGAGCTTAGTAGTCATTGATATAAGAAACCAGAGAATCTATGAACAGAGCTTAGTAGTCATTGATACGTACTCTCTCTTAATGTCGAGGTTAAAATCTTCTCACCACCATTTAAAATAGAAAATTTATGCTAAAATAGAAAAATCAAACATACATTAAATAAATCATTGGGTTTAAATACGACTTTAAAACCGTATTAAATTATCACTATACCTTATTGGCCATGTTTTTAACAAGTAAAGAACTAAATCTAGACATATGAAAGTACCCCCTTTTTTAAAAAGGGATTTTCGAGAAAGGCCCTAACAATCATCAAGCAAGCTGTGATAGATTTAAGATCTCGACATTTATTACCAAAGTGAGCATAGCTTAAAGTCGGAGGTTCGAATCTCCAAACCCGGTTGACACATAAAGCAATTGAAATGGAGGTAATAATGGAACCTGGAGAAAGGTATTAAGGTTTGGACTCAGAACTGAGAGGGTCTTGCTTTTTATAGTACAGAAACCATTGGAAGATCAAAACCAACAGGTTTCATTTTTTTAATTGTATAACAATGGTTGGGAAAAAAGAGTTCACAATTGGAGCCGAGAACATCAAAGTAGCACCTCTACCATGTTTTCTGTACACAAACAAAACAAAAACAAAAACAAAACAAAAACTATATCAAGAAAGCGAGTACTCGCAGTCGAGCAAGCGTGAGAGAATCTCTTCGCAGCTTGGCCGTTCATTTGGTTCTGCCCAACAATCTGCAATCGAGACAGTAAATTATATAAGTTCAATAAGAGCTTGATAAACAAGATAGAAAGAAGTATTTCAAGATATCATTAATATTATGGCAATTGCTAACAAGGTAAAATGTTTCCCACTGATCGATCAACCTGATATAAGCCTGCCAAGTGGGCCTTCCGGAATCTCTAGCCGGGATCCCTCAGTGCCAACAGCATAAACTACCTGGAAGCCACAAGGGTACCCGTTAATCTCACACTCATTCTAATAAAACGGGATTACCACCCGATACAATTTTAAGGTCGGTCTGAAATGACTGAAAGGACTTAAAAAGGACTTTTAAGTGTTAAAAATATGTTTTAAGCACTTGAAAAGTCATTCCAAACCGACCATAAATTAAGGATTGCATTTCGTCAACATACCCGTTCCGGTGGAATGCCCTCCCACGGTCTACTTAGCGTGCAGAGCTCCCACATAATGACCCCCAGGCTGAAAATATCACACTTTTCAGTGAAGGGTTCGTTTCGAAAGAGCTCGGGAGCCATCCATTCTGGAGTTCCTGCAGATGGAGACCCTCTTGCTGGAGCGTCTATCAATATTCTTGAAAGTCCAAAATCACATATCTTGACGGTCCAATGCTTGTTCACTAGGCAATTTGCACTTTTTAGGTCTCGATGAGCTATTTTCATTCGGTGTATGCACATCAAACCCCTTTGACATCCAGCCAAATCTCCGATTAGTAAAATGTATTATGTTTTTCAGAGGACGCCATTTATTAGGTGCTTTCAAGTAAACTACTAAAATGCATCATCCAAAATCATCTGGGAAATCAAAATTAATAACATAAATTGAACGCTTAATCAGAATCTTATCTTTCTCCTTCCCCCCTTTAACTACTATATCATAATCCAGAACAAGTCAGAAGCAAACCACTATCAGAAAATTCCAAAGTTTGTTTTTTCTTAATTGGCTAAATCCCACGTAATAATAATGGACGAGCAAATAAAAAACTAAAAAATGATTCTCCTTAATATTAAACCCAAATAATTTAGAATCTTAGATTCTTAGTCAGTAACATTGCAGCACTTCCCCAGGTTCCCTGGTGGGGTGTCTAGTTACATTATCCCTCCTAACTCCCAAGCTTAAAATAACGAGAGAAGTCAGCAAACACGCCTATACTTCGAAGTCAATTGCAATTCTACCGTTAAATCCCATGGCACTTTAAACCATGGAGCATAAAGCCAAAGAAATAACCCTTCATTCACTAGGGTCAACAAGGAAGAGGGTATATTATGCTTGTTGTTTCGTGACTGAGCAAAACATACCTGCATATGTCACGCAACATCTTCAGTCTCCTCCGCCAGCTAAGCTTTTTTTTCTGACCACTCAAATGGATCAAGGAATACAAGGAACCCATTTCCATGTATTCGGTAATCATTGATAAGCGTGGCGGCTTCGTGCATGCACCCAGAAATAATATAACTGCAGCAAATATAAACACTATTAGTCTAGTCAGACATTTTTTTTTTGATAAGATTAGTCTAGTCAGACTTAGATTTTTAAAATTCTAGCATAAGAACAAAATGAAAAGAAATCAATCAGGGATTCATAAATTGCATCGACTAAGGTATGCGGCATGCCAAACAAATCAGTACATTCTTACACGAAGAAAATGCAGTGATGTTATAATTTCAAACTAGAAGAATAAGGAAGTACCATTAGGATGTCGAAGACGGCTAGCAAGAAAAGAAACCCATGCACAAATACAAAGAGATTGGAGTAAGATAAATGAAAGTCAACGGGAGATAAATAAAAAACATTAGTGTCAAAAAAAGATACCTAAGAATTGATATCTCATTACAGAAGTCTTCGACGTTTTCAGGAGTTAGATCTTGCTCTAGGAAAACTTTGATTGCCACATCTGTTCCATTCCAAATGCCGCGAAAAACTTCTCCAAAAAACCCTGGATATTCACACAGCGAGTAAGTGGCCTCTTCACAAAATTGGCATCTTAGCCAACAACATGCTCTAAAGGAAAAACATGCTCACCAATTCCAATACGGATTCCAACTGTGAGTTCTGAGTAATCAATGTTCCACTCTGGGTAAGGTAATAGTGGTTTGTCGTTCAAGGAGAAAGATTCAAGAACGTTAGTCCATTTTGAGGCTAATTCATCATTGGCAAATGCTGAATGCTCAATTCTATCAGAGGTTTGAGCATGTTTTTGATATTGATGTGGCGATGATGGTAATGATATTGCTCTTTGAGAACCCATTTGATCCTGAAAAGAAAATAAAGAAAAAGCCATTCACTAACAAATTCCATTTTTTAATTTTTTTTTACAATTTAAGTGGTTCCAGAAACAGTGTCAAAACTAACATACTTCATCATGATAACACAAAATGACGGGATAAAAATTTCATGACAATAATCACCCCTCTAAAATTCCCCCCGATGCATATACCTTCTCTCTTCTTAAATGATTCATTTTCATCTTAGTTTCTTAATCACTCAACCTACCTATATTGGTTTTGGTTTACAAGTACTTTTTTTGTTTTGTAATACTAATAATAGGATAAGTTTTTTTTTTTTTATCCACTACTGTCTGGGCCAGCTTGCGCGTACCTCGACTAATCTCACCGGACAACCGTCTAACTCTACTATATTTGCTTGCCAAGAAAACTTGTAGGATATTAAATCCTAGGTAGGTGGTCACCATGGTTTGAACTCATTCCCTCTAAGCTCTTTATTATTCTCATGACCCTTACTGGCCACTAGGTCAACCCATGATGGTGAATGGTAGGATAAGTTCTTACTAGGGAATCCAACAAATATTGTTTTAATGCTGAAATTGTGAAGGTCAGGAAAAAAATCTCAAGCCCACACAGGAGATTTCAACCCTACTACCCATAACATGATTTTTATGCTGAGATCATTCTACCCTCACAGTCCTCGTGATTCTCACTCTCAGTATGCAAGCCCATGACTACCTCTTCACCCCCTCCTTATAACCTATGTAGGTGGAACTGATAGGAGGCTCATCGTAATACAATCTAAATAAATCACATTATCAATAGTCATCTATGCCTTAAATTTCCCCCACATTTATGAGCTCATCCAATTCAAAATTAAGACTTATTACTAGACCTTCAACGATTTTTTTAACCAACATTTAATAGACGAACAACTAGAGATTTTTCATGTCCTAAGTTTGAAATAGGTAGGTGTTCGCAACAGGTTTGGAACCATGTGCGCAAGGGTTTTAACCACTGTGTAAGATACCATGGTTAGTTTACACCAATTCTGCATTCATTATGCACTTGTATACACAATTTCAAAATTGAAGAAGACAATAATAACAGAGGCATGGTCACAGTGCACTCACATTTTTCCCTCCAAATACGTACAGATGCAGAACAAAGATGAAATTTCAACGTGATGCAAGAAAGCAATATGATGATGAACATAAAGTCAGTCCTCCATTACCAGGACAAACGAAACCTACATTTCTCCGAACATCTGAACTATTAATTCGATTTTGCTTCAGTGTTTCATTCATTGCTCGCACAGCCCTGAGATCGTCAAAGCAGACAAGTGAAACATAGACATACAATTAAAGAATTCTGGTTGATTATGCCGTTTAATGATAAAATAACAATCATAAAACAACACACAACTACTACACTGAGAACATTGGTAAAACTAAACAGATAAATAAGGTACTCACCCATCGAGCATAGCATGACAATATCCACTTAAGCAGATCAATCCTATTCAGTAAAGTTGACTGGAATACTAACAAGTGCAGGCTTGATAAATTCACAGTTCAATCTAATTTTAATGATTGATGCAACAATCCTTGATAAAAGATGATGGCACTGTGGCTTGAATGTGGTAATAATGTTCGCTAAGAACATGGCAAAGAAAAGCAAAGTTTTGTCCAACATCAACGTACATATGAAGGCAGAATAAGAAAGTTTTTTTTTTTTTTTTTGGATAAGAAACAGTAACCATTCATTGATATAATGAAGAATATTACAAGAATAGGAAAGTTTGACTACCATTTATAGGGAAACAAAGAAAGTAATGGAAAATACAAAAGCAAAGACTACCTCACGATATCATCACCAATCTCTGGAGTAATGCTGATGCTCCTTCTTCTTAATCGACGAGCTTCTGAAGTTGAAGCACCTTCTGATCTGCAGCCAAATCAAAAACAAAAAATGCTATTATCATGAATAAATAGCATGATAACAGGAATAATAGGGGGTCTCTACACAAACAAAAAAAGGCAACATAAAAACCTTAAGCAGTGCGCAATTTTTACACTAAACTTTAATAACTATTGTCTTCAAAATTCCATTCACAAAGTTGAAATCCATGTCCAAGGTGAAGAACAATCCCAACACAGAGTTACGGTCCTTATGGATATTGAACTCCACGAGAGACCTACACATTTTGTAACTATTTTTCCTTTAATAAATAAATTGCAAAACTACAGGATGCTAGAAAATTATAAGATTGGTGTTTTCTTATCTCTAACATGCTCATGCCAGATTTTTAAAAAACAATGTCAGCGAATTAAACCACACCATTGCTATATTTATTGAATCATGCCACATTATCAGCAAGGAGTTGTAAACATGTCTTTCTTGCAAATCAGGTACATACGTTAAGGGACCATTGATAATGAAGATAAAAATAAACCTTGAAGTAGAGACATCATCAGAAAAATCTCTGAAGGCTTTCCTATCCCCACTAAGCATGGACCGACCGCGCACCCGAAATGAAGGATGCTCTGGACTGTAGAACAAAACGCAATTGAGAACGTTCTCAACCGAACTATTATAATAAAAGACTATATTTCCTCAAACATAAAGGTTCATTTCATGAGAGGGCATAAAAGAATACAATCATAAACCAAATATTTCAGAGATTCACTGTTCCGGAGCTAATTTCAAATATGTAAAATTGAGCATAATGTACTTTCAAGCATCCAGATTATCTTAATTGGCAGGAAATAGAGCAAAAAAATAAACAAATAAACAAACAAATTCCCTTTGTTTTCAATGAAGACCCTCCCTTGGGCTCTCCCTCCCAAAGTACTTGAGTATAAACCGGGCAATTTAATTATACTCAAATTACATGTTGTTAATTCTTATTTGCCTTGGGCCATATCTCTCAACTCTTCCACAGAACCTAAATTTACGAGCTTTGACCATCATGTCAATTCAACTAACATCTATAGTCAAATCATCCAGAAAGGGCCTCCGTGAACAACATGCATAAAAATATACATATGTCATTAGCGATCATTGTAAACCTGAAGGTAGCACTTGCTAGGGTTGCCAAAAAATATAGCTGATTAATGAAATTTATTTGAATGGAGGATATAAATTTTTAACACCTTCCTATCAAAATAAATTTTTAACACCATAAAAAGATGGCCACATTATCCAAGAACAAGAATTCTAGAAAGACCTTGAACTAGCAGTCCGCTGTTCAGCAATATCCTTTCTCCGACTACGTCGCCAAAATGCATTTGCAATGTTAGGTTCACTATGTGATAAACTGAGAGATTTGAAAATAAGATACAATAACAGAAATCTCAGTGCATTTCTTGCATGTTTGCATCAGAAAGAAAATTTTTGGGGAAAAAAAAGAGAAGCAATTCATTAGAAGTAATCAAGAAATAGATGGTTTATGTAACTATAGTCACTTGTGACAACTTATTGGAGCAATTTATTACCTCAGTTTCCTGTCAAGTGGTGTACTTGATCGAAACATCAAGTTGCGCAATGAAGGACCATATGCATTTGAAGCTGCTTCAAATTTCCTGTGGAATTGAAGGCTCTCATCTCTTTCGGCACTGTCGGAAGAAAAAGAAAAAGAAAAAAAAAATAGTTCAATTACAAGGAACAATAGAATGCATACCTATACGGTTATACCTAAAACTTAAATTTTCATATAAGATTGGAAATGTTGAGAAACCAGAAGTTTTAACTTTTAAGCAACATCCCACCTGTCAGGATCAACTCTCTCTGAAAAACCATAAAGAGGACTGTTAGGTTCTAGTGGTGAATCACAGGAGTCATTTTCTGCCGAATCGCTTTCCCCGGCAGCGGAAATATGGGTCATAAAAATTGCTTTAGTTGACCGAGGTAACAACTGGCCAGGAAATCGCATAAGATCAACGACTAGTTCCACAGAATTCAAGCAAACTGTCACAGACATATGCTTGTATGAATCCACGCACCCAATAGCCCCCTCATTTGGCAAACCCTGAACGGAAAAAAAAAAAAAAAAAAAAAGTGAATGAGGGATTGCCAGAATCCATTTGACAAGAAAATAACTCTATTCTGCCATCACCCTGTGAAAATAAAATCAAATGATAATTCACAAATAGATATGGGGGAAATTATAGGAAGGAACAACCTACTGCAATAAATAAAATCAAGTTTAAAGCTTACCACCATGAGACGGCTTTCAAGTCCTACAGTGTCCGCCAGAACCTTAAATAAGATAGCTCTTGGACGGCATGAACCAAATTTTATTTGTCCAAGTAATTGAATGCCTCTATCCTCGAACAAGTGAGAGGTTTCTTCTACAGAAGCTTTTGCTGGACTTTCTAAAATTGGTCGTTTATAAAAATCAGAGACCTGAGAAGGTGGAGTAAGGTAGAGGAATAGTTACCCTGTGAGCAATAGAAAAATAAATATGGACACACAATTGCAGAAACTTTAGAAGATGGATTAAAAAATAGGAATAATCACCTGTCAAAAGTTAAGAAAAATAACAAGACTCCTTAGGGAGACATAAGACATGCCTAAAGAAAAGGTTAACGACATAGAATTTGGAAGCAATTAAATTTTCCTCTCCAGAAAAATACTGCTATATAACAGGTCCTGCACGCTTTATACAATCCATCCTTTTTTTATAAGACCCTTTATACAATCTATCTTAAGAAACCGTTACAGAAAGAGTCGACTGCTACAGCTAAAAAGTATAGATTAGCAAGGTAGGAATTCTAAAAACCTACATCAGTTAAACCACAGAGGATCAGGTAACAAATGGTTTCTAACTGGGTAAAGATGCTACAAAATCAATTTCAGGTTGGAGGCACATGAATGCCAATTAACAATTTTCATTTTTTCCATGGTGTGTGTGTGTGTGGGGGGGGGGGGGGGGGTAGGGATCTATAGTTCAGATTTTTCCCTTCATCGGCAACCTCATTGTAGATGTTGTTAACAACCAAAACACCATTCCCAATATTAGAAGGGAAATCCAGTGAAATTCAATGGAGAAACAGTTGCTCCTCACCAGTCCAGCAATCTTCTTGATAATTGCAGCTGGATTTGAATTCAATCCTTTAACCAGTGACAAGATCAGTTGCTTCAGCATAGAAAGCTTTTTATCTTTCTCCGTCTCCACAAGAATAACATCATTTCTGTAACCTTCTGCCTCCAAAGCACGAAGCTCATCCAGCGAAGGAATACTGTGGAACCGCTCTTTTAGCCTTTTATCCTGTATGTAGAGTATAGAACTCATTTAGGCTCTAGCCTCTAGTTTGTAGAAGCAAGTTATAAGACGGAAATTGCTAACATAAATAATACCAGTTGCCAAAAACTACAGTAAACATAAATACTGAAATACAAGTATGAGATCTTAAAAAATATATATAAATTAGTGAAAGGTACTGCATTTAATTAATGGCCGTTTATATAAGAAAAACATGATGCAAGATCCATCAGAAACAAAGCTCACAGTTTCTCCAAAGAAAAAGAAACTAAAGAGTAAAAGTTAATTTTCTGGATTGAAAAACTGAAATGGGAAAACACCATACCGGAATAACAGAATAGAAACCATCTGGAATTGGTTCACAAAGCATTCCAGTACGCCAGAGAATTTGAGATGCTCTCTGAGGCGACAACAACACATCTTGGTCAGAATTGATGATCTCTTCCTTTTCACTTACAATATCTTCCCGAGGACCCAAAGAAACAGATCCAAATTTATCAACGAAATCAGAAGACCACCAGGAAGCATTGGAAGGCCCTTGCTCTGATGGTGTAACGTCATCTTGCTGATCCTCCATGCCTTTGAACGTTTAGAATATAAAACCATTTCACCATGTACTTTCTACCCCATATAAGGTGTAATCGAACTTACAGTACTCTTCTTCCAGTCAACAAAACCACTGATAAAACCCTTAGGTTTCCCCCAAAATCTTCAAGCTGGAGGGCATAATACCCAAGAAACAGGAGCGTCAAAATGTTTGGGCATAAGCTCTATTATAAAGAAAAGAACATAAACATCATTAACAAAGTCATGTTTGTACATTAAAAACAGAGCAAAAATCAAAGACCCCAGTAAACAAAAGAAGACGCAAGACCCACAAATATTCATTCAAACTCAAACCAAAAAAGTTTATCCTCTATATAGAAAGCGAAAACCCTGAAAATCAAGAAATAGTGAAATACCCATTTGGCAATATACCCTAAAAAGTAGAACAAGAAAATTACACACCTCGCACCACTGAATAGTAAAGGGCGGAATCCACAGATACAGTGTATGAATTAAATTTAAAAAAGTTTTGCAGAAGAACAAGTGTTGGATTCATCGTAATTAAATGAGAGCTATATTTAAACCGACAAGTTCCTTATAAAGGAAAAAAACTGAAACGGAGAATTGAAATAACGATGAAGAAGCAAACAGAAAAACGCTTAATCCTTTCTATGTATGACGTGAAAAAAACAAGGAGAGATAGGCGCAGGAATCCGAAATTGAGTGTAGGAAGTAAAAGAAAGTAATGAGAGAGTATGGGAAAAAGAGTGAGGTTGTGGAAAATGAAGAATGCAATGGAAGAAGAATCGAGATTCGGAGAAATGGAAGAGTAGGTTATTACCAGAAGCGGATCGGAGGATTTGAATCTTGATCCCGTGAGTGAGCGTGAGAATGAATGGGGGATTTGGGGTTTGATTGATATAATTGATGGACGAAGAAAGCGATGGAGTTTGATTCTCTCTCTAAAAGAGCAGAGCAGAGAGAAAGAGAATCACGTGCAATGGAGAAATGGAAGAAGAAGAAGAAGAAGAAGAAGAAGATTGAAGAAGAAGATGAAGAAGAAAGAGATCTGCGTTTCTTCTGTCTCCGGGACGCCTCTCTCCGACAGCCAGCTGGCGTACGGGGTGGCTTACCAACATCCACACCTTCCTCCGCGTGAACCCTTTTAATTCCCCCCTCTCTCTTTTTTACTCTTTTCTTTCTTTTTCATTTTTTCCTTCCTAAATTACTATTTAATCTCTCATACATTTATCAATTTTTTAAAATATCTAATAAATTTTTAAAACTCCAGTTATTAAATTGAAAATTTAAACATTTTTTTAATTTTATAAAGAAAAATTGGAAGTGATGTAAATTTAGAGTAAAATAATTCAAAATATAGCATCTTTTAAAAAAAAAAATTGTGGACATTTCAATTTCTATCGCTGTATGGTCTATTGCTGATAAAAATTTATCGCTGATAGTAGTTTTTTTTTATAGAATTTTGTTAGTGATAATAGTCTATCAGTATAGAAATCTATCACTGATAGAAGTCGTAATAGTCATAAAGTCTATTAGTGATAGTCACTGATTTTTTTGCTTAGTTTTAAACTTTGTTAAATTTGCAATTATTTTGGATTTGCTGGTTGTGCAACCAGCCCTTTTATAAAACTATTAATCATTATTTTTAAAGTTTAAAGGCTAAATTTACAAATATCCAACAACTACTCAGTGTTAAGTGAGTGTTCCGCCTAAGATAATCCAAAATAGGATTTTTTGAGTACATTGGGGGTGGGAGGAGTCGAACCACAGACCTCTTGGTCATGAACACATACATGTGCCAAAGCGAGCATAGTCATGCTCGCTTTGGCAATCCAAAATAGGATTTGATTCACGTACATGTGTAAAAATTTAAAAGTTCGATTTCCCATTTTAGTCTTTGCAAAAGAAAAAAGATAAAAAAGAAAAAAAAAATATATATATATATATAACCTTATATTTATTTAGTCCCACATGTTTTTAATAGTTTTGTTGACCATTAAAGTCTTGTCTATTTAGTTTTTGTAAAGTTATTTTTTAATTTTTAGTTGGTTGCTGACATTTCAATTGTGTTTATTAACTTTGGTAGGTTAGTAGTGCTCACATGATATAAATTATGTTATTTAAAAAAGCACATAGTTGGGTTTTTTTTCTTTTTTTTTTTTTACAAATATTTTGAAAATAAACCGTCTCTAGTTCATATATTATGTTGATTTAATTATGTTCAAATTGACACATATTATATTAATTTTGAGTGCATTATCTTTAGTGATGTAAAAAATAAATTGAACTTGTTAATGATGAAGGACAATTGAGCACAAAATTAAAAATGTATAAATTTATTTAAAAAATAAGTAGTTAACTTATTAAAAAAAAATTACATGTACTAAAATAGACAGAATTTTAAAACTTCGAGAATCAAACTTTTTTTTTTTTTTTTTTAGAATGTTACATCATAAATATAAAATTGGTGTTCAAAAGTTCGAAACTATGACCATTTAAAACAACTAGAAATGCATTGTTTTACCTGCAACAATTATAGGATGGAAGATCCAACTATCAATCTTTGAGATTTTTATTTTTTAGTTCATCAATTGTGTAGGTGAGGCATCGATCCACCAACCTTTAAGATGATAATCGATGTTATATCTACTAAGTTATACTTCGGTGCCTTGACTATTGAGGTATGTGACCAGTACCCGTTTCTTATTTTAGGTACGTGACAAACTTGTAATTATTGAGCTTTAAAAAGAAATTAATTTCTTGTTTCTTTACAAGTAAACCGATGGCCCTGATTAAGTCAATGGGTTATGCTTCCAATGCATCCCCTCCCTCATATCGCACACGTGGATTCTTTTTTAATTTCCCATTTATTATTATTTTTATTCCAAGAAGTACTATTAAGTATTAAGTATTAACTACTGTTTAGTTTATAATACTTAATACTTATATTAAATCGTTACTCATTTTATGTGACTTTTTTTATTTAAGGAATGTGACTTTCTAGTTTAATCGACAAAAATAAACCTTTTAAATGGAGTTTTTGTTGCATCATCCGTCAAAGTCTTATAAAAGGTTAAATCGAGCCTACTTCAATTTTGTATTTTTTATTAAGAAGTCATGAGGTCAATCCTCGCATCAATTAAAATACATAAATCGAAGAGAGACTTTTGTTCGTTGATATATAATAAGTTTAGATATTGTTAAAATGAATTTAAATCAACGAAGAACATGTAAAACGTAGATTAATGGAGATTTGAGTTTTGTTGTATAATTATACCTATGATATTTTTGGCAGTAAATTCGATGATTAGGAGCAAGGATTTAAATGTCGATGTCGACGGAAATATCGAAATCTCAATTTTATGAAAATGTCGATAGAAATATTGGTAAAGTATCGATGTCGATGGATATTTGTGAAAGATTTTTAAAAATATTTAAAAAAATATATATTAAAATTAATAAATAAACATTTTACAATATTAAATGATGAGTTAAAATATATTTATTATAATATTATATTCACGTTAGGTTGCATTTTGTAGTTATTTTTTTTAATAATTCATCAATTTTGTACGGTATAATGGAAATATTGATTCACCCCTCATGTCGATGTCGAACCTATGGACATGTGAAAATATTACATGTCGACGAAAATTTAATATCATGACTAGGAGTAAAAATATTAGTGAAAGTCGTATGTGAAATACAAATCACACCATCAGCCACTAATGTTTTTGTTATTAACAGTTTTTTTTTTTTTAATGTTCTGGACTTTTAAAAATTATTTTTTGACATTTTTTTTTCTTTCAAATCAAATAGTTACCTTTTGACATATTTTGAATTTGGCATTCAAAACTTAATCTAATAGTTTTGAATTCAAGTATGATGAATTCAAATGGGATAGAGGTGGAGTAAATATTTAAGTACAAAGATGTTGGGTAAATTAAGACGAAAATAATATTCATCAAATGTCACATTATTTGATTTTAATATGAAATCTTATGATTAGTTGAAGAATTAAATTAAATATTTTAAATGTTAAATTGAACATAACTCAATTAATATAAAATTTATTTCATCGACGTAGAGTTACGAGACCAGAAATTATAATCTTCGCATAGTTAAACTAAGAAAAAAATACCAACAAAAAGATGACTAGAGAAATAATTATTTTTAATTGACATTTTAAAAAAAAAATGTTAAACATGTTGCATTTTTTAAAAATTTAGTCAATTAGAAATGGTCGGGCAGCTAACCCTTGTGAAAATGGGCTACGCTTTTGGTGTTCCATTTTGGGTTCTCTCCTCCCCATCTATTAATCCTTTGTTTTAGTACCCATCATGTTAATCTTATACCTTTTTTAACCCCCAAAAAAAAATCACTATATGAAATTATTATTTTTAAAATTATATGTTTATACAAATTTAAAAATAAAAATAAAAATAAGAGTTCAACATTACAATGATGAAAGACTAAGCATTAACTTTTTTTTTTTCTTTTTTTTAATATCTTATCTACAAAAGTTTAATTCTACAATATGTAAGCCAATAATTAAATTAATGTAAACATGAACATAATTCGACGGTAATTGACATATACTATTCTCTTTGAAATTGAAGGTTTAAGTCTCTATACCTCACATTTGTACTATATATATATATATATATATATATTATCCTTTTGAATTCAACATTATGTATGGGTAGAAATTTGAATATGATCTTTTGGTCGAGTATGTATGTCTTAATTGGTTAATTATTTTAAATTAAAGCATAGTTCAAGTTGACCATTTTGAGATTCACCATTATTGAAAATTTGAAATTGAGAAGAAAACAAAATAGTGAATACTAGTATTATGTCCGAACATAACTCAGTGAACAAGATATCAATTATCATCCAAAAAAAAAATTGGTGGCCCAATCCTTCACCTCCACAATTGTATAACTAACCAAAAAAAAATGTTGGTTTTATATGAAGTGGGTGTGAAGAGAGTAAGGTAGAGATGCATGCTACAAATATTAAGTAACATCAAGATGTGACCTTGCCTTGTGTCCTATTTGTCCAAGCTCTACATAAAGCTAGAAGGCCTTGACACTAAACAAAGTTGTCCTTACCACCTTGCCCTTCCCCCACTTTAAATATTTTTTGGAAAATACTTGTAACCAATAGGAAAACTTTTTTCTAAAATTGTTTATTTGGATTGTTTTGTATATATATATATATATATATAAACCAATTGAATTATATAAACCCTATATATATACAGGAATTATTATTTTTTAAATTTGTTTTTTTGGATTGTTCTATATATATATATATATAATTGGAGGCGGAAGTCGTGGACTAAGACAAATTTTTTTTAAAGTTTTTTTTTTAAAATGCAAACATCAACTAATTAATAATGAAACAACATAACAATCTAAAATGCAAACATCAACTAATTAATAATGAAACAACATAACAATCTAAAAGAGTTAAATTGGACAACCACAGACGACATCTTCCCAACAAGACAACCCAATGGTGGAAAAAGCATGACTTGCTAAATTATGAACACCTTATTCATAGACCTTAGAACAAAAATCAACCTATGAAACAGAAGGATTAAGAAGGAACTCTCGAACTTTAGCCAATAACACGCCATGAGCAGACAATGAAGCAACATTAGAATGAATGACATTGACCAAAGATTAAACATCAGATTCAATCCAAACATTTTGGAAACCTTCTCCGTTACCAAATTTAACCCTCAGGCTAAAGCCTCAGCAGAAAGCACGTCAAGCTTACCTTGTATCACCTCAGAAGTAGCACAAACAAGCCTCCCCTACCAGTCTCGAACCACCACTCCAACCCCCACACAATTTGTCGAGGGATGGCATGATGCATCAACATTCAGCTTTAAAGATCCCACCTCCGGCGGGACCCACCTCCTCTCCTGCCTTGTCGAGGAACGAGCATCCAGTCGAGGCCCACCCAACCCCACCGACGCTACGCGAAAATCCTGGACATAATCAAAAATTCAGGTAGCGTGCACTGACACCACAGGTAGCGACCACCGTTGCTGCCATTTATTCCTATTCGACCAAATCACCTAGCAACCCGTAAATAAGATCTCGTGATCATACACCCCAAGCTCGGAGTAGATCGCCAATAACACCTCCCGACAATCATGGTGAACAACAGACAACAACCCGACCTGAGGGAGCAAACAATCTCATATATGCCTCGCCCTTTTGCACCTAAAAAAATAATGAAAAACTGTTTCCCGATCCCTACCACGTAACTCACACTATGGGTGGACCGAAACACGTTTAACACATAAACTATTATTCAAAGGGAGAATATTATGAAAAAATTTCCACATGAGCCCTACACTTTTTTAAGAATTATTGTTTATCCAAAACAAATACTTTAAACCGATCAATTGAAAGTTGAAGAGATTGAAAGCAATTATTAAAAAGTGTTCCCATCATATTATTCTTAATATGGCATAAGCCCTAACATAAAATGAAATGAAATAACCCTAAAATTAAATCTATTTTGAACTTTTAATTTTTTGGTCGAAGCCATAATAACATAACTAGTGAGCAATGTTTAAGTTATATGATAAATTTATTCGAAAAAATTACACTATCTTATTACAAATATCAAAGATAAAAAGTTGAAATATTTGTAAT
Source organism: Herpetospermum pedunculosum (assembly GCA_028017165.1). Classification (NCBI taxonomy): domain Eukaryota; kingdom Viridiplantae; phylum Streptophyta; class Magnoliopsida; order Cucurbitales; family Cucurbitaceae; genus Herpetospermum; species Herpetospermum pedunculosum. The sequence goes on along the minus strand of CM051529.1, from coordinate 4,925,378 downwards.
ACAATAGGATGAGCCTTAGGGGCATGACTCTAATACCACTTAATGAGGAGGTTAAGGTTGTGGACACGCATGACTTTGTTTTTGGTCACCCAAAATACCTCGTACCAATGAAGAATGTTGTCACTTCTTATATACCTATGATTTTTTCCTCTTCTAGCCGATGTGGGACTTTGGTCGTCAACAAAACGTCCCTCGAACAAAGTATCACCGAACTTCCTCTCAAATAGTCATCTCTATCGATGAAGAAGAAGAAAGAGAGACTGGAAAGAAAAATGAGAAAAAAAGAGACCATGTCAAATTTAATCCGTCTAACAACCCAAAAAGCAATGGAGAAGAGAGTGACTTTGATGGGGGTTTAAAGAAACGAATCTCTCTAGAAGGCATCAAGAGATTCTCCTAATTCCAGTGCTTAAAATAAACAATTGGGGCAATTTGACTTTTTATACCCAAAAGGAAAAGAAATGGGTGTTTTAGGCTCCCCAAAAAAAAAATTGCAGTTTTAGACCCCTGATGTGAAAGGTCTTAAATGCCCTTACTTTAAGGGATGTGAAATGTCGAAAATACCCTTCAACATAAACCCCAAAAAACGTTTCATCTTCCGTCAGCTTCTTCATCTTCTCATCTACTTCTTCTTCAACTCCAACTTTCCAGCTTCCAACTTTCCAGCTTCCAACTTCCAAGCTTCCCCAACCATCTCCTTCTTCAAGCTCACAGAGGCCATCGACGACCATTTCCTTCTTCAAACTTCAAGCTTGGCAGGTATTCTTTAAGCTTGGGTCGGTCATGTTTTGCTTTGGGCTTTTCAATTTCATGGGTTTAGGTTAGGGCGTTTCAATTTCATGGGTTTAGTGTTTCGATTTCATGTTTTGATCTGTTTGTCAAGTGATTTTGAGTTGTTTGGAAGGTGATTTTGAGATTTGGGGGGTTGTTGCAGACGAAGGAAGGAGATGAAGGAGATGAAGTACCGACCGGTACGTTTACCGGTCGATTTCTTCCCACCGGTAAATTAAGAAATTTGGGGGAAATTGCCATCTGGTAAATTTACCGGTCGGTTTTATCCCCGACCGGTAATTTACCGGTGAGAATTACCAACCGGTAAATTACCCGGTCGGTTTTTTCACTTACCGTTATGAATTACCCACCGGTAAATTACCGGTCGGTTGTTTCTAACCGGTAATTTAAGCAGAAGGAATTTACCGGTCGGGTAAATTCCTTCTGCTTAAATTACCGGTTAGAAAAAACCGACCGGTAATTTACCGGTGGGTAATTCATAACCGGTAAAAAAAACAGAATGGGTTGTTTTGTTTTTTTTCGACCCTAAACCCTAAAAAAAACAGAATGTAAATTCATGCTTTGTGTTGTTGGTTGTTGTTGTTGGTTGTTGTGTTGTTCATAAGCATTTTGAATTTGTTGTGTAGGTGTGTAGGTTTACCATGGAATCAGAAATGAGTCAAATGGTTGATAAAATCCCCCTTAGTGACCATTTTCCAGCCTTGTTGACCTGTTGTGGCCACATTAGTACCACTAAGAAAAACATCACCCAAAAACTGTCAGTAACCCAATTGGCAATGTTTAGGGAAACTTGTTTTGGCCCTATATTCGATACCTCTATAGTTTTTAATGGACAATTAGTTCACTACATCCTTCTTAGGGAAGTTGAGGTTGAGGATGAAACATCTGAAACGGGAGATGCTATGAGTTTTAACTTGTTAGGAAGTAGAGTGTCTTTCGGTAAGCGAGAATTTGACATTATAACCGGTCTTAGACATGGCCGTAGAAATGTTCGGAGGGTTGTAAATCAAAATAGACTGAGAGTCCTTTATATGAGGGATGTAGAGGGTATTAGGGCTGATGAGTTTGAGAAGTTATACCCTAGTATAGTGTTTGAGAACGATGAGGATGCTGTGAAAGTATCCTTGTTTTATTTCATTGAGGCGGGTTTAATTGGGAGGGAGAAGAGGCAAAAAATGAATACTAGCCTCTTGAATATCATCGACGACTGGGAGCAATTCTGTAATGAGGATTGGAGTAGACTGATATTCAAGAAAACGATTGAAAGCCTAAAAAAAGCTTTGAATGGGAAAGCCGATTCCTATAAAAGAAAGACAGACGCGTTGAAGAAGGCGGAGACATATAGTTTGTATGGTTATCCGCATGCACTCCAGGTTTGCACTATTTCAAGTTATACATTAACAAACTCATATGAGATTATTTGTTTTTTAAGTAGTTTTTTTGTTAATGCAGATATGGGCATATGAGATTTTTTCGTCGTTGACTCTTGTCGCAACTCGTCTCAATGATTCGGCCATCCCACGTATTCTTAGATGGTCATGTCGCGTGTCACCTTCATATAAACGGCTTTGCGACGAGGTGTTCCAGGCGGATGTGGTTAGTTCTCTATTTTGTTATTGCCGCTGTTAACTGTGAACATTTTTTTGAATCTAATCTAAGTTATGTTACAGACTACAATTGTGGCCATGGTACCGACGGATGAAGAGATTCGATTTATTAATCGAAGAGTGGAGGTTCCTCGTCCAGAAATTGTACAAGAGGGTGATGTACCCGAAGGGGGTCAAGTTGTACCCGAAGGGGGTCAAGTTGTACCCGAAGGGGGTCAAGTTGTACCCGAGGAGGTTGAGGATATGACGGTCCATCACATTGACATGTCATCACAGAACCCAGTAGGGCCAGGTGTAGGGTCCGTACATGTTCAGAAGATGCCTGACTCGAGAGGTTCGCCACATGTGAAAGGTGAAGTCAATGATGAGGTGACGAAGAAGAAGAAGAGGAAGAAGAGTTGCAAATGCACTAAGCACCTGCAACGTATGGATCAACGCATGGAGGGTATGGAGTCTGATTTGAAGGCCATAAAAAGGTTGTTGCGACGACTTTACAAGGTAATCTATTTTATATTAAAACGTTTTTTCTTTAGGGTTTAGGGTTTAGGGTTTAGGGTTTAGGGTTTTTTTCTTAAATGCATATATTTGTTTTCTCACTGTTACTATTTTGGGAGATGTAGAGCGGAGATGTGGACCCGACCCACTATTTTGGGCCTAAACATACCGATGATGAAGGCGGGCCATCGAGAAGAGAAGATCGGGATATGGATGGTCGAGATCATAGTTCACATCTTGACGACAATGTTGGGGATGAAGATGCTAAAGTTGACCAAACGAAGGACGTCGGGGCACAGAACGAGGCACATGTGCCAATGGACCGTGAAGCACTTCCTGACAACGAGGCACATGTGCCAATGGACATCGATGTCCATGATCGTGTGGAGGATGTAGTCACCGATCGTGTGGAGGATGTAGTCACCGATCGTCCAGATGATGTACTCGCTGATCATCCCGAGGAAGTACTCACCGAGCGTCCAGATGATGTACTCACCGATCATCCCGAGGAAGTAGTCACCGATCATCCCGAGGAAGTACTCACCGAGCGTCCAGATGATGTACTCACCGATCATCCCGAGGAAGTAGTCACCGATCATCCCGAGGAAGTACTCACCGATCGTCCCGAGGATGTAGCCACCGATCATCCCGAGGAAGTACTCACCGATCGTCCCGAGGATGTAGCCACCGTGAAGTTGGAGGTAACCTCATTTGTTCATAAAAATTTTAAAACTTTTATTAAATATTTCTATAATGTTAACATTTTAATTTGCATTTGTCTTATGTAGCCGATAGATTACGTGGTAGAAGTTAGCGGACCTGTACCTGCGAATGAAGTACCACGTCGGGGCCTGCGTACCCGTACCGTCCCATGGAAACTTCGTAGTCCAGTAATTTTCAAGAATCGGCAGGGTCAGCTGATATACACGGATAAAGGCAACCCATTACGTAAAATACCTCCACCACTGGATCAGAAGTTTGAAAAATGGATGGGCGATGAAAATAAGTTATGGCGCAGAACAACGTACGCACACAGAAACAAACAATGGTTTCGAGATCTTCTGACACCTTCTCATTGGACGAGCGACGAGGTATGTAATACTATTCTTCATGTAATACTATTATGGTATATTAGGAATTAACAAGTAATAAATTAATGTGTAGGTCATGGACTCACTTTTTCTGTTCATTCGCAAGAAGTTACAATTGAGACCGAATTTCTGCAATCACAAATTTGTCACTGCAGATGTAGTTGTCACGGTAAGTAGTTATATTATTTTACGCAATCTAACTTGTCTATCAATAACTCACAATTTCATTCATTCATTATGTCAGTCATTTCTAAGGGGAAAAGAGGTGTACGAAGAGATGTCGAACACACTCCCGAGTGATCCACGCATCGAATGGAGTAAGTACAACAATGTCGTCGACTATACGTTAGGGAAGAAGACCGACTACGACGTACCATGGAATACCGTTGATGTGGTGTACATGCCATTCAATATAGGAGGTAACCATTGGGTGTTGTTGTGTGGTGATTTGCGGAATGCCGAGTTGACAGTGTACGATTCTTGCATGACGCTGACTACAGACGACCAATTGAAGATGGAGCTGAAGCATGTCCGCACAAATTTCTACATGTTGTTGGGACAGTGTGGGGTCTTGCAGATGAGAACCACACTGCCCATCCGACCATGGGAGGTGTATAGACATCGTGACGTGCCCCAACAAATTGATAGTGGTGACTGTGGTATTTAGGGTTTTCAGTCTCGTTAATATTTAGGGTAATGTATTCTTTTTAGAAGTATTAAACCCTGAAAACCCTAAACCACTCTTAACCAAAACTAATTTAAACCCCTAAAATCCTAAATCATAAACCCTAAACCCTAAACTCAGATATAATCTAGACACTGACAAAATTACCGGTCGGTAAATGTAATTTACAACATTTACCGGTCGGTTAATTTCCCAGAAACAAATGGACAAAATCTGGGAAATTTACCGGTCGGTAAATTTACCCCAGTGGAAATTATTTACCGACCGGTAAATTTCCCAGATTTCGCCCATTTGTTTCTGGGAAATTTACCGACCGGTAAATTCTCCAGAATCGTTTTGCCCATTTGTTTGAGGAAAATTTACCGACCGGTAAATGTTCCAGAATCGTTTCACCTTCGTGTATGGGAAATTTATCAGATTCTAAAACCCTAAACATTTTATCTTTGTTTCGAAAAGATACCGAATACATTGAATAACAACATTAAACGTTGCGAAGAAATAATATAATGAAGTGTTGTTACATAGTAAAAACAAAGTTCATTGTTACATATTACAAACATAGTATCATACAGTGCTTAGTGGTTGTCGACAAGTTTTTCTATTGTGTCCGAAATTCCCACAACGACTGCATTTATGGACTTGTTGGGTTTCACCTGTAGAGGGTATTCGCAAGGTTTGGCGTCGACCAACTCTTATGACCTGCTTGGGGGGAAGTACCTCACAGTCAACGAAATCATCTGATCTCTTCCACTCTGAGAGATGACCAAGCGGAAATATGGGCTCCGAGTACGAGTTGATCAAAGTTTCCATATTGTAAACCGAAGAGCAGAGGGTCATGGGGTCTATGCCACGAAACCAACATCCAGCTATTGCGTGAGAACATGGGATATCATAATAGTCAAACTCACGACAAGTACATGTTCTGGTCTCAATGTTGACACGTCCACCCAGATACCCATCATCAACCTCGAATTCAAATCTATCAATTGGATCAACTTTGTGCCTCCTCGCATTCTCTACTGATATTTCCAGAAGGCCCTCGACATATTTGGATACGAGGGATTCCTCACCACGAATTGCGTGCTTGGTCCGACGCTTGTAATACTTCCTTTGAAACCACCCTCTGATATGGTCTAACAATCCTGTAATCGGAAGTTGACGCGCGTCCTTAAATACAGAGTTCGTGCATTCTGCGAGATTGGTGGTGTTCTGGTTGTACCTTCTTCCACATTGGAAAACACGAGCCCATCGGTCTAGCCCAATATCCTCCAAATAAGTTTGTGCACCCGGATACTTTACAAGTTGTCCCCAAAATTCATTGAATTGTACTTCGCGGCATGCCTTCGCTGTTTGGAGAAATACCTTACAAATGTCTTCATTCTTATACTTTGTCTTAAGGTTCTCACTTATATGATGTATACATAAACAGTGAACAGCTTCAGGAAATACAATCTGAATCGCCTTTCGAATGCTCGGGTGTCTATCAGACACAATGACTAACCCGGGGACATGTCCGATTGCACATTCCATCTGTCGAAGAAAATACACCCACGAGGCTTCAGATTCCCCTTCACCGATTCCAAAACCAATGGGGTATATTTGGTTGTTGCCATCAACACCAGTTGCAAGTAGAAGTTTACCCTTGTACTTCCCCCTCAAGTGAGTACCGTCTATTATTAGTACAGGCCGAATGCAACCCACGAAACCTCTAATGGCGGGACCTAACGCCATAAATACATATTTGAAGTATTTATTTTCATCGAGTTGCAAATCAAACACCGTACCTGGATTTTCAATTTTCAAAGCCTCACCGAACCTTGGCAAGAGTTTGAAAGATTCTTCTGGCGACCCCCAAGCAAGACGCAGTGCTATTTCTCTAGCTCGCCAAGCCTTGTCATAGGTTAGGTTAACACCATACTCCTTTCGAATATCATTGACAATGTCCTTGGCTTTGTAGATACAGCTGATATCCTCAAACTTCGACTTCAATAAATGGCCAAGAACTGAAGATTTTGCTTGTCGATGGTTGTGAGTCAACATTTTCTTTTTGCATGTATGAATGTTTGCATATTGTGTAACGTTGAATATATCACAATCCTTCAACTTCATAGCCCGAAGTCTCCATTTGCATTCAGCATTCCTACATATCATTACGCACAGTGTCTTGTTCGACTTCTTAGCCTTAAACTCAAAGCTAGTCTTCATTGCTATAACGGACAATCTCATCAACAAAGCTTTTTTAGTCATAAAAAGTTCTCCAACTTTTATGTCTTCAGTAGACTGACCTAACAATGAAGCATGAACCGATGCAGAAGGAACATCAACCACACGTGCAACAGGACCAGCAGGAACCTCAACAGTATTTTGTACATGTACTTGAACAGGCTCGTCGTCCCTTTCTTCCCCACCATCATCATTTTCTTCTACACCATCATTATACTCACCATAATCTTCACCGGGCTCGCCCTCCCCACCATCATCTCCACCATCACCATCATTATAATTATATTCATTATAATCAACACCGCCACCTGTATTTTCTACACCACGGTCGTCCCCTTCTTCAACACCATGATGTTGAGTATGATCTGCGTCATCCCCCAAGTTATATGCCTCCACATTAGCGTAAGACAATTGTGGCACGCTAGGGTAAGGCACGCTAGGGTAAGGCATGGTAGGGTAAGGAACGTTAGGGTAAGGCATGCTCGGGTAAAACATAGGGTAAAATTGTGTGCCTGGTATATATGGAATGGACGATGTGGATGGTATTTGCCCTATGTTATACGGGAAGGATGTGGACGTTGTTGGAATTTCTTGGTTGGAAGTGGATGGAATTTGCATTTCAGGTGTTTGGGTCAACTTTGACATAGTGGATATATACAAAGGATATTCAGAGACTTCACCCCAAGTCAAGAAAGTACTAAGGTCCTCGTCATTGCTAATAACAAAAGCCGGTGCTCTGGACTTCAATTGGAGTATACATCTAATTACAAGATCGTATAGATCTGGATTTATACTACATAGGGTATAGACCCGCCCTAAAAAATCATTGTACGTAATTTCAGTCTCTAAGTCACACCCTCTTGTTTTCCCACCATAATAACAATTTTCTATTTCATTCCACACACCACCAAAACATACCCAAACTCGAGGCATCTGCAAACATATAAATAAATAAAAGTTAAGAAAAAAGTTAGGGGAAAATGATCTGCGAAATTACCAGACCGGTAATTTCAATAACAAAATTTACCGGTCGGTAATTTTTGTTTTTGAAATTACCGGTCTGGTAATTCCACGACCGGTAAATTCAATAACAAACATTTACCGGTCGGTAAATGTTCGTTATAGAATTTACCGGTCGTGGAACCACCACCGGTAAACTCAATAACAAACATTTACCGACCGGTAAATGTTTGTTATAGAATTTACCGGTCGTGGAACCACCACCGGTAAACTCAATAACAAACATTTACCGGTCGGTAAATGTTTGTTATTGAGTTTACCGGTGGTGGTTCCACGACCGGTAAATTCTATAACGAACATTTACCGACCGGTAAATGTTTGTTATTAAATTTACCGTGGAATTACCACCAATAACAGAAAATTTTGAAATTGTATTTTTCTGACTAATACAAAATTACACAACACAATGGTTTAGGGTGGTTTCGTTTCGTGTTCAGATTTAACCCTAAACCCTTAACCCTAAACACAATGTGTTTTTGTGTCAAAAATACCGACATCAAGGGACCGACATTGTTTTAGAATGAAAAAAATAAACCGACATCAAGGGACCGACATTGTTTTAGAATGAAAAAAATAAACCGACATCAAGGGACCGACATTGTTTTAGAATGAAAAAAATAAACCGACATCAAGGGTTTAGGTACACATACCTTCAGCAAGAATAATGATAGAGTTCAATAACGGAGAATGATCGACTTTGAAAAACTCCTTCGGTGTTCAGCAATGTGTGGGGATGTGAGAGAATGATGAAGATTGTTGGATGAATGAATGTTATTTGTTACAAACAACAAAAACGTGGAGAATGTGAGAATAATGAAAAACATGAAATTTAGTTTGATGAATGTTTGAGGTAAAAGGTGGGTAAGTGAAAAGTAGGTGAAAAGTGGGTGAAAAGTAGGTGAAAGTAATGAAAAATTGAAGGCTATTCAATTGGGGTTAATGAGGGGCATTTTCGACATTTCACATCCCTTAAAGTAAGGGCATTTAAGACCTTTCACATCAGGGGTCTAAAACTGCAAGTTTTTTTTTGGGAAGCCTAAAACACCCATTTGTTTTGCTTTTGGGTATAAAAAGTCAAATTGCCCAAACAATTGCCTTGCCTCCGTGGATTTCATGTTGCTTATCTTAATCATCATTTTTATTACAATTAAGTGCCAAATTAATCTTCCATCATTTTTTTATTATGCTACCATGTTATTGCAATGATGACAACTTCCTATTTTTGAGCACCATCACACTTTAATAATTTTAAGTTATCCCATGCAAATTTCTATTTTTTAAATGAATCACATCAACACTCTTTTAGACACCTTTTTTTTTCTCTTTTAATGCCCATCAATTTTTTGTTTTAGATGTTTATTTTTTTTATTTAATTGGTGAAACAACTTTTATCTAGATTTTTTGACATATATTTTTTTTTTTTTTTTTACATTGTCCTCCACGCATGTAATGTAATATTTTGTAAAACAAAATAGAGTAAATCTAAACTTGTCTTTTCTTGCATTCTAATTAGTATATGTAATAACACTAGTGAAAATGGAGATCAAAGAACTAGAAAACGAGATTTTTGTTTTGTTTTGTTTAGTTTAATAATTGTGGATATGAGAGATCAAAGAACCATCGATTTTTGAGATGATAATTGACGTTTATCCATCAGCTTTGTTCAATTAACATAACAACCAACATATGCATTTACATTTACATTTTAAAAATGAAAAGAAAATAAATACACATTCATCTATCAAAGAGGTAGGAGGGAGGACAAAAAGGAGATTTCACATCATGTTTGGAAGTAATTTTGAAATGATTAAAATTATTTTTGTCATTTTCAAAACCACTTCGAAATATATTTTGATGGTATCATAAAAATATCCTTAAAAATGTAAAATTAATTATTAAATGCATGTTTTAAAATGACAAAAATAATTTTAATTATTTTAAAATCATTGATAAAAAATTATTCAAAAGTCAATAAATGGATCATAAAGTTAAATTAGGTTGCCATCAAATGCAATAATGAGGTGTAAAGTGAGTGTTATTTTGTGTTTCCAAACAATAGTGGAAGTTTTTAAAATTCTAATTTAATATTTGTCGACATTATAATTATAGAGGTAATGATTAAAAAAAATGATATTTTAAGCCCGTATTAGTATTTAGTAATGGATAAATATAATTATATTTTAAATTTAAATTATTTGAAAAAAATCTCAAACTCTTAGTACCCAGGAGCCCAGAACCTTTTATATAACGATTTTTGAAAAATAAAAAATAAAAAATATAATATGAGAATTTGAACCTTCACTTCTATACAATTATATGTTTATTTTGATAAAATAAATAAATAAATCGAATACTTATTTAAAAGAATTTAAGTCGTTTTTTTTTTTTTTTTTTTTAATATAATTTATGGTTGGAGTTAATATAATTAAAGCGTATAGTGTATAGTTTTGTAACGGTTGGAGATATTTATTAGAAAAGATAGAAGGGCTAAAATGCGAACGTGAAATTAATAATATGGATATTCAACCACACCGCCCTTATACTTACCACGAGGGAGCCAAAATAGCCTTCAATATTATACATTTTTTATTTTTTATTTTATTATAAATTGTAATTCAATTTTTCTACTCTTTCACTTGCATGTAATATTCAAATACATTTTTCTTTAAATAAATATATATATATATATATATATATATATATTTTTTTTTTTAAAGAAAAAAACCATGCTTTACATCCATGTTTATCTATTACTACCAAACCCAGGTCTTAAATTATTCTCTGGAACAATTTAATTGATTTTGTAAATTAAAACTCATTGATGGAGATAAATGCGGACTCTAAGTATCATTGTCTTGAGCTAATCCTTAAAGTTGACAAACAAATATAAAAAAAAAAAATGTTGTACTCAATAAATAAGATACCCATTATTATGAATAATTTAATTTTGAACTTTGAAATTCTTAGATTTGTAATATAAAATTGTAGCTTCAATGATCTTTGCTGCGTGGTAGACTTGTTTGGATTCATTACTTAAAAAAAAAAGTTTGTTAAAAATATACTTTTTTACTAAAATTGTAAAGGTATTTTAATCATTTTCATATTTTATGAAAATTTAAGAAATTGTTTAATTAAACACTAATTTTTTTTCTTTCTTAAAAAGTTGATATCAAAATGACTTATTTCTTAAACTCATTTAAAAAAAAAATAATTTTAATGGTTGGTAAATACTATAATTTTTGTTAGAATGAATTTTTTCTTTCAAAATTAACACTTAGAAAGGCCAATCTAAACACAAATTATGAAATTTTCATTCCGTCAAAAAAAAAAAAAAAAAACAGTTTTTTTTTTTTAAAATCAGATTTTCTTTCAAAATATCATGATATCATATATCATTATCAATATCAAATACTAATTCATTGTACCCGCACTTTATTAGCACCATATCTTTTATTCTCTTTTTTCCTTTTTTGTATTCTTCTAAAATTGGTCTGAAAGACTAGTTTCTTAACTAATAAATGAGTATAAGAACAAAAAAATAAAAGAAAAAGTTCTCTATTAAATTCCAGATCAAGCAATATTGTACGTAGGAATTGATTTTTTTTTCAATGTACCATATCAGTCATCATCGAAGAAAAAAAAAATAGTCAACATGAGCATAGTTCAACAGACATAACGTACAACCTAATGATTAAAATGTCATAAGTTGAATTTCTTCATTTACGCTAATGACTAAAAAGTCATAAATTCAATTTCTTCATTTACTGTTAGTCACTTCATCATAATAAAATTTGTGTTTGATCATCAACTCAAATATAACTTAAAGGTAAATGTATCTATTATATTAATTATATTACCGCCAACATAATAATCCACTCATGATTAACATCAATTTATATTTTTATGAAAACAAAAATTGATCATCCATGAAAAGAAAGGGAAGAGAACCGAAGTGAAATTGATTAAATATAATTACAGAGAAAATTAGCAAAATAATTCGACAGCCACTATTAGGGATTTACCTATCTTAGAAAAACTAACTAAAGGCTAACTAAACACTAATTAGTTTCCTAAGCGCGAGGATCCTGAAAAATTAAAAATGCAATGAGTATCGACTTGAAGTTTGCAACACCGACGCGCGTTCGGAAGCTACAGATTTTTTTTATCTTATTTTCACCTTATTTTCGTTCATGCTCCAACTTGAGGGAGAGTATTAGAAAATTATCTATATTAAAAAACTAGTTAGTATTTAATTAGTATTCGATTAATATTCCTATATACTTTAAAGATTAGGGTAGTATAAATATGTATCATTTCAATCCGAAATCAAGAAAAAACAAATATTATACAGAAACAAAGAAAGGAGAGTGACGACTCAGATTCTGCAATCTGCATGGGAATTGGAAGGGGCGGCTGTTCTTCAATTCCACATATACTTCCATTATCTCAACTCTCAACCAAATAATTCCCCAGAAATTAAAAAAAAAAAGAAGAAAAAACAGTCTTTTTCCAATAGAAAAAGAAAGTCCCCTGTTGCTATTTTTTGAGTTCGTCTTTGAAAATTGAAAACAAAGTTGCCTTTTTTATGCCTTACCCCCTTTTCCATTAAAGGAAGATTGGGGATTTGTGTTTAATTCTGCTCTGTAAATTAGCTCTGGCGTACAACCTACTTTATCCTTCTCTTTCTTTATTCCTTCTTCTTTCATTTTCTTCTCTGTTTTTCACCTTTTATTTCTCTACTCTCCACAATAACAAACAACCAACTTCCTTTCTGGGTCACTCCTGTTTCACAGGTTCGTTTTTTGTATTCTGATTGATGGGTATCTTTTCTTTTATCATTACAATCTGGAAAGTTTTGATCTTGTGTTCTTTCTTCGTCATCTGCTGTTCATAAAGATTGGCCTCTCTCTGATTTTTTGCTGTTATGTTATAGTGTTTGATTATCTTCTTCTGTTTTTGTTTCTATGGATTTTGATTTCTTTGTGTCTTGTTGCTGATACAAAGCTTTGCTTATTGCTCTTGAAACTGATATTGTTTTTGTTTATGTTGGCTTCCATTTTCTTGATATTATACTGTGCTGAATAAGCTGTTTGTTTGGTTCCTTAGAAAGTGATGGAAAACAAGAATTGCTGGAGATTGTTGTAGGCTCAATAATGGTTCCTTCATGTTCTTCTTGTTTTGAGCAAAAATACTTGATCATTTGATTCATTTCTGTTTTGTTTTGATTACTTCTTTCCATTTCTTATCTTTTTGTTTCTCAATGCTGCTGCTGATTTAGACTTCCTTTTTCATTTCCCTTTCCTACAATGCAGTAGTATTTGTATGAAGCTGAAGAATCTGATGGAAAACAAGCAATTGGATTTCAATCAGCCGTTTCTTTCCGTGAGGCGAGTTTCGTCCATGGAAACGTCATCGAAAGCTAACGAAACAGAAAGAACGGATAACCGCTGGCCGCCTCTTCCTGTCTATAAGTCGGAATTGAAATCTGGTCCAGTAAGGAATCCGGGGAACGTTCCTTTTATATGGGAACATGCCCCGGGAAGGCCCAAGGATGGAAGAAAATCACAAACCATTGGTTCTAAACAGCCTTCTGCTGCCCCGAAACACCCTCCGGGGATGTCTTCAGATTCAAAACAACAGCATTGTAGCCAAGGGTCTCCCACAGGAGGAGATGCACTTCCAAATTCTGACAATTTCCCTGCTCATAAGAACATTGTTAAATTTACGACCTTGAGGGAGAGGATTGAGAGGGATTTAAGTTCGGGTTCAGAGGACGATCGAGACGAGACTTATCTCGAAGCAAATAACACCCTTTCTAGATCTGAGTCATTTTCCATGAACTGTAGTGTAACTGGTTTGAGTGGATTGGATGGTGGTGATGTTAAACCATCGGGAACGTTCTCGAAAGATCGGCAAACTCAAGACTTCATGATGGGACGATTCCTGCCTGCTGCTAAGGCATTGGCTTCAGAAGCACCTCAAGTTTCTCATAGAAAGCAAAGTGTTCAAAGAGAGCAGCAAAGAGAGGCAAGGAAGATGGTTGAAATGGATAAGGAGCACCGAGTAAATTCGCTTCCAACGACGTTGCCATCGCATTATGCTCCTCCGAATCCACACGACGACGAAGAAATTAGCGAAGATGATCATATTAATCTGGTTGAATCTGCATACTCATCTACTAAAGCTTGTGGTTTGTTCGCTCATTTTTGCTTGAGAGGTTCCTTTTGCCTTCTACATCCAGTTCCCGGGATGCGAAGGCAAGACTCCGCTGCTGCTTCAGCTCATAGAATTCAGAATGACAATTTGACTGATAGTTCTTGTAGCAGCATTAAGGTACTTGAATACTTTCTCTTTAATTCATTCTATCTTTATATGTCAAGTCTTCTGAGTTTTTTGTTTGGTCCTATTTGCATAGGATCTTAGAAATGAGGAAAAATTGCTTGATGGGAACCAGATGATTGAGCTCAGAGGTCAATCAAATAGAAAGGGCGCGTGGAACGACCGAAAGAAACAATACAAATCTCTCCTTTCTGAAGGAAAAGTTTTTCCCAGTGAACCAGAAAGAGTTAATAGTTCCAAAATGCACAGTGAAACACATAGAAGAGGACGAACCAAATTTCGCGAATTATTAGCCAACGAATCATCTTCAGCGAGCCCCTTCGTCGTCGAGAAAACCTTGCACGTAGATTCTGTTCACAATATGAAGTATCAAAGTTCAAATTCAAGCTCTGCAGATACAAAGGGCATAAGAGAATTGTTGGTGGATGATCATGATAAGTCAACAAGAAGCAGTGAAACTAAAGAGATTCTTCACTTGAATTCTTCCCCTCAACATGTCCAGCCTTCAAATGTTGAAGGTAAAATCAAAAGGTTGAGCTCTACAAGTCTGGAGTCTATGGATTCATGTTCATCTTATTACGATGCAAAAGCGAACTCGAAGGCAACAAATTCGGAAGTAGATCTAATTGAAGATGCTACAGTATTAGCAAAAGCAAAAGTGAGAATTGATTCTGGAAGTGATCAATCAGAGAGTTTAGGAAGCCTTCATTATAAAAAATCAAGTCAAGAAGAAAGCTCAGATGACTCTTTTCAGGATTTTGTCTCATTTACAAGTTCAGAAGCTTCCAACAGGGAAAAGTTACATTTGGAGAGCAAAGTGGTGCCAAAGGGGTCAGATGTTGAAGAGAATTCTAATGGCCATAACCATGATTCAATCACATTGACAAGCTCAAGATCCACAGCTCGAGGAAAAATCGATCTCGAAAGCACTCGTCACTCTAAAAGTTCCCTGCCCATTTCTTCACAACTTGCACTTGCTCCACCTCTACCGAAATCTCCATCCGAGTCCTGGCTTAAGCGCACGTTGCCGAACATTTCGTCAAGAAACTCGAGGCCACAGTCGACTCTTGCTGCTCGCATTTGTGCTACAAGGCAAAACACTGTATTCTGATCTCAAGTGGGAAGAAATTGCTAAAAGTCTCTGCTTCCTAACTCTGCATTTGGTTTGATGATCATGGAATTGCTCATCAAGATCACAATTGTACATGGTCTTCTTGCTGCTCTGCTCCCATTTGTGTTACTTTGTGTAGAATTTACTATTTAGCACTGTAATTTGTAGTGACGGTAAAGGAGAATCTCTCATCTTAGGAAGAGGTGGAATTTGGAAAGGTGGTCAAAATTGTACATGCCCAAAAAGTTATTTTAAGTGCTTTATACAAAGGAAAAGTGCTTTGTACAAAGTTACTGTTACTTGGAGGCATATGATGAAAATGGTAAAAAATAAATTGTGTGACAATCATGTTGTGATGACTAGTTCTAAGTATGTCAAAGTGAGCATAATTAGACTTGTAATTGGTATTGTCAATGTTCATAAAAGTAGAGACGGAGAGAACACAAATTGGTGACTATGATTTATATTGTATTATAATTATATACAAATCTAAAATGTCTATTTATACTAATTAGAACAATAAGTAAAGTAGCCAAAGCGAGCATGGCTCAGCGGACATATGTATGTGTTGACGACCAAGAGGTCTAGAAGAATTAAAATCGATGAAAATGTGTAGTTCAATTGACATAAAATATGTACATAGAGGCCAGAGATTTGAACTCCCCACCTCGTACATATTGTAAAAACAAAAAACAAAAAACAAAAAAACAAAAAATAAAATAGTCTTTTTCACCCTTTGCTTAATCTAGAGGTATTTTAATTATTGCGGGAATTGAACTCATAACCTCTTACTTAAAAAATATAACTTTATACCAATTCAGACATAAATTAAAAATTATATATATGGTATTCATTGATGCCTATATTAATATTTTTTAGATGACCGATAGATAATGAATGTTTGTTCTTTTCCTTTATTTGTGCATTTTCAAAAATTGAAGAAGAAGATGAAGAAGAAAGAGATCTGCGTTTCTTCTGTCTCCGGGACGCCTCTCTCCGACAGCCAGCTGGCGTACGGGGTGGCTTACCAACATCCACACCTTCCTCCGCGTGAACCCTTTTAATTCCCCCTCTCTCTTTTTTACTCTTTTCTTTCTTTTTCATTTTTTCCTTCCTAAATTACTATTTAATCTCTTATACATTTGATTTAATTATTTGCCAACACCAACATTACTTAACCGAACTAATATTTGACCTAATCGTTTTCAAAAAAAAAATGTTTGACCTAATCACTATGAAGTTATAGGTTAAATCTCTCCACCTCCCACATATTGTCAATTTTTATTTTGTCATAGTTATTTTTTTATAGACTAAAAATTAGACAACATTTTATAAGTTTGAAGTACCAAAATATTATTTTGACTAAATTATCAAAAATACTCAAAATGACATTTTTTTCAATGAGTTGGTGGAAAAATACTGATTTTTTTTATTATTATTATTTTTTTTTAGATGTGACATTTGTTTATTTTCCCTGTTATCTCTCTCTTTTTTTCTTCTATTTTTTCATTCTCGTTTTTCGGCAAGACTCACCGTCACTGTCAGTCACCGCTACCAATGCCACACCGCCTTCATTTAATGCAATTGTAATTCAATTAAAAGTCTAAAACCAAAACTATATATGAGTTATTTTTGTGTCGATATATTTCTTAGGTAGGTCGATCCTTAAACTTTGAGGAAATTAATAATTTAATTATTCTAAATTTTAATTTTGTAACAATTTAATCTATGTAATCTCAAATTTGTAACAATTTAGTCACTAACATTAATTATGTAATAATTTAGTCCTTGTACTTTCACATTTATAACAATTTAATTCCTATCATAAATAAATTCATCAAAATAATTTGCACGACAAAAGTTAAATCGTTATAAATTTTAAACTATAAGGCCGAGACTAAATTGTTACATACTAAAGTTTGAGGATTAAATTGTTACAAAATTAAATGTAAGAAACTAAGGCTCCTAACAATATTTTTTTTATTTTTTTATTTTTTTATTTGTTTTAAATTTAGGCCTATAAACAATACATCTATATATGAATTCCTACCGCGACTTTCATTTTTGTTAAAGAAACATTACATCTCTTAGTCAAATTCCAAAAACAAAAATAAGTTTTTGAAAGTTTTTTTTATTTTTTTTTCCAAATTTTGGTTTGGATTTTGGAAACACTTGAAAAGATTATAACATAATAAATAAATTCATAGAAGATTGTGTTGTTTATAAACTTAATTTTCAAAAACAAAAAATAAAATACTAAATGATTATTAAACGGAGCCTAAATTGTTACCATTCATTCAAAGAGTAAATTAGTACTTCCATCAAAGTTAAGTGACTGATTTTTAACCTATTTCTCATATCTTAAATGGATAATTAAATATGAGTAATGTTATTTTCTTGAGCAAACTTACGGTTAAGATATCATGAAATCCACTAAATAAAATATTAAACTCACATTTTTTTTTTCCAAAATAAAATATTTTAAAAATATCATTTTTGTCAACTTCACTTAAAAAAAAAAAAAAAAAAAAAAATTGACGAGTGATACATTGTTTGATTCTTTTCAAATGTTTATGTATACATTTTCCAGAATAAAATACTTTAAATTGTTTTTTCGTCGACATGACTTAAAAAAATATATTAAAAAAAACTTGGACTTTAAAAAAATATTCATAACTTAAAGTCCAATTTTTTTTTGTAAAGTCCAAATTTTGTAGAGGGAAGCTGGTGATGGATATTAATTTTGAGGAGGAAAATCCAAATGAAATTTCATGTAAACTTCTTTGGCAAGCAACAGTGACACATATTATAATGGATATTTTGCAGGAAATTTCTAACATCCTTCCAAATTAAAGACCAGAACAGAAATTATAAATACCAAGTTAATTATATGTGTGTACCTATAATGATTCAAAATATTTTATCATTTCAAAAAAATTTGACAGTAAAAAAATGGGAAGGCCAATTCTTGCTACCGCCGGCGGTGGCTTCGGAGATATCGCCTTGGTGAGCTCCGGTGGGTTTTTTTTGGTTTCTATGATTCTTGTGTCCATCTCTCTCATATCAATGGTCATATTTGCTTGCGGCAACTCCGGCAACCCTCAAAATCAAAGAGATGGTGGTGGTGGTGGTGGTGGTGGTGATGGTGATGGTGCCACTTGCGGTGGCGGGGGCTGTGGTGGTGGCTGTGGTGGCTGTGGAGGCTGATGTGTTAATGTGTCTTCTGATTTTGGTTGATGTAGAAAATATATGCAATTTTCAGTATTTGTATTTTAATTATATATATGATAAATGCATCAATTTAGTTTTTAATTTTTTGAAATTCTCAATTTGATGGTTAATACATAAATTCAAAAAAATGTCTGTGTTTGTGTTTGTGTTTGGTTGGATATGAACATATATCAGATATTTATGAAAATTCATACACGTTTATTTTGTGTTATTATTTTAGGAATATCAATTTTATTTCATTATTAAATAAGAAGTTGTATAAAATAATTAAAAATATAACATTT